>CM062864.1:52469-1252469 GCA_031772225.1 Eubasilissa splendida
GGACACCGTTATATATTTATTTGAAGTATTAACTCCCTTTTTAAGAGTTTTAAGGTATTCAGGATCTATAACACCATAAAAAAAGGTAAATGTTTTGAAGTAATACTCACTATTTTTTAGGTTATTTTTCGTATTTTTTTTATTGTACTATACAAAATTTTGATAATTAAAGTGTATTATTGCACAAGAATGACACTAAATATAGATTTTTAATTGCCATGTTTATACTGAAAGTAAATTGATAATTTGAATTCTAGGTGTTAACAGCTTTAAATTTTTACTCGCACGGGTCTTATCAAGGGTTAACTGGGCAACCATTGCCTTGGCTTGTCACAATCTTCTGTTAGCAGGTGCTTGAATGAAGTGACTGAGGTAATTTGCGAACACCTGCTAACAGAATGGGTTGTATTCCCGACAAATGATGAGGACATTTCCACAGCGCAATTGCAGTAACCACACTATTTCCATATGCCGGATATGATTCCTTCTTTATTCTCTTTAAGACATGAATCTTTTTTTCCTTTATTATACAAATATTACACAACATAGCTCCCGCGTGTAATGTTGCTGTCAAAAAGTCATATAAAAGATTAATAAACTTATTTGATTAATTATTTAGTATTTTTAAACGTGTTAACGCTAATTTTTTTACAGATTTTTTGAAAAATTCAACTTCCCCAGTATAGTTAGATGTATTGATGGAACTCATAATCAAACCCTCCTACAGAAATAATAGACAAGCCTATTTTAATAGAAAAGGGAATTACAGTATTAACGCACAAATTGTAAATATATATGGAATATTGGGGAATTATATTATATCACAAAGTTATTAAATTTACTTTTTAATAATTATTTTGTTCCAGATATGTGGAGCAGATGTTAAGATTTTGTCAGTTAATGCATTGTATCCCGGGTGCACTCACGATGCAGCAATATGGCATACATCACAGATTAGAAGATTTCTGGAAAATCGAAATGCTAGAGGTTGCTGGTTACTGGGTAATTATTTTTATAATTTCATAGTGAAAATATACAAATCGTATTACATTATTTGGGCATAACGATGACGTATTGTTGAATTTTCAGGTGATTCTGGATATCCATCAGAACCCTGGCTTCTCACACCTTACGAAAATCCAGGACATAATACACCAGAATCCAGATACAATAAAGCCCCCATTAAAACAAGAAATGCTGTGGAAAGGTGCATAGGACTTTTAAAATCAAGATTTCGTTGCATTCTGAAGCACGGAGTTCTAAACTATAGTCCGACTGTTGCAGGGCAAATATTTTATTCATGTGCTGTACTGTATAATATATGTATCTCCAGAAATGTCCCACTACATGATGTTGCTGGTGATGGGTGCATATTTAACAGTATGTTATGATTTGCTTTAATTAGTTTAATGATAAACACAACACTAATTCTTTTTAAAATATTTTTATTTATTTACAGATGTCATTGGACCAATTAATGATCATGCAACAAGCATTCTAATTCGACAGCGGCAAGTCAGGAATGAAGTCATACAAGAATATTTTAGTTGAATTTTTTTTTTCCTTACATTTATAAATTTGACTTTTATACATTCAGTAATTTTACCCAACCTCTAAAGTATTATTACATTTTTATCTTGTAAACAAACCATTTGTGAATATATAACCATGTCAGTTTTCTTTCCTGATTCTTTCTGACAGATGTAATAGAATCAGGGGATATTCCTTACCTATACATGTTATTAAAATCATTATGTGCAACTCATATTTTTGTTTAATTTGCCTTATTTTTAGAATATTGTAAATAAAGGGATAACTGATATCCTTCTCATACTTTTTATTTGGAAAGAGGTTTTATATATATTGTATATGTATACACAATTAAAACACAGGTTTAATGTTATGTTTTTATATAATCTTACAAATATTATTTCACATTTAACTGTAGTAATAATAAACAAATCTGTCTGCATACATTAATAAAACATTTATCAAAACAGTAACTATTCGATTAATAACATAAAATAAATATTAAAGTGGAAAGTAGTAAAATCTTTTTCACGTTATCTGTAGAAATAAAAAACAATCAGTCATTACTATAGGAATATAAAACTTATCAGTCAAGATGTGTACATAAAATAAATAAAAGCGTTAACTAAGTCAGGTGAACCAGGTCACCTTCGCCCACTTTGGCAATAATTAACCATTTCTTAATGTAGACTACACTTGATACAAAGTTGACTATTATTGCGTTTAGAAGTGCAGTGCGGCTTTCCATTTTCTCAGCATGATATGATGCTTGTATCTGCATAGCTCTTTCCGCCATGCAGCTTCTTGTCGTGTAAGCCCGTGGTTGTGGGCGTGAGCGCAGAGATGGCCTCGGTTATTGAACTGAGCTACGTGAGGATCCTGTCAGAATATTGGGCGTTGCAGAACTATATGGCGATGACGTTGCAGAAATATCTGGCGATGGTGAAATGGATGCCCTGCTTTCTCCTTGTATATTCTCTGATAGGCTAATGTCCGGAGAAATTCCAATCTCTTTTAGCTTCGGATTTCCAGTGATTCCTAGCATCCTTTCGACTGCTAGAAATCTCTCATCCTCTTCTGAGAGACGTAATGTGGGTGGTCCCCCTCCCGTCTTCCTGGAAGTGATTTCTTGCTCTTAACGTTTGCGCATAATTCTATAAAAGACTGAAAATGTGCTATATTAGATAAAATAATTAAATGATAAACCACATAATCCGGGAATAAAAGCATTAACTGTTTGATCTGAGGGATAAATTTGATTCTAAATAAAGTGATTACATACACTAATTCAGTAAAAATTTCAAGACACATAATCTTTGTATTATAAGTAAATATACAAAGTGTTTTCATTAAAAATCTTGACTTGGTTTTAGAATCATACAGATCAATTTCATTAAAAAAAAAATAATTAGGAAAATGAAACTAACCTTCCATTTATCTGGCGTTTTAGTGCACCCATCATTACAATTATTTAATATTTGGGCCAGTTCTTCCCACTTCCACTGGCTCAAAGCTTGGGTGAGGATATTTCACTACAAAATTCAAGCAACATATAAAAATGAAGTAGTATGAAAGTAAATAAATATTAATTTTGAAAATAAATAATAATTTTATCACTCACTTCCTTTCAATACCACATTGTTCTCTAGAATTTCAATCCAGTCCACCATCAGGCTTCTCTGTGCCAACGACATTTTAATTCCGCGGTGTGCCGACATATCTATTTTTTAATGCAAAATATTTATTTTCGTAAAACAAAATATACGTTTCCCTCTGTTTATGTTTTGAAGTAATAACCATAGAAAATATTAGATTAGGGATGTCAACAAAGAATCGATTTCGCAAAAATACCGACTTTATGTAAATCCTTTTCTTGTTTTGTGAGAGTATTGTTTTCAAATTCCATGCAGGATCCATGACAAGTAGATTAACACTTCAAATATAACCATTTTGCTCTTGTTAGGATAATTTATTCGATAACATCGAATTCGTTATAGAAAAAATAATGGTTTCACAGGAAACGCCTGCTGTTCTGACTTCTGTATATATACCGCTGCACTAGACTATGCCACAGTGGCGGAATGGGAGATTCCTGACTGAGCGTTACTTAGTAGAGAAATATCTAGCATTGCAGGAATGGACGCGTGGATTTCTCCTTGTACCTGGTAGGATAATAGTCAACTTTGTATCAAGTGTAGTCTGTTTTATTAATGTATGCAGACATATTAAACACATAAAAAGGATTTATTGATTATATCTGTCTAATGTAATTTCGATGTGTTTTTCTTTCTGTGTACTATATGCGGAATTATAATTACTATATGCGGAATATTGGTTATTTTACGGTAAAATTAAAATTTTCATATATTTTTAGAAAAAAAATTGTGTTCTGAATGGGCGTGCATAGATTTTTCACCATATTCAATGTTTAAATAAAGTTCGTACGATTGACCGATGATTATTTATAATGAAAGCATAAATATAAATGGGAACTATTTAATAACGATACGTATTAGAAAGTACAGAGGTGAAAACTGTTCCTTTATTTAATTGCGCATTGTCCCGCATCGGATCGGAATCTAAAAAAATATGTTAAATAACTAAAGACGCTGGATCGTTAAATACCTTTTTATTTTATTTTTGTAAAGTGCCCTTCGTAAAAACAAATTAGCGAATCAACAAATTAAATCAGTTGCTAAAACAAAAAATTTGAAACATGGTATAAATCAATGAAAATACTTATTAATCATGCGTTTCAGAGAGACAGCTTACTTATTTTAGTAAATCATTAATTCTTGTATATTTATAAGAATATGTATATAAGACATTTTAAAAATTATAATCCGTGTTTATTTTTCTAATAGAATAAATAAAATCAACATGATGAAGGAGTAAGGGGTCCAAGTGACTCGGTATTCTATAAGCCATTAAATTTAAGTTATAATATTAATTCTCAAATGACAATAATAATAATAAAAGCTTTTTTCCCGACTGTGAAGTAAAATATTTCTCCTCACAGCAATTAATGGTTACTTCGATAATTATGTGTAAAATAATTAATTTTTAACTATTTTTTTCAATTCCTACCTACGTTAAACTAATTGTACTGGAATAAAACTTGCGAATTTGGTTATTGCTACGTGTATGTACATGAATCGTGTCTAATTTTTCCATAGACTAGACATTCTCAACCTTATCTATGTTCTCAACTGTCTTTATTTACCGTTCGACTGTGAAGTTGGCCTTATTAAAAATTATTACATATTCGCAGACACACAATTTCTATGGTTTTTATCTGTACATGATTTATGGATGCGGATAAAATTTCTTCTGCGTTCTCCGATTGCTACTGAATCTTTGTGAATATATTATGCCCGGGCTGTTTTACCGTGTACCGTTAAATCTTTGAAAAAATGTTGACGAGGTGCTCGAAACAATATGTCAGAAATATTTTATCACACTGCAAACTTTTGAGCAATTCCAGATCATCTCATGGATTTTTTCTCATTTCTGACATTTACTCCGAGAGACCGGAAGGTTCCGCGGCGATCCAGGTTTCGTGAACACTACATAACTAAAGAAGAACACTGTTTTGGAGTTTTTCCTTTGTTACTTAGTATTATTTTTCTGTACATTGTTTTTATTCCGCAGGGATGGGTGAAGGCGATTCGCATTCAGAAGAAGAACGTCTTTTTTGATGTGAGCGACGGCTCATGCTGCGAAAAGCTTCAGGTGTTCCTTCCGCGGGACCTGAAACCCGAGGAGCTGACGTGGGGCGCCGCCGTGGAAGTACAAGGACAGCTGAGCAGCACCCCGCGCGGCCAGCCCGAGCTGCGAGCCGAGCGGGTCACGATCCGAGCCCCCTGCGCCCCGGGGGCCGGCCTGCCCCTGCTAGCGCGCCAGACGTGTTCGGCGGAGGCGCTCCGCCAGCGGCCGCACTTGAGGCCCCGCACGGGCCCCGCAGCCGCCCTATTGCGCGTGCGCGATGCCGCCACTCGCGCTATTCACCACCACCTAGGCGCGTGCGATTTCTTGCTTGTCCACACACCGGTGCTCACCTCCAATGACTGCGAGGGAGGCGGCGAGACTTTTCGGGTGCAACCTGACAGCGCTGTCACCATAGCAGCCATGGCGCGCGAGGGTGACGAACCACACGAGGCCTACTTTGGCTCCAAGGCCTTCCTGACAGTCTCGGGCCAACTACATCTGGAGGCTGCTGCTCAAGGCTTGGGTCGAGTTTATTCCTTCGGACCCACCTTCCGCGCCGAAAACTCGAAATCGCGGTTGCACCTCTCAGAGTTCTACATGCTGGAGATAGAGTTGGCATTCGTAGACAAACTAGACACTCTCAAAAGCATCACAGAGGATTTGATAAAGAATGTGGCACATAGCGTTCTAAATAAATGTGAATCAGACATCAAATACCTCAGGGGAGATAATGATGGCTTGGATTGGCTGAATAAAGACTTTGCGAGCCTGACTCTGGACGAAGCCCTGCTGCTGCTCAGAGGCGAGCCGGAAGAGAACGGAGGCCTCAGCAAGGAACAGGAGTTGCGTCTCGTCAGTCTGACGGGGGTACCCACCTTTGTCACCCACTGGCCTGCGTACAGTAAGCCCTTCTATGCCAAAGCGTGCCCCGACCGACCCGACCGGGTGAGTAGCATGGAGAATCTAGTGTATTTGCAGTCGCCAGGGTGACACTAATGAGTGGCTTGTGACAGGTGCTGGCGCTGGACTTGCTGGTGCCGTTGGTCGGCGAGCTGGTGGGCGGCAGCGTGAGGGAGAGCTGCCCCGCAGCGCTGGCGGCTAAATTGCCCTCGGCTCAGCTAGACTGGTACCTGCAGCTTCGCTCTTTCGGAGGTGCTCCCACAGCTGGTTTCGGACTCGGCTTCGAGCGCTTTTTACAACTCCTCTGCCACATTCCCAACATCAAGGACACTATTCCCTTCCCACGCTGGCCTCACAACTGTCCTCTGTAATTCCTGTTATATTAAATTTGTAAGATTTTGATGAACGAATGTCACGACTCTGGATTGCTTGATGCATAACGGATTGGGCTCTCCAACTTATTATTTTAAAGTACTCTCACAGATTTGATGAAGTAAGAATAGTTGAAGTCAAAGGTTTTGGTTTACGTTTTACAGTACAGTAAGTACAGGAAAATTAAGTAAATCATATCAGTTTAACAAAAGAAATAACACAATTTTTTTATAACATGAAACCGTTAACAGTGACATCGGCACCACCTGTTCCACCAAGTATTCCCTAAAATAGTATTTTAATGAGCGGTACAAAGTAAGCCCTGGCTTTAATTGTTGAAGTGTAGTCATGCTCGGTGGATTTAACAATATTAACCAGTCCCAGAGAATAAATCAACTGTTCAGCTATACAATATAAAGAAAAAAAAATCACAACAAAGTTCTAAAACAGGTTTTAATCAACTCATTGTGCCAGATTTTGGTAACATAGCCCTTTTATTTTCTTAAAGATTTGACTTTTGTTTTTAATTTATTATATTACGAATGGATAACACTTTTACATTGATAGTTTTCATCACAAGTGGAGGTCGGTGCCGGCAACATCCGCTTGACTTATAGCAGTTGGAGCACATTGTATGAATCAATAGAGAAAGAAAAATTGTGCATATTAGTATTATTAATTTTTTACCTACAGTAGTGAATAAAGAATTTATTTGTCAGTCATTTACATATAGTCAATTCTCCATACTTTTGCCCAACACTTTCTATTTAGGAAGAGCTAAACTAAAACTGGACTCTGAATGCGGCAGAAAGGACCAAATTCAAACGTTTCAACAATCTGGAGTTTATCCGAAAGACTGTATTTAGGAGAGATCAGGTTAACTTTTGTAATGGGCAAATTTTGCAAAAACATACTTTTACTCATTGAAGCAAATTAAATATCCTCATATAATCGTGATCCAGGATGGTACTTTTTAAAGTGTATTTTTATTTAATTCAAATGCAGGAAGCCCGAGTAGGACAAAACATTATTTTAATAATTAATGTTTGCCACAAATTTAAAAGTAATTAAGAGTGAATGATTGAACAAAAATGCTCCACTCGTTTTATCATTAATGGTTGGTGGACTCTTTACCAAAATCAAGCCGATGTTGCCTGTACTTATTATTAAAATGATCATGTGCGTATTCCTGAATGTGTGCACTTATAGCCTTAAGCCGATATTATATATAGGCAGTCACTTACAGAACGGTATTATAATTTTTGGATAGGGAGATTAACAGGGTGGGAAACGTTAATAATTTATATGAATTTGAGAGAGGTATAATAAATTACTTATCATTAATCTGTGCTCCAGGTCTAGGCTATAATTAAAAACCACAGTACAAGTGTGCGCTGAATCATCTATATGTGTTGAGTCAAATTGTTTTAATCTGTTTTTGTGTTGCAATTAAATGATTACCCTGACTGTGTTTCACTGGTGGGCGAATGAGGAAGATGTATTTATGTTACAGGAATAGGGGAGCAGTGGAGGAAGTGAAAACAATTTAATAAATATATCATTTATTATAATACACAACAAAACACTAAAACTAAGCAAAACAATTCAAGAAACGTTCACACATTCATCTGTGTGGCTCTTTACAAGGGAATCTAGTTTCTGCCGGTGCAACACTCTAGGCAATATTTCATTTGAATACATTTTGTTCCTTACAATATTCATACAACGCATCGTCCTGTAATAAATCCAGCCTTCACATGATGGAACACAGGGCGGAAAGTTCGCGACCTCGTTGCGTGGGCGGGCACCGCTCCAGGGACGGGTGATTTTCCAGAGCAGGTTTACGGCGGTAAGTGGGAGAATGCTCTTCCTCTGGCGGCTCCTCTCCAGGCGGTGGCGGCTGCGGGGGGGCGGGGGCACTAGGCGGGCGAGTGATGTTGATACGGATACGCGGGGCGGTAGCGCCAGGAACGGCCAGTACGGCAGGCTCGAGCTGCACATTGCCATCGATGGAACTGACCACGGCTGCATGGGTCGTGTCAGCTGGCGCAGGCTGATGGTCCTCCTCCACTGTGATGATCGGCTCGTCATCTAAACAACAATCTCAGTTTTACAATCAAGTTCAAGGATCGGGAGGGTGTTTATTTTCTTTAACACACTAAACTAATTGCATTGGAAGAAAATGAGATATTAGTTATAATAGATGGGTGATTATAGAGTCCAGCACCCAATTTGCAGAGCAGTATTCAAGCTACTATAGGAAATTGTGTACATCTTTGCCAATACAGTTAATGATTGTTTCCAAACCGGGAAACAATCCCTACGCCACTGGACATCAACTCATTCAATAGCACTCGGACTGCTTTCTGTGGATTGTGTATAATATATCGGCTGTATGTGTAACAGTTAAATATTTCTAACCATTTAAATCTGAATTTAAAAACAAATTTAATTTGCCAAAGGGGCTTTCGTGAAATTTGTGGAAGGCACCCAACGAAAAACTGGAGCATAGGCTATAAATGGTAATAAGCGGTTTTCCAGTTTCAGAATTTGATCAAAATGGATTTTGCAACTGTTAGAACGTTTGGTGTATGAATGATCACTTCTTGATTTTAATATAAAATTCAAGATACCTTTACTGTTAAGACATTGTAGTCTTTTAGAAAAATGCATTTGGGAAGAATTAAACTTAAAAAGTTATTTTAAAATACAAAAATATAAAATAAATATTTGTCATCGCAATAAAATATCATTTATTTTGTATTTTTTGTCTTTTAAATAGAATTTTTGATTAAGTTTTATTCTTCCCTGCGACATTTTTCTCAGACTTACAAGGCCAATTGTAATTAAATGTTTTATTGTATCTTTGAACTGAGAAAAATTTGAGGCACCAGGCTGAAAATGTTCACTTTTACAGTTTCTTTAGATGACTTATCGATGTGAGCATTTTCTTAATAATCAATGTATATGAGACCTTAATATAAAAGTGAACTAAATATTTATAGTCAGAGCATTTTGGAAAATCTAGAACTGACTCGCTTCGCTTACTTTGAGAAATAAATGATAAGCATTACAAACGCGCGCATCTTTTTAAAATGTATACATTGCAACGTAAGTGTGGCTTTTTTGTAATCGTGTTGCCCAGGAAATTCTCGATTATTACACGAGTACAACAGGCCTGAGCATGTGGCAAGTAACAGAAGGGCTATGTTTGTTTGTTAATAACCTTTTAAAAAGATACTACCTCAGCACATGAATTTTAAGAATCGCCCAGAGTAACTTTAAAAATGATTGCAGATCGGGACATCAAAGCTGTCACGCGAAAGTCATCTACTTAAAACATACTTGATTGTAGTCTGTAAATGTTATATATGGTAAGTGCCGAGCGTAATCTTTTCAACCTTTCCTCTCCAATGATGTAAACTGAGTTAACATTGCCTCTAAATATACTAAATACAGAGTTCATATTTTAGGTATTCCTCTGTAATATATTAATGCATTGGATTGAATAATTACAATATATAAGTATTTACCATAACGTAACAATAAAAAAATGTTTGCTCGAAGAACCCGACGTGAATTAGTTAATACGTGGGGAGTGGTGGTCGACGGCGGGGTGCCAAATGCCGATCATCACTTAATGGCATAGCGTGCGCTGGCCGAGTTAGACGTGTCTTATGCTTTTGTTTGTGATCAATGTTTTTTTTCATTTTTAGCACTTTTATACAATAATTTATATAAATATGTAAACTATTATTTTAATGATTAATATAAGTAATAAATGTAAAATATTCATATTTGTCAGACTTAAAAATTGCAAAAGTCTACATGTATACTGAGTTTACAGCATAGGAAAGCACATTTTTATTTTAGCACCGTAAGGGAAAGGTTAAAGTATATTTGATCAATTATTCATTTTTATTTGGTATAACTTAAGATTGTTGATTTATTTCAGTAAAAGTATACATTTGTAAGTATCATTTTAACTGGATATATCCTTGGCTGATAATTAAATAGCATCCGGGCTACTATTGAATGTTCAGATGCACGACAGAATAATCGGGAGAACTATGAAAACCTACAAGCATTACAGTAATTCTTATTATCTACTGTGAAAACCTACAAATTTTGTACAGAAATAAAAAAGTCAGAATGGCTGTACGATGTAGTTGCTGGCTTCCCGAGTAAATGTCTCGATAACAATCATGTGGACAAAAGTCAAGTTACATTAATAACCTTTCAAAATAGCCATACATTTAACAAAGCGATATGTTCCTGTAAATATGACTGGACAGCCGGCTGACCATCACTCCCGATAATTTTAATAATCTCGTATTGTATAAAAATGGGATTCATAATCTGATAGATATGCAAATAGGAAGAACATAAAATGAAAACACTTTCTTTATTTATTTATTTATTAGCAAAAAAATTACAAAGATTTAAAAAATGGGTGTATTTATATAGCTGGTTACTTTTCCACTGAAACTGGCTAATATCCTCACAGGTCTACGTTTACAATCTAATTGAGGGATCATATGGAACTTCTCCGCGAGATATTGTGTCCTAGTCTGGTCGGATGCCAGATCAGAGTCGAGGGGGGTGCAGAGTTCAATCAGTGGCTGGCCATAACTGCAGCTATGTAAACTAGATCTGTCTCGAAATATCATCCTAACAATGCATATTGTGTAGGTTCAAGCAATCCTTTTACATTGAAGTACACTTTGTAAAAAATGACATTTCAAAGAGGGTCCGATCCTCATTAACTTCTCAGAAACTCCCGAGAGGCAAACTGAAGCAATCTGTTTATGTTTTATGTTAATTTAAATGGAATTATATGGAATTGCATTTGTTGTAAATATCATGTATCTTTATCTATATGTACGCACAGTTAGTGGGTAACTTCCAGCGTAAATACACTTGTGGGCATGGCAAGCCAGTGAGACTGACTATCAGCACCGTGTCTGGTAGTTTCTAGGAACCAACTGGGGAGTGATGATTCCACTGTCAAAAGATTACAAGTATTACAATTAAAAGTACAAAAGGGCGCATACCTGGGTCCATTGGTTCTTGTTTAATCTTGATGTTGGTGAAATTTACAGGGTCAGCATCGCGTGCCGCCCGCTCCCGCTCTGTCTCCTCATCCGTGTCCTGGTCATCCACCACTATCTGCTCCACCGGTTCCGCCTTGATCACCACGTCGTCATCATCCTCCTCCACCAGCTGCACCTCGTCCTCCTCCTCCTCCTCCTCCTCCGCTGGTTCATCCTCAACCGCAGTGGCCGCTTCCTCCTCCTGCACCTCAGGTTCCATCGTCTCATCCTCGATTCCCATCACCTCTTCCTCGACATGTTGGGTGAGCTCCTCTTTCTCCGCTACAGATTCTTTTTCCGCCAGTGACACCTAGAAACATGAGTAGTTACACATAAAGCTTAATATTATTTAAGGGTAGCAAGCGAATCAGGCGGTGCACAACCAGATGTCTTCTTTCCCCCTCAAAGCTCAATAATTTATTTTTACGGCTTTATACTGGTGTTCCAAGGTGAAGAAATTCCAATCTGGATATTATAATGCAGTTGCAGGGCCATCTAGCACAAAATAGGAAACATACAGTTAGCAAGGAGTGGTCCGGATGGAAAGCATGCAGAAGTGGTAAAACTTCTGACCAATAATGAAGTACAAATAAATATTGAATATATGTATAAGGAGAGCAATATATTAAATCTTGAACTTTTAATTTGGAATTAACTCTGCTGTAATATTATATATATGGAAGCATGGCCATTAAGGGTTGGCCGATTGAAATTTGTTACAAAGGAGTGTTGCATGTTTGTGAACATGGCCAATATTGCTTTCATTTTTGTCCTAAGTTCGTCCCCCACAATCTATTTTGTCAACTTTTTGACTTTCACCACATATTGACAAGCATGTAAATGTTGAACCTTGAATCAAATCTGTGGAGCCAACCATCGGAGGCTCCAAAATCATTAATCCCCCATTCATTGGCTAATGAACACAAGGATACAATAAAAATATGCAATATTCTTTACACTTTTCAAATAACACTTGGGGCCGGTTGTGTGATCAGTAATACATTTTTAAGATGGTAACTCTTAACCATCATCCGTGGTTAAAAACATTTGCCGGTTGTTGGTACGTAAAATTTACTACTGTCAAAGCACAGATAAGAAATCTCACCTTACAGCGTAGCAAGACAAATAATAACTACATTCGACACCTGTCATTTTGGTTGTTAATTTTTTTTCAGATTATGTGCTAATGTATATTAAACAATGAAACCATCAGACGAACCCTCATCACTGAAATAATGGGATATTAAATGATTAATTGTCGTATACTGCAACTTTCAATGTGACAGATGACTTTTGAAACAGCCGTGAAGAGTCTGCCATATTTGACCAATGATTTTTGATTTTTACAATCTGATATTCGAGAGTAAATTAGTTAACATTTTTTACCAACGATGAATCCCGTTTTCACAAAAAAAATTTATTTAGTAACTTTTTTAACCATAGTAAAAAGTTACTACTGATCACACAAACGGCCCTTTATAAAGAATCTTCTGTGTAGGTTTACTGGGCTAATCTGCCGTGTATATGTGACCTTTCTGGCCAGAAAGATCACATATATACGGCAGATTTGCCCAGAAAACTGTATACAAAAGATTCTGAACGGCTGTGAAAACTTAATATTCTAAAATCTCAAAAGTCTTATTCATCTGAAGTTTCATCTGTATCTTTGTTTGTGAAATCTACTTCATCTGCCGAATCTCCAAAATTAGAGCCATCGGAACGCAATTCATAAAAATCTACATCGCTATGATCATCCTCTACATCTTTGTATTTCCTTTTTTGAGACACCTATTCGTATTTCTGGGATAATTTTAAAACAAATAAAAATCTTAAAAAAACGTAGCATCGAATAAAACACCTCATTTACTTACGATTACACCGGACGTTACACAAATACACTGACACACTTCACAAATTAGAATGGAGAACAACAAAACAAATACAGACTATTAGCAATGGGCACTTGGGAACCACTGACCCGTCGTCTCCGTGACATGATACGGGAGATGTATTGTTTGATTTTGAGAAACAGGGTGAGTATCGACTTTTCGCTTGCGCGCATTGATGCGAGGGCCTTCAATGTACATAACACTCAATATATATACACGTTCCGATACAGTAATTAATTGAAATATTTACATTTTTGTTGTAAATACTTAATTTGCACCAAATAATTATAGAAATATATATATTCTATATTTATCAATTTAAGATTACACCAAGTAATTGCGAGCTGAATTGCCAGATTAATTACCGAGTAATCGGGATAAATGTTGATTTTGAGTATTTAGGATCCCCTGCTTCGGAAAGGCTGGTTTAACTAAAAAAAGAAAACTCACTCCACATTCCTCCACTCAAAAAGAAAATGCCACTCACGGAGAGGTTATTTTTTGGTATAAAAGAATTATAAAAACCTTGTACTCCTGGAGGCAGAGTGGATGGTAGTTGTCCCCTTGGTAGGCTACCGCTCGACGCAGCTGCCACTCCTCCAACTCCTGGTTGTAGTACTGGTTAAAAGGATCCCCGCAGTGCGGGCAGCGCAGCTGGTGAGGGGGCGCCGATGGTGGAGGGGCGGCCACACCCACCTCCTCGCCTTCGGGGCCTTCGCCCTCCCCTACGCGCTCGGGTCCGCCGGCCTCACTCTCTTCCTGCTGGCGCTCGAACCAACTCTTCTCTGCAACACGCACATCAAACATTGAAGACTGCTGATCTATGTATAATATAATCATATCTATAAAAGTATTTCTCACATATCGGGACTTACCTCTCTCCTCTAGGTCTTCAATCTCCTCAAATTGCACCCAATCAGAGATGTCATAGTACCAGGGGCGCGAGTGTGGACGTCGCTGTGAATCACGGTCGGCGCGGTTTTGCCGGAAATGCCAGTCCAGATGCTGCGAGTACCGCACAGTGTGCTCGGGGGGGAAACGGGCTCCGCAGCTCCCGCATTGCATGCCAGCGTGCAATGCTCCCACTAATGCTGCCTGTCTCCTGCATATAAAAAAACAAAATTACAAATGACCAAAAAGATGACAAGAAAGAATACAAATCTGGAGTAGCGTGAACTCCTGCCATATTAATCTATACTTACACTCTGAGGGTCTCTGGCTGCAACAAGCTCACGGGCTTGACTGAGACAGGCGGGCCGTGAGATCTGCCAGCAGGCAACCGGTCAGGTTGTTTGTCAGGCACGGCGACGGCGGGCGCTGCCGGCGCCTGTCCAGTGGTGGGCAGTGCCCCCGATGACAAGATACCTGAGGCTACGAGCTTGGCAAACAAGTCACCCACGTTGATGGGCGCAGCGGGAGCCGTGGGGGGAGGCACGCTGAGGTCAGGCGGCGCCACACTGTAGCCTCCGAATTGGGAGGCAGGAGCTAGTCCAGAGGGCACAATGCTCGTCAACATATCTAGACCGACCGACACCCCTGTAAGAGATAGCATCAGTCATATAACATACAAGCGGAGCAACTACAAATGAGCATTAAGACCTCTCACAATGACCCAAATATGTGATGAATCTATTAAAATAATGAATAACTAAACACCAGCTTTAATAGAATGGCAACTAAGTTCCAAGTTCCACAGTGTGATGAGGATAATCAATACTAGGATATGTGATATTTCATTAATTCTCAGAACAAAGTCCTAACCTGGCTGTTGCTGAGACGGAGCTGGCAGCTCCGGGGCAGGCGGGGTTGGCTCAGGTTCGGCAGGGGTGGGCAGTAGCGGAGCAGGCTCAGGTCGATAGCCTTCCATATTGGCTATATTTACCTGTCCGGCCTTAATGCTAGCCGGTAACACAGAAAAACGGATAAAATGCTTCAAACGGCTCACGTAGATGGGCTTGGGTAATCCTCCAAACTCCACCTTGAAAGGTTTCTCGTTGATCAGCACTGTACGTAGAGCATCCACAAAACGTAACGTGTGTGGAAAGCCCTCGATCTGAAAGGTCTGCGGCTTGGCATCCAGGAATACGGGCAGCATGGTGGTGGCATTCACGATAAGTTTGATCTTACCAGCCACAAGATCGGTGCGTCGCTGCACGCCCACGCTTACCTGCGGTGCAGGCCCCTCCAGCTTCATCATCCGTACCTTTCCATCCAACAGCACGGGCACCGGCGGCCCTCCGAAGAAGCATTCCAACCAGGAGTCATCAATGAAAAGCTCTCGGGTAGGTGCACCTAGGCGAATACGGTGAGGCTTGCCGTCAATAGTGATGTTGGTGTAATCCTGGTTAAGCCCCAGCAAGAAGGACTCATCATCCAGGAAGAGCCTACGCTGGCCGGTCTGGAAAGAGATCTCCCGAGGATCATCCCATTCCAACATTACCACAGCTGTGGTACCATAGAACCTAATCTCTCTAGCGACTCCGTCAATGGCTATGGTCTTCATTGTGTCGCGATTGATGTATTCTACTACTTCAGGAGCCACATGTGGCAGACCGTCCTTAGCGGACGGCATGCCCAGGGGGGGCGGTGAGACGCTCCGTACGTAGGGAGTCAAAGGACAAGGTCCCATCCTCGCGGGCTCCAGCGTCGGGCAGGGCCCAGGCGGCGGGCAAGGACTAGAAAGAGGCGGGCAGAGCCCAGGAGGCCGCCGTTCTTGCGAGCTGGGCCCTCTCCACGGCATGGAGGGACCCCTGGGACGGAAACCACGAGGGCCATTCCACTCGGGGCGCCCTCGCCAGCCACCCCGGAAGCCACGCGGACCTAACTGGGGGCGGCCCTGGTAACGTTCTGGTAGGGGGCCATGCGTCCTCATATCGGAATCCAAGAAGTCAGGACAAGGCAACAGAGGAGTTCTCTTGTCTTCGGGTCGTGAGCTCAGATGAGGTGGCACTCGCTCATCTATATCACCGTACAGTTCAGGCGACGGAGGAGAGGGGCTACGTAAACTATCACTATCTGAGAGAGGCGATGTACACCCGGTCTGCAGCATGTGCAACCGACGCTTGGAAGCTTCTAGGGATTCCTTTTGCTTGGCTTCTTTCAATTTTTGCCTCTCGTTAAGCTCCAGCACCTGCATGAGCAGAATGTTGTACTGCTGCTTGTTAATGTTCCCCGTCTTCAGTTGCTCCTCAGCCTGGGACATGATGATCTTGATATTTCCGTCTAGAGTGTTTCCATCCAATTCAACAGCAGTCTTAGGCCTCATGTCGGTGTCTTCCGAATTTCGAGATTTTCTGCGTTCCTTGGTTTCATCTACAATAAAGAAAAAATAAATACATTAACAATTCTACTATTGTACATTGATATCAATGAGTGTATGTTCGACTTGCAAGATTATCTAATGCACTACACAAAAATGGTCAGGCAATCTTGAACGGACATATGTGCTCATTATTATGAAAGTGGTCCAAGTCATGTTTCTTTCGTTTTGAGGTATTTAAAGGTTTGCCTTTGAATTGACTAAAAATATTTTTATATTACACAATGTTTCAAAATTTATTTAGATTATTTAGACTTCTGTAAATGTGTCAACATTGAAAAAAATTTTTAATGAGTTCCAGTAACAGTAATGCAACCGATGTTTCATCAAATGTACGAGTTGTAGGAGACATCATAGATGCAGTAAACAAATTTTAATATGCTGTGAATATGATGAAGATGTCAGCTAGTGGTTAAATTACGATGCAAATGATTCCAAATTTTGAATGAGGAAATAATTGAGACAGTTTCTGACTTATCCTTAGAAGACCAAGACAAGGAGAGAATTGCTGTGGAGGAAGATTGTGACATTTCAAATAAACGCGCGAAGACCGAGGGCGCCATCTACCGATGCGAGTAGGCGCGGCCGGTGGAGAGAGAGGTCGGGAGAGAGTAGCGGGACTTCGGTGCGAGCGCCCGAGCGGGGAGGTGCGTGAGGCGAGCGCTGAGCGGCGCTCCGCCGAGATAGTATTGGCGATGGAGATCGACAAAAGGGAGGATTATCTTTACGACAGAACAAGAGAGAATTGGGCCTTGTTCTGCCCGTGAAAGTCGTGGAAAGAGGGACTCTCCGCGGGAACGAGCAGTAGGCTGCGAACGTGCAGTAGGCTGCGAACGTGCAGTAGGCTGCGAGCGTGCAATGGAGGCGGGACGAGCACTGTCCACGTCGCAACGTCAAGATAGAGCCTTTTGGAAGTCTTCAGAAGTCGAGAGATGTTTTGGTCCGGCCTCGTAGCGATCCAGGACCCCGCCTGCCTCATCACATAATGGCAGCCAAGTGTGATTTGAGCAACATTTCAACCTCTAACCTAACCTAACCTAACCATAAACATGGATGGAACGAAGGTGTGTAAAGAAGATGAAAGACTCTGCTCGTGCTCACAATGTCGGGTTTTATTTATACAATGTGATTAAATTGTTCTTAGTGTTATAAAGTGTTTTGCATTATTCAGACCACCCACACCCATCTGAGACAGGCATTCCGACAACAATGTTTATTAACCTACAGACTGAGTCTAGCTGGTGGCATGGTGCGCTGGCATTCCATCCACTGGTGACAGCGCACGACGTAACAAGATATCAGGTCCTACACATTGCTATGAGGTGGTTTGAGAGACAGAAAGAATTTTACTCAAGAAACTTATATGTTTCAAAAATATACGTGATTTGGCAGCTTAGAAAAGGACAGCTAGTTTTAAGGCGATACTTTCATTTTTCCTATTTGAATTTTGAGATATTTTTTGTATTTTTTCAAGATGAGACTAATAGTTAATTCTTTTACAATATCAAGTAAACATAAAAGTGTGTTATTTTTTACGTAAATATTGTTAGAGTGAAAGGTATCTATAGAAAAGAACAAGTTAACAATTGTTGGTTTTCTTAAATTCCTAGGTAATATTCTATCATAAAATAGCAATTTCTTGAGCATTCGTAACATGTGTTGTCATTTAAAATTATCAAGCGAAAATTAAATAAATTGTTAAAGTTAAAGCCTAAGAATTGTTATGTTTATATTGTGAAGAATGACGGGAAAGAATCCCGAGTAGGTATATAAAAACCTGTCTTCCTATGATGTCCTTTCTCTCTCAATCAATATGACTTCTCTTCCTTATATTCACTCAGGCATACTTTTGAGAAACAACTCTTTCACTTGTTGCAAGCATTAATGATCCTTATGCCATAGCACCGACAAATTATCTTTATTTTTATTTCTAAATCAGTTTATCAATGTCTGAAATTAAAGCCTGAATTAAAAGCGCTTAGCTTAATTTTAAATATACAGAGAATATCAATGTGACATGTATTCATTATCTATTTCAAAAAAAGTGTTTTAAAAATCAGATGTGACAAATGATTAAAGTAATTTTTCTATCCTTTTCCTTGATTGTTTGCTTTTCTGAGCTTTATTTTCTATGGCTTTAATTATATATTGTGGGTCGTTGATATTCATGGACCTCGTTATTCTTAAGTCAATTAATTCTGAGACCATGTAATCCATGCAAAACGATTCAAGTTTAGTAAAAAAAAATTTGTACCAAAAATTATCATCTCGATAGATATTTCCAGTTTTAATTATAAAATTTGTTCCCGTCCAAACTAGAAAAAGATAAAACTTAGTTTTAAATAGTAGTTGAAGCCTCAAAGCATGTGAGTAAATAATATATATTATTTAAAAACATATGTTTTTACTAAAACAAAGTATTTTAAAAATGTCGAAAATTGACTAAATGTACTGCAAATTGAATGGTTTATAACTCTATTCCTTTTTAACATTTTGCTAATTTGGTTTAGAACAGATTTGTCTCCGTAATCTTGGCTTCAAGAATATAAAAAAATATATTTCGTTTATGCAATAATTTAGCATATTAACTCAATTTCGTAGCACGAGGAAAATGCATCTAATGGTCACGGTCTTTCTTATAATATATTAGTTTATATTACTGTAAATAAAGGTCCAATCTAAGTAATAGTTGAAAAAAAATTATAATCTATTGAAGAATTTCTAATATAAATGAATAATAAAAACCCAAATTTACATAAAAAAACAGAAAAAGTTGAATTATTTAAGGACATTTTCAAAAAAATCACTTTTCTTTCAATCCTTTTGAAACTTTGAATACACATACTCAAAGTGTCTTTTATATGTAGAATTTTTTTTCTATAGCCCTTGCAGTAGTAAATTTGTAAATATTGACTATTTAAATTTGCATATTTAACATACGAACCCTACCTCGATCGATGTTGTAGCGCACGTTTAATTGAATAGCAATAGTAATTTTCTTAAGATTGTTTTAGAAAACTGAGAATCATTAATTGAAAATTTAACAAATATCTTTCTGTAAAAATAACTAAAACAAGCGGTATTCGTTGTTATAAAAAATGTTAAAAGTGATCTACTTTTGATGGTTTTGACATTTCCTTTTATAACTTGAATAGTGAGAGATGGCGACTTGACAATGTTGCACTGCGCGGGAAGTTTGAAATACCATAAAGGCGCAGCAGTTTTTAATAAATGCGAGTAGCTCACAGTTATAGGTTAACTGTAGGTTATTGTGAATGAAAAATCAATTTTTATAACAAATGAAATATTTATTACTATTCAATATTAATAATATAGAATTTTCATAAAGAATTTTATTATTAGCATCAAACAAACATAAATCCTAGCAATATATATTTATTTTTAGACGCTAGTACTTTCTTATTACTTTATTTTTTTGGTTTTAAACATTTTATCTTTAGCGAATTTTGATTTTTTTAAGAAGTCTATGACTTTCGTTACAATATATTTATTTTTAGTTATCTGCACTTTCTTATCATCTAATTTTTCGGTAAACAATTGCACAATAGCATTTTCACCTTGAGACTACACTAACACCACAAGTCTTCAGCGTAAGAATACCATGTTGCCGGATCGGAGAAATGACGCAATGAGAATATTTTTGAACTTCTGCGCATGTGAGCGGAAGCGAAAAAGTACACTGTACCTTAACTATTTTTTATTTTATTCATAGTAGTTTACATACGGGGGAATCTTCTTGAAGGTTGAGTACAACTGCTCTTTGGGAACGTTCTTAAACAAAAATCTATAATTGAATTTCTCAAAAAACTATAATTTTCTGTAGGCATATAATTACATATTATAAATGCAAACATGTATAACATAGGTATGTGAAGTTATATTTCAATAAAAAGTATTCATAATACATTATTTTTTAATTAAATTAAATAATGTTTTAAATCACTTTATTATGCATATATACTAAGTCAACTAGTTTAGTTGGACCCAACCTTCTTTAGAACAATATATTCTACATACTATATTGTCCTGAAGGTTGTGGTCCAACTGAAGTGCATAATAAAATGGTTTAAAACTAAAACATTATTTTATTTTATTATAATGTCAAGCCATAACCTGTATGCTTTCATTAAATAAAAAAAGATTATTTGATTATATGAACTCATGGTCCAAATAACCATTTAGTCTGGATAATGGAGGTTTTATTATATATTCAGTAGACTCTCGATTATCCGGGATCTGATTATCGGGATGTTTCGAATTTCGAAAGTCATTGAATATTTTTTTATAAAAACTAAAACATGCTAAACATGTATTTAGAGTCGAGCACATCAGATGTCATCGTGTCTGAAATCATTTATTGTTATTATATAATAAGCTATATAGCTTTCAGTTTGTTTTAAAGCTTTATTGGGGTTGGTTATGTCATTAAGTCACTTGTTTACAATAGAGTGCAGGTAAATTACGAAAGCGGCATTGCGTGTTCTTCATAGACAGTTTTTTTTTAAATGTAAAAAGGTGTTTTTATTTTTAATAATGGATAAACGCAAACGAGTTGTGCTTTCAATTGAACAAAAGTTAGATTTTATTAAAAAGTTTGAAAACGGTGTAATGGTAAAAATTTTAATAAACAAATATAATGTTGGTGGCCAAACCATACGCGACATCGTGAAAAAAAAGAGAAAACTGGTAGATTTTGCAGGCACATCAGATAGTGAAACGATGAAATTGTCAACACATGAGGATCTCGACAAAGCCATGGTTTTGTGGTTCAACTAACAAAGGGTGAAAGGTATTCCTGTCTCTGGGGTTGTTTGCGCAGCCAAAGCAAAATATTTTTACGACAAATTAAAATTGCAAGGCGATTTTAACGCATCTTCTGGATGGTTAACTCGGTTTAAACAGACACAGCATCCAACAAATTGCTATTCAAGGTGAAAAATTAAGCTATAATGAAATAGCTGCTCAAGAATTCATCACTAAGTTTTAAGCACTTATTGAAACCGGATGAATATTATGCCGGAGCAAATTTACAACACCGATGAAACTGGGTTGTATTGGAAATGTCTCCCGTCGAAAACTTTAGCCTATGAGACTGAATTAAAAGCTCCTGGACATAAGCTTCAAAAGCAGCGATTAACGGTTCTTTACTATGATTTCATTTTCTAAAACCTTGTGTAAAACCACGAACTTTCTCAGAAATATCAATGTCCAATTTAGCTGTCGATTACTACAACAAGACAGAGATATTTTCCAGTTGGTTCCAAACCACATTTGTGCCATCAGTGCGCCAATATTTATCATCTTTAGGTTTGCCACAGAAAGCTGTTATTATTATTGGACAATGCTCCGAGTCATCCAAATGCGGAAGTTTTAAAATCAGACGATGGAAATGTTTTTGTGAAATATTTACCACCAAATGTGACAACCGATGGATCAAGGTGTCATCCAGCAACTAAAGGCGATCTATCATAGAAACTTGATACTTAAGTTAGTAACAGAAAATGAATATGACTTATTGACATTTTGGAAAAAACTGACAGTATTGGATGCAATTGATGAAATCCCAGCGGCGTGAAAGTCTATAAGAAGCATTACTCTAAAAAGATATTGGCGTAAAATTTTGCCAGGTAATGATTTTTTGGATTTGAAGAAAACCACAAAGTGTTAAAAATTTGCGACAAATTGATGGGTACGGGGATGTTGATGAGCAATCGGTATGTGATTGGCTTAACGCAGATGACAATGCGGCTGGTCATGAAGTATTAAATGATGAAGACATTTTACAACACGCGACAAATGATATGGTGCAATCTGATAATGACGAAGAGGAAGATGAGTTGATTGCATCAGAAAAAATCTATCATGGTGTCAGAGTTTAAATCGCGCGGAATCACTTCTTAAATATCTTGAGCAGCAGGATGACAAACGATGTTGAGAAATATTCAAAGTAGAATTTGTCAAAAAAAAATCATCAATACTTTGTTATTTCTCTCAATGATTCCATATTTTATTGACTCATCTCATTTTAAAAATTATTATTATTGTGTTAAATTTTGTGGCCGACATGGACTTGAATTTAATTAAACTTATGGTGATGAATAGAATCTATATAGTGGAAGTTATTTGACAACCCTGCAATAATATTCCCTTTGCGCTGTTCATAAATGCACACATGTGCGCCTTTTTTTGATAAGTACATACACATATACATCAATAGCCGCGCAGAGTGTGTGATTTTTGTATATTGTAGAACATTTTTTACGTTTTTGGATTAACCGGGAATTTAATCCAGGATTTTTTTTTTACCATCCATCCCGGATAATCGAGTCTACTGTATTATTGAGATAATTAACTAAAAACTAAGAGAGCGACAGATTCCACGTCTGCTTTTGGCCGGATTTAGCAGAATATTAAACTTAAATGAACACTAAAACAATTGTCTTTTATAAGATTGCAAATATATTATTTAAAAACTAATTATTGTGTTCTTGATATGAAACTTGGTTTTCAATATAGTTATAGCATCATGTTTACACACATCAAATATATTGGCTTAAATTGTCTGTTTATATAAATACAAGTTTTAAAAACATCGAAAAATTAAATAATGTCTTGTAAATTTAACAATTTATACCTCTACCAATTTTAAACATTTTGTCAATTTGTAAATACAGATTTGTCTCCGATTTTAAAATTTGATATGATTATAGGATTGGCTTCAAAAGAAAATATATTTCATATATGCAAGAATTTTCCATAGTAAGGCAATTTCGTAGCACATTGAAAATTAATTTAGTGGTCTCATTCTTATAATGCTTGTATTATCTTAAATATGGCAATTAATATTCAGTTTATTAATTTTACAAAAATGTAAAGATCCTATCTAAGTTGAGGTTTTAAAAAAGTCTAATTCAGTGCATAACTTTTGACCTCAACGAATATATGAACAGTATTGAAAAGTCCCCTTTAAGATATTTCTAAAAAAATATGTGTATAATGCATTATTGTGTATATTTACATACATTTACGTACAGGGGATCCCAATTATGCTAATTATTATTAAAACTAAATTTGTAAACTTGGCTTCGGTAAAATAATATTTAAAAAAGAATGAAAAATGAGTCAGTAAATCGATGGGGTATAATGTCAATACAAGTTTTTTGATATTTTTTACTCAAGACAGAAGCACTCACCGCTGGCAGTAAAGAGACGAGGGCGGCCGAGAGGGTCACGGGCGCGCGTGACTTCCGCCAGCTTTGCCCTCACAGCGGCCAACTGCTCGGTACCGGCTGGGCTCTGACCTTCCTTCACCCTCGCCCAGCCGCCTCCCTCCCCTTCCTCGTCCTCACCGACAGGAGGCAGCGTCCGCAGATCCACATCTTCCGCCCCGAACAACCTGAAATACCACAATCTTTAACTCATCACGCTGTACTATTTCCACATAACATAATCGACTACTTTTGTCAGTCAACTTCGGAACCATATTTTGAAGAACTGTTTAAACACATGCTTTTCTATTTAAAGAAAAACTTACGCATCTAATTTTTCAGATTTGCTCTTCTTTGTAGGCTCATGTTGGTTCTGCTCCGGAGGTGACCTCTTTCGGGGGGGTACGGGCAATTCCGATGGAGCAACCGAAGCAGAAGCAGACAGGTCAGGCGCCGTCGTCGGAGCGGGAGAGATCGGCTCGATTGGGCAGGCTTCAGACGGAGGCGCAACTACAGGGCGCGGTGGGACAGCCAATATACGCGGAGGTACAACCAGGGTACGCAGGTCCACGTCTCCAACACCATTTCCATTGAGTACAACGACTGGAAGAACGCCTAAAAAAATATCGGACTTAGTGAAATGGTTGCTAAAAAGTACTAATGCGTGATTTTGAAAATCCATTTAGGGCATATGCACGTATTCCATATTTCATCCTGCTGATCAAAGATCTCCAAAATCAAGATGACTCTTTGTATTTTCTATCACTGTTGTAATAAAATTTCTAGGACAAAAGTCAATGAATGCTGTAGCTTTATGAATGCATGACATGACAGCCACCACGCACCATTACAATGCAACCATTGCCGTGATTCAGAGGAATCCAAATAAATTAACTTGAATAAGTTTTAAAGAAACTGAAGTGGAATAATGTGTGGTTTATTAATTTATTATTTAAGCATTTTGTTTTTTCTTTATAATGGAAAAAATACACTACTAATTGACTTGTCAAAATGTTAAAAGTGACAACAATATCATTACCAGAAATACCTTTTGCTATACATTGTCTATGTTAAAAATGTAACATACGCACCCCCAGCTGATTAGGCACATTTTACAATTATTCTTTATATGTTCTACCTAATATGGCACATGACCAGCGAGAAAGATCTTTCACGCATTTAATAATAATTAATATTTAAGGTAACTTCTCAGAAAATTATTTCACTTATCATGCATAGCTTTTAATCAAAATTTAGATCCTGTAATTTAATCCAGGCTTCACTAGACTCCAGAATATCCACTCATGTAAGGGCCACAATTATCACATTGTTAAATCTCCACCAGTGAGGAAATTGGATGACATTCTCAGCACCGCCTTTTCGAATATGATTTTCATACCTCAATCCGCTTTAACAAACTTTCCTTATATTGGCAACTCGTGAAACTATCCTGCACACGGAAGGAAGCTGCAACTATATGTAGTTTACAATGCTGCCCACTGGCGAGAAGACTCGCACGTCAGGGAGTGAGGATCAATTAAGGACTATTTTTAAAGATAATCTACAATCAACCGTCAGGTCCCTCGCAATAGACTCGGAAGCAACTGCTATCGGATGTGACGGGTACGACAAGTGTATACCGCATGAATCAAAAGAACAACACAAATTACTTCTTCTAAGCTCAGTAATTCCCTAACTATATATGAGAACCATAGAAACAAATGTAATAGAAAACCATTCCTGAAGTGAAACATCAGAGCAATCATACCAAATAAACTATACTAGATAAATATGATAACTGATCTTTTCTCTAATCTGACGAGCGTTTAACTTAGTCTGAAAATAGTAGGAATATTGATGACATGAATTACATGTACACATCTCTATTTAAAAAAAAAACAAATAGACTTGGACGGATGTTGCATGACAGTGCAAACCATAATGGCAAAATTGTCAGAATTGAGTTATATAAGAATTTGCCGCATCCTCCCTTCTCGGCGGACCTTTCGCCGATACACTTATCACATTCTCAGACATTTAGAATCGTTCTACATACAGAGATTATTATAAAAGCCGAAACCGAAACACCTTTATAAAAGCATCAATGAATCATAAAAACCAAAAATTATCAAAATGGCAAATTTTCATTAATAATTCATTGGGAGAATTTAAAGGAAATGCAGCAAATGGATCACATTTTGATTAATATATTAGTAATTTCGTAAAAAAATATATATATCACTCCAGTACGTGAAAATTAGAAGACAAAAAAGGGTGAAACAACCTAATACACAGTAGAATAGCATAATGAAACATTTTTGGATGAAGAAAGTTCTGCATGCAGATGAATCAATGGATCATTCACACCATGGTTTGATATTACAAAAGGTGTCAAAAAGAGTTGTGTTATATCTCCATAGCTGTTCAGCTTGCATGTGCGTAATTGTGTGAAAGAACTGGAATATATGAATGTAAGAGGAAAATGAGCGATTTGATTGTATGTTGTGGTGAATAGTGAACAAGATTTAGAGTCTGACAGATAAGATGTACACAAGAAAAGTGACCTTATGATGAATGTTAGCATGTCCAATGTGATGGTATAGAAAAGTATTCGACATGCAAAATAATGGTAGGTAATGAATGTTTGCAACAAATATATGAGAACGTGTGATACGAGTAACTCCGGCGAGTGCAGATTTGTTAGATCACGTTTTTTATTTTTTAAATTTCACGCACGGTAGCACAGTTTGTACAGTCCAATTGTGTGCACAGTAGCGTATGAACACGCCCGTATACACATTCTCATTCCAAAATATATTCCAACTATTATTTTTCCCAAGAAAATGACATTCTTTGAACCGTGCGAGTTGTGTGAAAATCGTAAAGGCCTCAATACATTAGTGAATAGAAGAGAGCAACAATGATTATGAGTAAGTGCTGCAAGGCAGGGGCAGGGTGTGTCAGATTATTTGACAATTAACACCAAATTTGAATGAGTTCAAACAGGAAAAGCAAAATCCACTACATTCTGTTTTGCAATACAGTACAAAATTAACAATATTTTTCAAATTTATATTACTTTTATTCATTGTGGGATAATTATTTTGTATTTATTATTGTTTAGTTCATCAATAAAATGTAGTTTCATATTTAAAATTGATTTTTTTATATCCCTGTTGATCGCAAGGGTTATGTTTTGGACATGTTTGAGTATCTGTGTGTGGTATGTTTAATGGAAACGGAAAGGTTAAGAAAGATTCTAAAAAGAAGGGTGACTACAGGGAATTAAATAAATGGCACTTTGAATGCACTAATTTCTAATAAAAAAAACTTGTCAGCCGAGGCAACACATGCAGCTCTCAATGTAATTCTGATACTGACACTGATGAAGTGAAGTCTGAAGTCAGCATTGAGTAGAATGAATTGAATGCAGCGGAAATGAGATCTCTTAAGCAGGTGTGGAAATTCCATTAATGATAATAATAAAGAATTAACTAATTAGGGGGAAACGCAAAACCAATCTTAGCAGTGAATAGAATCAAAAAAGGGTTACATAGGTGCAAAACAATAGGCGAGTTTAAATAAGAAAATGTATGAATATGGATGCGGCAAAATATGTCAAGACAAGAGTGTGGCCCTCCATCCTCTTTGTCTGCAGGGATAGGGAACAATGTAATGGAAAATTAGTTAGTGAATATATATGTATATATACAATAAAACCTCGTTATTGCAAAATCCAAAAAAAAATTCATAATAATGAAATAAAAAAAGTTATTTTCTAATATATATTCTACACCGTAGCAAAAAAACGTAGGGCGGCATTAAAAAAGTTTATAAGTTCTGCAAACAAGATACCTATTGTTAATTTAATACGTGATATAACATAATAAGGCATTTTGGAAACAATGGAGAATTAGAAAACTCAATAATTCTTTTGTTATTTCAATAAATAAGAAGACATTTTACGAAACAAGATAATCTATATTTCGATGATTTTTTTGGAAATTCCAGAATGACATGCAAATATATAAAACAATATTCAATATTAATTGTAGAGCCACTACATTGAAAGTTTTGCATCAGTCAAAGCATCTTTTTTATTTTTTAAATTGTAGCGACGTATTCAGAATACCGTATTTTATAGCTTACCTGTCTTTACTGTCGATGTTGTTTAATAATACAGTAAAACTCTAATTTAATGTATATTAATTATAAATATATACATATAAAATCAATTTTGTCGAAAAATATTGTTTTTGCGCTACCGGGATACATTACATTAAATTAGTATTTAAAACATCACAGACCTATGTTCTGAATAATTACAACTTCACAATAAGAATGTGTTCTCCTTAATAGTAAAACTCTGTTAATTCGTAACTCACGGGACCGAAATAGAAAAAAAAAAAAAAAATTACAAATAATGAGAACAAAGTTTTTTAAAGGCAACATTAGAGAAATTTTTATAACATGTTAGTTTACCGCGTCTGCGATTTAGTGCGCGCCGCCACTATTGATATTGCAATTTTCATACTGAAACATGATGACTCCATTATTTCAGCTCCTTATGTGTCGAAATGTTTATCAAGTAACGTATTTCTCTTGAATAAAGAAGGTGTGTGGCGAGTGGTGACGCGGCAGTCTCTCAAGGCAACAAAATCACGCACATTAATTTGATTGATGGTCAAACTTACCTTTTCCACCCAAATTGGAATATTTAAAATGCGGGTGAAAAATAATTAAAAACTTTTAAATCTTCATGTCTCGCTGGCCTTGTTGATTGGAGCTTATTATTTTTCCGCGATTTTTCAAGTTCAAACCTAGAGAGGTATTCGGGATTTGATTTTTTCTGCCAATTATATCTTTGATTTCAATTTTTTGTCAGTTTTCAAAATAAGCTTCATTTATCCAAACAGTCAAAGATTTATACGAATTACAAGATGTTGATGCCATTTTAGAGAACGAAACATGGAAAAAAAAAAGAATAAAATATGTCAACGAATTTAAATATGAAAGATTTCTGTAGTTTCTTTAGTACCTACATATGCAAATCGCAATGTTTCATAAACATAGAAACTAGATCAAGTGATTCAATGAAAATATTATTTTAAGAAATTTTATAAAATGCATTATGGAATTTGATGTACATATCATATTACGTACACGAGTTTTGTCATATGGCAAAACTCAGTTCAGCACCTGGCATGCCAGCACACGGCATCGTGATTGGCCGGTATGCGGGGCTAATTGTAGATGTTTAAGAAGAAATGAAGGTCAAATGCATTCGTGCGAGTTTAGAGATTTTAAATTATTTGCAAATATGCAAACTACATGAACAAATTATTTATTTCGGGTATCAAAAATGCATACGAACTGGGAATAATAATAATTCTGTAAAAATACGAATTAACGGAGTTTTACTGTATAATTATTTTGTCATGGGTAAAAATATTGTGGGAAAAGTGTACATATAAATATAAAGAATAAATTACGAAATGCTAGTACACATAAATGTTGGTAAACAAACCTATGAAAAAATCGTCAGATAAACACAAAAATGAAAATGTCATACACAATATTACTGTTCATTGGAATCGATCTAAATGTTCAATTATAATGTAACAAGTGAAGCAAGTTGACGATGATAATGATAAGATAATGGGCAGAGTTGTAAGTGTTCAAAGCGGGCCAGACTCGAGCTCTGCAGGCGATACATACACAGAAACTGACGCCCTAAGTGTAATGTGCCAATCGCGATTTCCTCTAAATTTTATTTTCTAAAGCTGGTCTAGATATTGTCCGTTTTTAGAAGCGTGAACGTGTGTGCGCTCAGAGCGTGTCATTCTATCCCATTTTGACAATCGGTAATAGAACCAACCGTGGACGACGTGGTGATTATGCCAAATGTCTTTATAAGGGCCTATTATGATCCCGAGGATAAGTTTTACAACAGCGCAGCGAGCCACCGTCAAGGTAGTAAAACAATTGACAAACATGACTGACCGACGGCACCGCTTACAAAATAATATTTTCGACCTAACAATTTTTTTTTTGGTTATATATTTTGTTATATAAATTCATTTTTGTATTTTGATTTAAGGGAATTAATTTTGAAAAAAAATTCTATATACGTCATTTTTCAATATAGTGGGGGTTCATCGCAACAAAGTTATATATATATATATATGTATAAACCTAATTCTCCATTTATATGGTAGATTGATTCCCAAAAAAAATGTTAAAAAAATAATACAGCACATATGAAAAAGTAGAATGATGGTTGAAACCCGATACAAAAGTTATTTCTAAACAAATTACTTGAAAATAATTGATTAAAATTCTGTAATTTTTTGGCACCTAATTACTACATTCCGTATTTACTATATATTGTGTGGCGGGCACAGTTTTAAATCTTAGTTAATCTAATTATCTGTTTCCCAGATTTCAAGGTTGTCACATTATGCGTTTTTTCAATTTTACCTGTAATTCATGCATACATGCAGAAAATATACATTTTATCAGAATGTAGATTATATATTTTAGATTATGCCATGTAAATAGATTTTTTTTTTTAAAACTTATTTTGAATTTGTGTAAAAAAAAAATCTGTGTATAATGAGAATTATGTGTATGTAGTTTTTTTGTGTTTTACAATGGTGGTCATGGCGGCAGTGCTGTTTTAGTATTGCCAAATTTGATCGCCAAATTTGATTATCTCAAAAAGATTGTTCACATTACAGTGCTCCATATAAATATTTTTAAAGAGATGCACTCTAATTATGTTTCTCAAATTATAAACAAGAAGAAGAATCTTAAATACGTAATTCACATACATGATAGTGATACATAGATTGAGTCAGTATAGAACACCATCTCACCACCAAAAAAAAACTGGATCAATTTCTATGATATTTTTATTTTTTAACTGGGCGTAAACAATCATTTTTAATGTTCAATAAAATCTTTTTAATTTAAATCAGCCATCATTTTGTTTCTGTCCCAACATAGACAGATACATATGCAAATAAATGTTTAAACATATTGTATATTAAATAATGATCACATTGTTTGTGTGGCATTTAAAGCTTCTTCTTTGAATTTGTTTTGGGTCACTCGCTATTTGAATCATTGCAATTACCATTTCTACACTCTGTATGGTGAACATAAAAAGTCCTACATTCAATTTCTTTGTAAAATGGGTTAAATCCAATACAGATAATTGGTAAGTGCCAATTCCGCAAATCCAATCAAGAATTACATTAATATCATTGAAATGCATGGCAGAAAACATGTCTGCAAATGTGTTATTAGACAAGTCGTTTATCAAAATACAGGAAGGTTCACTAAAACAACTTCCAATAAAACATAATTTACATTTCATAATTTAACCGTAAACAAAAAATGTAATTCAATATACTAAAAGAAAACTAATAAACTTTATTTTACAAACTATTAAAATTATCATTAGAACTATGCTATTGAGAAGCTATTCCGCACGTGCAACAAATTATAATGACTGAAATTTAGCAGACATATCATATATCATCAAACAAAAAAGGTTGATCAGAACTATTTTAGAATAATTTTTTTTCAATAAAACAATCACTGGTCTGCAAATTTTTCATAATTTTGATTGACGGAATGTATAGATTAAACTGTATCCACAACACTAGAAAAAACATATTTTAATTTTAACATTAAAATAAATTGAAAATATGTATATCAATTATCTGAATATCTTATTTATAATTTCATATTTATAAAGAATACATCAAAACAGTACAATCAAATATACTTTTCTCGTTGAAACAACATACATTTTAAATAAAATGTACCTACATATATATTTCATAAGTGCGATATCATTCCTTCAATTCCAAAATGTTACTATATCCCCAATACACAAAGAAAAGGTATGCAGTATTTTCTAAACTATGGTTTGTTTAGCAAATGGTGTCACACAACACAATGTCTGAAACGCAGTTCCGACTGCCAGTTTATAGTGCAAACTCTACTCCAAAAGCATTAGTCCTGAGAGTCCCACACGGGCACGAAGATGTCATATTTCATGAAAACTCTGCATTCTGTATTTAAGTGAAACTAAAAGTACAGTGACAATTCTGTCATATTTCTTTTTAACTTGAAGCAAAAAAGGCTCGACATTAAAAGATTTTGCATCTCCAAAGAATGAACTACCATCACCAAATTGGTTACTGTTTATGGCTCAACTTTCTATTGCCTAGGATTGTCATGTGTTAATTTGTTAGTGCCCACCCAATATATACTCTAAAATAATATTTGAAATCCACATTCAATTATTAGCTCACCGATACATACTGATGCATTATAAAAGTAAACAAATTATTTTAGAAAAAAAAATTTACAGCACACCAACAACAAAATGTGTGTATCCATTTGAATACCTGTGCTTCTAATGAGTTAAAAACAATAGCTACAATGATGCTGTTCTGTTTAACGCACTCTTACCATTTTAAACAAATAGGATTACCCATTTGCCACATCAACACCAAACTGTTAATGATTCAACTTTCTATTGATTAGGCCGCCATCTGTCAGTAAACAACAAAATACAAAAATAATATGATGAAACCTTCATCATATTATTTAGATTTTTTTTCAGTATAAAGTAAACAATTTGCAATGTATTTGAAAACAACATAGAAAATACTAAAAAATATGCCATGATCACTGATGCCAATGATTTTGTATTCAAAGTGCTGGATTTTCCAACAATGGACTGATATCAAATCCCCAAGCGGAAAAGTTTACGAAACGATTTGGAAAATATGATTTAAAACGTAAATGGTTAGCTTGATCATTTTAAATTATGTTCTCTAAAACTTGAATGCTTGGAAACACTTTTCAATACACAATGGGAATTAAATTAATAATATAAAAAAACAGGAGTAAATTTGAGTAATACTTATAATATAACAAGCAAATTTAAATGGTTCCATCTTACTCATTATTACCTAGTTGGACTATGTTATATGTTACCAGAATATTGTGCACACTAAATATACATATTATTGTAAACTCATTTCTAGGGTCCAGAATTCCCTTGGAAAACTATTATTTCGATAATCTTTTTCATATGTGCATATTTCATACTCTTTCGGGCTGATATTAATGGTTAACTTATTTTCAATTTTATTTAAAGATTGAAATGAATTTTATTTTTTTATTAGTTTTCCTACCTATATATATATATATGTTTTGAGAGCAATCAAAATTATTTAAGTGCCTACATACTAGAAATATCCATTGAAAAATAAAAATGCCACATTTTTCATGACAGAAGTGGCATCTTGCATACATCAAAAAATATCCACTTCAATGGGTAAGTTTAGTTTATAAAAGATTGTGATATCATTCTTTGACACATTTTCAATTGATTAAGAATTTCACCATGAAAGCATGTAATAAAAACTTGTAATATTCTAGGTTAACAAATTCTATTTAAATATGACCTACCTGGCAGGTAAGATTTGTATTATTATTTATTCATTCCTTATCAAATTAGTATCTTTACAAATTGAATGGCAAAATTCAGAACATTATAAATAGATTATTACTTTTTTAAATTTTATTATTATATGCTTATTATTTTTTGATTTTTTTTAAGATACAGTGATACCTTGGTATTCGTCTTTAATCCGTTCCAGATCTTTGGACTTAACCAAACAAATTTTTCCCATAAAAAATAAAGGGAAAATGATTAATCCGTTCCCAAGAAAAAAAATGCATTAGTTTTGCCTTCTCGCAAATCATTGCCTCTGATACGCTATCGCCAGAGCCAGCATACTGTTTTTCTGTTATCCAGATCAAAAGCAATTTATCAATATGCTCTAATATCCCTGATCTCTGTTTGTTAATCGATTTCACCACCTTCACAACCTTGGCAGATTTAATGTTTTTGCTTTTCACGATCGTAGCTAATGTCGTTCTCGGCATTCGGTATGCATCAGCCAAGTCCCGGATACACATGCCACCTTCATAATTTTCAATTATCTATTTTTTACCACTATGGTGAGCCTAACCATTTTCTTTGTTGTTTGGCTCTTCTCATTAACTTTCTTAGAACTCATAGTTAATGAATTTACAAAAAAAAATGCGAAAAAACCAAATTCAGAGACTGAGGACGTAAGCATGCGAATCATCGCCAAACAAAGGTCATATACAAACAAAAAATTTCATGTCCGAAGTATACAAAGTTGGACTTATACCGAAGCAGACATATACCGAGATACCACTATACTACATAAAAATGTGAAATTACTAAATAGGCATTTAGAACTGGCTAAATTTACACACTTATGTGTGAAAATCCCACCAACAGTATACCTATATGCGCGTATATGAAAAAAAAAAAAATCAAGTCAAAGTAAATCCAAGAAATCAGATAAATTCTAAAGATTTATTTTTGGGAATTGTTTTTTTAGCTAGTACTTAGTACTGTTGGTCACTGCAATAGCTACTTCATAATATGGATCTTCCACTGTATTTATTATAACATATCAATTTTTATTTCTACTACTTTAAGATTGTTTTGGCAATTAGTAAATGATATTTTACCATACTTTTGTGCTTGAACAGCAATTTGTGATATGGGTTACACATTGCAATGTACAACACTTTATAGGGTGTCCACCCATGAGTTACTCACAAATATCTTGTATATAATCAAACTTCAATAAATGAATTTCTTCAATAATGGTTTTCTCCCCTTCTGGGAATAGTGTCCGATACAATTATCCCTTTATCCGAGAACTTGTTATCACACATTAGGCGCGCATTAGATAGGCTCGTAACACGAGGCAAGAGTATGGAGTACTGTAGTTGCACTATTAAATTAAGGTCAAATTTTTTCAAATGAATAGACAGAATGATAAAGTTTATTAGTGTCAAATGATCTCACTAAAAATACAATGAATCCCAATTTACAATATAAAATATATCACAGGAGGAGGTAAAATATCACAGAAGAACTAAACATTAAATTGGTTACAGAGCGTGGTACGGTTAGAGAGTACGGCTATAGCTGTGGGCCTTACTTGGTGCGGACTCCGCCGGGCTGGGCGAACGCTCTCTGTTGCGGCGCATGTAGTTCCTGTCCTTGGAGCGCCCTTTCGTCTCCCTGAAAGGTCGACCTTCGGTGGCGGGCGGCGCAGGCAAAGCAGGCGGGGCCGGCTGGGCCGGAGCAGTTGGGCCTTCCTTGGCCTTCTTGCGCTTGCGGCCAGCGCGCGGTGACTCCTTTTTCCTCTTACCAGGAGACGGGGACTCCTCGACTGGCCCCTTCACCCGGGGTATGGGCGGCAGTTTATCCACCCGTGGCGGAACACTCTCCACCGGCTGTGCGGGAGAGTCCCTCTCCCTACTGCGCGAGGACTTTCGGTGGCGACTCTGTTTGAGTGGAGAAACTGGCGTCGCAGGAGTCTTTTTGGAGAGACGTGGATCCCGGACGGGAGGGGCAGGCGGCGGAACGGGAGGGCGGGCCAACCGAGGATCGCGACGCCGAGCCGTGTTCACCAGCGCCTGATTGGCAGGAGCAATTCTAGGGGTGGCAGGAACCTGCACACAAATATTTCTTAATCAGCGTCAATTATGTCAGCTAAGATTGTATAACGCATCACAGATAAAATGAAGTACTCACGGGTGCGGGGCGAGGCTTGGGTATTGCGGAGACAGCGGAGTGCGCCACCTGCACCAAAGTTATACTTATTATAGAGGTATATTATAATTTAGCATTTATTCTCTTTTGACAACAAAGTAAACAAATCAAATATAATATATTAGAATAAATTAGTGCAGCATTATGTCCTCTCTCCATACCCCACTGCACTAACATATTGTTATAATAATGTACGTTTTAAATTGAATATAAAAATATAATTAAAAATCAGTTTTAAATATTTAATCAACAAGCAGCACCATACCTGGTGGGTGGCAGTCCTCTCAAGGGCCTTCCTCTGCTCCAGCAACTGCTTGCGAGTCTGCTCTAACTCCATCTCGATCTTCTTCCTCTGCAAGTGCAGCAACTCCTGCTCCTTGCGAGCCACGGCAGCGCGCATCCCTTCCTCCTCGGCCGTGAGTGGAGCCGTACGGCCCAAGAAATTCGGGTTGACGTGGATATTATTGGTCTGCGGAGGCCGCGCCTGGATGGGCCACGCGGGATCCGTAACGTTCACCTTCACGTCCAGCTGGTACAGCTTGATGGAGGGGAACACATCGTGCCACGTCTCCCGCAACTTGAACATCTGTGAGCGTGTCTTCTCATCCACCTGGCGAACATTTGAGCATGAGATTGTCTGAGTAATACCGAGATAATATATCACATCTGTGTAATAAGTAAACATGTACAGAAGTCATATTTACCTGCTTGAAAACCTTGCAGAACATGTTGACGATGATCTGCGAGAACAGCTGCGTGTACGCCCCACCCACGTTCTTTATAATGGAATCCACCAAGTATAATACCGGCAGCTTAATCTCGGGCCGCACCTACGCACAACAAGGCCCACTTCACACAACTAGCCCTGCCCGAGGGCTGCCACCCCCTCCCCCTCCTATCGGAGCCGAGTGGCAGCCGGCGGGCCCTGTTTGCTCTCTTATTACCATTCAATTCTCAATTCCATAAGAGCTGAATGCGAGCAAACTACTCTTCCTCCTTCGGAATGACATAATATTAATAAGACAAACAATGAAATGATACAAAGCATCCACAATCAAAATCTGAGCTGCAACAATTCTCAGGTCAAGCCCTATTACTAGGAAGTACCCTTACAACAGTACAACCCCAACCTCCATTTGTACAGTAAAAACCTATTTATCCAGGATCACGCGCAAGTTTCACAATTCCTCTTACACCGAGGCAAAACAGGAGGAAATCTATTTACTTTAAATGGCAATGGAGTCTCGTGTCGGTCCCGGTACAAGTACAGTTATGAGAGAAACTAGTTCACACAAAGAAGAGGGGACGAAGGCACAAGGTAGAGGGTAACACCTGTAATATGAAATTACCCCCGAATTATATAAAATGATTTGTCTCTTCGGCCATTTTTGCGCCTGCAATGAACTTATATATTTTAAATTCAACATTTAATATTGTTACATTAAAAGCAATTTTATAAATGGAATCATACCCGATTGGTAGTCTTTGTTCCACTCCTTCCGTTCTCTCATTCTGTGACAGTAAACTAAAGTACACAATACCCGGGTCAGAATTGTATTTTATCAGAAGTTCACATCTCAACGGGAATTGAACCCTCAGACTTCCGGGATCGCAGTTGTGGATAAATGGATTTCCACCGAAGCCAAAACAGATGGGAAGTTCCCAGAGTGGAGTATCAAGTACCGTAGATTGATTACAGAACATGTGTTAAGATCGCTTAACTGATTCCAGTGCAATGTTCCTTTCACTTGAAGTGTTTAACTCTTACTTGTAATGTGTAATGGCTGAAAATATGACACGGACCAGAGGCCGCCGACTGCCCTTTTCCAGCTGGTCAATAACAGTTCTGATTGTGTATTTTTGAAGGCATATAAAAAAACAAGTATTATTTTTAAAACATTTATTGAAAAATAAAATGGTATATTTTATGATGAGGTGTGTGCTATATTTATATTCATATATGGAGTGTCAGTGACCACCAGAAACCGGGACCATCCGCAGACAGAGGGAAAATAAACAAGGCATGGTTTTCTCTATACTTTAATATCAAAAATGAAAAATAAGTACTGCAGTTTTATGAAAAAATCTTTATTAGAAAATAGTTTTTTCAAATAGAGAGTTATAACAATACAGCACCATTGCGCAATACACATCAGGGACCACCACTCGGATACAGAGTAACCTCACCAGTAGACAGATTGCATTGTTGGAATGATGAAGCCCAAGCGCTAATAATATGCTTTATTTAAAATATTAATATTATAGGGAAGGGCCTGTTTCCTGAGTTTAATTTTAGCACGACAATGAATTGACACTATCTTACAACTATTGCAGATGTGTTCTACATAGTAGCCGAGCCTCGAGCTAATATGTACATGTAAAACTTATCTTTTAATACAAAGAAATTCTTAATTTATATCAGAAATTATACTTTGCACCACACCATCAAATTAGTTTTCAATATGCCAGAAAATCGCCTTAATATGGAAAATTCTTGTGTATATAGAATATAGTTTTTATGATTTTGAAGCCAAGATTACTGAGACAAATTGATATTTAACAAATTAAGAAGATGTTAAAAGTAATGGTTACTTAGTTAGTTAAAAAGTAAAAGTAACTTAAATTTGCAGGACATTTTGTCAATTCTTGATATTTTTTAAATGCTTTGCATTCATATAAACAGGCAACTTTAATTATATTTACTCGCACGCTTTAGGGTATCAACTACTATTTCAAACAAAGTTTTGTATGAAAAATACAATAATCTCTTACAAAATATATTTATATTGATCCTAAATGTGTATTTTTATTGTTCTTTTATGCTTTATATGTCAGTTTCGAGTGGCTGCAATGGACATCAAATTCACACTCTCTAATTTTCATCAAAAAATGCTGATAAGATATATTTTCATACATTTTCTAGCCACAATATGAATTAATACTGAACTTACACAACATAAGTTACAAATTTCGTAAACAAGTTGTGTAAATATTTTTTATAAATGGTTACTCTTCAGAAAATCTTAGATTAAAAATCCTGTACATAGGTACTTCAATAAATTATTTAATTTTCGATGAATTAATTTCAATAACAACAAACATATTATTTCATTCCACAATATTAATATGATAAAACTAAATATTTATTGTTTCAAATGCGAGAAAATTAACAATTTTATCCTTGTCCCTTTCTATCAAAACCTTTATGTTTGGCAAGATTTACGTAAAAAATATTTTTTTCTTATTTAGATATTAAATAGTAAATTAACCATTAATCTTGTCATCTTGAAGGAATATATACACAGAGAAAACCATGAAATTCAAACTGGTAAAATGAAAGGCCCCCTTAACTTAACCTTTGACTGCCCGGCACTTTTCTGGAACATTAACAAATGCCAATTATATATTATTGCTGAAGCACACATCCACTACAAAAACAACAGGTTGTGGAGGATGACGGCGACATACTAATGCAAATAAATATTAATGGAAATTGTCCGCTCTTGAACATTAGCAGCACCTAGCAAGACAACAATAACAACGCCCATAGGCGTGATCGGGACCAATACGTTGGTATTGAATTTATATTTTTAAATAAAAGTATTTTGTCAATATCGTAACCATTTGTGTGGATGAAAAGATGTACGAATATGGAAGAGAGTTGTGTGATCTCTGCCTACGCCTACAGAGGAGTGATGATAAATAAACATATAGGCTTCACTTGTTTAGCTCCTTTCAAACTGAACATTTTATTTTCTTATTTTCACTGAAAAATATGTCACCGGTCTTCTGAGAGGGGATTAAATGACTCACGTCTCTAGCAGTACGTGAACATTTTCCCGATAGACCAATTATCTATCTTCCTTGTTGAGACATCCATGCGGCAAATTAACCAGTCCCAACATGACACGTGGGAAGAGATAATATTTTACTTCAATAATCAAACTTCTCCGCAATTACTTTCCTTTACATTTATATTATAATATATCTTTGTATTTGGTTTAGTAATATATACAGACATAATTCAAAGTAGACAAGATATTCTGATTATATTTGAAGAATTTATCAGAATGACTTGGTAAATATGAATATAAAAGAACCTCTCCATTTGAATTCCTTTCTTTATAAAAATTGTGTATATTGATTACATTACATTTTCTCAATAACTACTTCAAAAACGAATTATGTGAAAAAATAGACAAGTTGCACTTGAGGACACTGTTTTAAACTGAAAAGAACATCTGGGATGTATTCCACCTCAAGAATCACTCATGTATCTGCTGTAGCAATGTGAATATGTAAATGCATTTTACCGTACGGATTACACCAAAATGGTATGTGGTAAAAAAAAAATATTTGAATTAGAACTGGTGGGTATATCTTACATAGCTTTAGAAACATTATTTAATTTGTTAAAAGTAGTGTTATCTCAATTACACTCAACATTGGGCCGTATCAAACAAGTAAGGTACTGTGGAAGTAGAGTGAATTTGTAGTTCTGTGAATGAAGAATACTGGTAGAAGTGAAGATGAGGCGATGCAAGATTCTAATGGTCAGATTAACAATACTATTGATTAATCAAATCCATTATCTCAATTCACAGTTTCTCTTTATTGTATTACATTATTGGGAGCCTTCAAATAGAAGCGCTGTTGAAAATGTTCACTAAAAATATTCAAATCGATATTAATTTAGAAGGTAGAAATAAATCATTTATCATGCAACAATATGGCAATCGATTCTGTGACCCAGTGGAGGAGATTACCGTTCTCGTTTCGAGAGATCTGCAAGATCACACTATTTCATAGCACTCAAAATACTTTGAGAAATACAGTGGTACCTCCGGTATACGTCCTTAATCCGTTCCAGATCTTTGGATTTAAACCAAACAGGACATATACCAAACAAATTTTTCCCATAAAAAATAATGGGAAATGTTTAATAAGTTCCCATGAAAAAAAAATCCTTTTGTTATTGACATATTATACATTGATGGAGTTGTATAAAATATATTAAACACTGTTTAATACTAAAATATATAAATACAAAACCAATTAAATAATTTAAAATTTAACAGGTTGAAGATCACCCGGTTTGACATTCAAGTACTAAAACATTTGTCTGAAAAAATTTGCTTCTGCCTTCTCGGGATGTTTGGGAAATGTGACATTATCTGATCATTCCAGACAATGCTGTTACGACTTGTTTGGCTTTTCATTAACTTTCTTAGAACTCCTGGTTAATGAAATTACAAAAAAAAAAAATTGTGAAAAAACACAAAATCACGTGAATAGCACACATTGTTCACCGAATGGTGGAAAGCCGTACTGACGCCCGCGGACAGTCGTGGCAGAGTGCCCCCTCTGTGCCACTTCACATTCAGAATATTGGTGTGCCATATACAGACCAACAATACAGTAAAACATAACAGTCTAATTTGGGGGAGATAAAGTAGGTTTTCCAAATGTGTGTTAAAAAATTGATAAATTAGTTTGATTTATCTGTTTTTACTTCTGTAGATAATTAAAATTAAGTATGTGTGAAAAGTTTTATTTCAGATTTAAATATACAGACTAAATGTAGTTGTAGATAGAATGATTATTTATGTCAGTGAAATTATTAGTGTTTTTTCCAACATACAGCCTATTCGCTAAAATTTCTTAAAAATAATAGTAAATTAATAACAAAAAATAACCTGCTAATTTAATTATAGTTATAATAAAACAAAACAACTGATAATGGATCGAATGAATGCAGTGGAAATGGGCTCACTTAGGCGTATATGTGCCAAATCTATTTATGATAGAGTAAAGAATGAAGAAATAAGAAAATAATGTAAAGCTGATGTTAGTATAATGAGTAAGATTAAGAAAGGATCACTTAGGTGATTTGGTCATATGTAACAAATGAATAAGGAGAGAATGGTAAGAAAGATATGTGACTTAGACTTAGCACAACCAGATAATGGAGGATGGTTCTGTTGTCTGACGCCTCAACAATCGGCGGCCTTGTATTAGAAGATGTATAAATGTGGATGAAGCGACAATTGTGTCAGGACAGAGGCGTGTGGCGCTCTATCCTATCTGCCTACCCCCGCGGAAACGGTGTGATGGTAAGTAAGTTAGTTAGTTAAGAAAGATAAATAAGAACAGAACATGCGTGGAGGAGAGCACATCTTACAATAATTTAGAAGAGGGGCGAAAACCTTAAAAACTGAGGAGCGGTGCGGTGAGATGCTTAAAGGAAAAGCAATGTGTATAGTGCATATTTCTGTAGAAAAATAAACATACAAAATGAGCCCACCACTAGTTGATACAAGACAAACCCCGGGAGGTTACGGCCAGACTTCACTGTGGGACTTCTTAAAATCAACCTTCTCTAATTAAGAACTGTTGTATGTTTATTTTATTTTACTTAATTGTTTTTTCCAATAAAAACATAATTCATTTGACTGTTAATAACCAATTGTCGCTTTATATGGGATTGAATGAATTTTCCTATCTTGACATATCATTTCAATACGTAATATGTTTGACTAGTTCACATGTGTGCAGATTTCTGCATTTTATTTATATCACTTTAGATATTTATGGATTTTACTCCCGGATATCTCCACATTTCACAATTTATTTCAAAACTCAAATTACAAAGCAGGAAACCATTCCAGGATAAATACTGCAGCATAAGAATAAAAATAATACCAAAAATATTGTCGAAGATGAGTTGGAAATAGTAACGGTGGGGGGTTGTGTGAGTTGGACCATATATTACAATATTACAAGGTTATTTCAATTAAATAACTATCATCTTTTTAAGCAATCATTAACATATCGACATTTTGAGTTATAGCGTGAAATGGATTTCAAATGCAGTATTCTTTACTTCTTCCATACACATAAACTCTATTTAACAGATATTTAAGTTCCAACTGCATCAGTTATTCATTTCAATTTATGGATAATTATTGTCAATTTACAATTTGTTTTTTTATTTTTTATTTTCCTCCTCTCACAGTGGTCATTGATAATACTGAAAATAAGTTGAGACCTTAAAATTGATCATATTTGCATACTCAAAACAAAATATACACAAATACGTGTTGAAATTCAATTAACACTTAGAGCTCATTATCTCAAAACAGTGTCAGTGACAGATGGAACCTTGTTATTCTGAGGGGTCAATAGTTAATATTTATTTTTGCAGAAAATAATTTTAAAATATATTTCCAAAAATGAAACATTTTATTTACAAATCCTATCAAGTTCTACAAAATTAAATGATTACTTTTAACTTATCTGAAATGCAGACAAAAACCACTTGATAATTCGGTTGAAGGTGTAATGATTACACACTTTACTTACTAAATTTAGTCCACATTAATAGAAAAACTAACTTGTCTTGTGGGTTTTTTATAAAAGATTGATTTGCGTTTTGAATAATGATTAACTGTATACTCGGTCACATTAGTAAATATTAGTATTAAATTAATAATTTTTATGCAATGTTAAATTAAAAACATTACTCAAGATTGAAAAAATTGTCAAAACAAAATACAAATGATTTTAGAAAAATAACAAAATATAAGCATTTTTAACTTCAAAGAACATACAAAGTCATTGATTCAGCTATCTGACCCTAACTGTTATTAGCACCTACAAAATAAGTTATTCAATCTTATGATGGCTACAATAATAATAAAACTTCTAGATGGTGGCTATGAATAATTATGTTCTATTCTGAAGAAATAATTATGTATATTTATGAGCTCGAAATCCATCAGACCATTGAAGGGTTCAGAAAATAATTTAAACAATAATATGAACAAATTAAAAGAGAAATTAACACTTTTCTGGGGTTGATTAAAGATAAGAAATAAAGTTCAAAAACATAATAAAAGCAGCCTTTCACTCACACAAAATAATGATCTCTCGGGAAGCATTATACTTGGTCAGTAAGAGTGTCTTACTATTAGACCAAACGAGCATGTCTGTTCAATAACAAAACTTTAATAGCATAAAAATGAGGATTAACGCAGCAAGCCCATCTCGGAACCTCACACTTGAACTTGCACTTTAAATTATGAAAGTTGGTACTTGGAAGTTATGACCAAAAAACACACTGTCAAACATACTAATCATTATTGTTTATATTATTAAGAATCAGTATATTTGTAAAAAAAAAATACACAAATTTCAGTTTAATGTCAGTAATAATTAGGCATTTTTAATTTTATGAGTAGAAATAAAATCATTTCTTTTTCTATTTAAATAATGTACCTTCAGAATACCACATATCAACTTCCCTAATTCATCATTCACAAAATTCAAATCAATTTCCTTGGAAATTGAAACTTCGCTACAACCTAATTAGTTTCCTTTCAAATTTAGAAAGTGTTTTGACACAAAATTGGGCTTTTATCTATACGTATTAAGAATTTCAAAGAGAAATATAAAATAAATGATTGCTGGCTTATAATTTAAAAAATCCTATTTTCTGTTACTTGCCTTTTTGTTCAATGAAAGACAATCTGCACAATCTTTACCGTACAATCTCCTTATAGGGATTTTATTCAAGGATAAATTTCTAAACAATTTTAACCCCTCTACGGCCAACAGCAGATATATTAGACACCAGACAACATTCCACTACAGCCAGTGTCTGATATAAATGTCAATTTATAATAAAATTAAAATATAAAGACATGCACCGATACCAACGGATAGTCTTATTGATGATCATCAGACAAATTGTTCACCCTGAACATTCACCAATCAAATGATATTTTTTAATTAACAATATTTGAATATGTCTAAGATTCCAATATTTCTAATAAAAATAAAATTCTCATTAGTGACATCTATGCTGTTTCAGGGAAATGAATATCAAATTTCAGATATGGAAGTTGATTGGGTAGAATAGTGAACTTTAGATTGTATAAAGTGATCACTTAAGCCAACCGAAGACAGGTTGTAAGCCCTGTAATACCCATACTTCCCATATAATATAATAGCTTTATCTCTATGAGATATCTATAAATTATTATTTTTTGTTATTTTGACTGTAGTTTCCGGCTTGGAATTTCTGAAATCACCGTTGACACTGGCTTACGGTTATTGTCTGACCCCCATATACTGCACTAATATTCCCGGCACTTTCCGTTGCGTTGTTGCCTTTATTGAACTCGTAAAGCAAAATATGCCAAATATACTCATTTGTCACTTCCATAACTGTTAAAATCGCAACCGCACTCTTCAAAACTTGCACTAAGAATAATTTACTAACTGCTTTTATAGCAGGTAGTTTATCACATCCCACTCCAATTTTTAATTCATGTAATTGAAAAAACCCCATTATTTATGGGATGACCCTATATATATAATATATACGATTTTGTTTATATTTTAATGAAAATTAACTATTACAATACATTTATTATGTTCTCTTAGTATTTTTCAACTTATTTTATGTTTGTAGCGTATCGTTATAGTAAAACATACATATTCGATGTTTAAGGCGCGACTTGCAATAATAGTTCAAATTTTCACATTTTTTACGAAAATGTGGGTTTTTATTATTAATTTATATCAGTAGATATTCAATAGATTTAACTTTTTTTTCAACTATTACTTAGATTAGACTTTACATTAATATAAAACTAATAAACTGAATGTTATTTGCCATAATTAAGACGATATAAACATTATAAGAAAGACCGCGACCATTGATGCATTTTCCGCATGCTACGAAATTGAGTTAATACGCTAAATTAATGCATAAACAAGATATATTTTCTTATAATCTTGAAGCTAAGATTACAGAGATAAATCTGTAGGAAACCAAATTAGCAAAATGTTAAAAATGAATAGTTATAAACCATTCAATTTGCAGTACATTTGATGAATTTTTGACATTTTTAAAATACTTTATTTTAGTAAAAACATGTTTTTAAATAATATACTAAATTTACTCACGTGCTTTGAAGCTTCAACTACTATTTAAAACTATGTTTAATATCACAAACACAATAATCATTTTTTAAATAATATATTTCCAGTCTTATGAAATACGCTATAATTAATTATCTCTCACAGTGTTAGTATGCCATTCGATACGGCCACAGTAGTCGTGAAATCTACGCTCTGATAGATTTTAATTATGCCCATAAAATACATTTTGATACAAATTTTTACTACAATATGAATAAATATTATACTTATTCTAGATACCAATTGCATATTTTTTGTAAATTGTATGGTTTTGAGATGATTTTATACGAAAACAGATTATAATTTTGACATTTAAATATTAAACATGTGTCAAACTTCATGTCACCATTCGTTAACGTTTTAGAAACTGACAGCTAGACAACATGGCTAGCACGCATGCGCTGTCATGTTTTAAAATGACAACGTTGTATTTATGCAATGTTGCCGTGAAATCTGTGAAGACGTGAAATTTGCGTAGCCGTGATTTTTTTGTTGGGTTTGATTCTCATTAAAAGTAACAAGATTCAACGTGAAATTTGATTTGGTTCTCATTAAAAGTCAATAATATATTATTATATACATTATTGTTCTGAAATTACTGCCTCCTGTGACTCAAGATGTCTAAGGTCAAAAAGTATCCATTAACACGCTCTCAACAAAATTTTAAATGGTTATAAACTTCTTGGAAAAATAATCGCAACGTAAGTTGATAATTTTTACCATTTCTATAAAAATTATCTATATGATTTAACAATATAAATTACATAGTTCAATATACATATATTATGTAGTGCAGATAAATCATTTTTTATTGGAAATACATATCCTTAAAGATAAATAATTTTATCAAAAGAATTATACATGACAGACCTGTCTGATTGATACAAAAGTATTTGTTATAGTCATATAAATGAATATACACGTATTTTAATATTTTAGACATAAAAATACTGATAACTAAATAACAATAATAATAATATTATAAATTATTTTCAGGATGTTCCCGAACTGAGCATGGAATGTGTGGACTCGTGTAAACTTCCTAAATTGGATGGCAAAAGAGTGGTCGACATACACCAATTCTTTTCTCAAATTAATCAAATTCACTCCCACAAATAGATGTTTGGGTGCACAGGAACGAATATTGAATATGTGAAAGAACGTAAGGTTTTATTTCTAAATTCAGTTTAAAGTGTAATATTTTGTTTCGAATACATCTAAAGAAAAAAACAACGAAATTCTGAAGAACGATAATATGCTCGATGAACAACTAATTATTTAACAGTGAATAATAATACTTTTGTCATATTTTCATGTATATTTTAATATTAAATATATATGTAATTTATTTAAACAATAAATAAATATTTTTAAAAAAAAAAACTGTTTTTTTATTACAACCGGAGTATGAATATTATATAATATAATATTAGCATAAATAGTTTTCTCTTCACAAATACAGCTGCTTGAAAAGTTATCAATATTATTTATCAGTATGAATTTACATCAATTTTTTCCTTATAAATCGGGGCAAAATTGTTATATTTTATAATCATATGTTTATCGACACAAACAATGGTTTTTATCATAAACATAATAATTCTTCATAGTATAAACATAACAATTCTTGGGTGAGAACTTTAACAAATTATTTAATTTTCGCTTGGCAATTTCAAATGGCAACACATATGTATTATGAATGCTGAAGAAATAGCTATTTTCTGATAGCCAAGAATTTAAGAAAACCAACAATTGTATACTTGTCTTTTTCTGTTGATACCTTTCACTCTAGCAATATTTACGTAAAAAATAACGCACTTTTATATTTACTTGATATTGTAAAAGAATAAACTATTAGTCTCATCTTGAAAGGGTGTCTAAAAATATTTTAAAATTCAAACTGAAAAAATTAAAGTTGCCCCTTAATACAAAGTTTTTCATATCTAAAAATGACCGCTAACTTATATGACTAGCATATGCAAAAAAAATACATATTTATGTGTTTTGATGCAAAATGTACAACCTCAAGAAACGGAACTCATTGGTAAATAGAGAACTGCCATCGATACAAGTTGTTTAGAAATTGGTATAGGACATACATAATTTAGAATAAACATGAATGTAGTGTATCCGTATTAGAATGTTAAGTTAAGGATTTTCACTTTTTTCTGGACTACGTTCCCTCTAATTTTGGATCACAGTGGGCACGTAAAAAATCTTTTGTGCAATTTTAAGGACCAATACTATTATCTGTGCACTGGTGGAGAAAATAAGAAAAACATTACTTTACCAGTATAAGGCTATTGGTAGGGCTTGGCCTGACCACATTACGATGTATTAAACATTGAAGATGTATTAAAACGCATAAATAAGTCAAGAGAACTAATAACAACTATCAAAGAAAGCTGTGTACTTCAGACACATTCTCCGCAAAGAAAAATATGATCTCTTACTACTCATTATGCACGGGAAGATAGAAGGAGGTAGAGGCATAGGTAGACAGAGTTTATCTTGGCTGTGTAACCTCAAAAAGTGGTTCAATGTCAAAACTGTTGCTGATCTTATACATAATTAATCAATGTACTGCACCATCGTTACCAAACTTAGAAAGAGGGCGGCATATGAAGAAGGCAAATTGTTAAAAAAAAAAGTGTAAAAATAATACATTTACACTTCCTCCATTCTACTCTGATCATGGACACTAGGCAAACAGGTAGGCAAAGAAGAAGGAATGCCAGTCTTTTGTCCTGGCAGACAACTCTAGCCTCATACATGTTCTCACGCAAACTCGTCATTGTTGAGGTGTTTAACAGGACCGGTATCATCTTGTCTTACTGAGTTCTTCTCTCCACCCGATAATGCAAGTGATAAGCTGTCGGTGAGTATAGTGGACGAGGTGAATGTTTAATAGCCCGTTGAGTGTCCACAACATAGAACCATCTTTCATTTTCGCTTAGTTTGGTGTAGCACTCATTTGTCAAGCTTTTTTGATTTTCCTAGCTACTGTGAGTGGTCCAGACAGTTGGATGACTAATGCCTGACATTTGTATAATTGTTGTGCGTGGTTCTGATTCAACTAACGTCTTAAGTTGGTCGTTATCAACTGAAGAATGACTCCTTTGACCTTCGTTTTCAAGGTCTAGACCACCATTGCACCAGTGCAAAAATTTTGAAACCACCATTGCACTGTACCCACACCAAAAGCATCCTTTAGTTGACGAGCAACAAGCTTTTTTCCACCCTTTTTTGACTTATACAATAAAATTGCACTTATTTGCTTTTTCTGTCTTTAATTCAAATAAATACCCAATTTAAAGCAAAATTAATAATAAAACTGAAGGCGGTGTTTCCAAAATACAGACTGATAAATGTATTTTAAAATGAAAATAACATGAATATAATAAAATGATACTCTGTGATAAGTAATGTATTAATTAATTAGGTAAGAATGTAAAGCTAATCTTAGCATAGTGAATAGGATTAAAAATGGGTCGCGGTTTGGTCATATAGAACGAATGATTGTAAGAAAAATAATATGATGCGAGTATTGATGGCGTTAGAAATAGAAAAAAACTGTCTTCAAGTCTTCAAATGTTCAAAGTTCTTCAGTCTAGCAAAGGACAGCCAGGAGCAACACTATATATCAGAGGTGAAGTCTACTCCATCCCACACAATAAACTAAGAGTATTTAATTGCAATATAATTGTATCTTACTATTTATCATGTTATATTATAATATATTCACCTCTGTTACAACAAGAATATGTATGTCAATAAAGTCTAAATAAATAAATAAAAATTTATATTGCATGGTTAAGGTCTTCAACAGCTAAGTTGCTGCCGAAAGTGTATTTCGAGATTTTATCAATTCCATAACTCTGGAATTTTATAATTGCTAAAAATCTGCTGATTCTAATGATAATTTTCATTAATAAACTTAATTATAAGCTGATAAAATGTATTTGAGGCTCATAAACCGCAATTAATTTCTTGCCAGCCTAACATAGATATCACTCACAAATAACTGGATGTCGTGTCCTTCCCACTCCACATGACTTGAAAATTATCATCTAAATAATTATATATTTAACCACCCAGGTTTCACCATTTCAGATTGATTGATCCTTTGTCAGGACATCAAATATTAAAACCGAGTAACCACTTGGGTTTTATTCATCAAATGTAAAATTAGTTTAATCATTTTAAATGTCTAATTGCAATGTTACCATCATCAGAATTATCTTAATTAACCCCGGATGTAAAAGGCAAAGACAATGATGATAGGTAAATCCTTGATGATGGATAAGATTTTTGTTTATTAGAGTAAATGGGCTAACTTTGTTTAACTTTCATCTTACGCACAAGCTCTCGGAATAGAATTAATTTGTAAGCAGAGGACTTATTGTACATACTTCATAATAGTGATGGTAAACCGTTACGTGACGGTGTCAATGATTGGTAACTGAGATTTAATGATTGGTAACTAAGATGTAACTGTTGAAGGTTTACTTTTTGCGTATCAGCCATTGCTTGAAGAATTACGTTAATCAATTATCGATCATCATTACAATCAACACAATCACAATAACAGTTAAAATAACGATTTTACCATCACTACTTCATAATTCGTATTGCGACATGTAATTTATATTCCTTGTGGTTATAAGTTTTAGTATCTAAATACTACAACTTAAAACTGTTGCTAATTATACAGCACTACTAACAGTGCGGTATAATTAGCAACATGAGCGTCGCATCTATTATTTCATTTCCTGACATGCAGGGCAAACCTGCCGATGATTGCATTGTAGCACTACACTTTGAATATAGACATACTCAAAAGTTTAGGAGTAAGCTCACTATGCCTGCCGATATTCCTGGATGAAAATATTTTACTTTCTATTTCACTAAAACTTCACTACTGTAATTGTAAAATATTATTGATCATTGCTATAGCCCATAAAACTATACACAGAAGATCTTTTCTTGTTTTGGAGCAATATGTAACGTGTACATTGTGTGCCTTGCCATGTATGGCAAATAACACTTCTACAGATACATGTAAGTCTCAATGAAAGTCAACTTTATGCCCAAATATTTGTTATGAAAGTTATGTAGTGTTTCAAAAAGTATAGTAATTATATTAATTTTTGTGTAAAATGAAAATCTTGTCAGTTTTAATGTGGCAGAATCTCTGTGAAGCGTTATTCACCATGACGACTATCATCATTCCAACAATACGCACAAGTGCCTCTTTAACACTGGGATAACATTTAACCAATATAAATGTTTAGAATAAGAGTCTACCACAATGCTAGTTTTTCTATTCTCGTGAGTTTATGGGCGATCATAATATAACAAGAGATTCACCTTATCCAGATGTTTCTCCACAGACTGTACTATGACGGGGGCGTGCTCCAGGCTCTCCTCGGCCAGGATGGTGAGCATGTTGATGAGGGGCTTGCTGTTCATAGTCAGGTCCGCCAGACTGGAAGAATACTCGTCCCCCACTTCTTTTGACATCTTCCCCGCTGGCTTGCACTCCTGATCGGCAATATTCATTCAGACTCGTTCGGTACACGACAGTCGCTAATCACTATTCCGCGCTAACTCCACCTGCGGAAGAAATATTCTAATCAGTAATGTGCATTATTTGCGTCCGTGTCTCGCGCTACATCATGCACGCGCGCATTCTGAAAATACGCTAAAATTATTAACAGGCGTGCTTATATCTCTGCTCATATAAAAAATGCTGACTCGCCGACTGATACCTCAGTCAGCGTGTTCACAGGCGAGTGTACTCTTAAAACACAAACAATGCAATAATTTCACACAATTTTACTATAAATGTAACAGATTGTAATTTCACTGCCACATCAAAATGGCGACGCCTAATCTCAAAACGTTATAATGAAATTGTGAAACAGTAGCAATCGAGAAAAGAAAGTTGAGATAATCACCATCATAAATTCCACATGATTTAAATCCTTACTAGCGTATGAAATATTAAAATAACGAAATCACTTTTCGCACAGACGACGTGCAAGAGATAAGAATAAAGAATGATCAGGAACCAGCCGTGAAAAATTTGCCTCAAAATTTACAAATGGCGGTGCTCGTCGAGTATATGTCATAGATAAGAGTATATGTCTTCTTGGTTCATCGTTCATAGCCGTTTATGGTAACCATAGACAGGAGAGTTTCTTCTTTTTCATCTTTAAGAATACCTGTTATTTAAAATAGCTGTGTATAAAACTTTTTTTTTTCTATATAATTGAATTATAATATAAAATTTACTGATGAATTTAAGAAACAAAGCGTTTTAAAGTATTAAAATCTATTCAATTATTTTATGTATTTAATCATGTGTTAGCAACAAATTGTAAGAGTTTATGATCGCTCTGTTTTGGAAATACATATTGCTAGGGACATGGCTGCATATCGCTCTTTGCAATATTTATTGATTATTTTATTGTTTTTAGATTGCGAACAAGAATAGAAGTTGGTATCTAAATACAAAATTAAACATCTGAATTTAAATATATATTGAAATTGAAAAAACACATCAGTGAATTGTTATTTTTTTCTACAATCATATGATTATCCTGCGATTGCTATATAGCAAATCGTTGAAGAAAAAATACATAAGTGTACACTTACATATTTAATTTGCAAATCCCATGAACAAATCACAAACCAAATAGGTACCATAATTTTACAATAAATAATTGTTGAGCAACGTCTGTCTTCCATAATACAAATGCTCATACTGAAATACTTCGTACAGTTCACAAGACGTATGGATGCAATAGAGAAACTGATGGCACTAAACAGAATTGAAGAAACCCGTTTCCGCGGAAGATCACCGACTAGATGGACAGATGTGATGAAACTATGACCAATGGTTCACTTCAGGATGCCATAAAGATGGTGCAGAGAAGGTTTGCAACTAACAAGATAGGTAATAAGGTTGATAAAGGAGTTATAAAAAATAAGAGGCTCTAAATCAGTTTATTGGAGTGATACCCCGCATTCTGGTAAATAAACCGCTCCATGATTGATTTTTCAGGTATCACACCTTTGTGGCAACTATAGTACTAAGAGAAAACACAGGTAATCTGTATTAAACACAGATATCACACGAATTCAGTTACAATTTATATTTTTGTCCTTACATATGTACAAATGAACAATGTCCTTAATATTAACATAACTCTATTTTAATTATATCTTTATTTATTCCGTGATACTCTGTTAAGGCCTTATTCCAAAGACTTGGCCTCTGGCTGACGAAATGGCGCTGTCAGCTTCTAGTTGGGCGGCTGCTTCAAAGTTGATCCAGCGTCTGCTTGCTTAGCACTTTCGTGGTTGCTTAGTATTGGCTGGGCAGATGTATCTGAGCTGACTGTGGTTGATTATACTCTTAGTATTTTTAAAAAACTGACCCGACTTGTTTGGATTGTGAGCCCTTGTTAATTTTAAAATATCCGCCGTACAGCAGATCCCAGCGCGGACCACTTAAGCGGCCGAGTCAAAATGGTCTCGTAATAATATATTTTTTTACAATAAAAAAAATAAATATTGTTCATTCTTGGAGCTTTAATTTCATTAAAACTAAATAATTTTTTTTGAAGTTTATTAAAATAATCTGAAGTAATTTAATGCAGATTTTTAGTATTTTCTGCTTTGGGCTTGGAGCATTAATTTAGTCGGTGGTAGTAAGCAATTACAATTTTTATTACCAAGTACTTACTCGGACACATTCAGATTCGAACAGACCGCGCAGCTAATTGTGTACGGTGTAATGTGTACTTATCAACAATTGCTGTCAAATGTCGCGTGAATGAAGATATGGTGGTATGATATACCAAGGGAGATTTGTCAAATTTAGCGATATTTTTTCTCGTCTTCGGCCTTTTAACTTTTATATGTCGGAAAAGTAATTCGAAACCGTCTTATTCACGGCCTTGAAGAGGTTTGTTTTCTAGGAGATTTCCACTGTTTTTGGTAAGCTTACTCGCAAGAAGGAACATACAAAGTATTTTTTAAAGAAACAACAGTGATTTTAAATAACTATTATCTTAATTTCGCTGTTGACATAGCTTGTGCGTGTAAACAGTGCAGATAGATGGGGCAGACGCTGTCGGAGCCCGAGACGGCCAAGCAGTCGTCCGTGTGCCAGGACGGGCGCTTCACGGTGGGCGCCTCGTGCATGCAGGGCTGGCGCATCTCCATGGAAGACTCGCACACGCACATCTTGTCGCTGCCTGACGACACCGACACGGCCTTCTTTGCGGTTTACGATGGCCATGGAGGTACTGTAACTAGATATACAAGTGTCACTACCCACCGCCTTCTTTCACATTCCTTCGTTGAAAATTATAATGTTTGTGCGTTCTAGGAGCCACAATAGCGCAACACGCCGGCAAACATCTCCACAAGTACATTGTCAAGAGGCCGGAATACCAACTAGGAAATATTGAAGAGTCTCTCAAACAGGTCAGTGATCTTACAGTTGCACTTTTGATAAACATCACTATTATAATAATATAATGCTTCTTGGCATATGATTCTCACTAAATTAAAGGTCTGCCAATGCCCGAAATACCTATTCCGGGTACTGGCACACTATCTGAGCAACAGGACAGCCACACTCGGTTACGGTGAGATCAACAGAACAAAAATAACAAACATGGGCTGCCCTCGGGGCTCCGTTTTCAGACCAACTCTGTGGAACGTACTTTTTGATGATTTGCTTCTACTACCGATAGGATATGAACTTGTCGCTTACCTGGATGATGCTCTACCGTTGGGATCTGGCAGGAGTCTGCAAGAAATTGAGCATTGAAGTAAAAGGTTTCTAGACATTATGGGTAGGATAGGGTAGGTAACAGAATGGGGTGGTAGAAACAAGCTGACTCTTGCGCCTTATAAGATTGTGGTCATGATGTTAAAAGGGAGAATTTCTAGGCGCCTGACTGATGTAAGTGTGAAGTTTGAAAATAGCGTAAAATATTATAGTAATTTGGATCCGGCAAGCTCCTCTTTGACTTACGTCATGGACATCTCGGAATGAGTGGGGGACCTCTTTATGCAATTATGACAATTACACCGGGCGGAATGTGTGCTACAATTCCCTACGGTGCGCCTAATATACTCGGCTACGTATGTCGCGCAAATCACGTACATTGCCAAGGTATGGGCACACAGGATCAGAATTATTTATATTGCCATGGCGCTGATCTGAGGTCAGCGGATCCCTCCACTGGCTATTGGACTATTGTTATTTAAACTGATTGTGTTTGATTGTAACAATGATTGGTAACTGATTATTCGTAATTCTCGTAATAAGCAATGACTGGTATACTAGAAAATAAATCTCAGTTATCTAATATAATAATCATGGTTAAATCTCGGTTACCAATTATTGTCATAAACATTGTGTACAGGGATTCCTGGAGCTGGATTCTGCCATGCAACGGCAGGAGAGCCTGCGAGAGGAAGTGGCGGGTAGCACAGCCGTCGTAGTGCTCATCAAGGAGGGCGTGCTGTATTGCGCCAACGTGGGGGACTCGCGCGCCGTGGCCAGCGTGAGGGGCAAGGTTAGTAGGATCACCGCATGAAGCATATCTTTCACTACTAAACTTGCTGCGTACTATAGTTTGACTGTTGCAGGCCGAGCCGCTGTCTGTGGACCACAAACCTAACAACGAAGGTGAAATGCGGAGGATTGTGGCAGGCGGCGGCCACGTGGAGTTCAACCGGGTCAATGGAAACCTCGCCCTGTCCCGTGCCCTTGGAGACTTTGGCTTCAAGACCAATGTCAACTTGCCGCCTCAGGAGCAGATAGTCACCGGTAATTATGCTATTATTTGTCGTTGTATAATCAGAATAATAGTGCCATCTATGGGGAATGGGCTATTTGCTTTCATTCCTTGGTGGTTTCTTCAATAATATGTTTCATTATTCTAGAGATTGTGCCACGCCGCCGTTAAGGCTTGTCGGCACGTTTCTTAATCAATTCTTACATTAGTACATGATAACAGTATTCAAGTCAATTATTCTAGATATCTCGTTAGTCGTGGCAAGTACATAGACATTGTTTGGGGTTCATCACTGGAGTAATCATTTTGATTTAATAATTTTTGATTGCAGGATATTTTTGTAGTATAGTGGTATCCTCAATATTTATGTATTCGGCACTTTTGTTGCTTAAGGTCATTAAATAGTACTGTACTGTAACTGACTGCGTTGTAGCATGTTTCCTGAAATAGAGTATAAACGCTTTTGAATTCAAGTTCAGTATCTGTAATTGTAAGACCAGTAAAACTATTAATGATCCCATGGTGCATATAGATGAGGGTAGGGTGCATAAATTCATTCAGAAACACATCAGAGTATGGTTTGCAACTTTTTATTTGAATGCTGGGCTACATACATAGATTTAGATCTTCAAGTTATAATAACATAATACTAGCAGAAAAGCAAAACAAAAAACTTGCTGCTGGGTCCTGGGGGGCGACAATTATGGCTGCTTTGCGGCTGAACAAACACAATTATAATATGGAATTATATAAAAGTCTCTAAAAAATTGGTCTTCAATATTACATTTTTTTAATGAAACCTTTCACACTCAAGAGTCTTTGCTCGTCCTCTCATCCTTTATCAATAGTGATTCCATTCAGCGACGTGATTGTGTGCACTCGATGACAAACAGCATTATTACAAATAAGTCAGTAATCTGTTGGCTAAGTATGATAAAATGCTATAAGCATTATGTCTGTTTAAGCGTTTCCTGATGTCGTGGTCCGGAACATAACTGATGACTGGGAGTTCCTGGTAATCGCTTGTGATGGAATCTGGGACGTCCTCTCCAGCCAGGTATGAGTTTTATTTTCTGATTATCTTGTGAGCAAATGGTTCGGAGCCCATGTCTGTAGCCCAAAGGACTCCTCATGTTTGGTAAAGAGCAAAGTATGTATTTAGAATTGTAACTTGTTAAGAAATTTGTCTGCATCGTTCCTAATGATAGTGTAATGTAATGCAGCAGAATGATTCCTCTTCCGATACATTTAAATGTACAAAGAACCAGAATTTCAGGTGAAATGTTCAAGCATGAACAATAGAAAATGAAATATAGTGGAAAACGTTTAACATGAAAGCACATGAATTTAAATATTTTTTTATGTTAAAAGAAATGAGGATGCTGGCCTAGTCAATTAAAAGTTGAATCATAAACAGTAAACAATTTGATGACTACGTGGCAGGCCGGTATATTATTTTGTTCTTCAAAGAAACAAAATCTTTTCTTAGCTAAACAAAGCATTTATTGTTTCATGTTAAAATAAATCACATACCATTTTGTTAGAACCAGAATATTTTTCTATATTAACCGACTTTTCATATTAAACTTTTTCTACTGTATATATTTTGTGTTCCCAAAAGTTTTATCATTTTTTAAATGCTAATATTATAATCCCTTTTTTTTTAAATGTGTCTGATGGTAGATGTAGTTTCCATCTTTATGTATGACTTCTTAACAGCGTTCCTTTGGGTTTTCGATCCTTCTTTCATAAAAATTTGCCAGTTTAGACTCGAAAAACTGATGAAGGTTAGTTTTTACTTCTTTATTAATATTTAGAATTTTTTTTCTTTGAAAAAGTGCTACATTGAGCGAAATAAACGGTAATCTGAAGGGGCGATATCAGGCGAGGAAGGTGGGTGTAACTTCCCAGCCAAGCTAATTAATTTTTTCTTGCGTCTTTTTGGCAGCATGGGGCTGCGCCTTATCATGGTGTAAAATGATTCTCTCTTCTTCCTTTAAATACAATAAACATCTGCAGTGGTTGTTTCTCCAGGTTTTAAAAGTTCACAATACCATAAATATTCCGCCACACTTAAAGCAAGGTCTTTCATAATCCAAAGTTAATTCAGGTAGTTGACCTCGGAATGACCATTGATTAGAATGTGTTCGGTTATCATAATGAATTCATTTATCACCAGTAATAAATTGTTTGAAAAAATAGTCTGTCAACTTTTTTTTTCGAGCGAAATGTGTTTACGCGAACCATTTTATTTTCATCTGACAATACGTCCATAACCACACTTCATGTTTCCAAAGTTTTTTAATCTTTAAATGCTGATTCACTATCGATTCAGGACACTGAAGTTTATAGAATAATTATTCAATGGTGGTTTTCGAATTCGCTCAGATATCTTTCCTTAAAACTACATCATCTAATTTTAATTGTGATTCGTCCTTCACATTAAAATTTCTGGTCTGAAATTTTTTTATATCGTTTATTTTTTATACATACCCAAACACTCGCTTTATCTTTATTTACGATTTTTGCATATTTTGAAAGTGAATATTCAGCCATTTTAAAATTGGGGGTTAAAAAATATTGTTTCTGCGGGATACTCACTTAACCAAACACAGTATATTATTAACAACACAGACGTTGTTTCCAGGTAAAGATTCCGTTAAAAAATGACAAAAATGTTGGGAACAAACACCTAATATAACATTGAATGCAAAATTCCATAGGTATAAATATAATTTGAAATCAATTGTTTTTTGTGCTCGAGATTCATTCAATGGAAGTTTTTAAGCCAAGTGCACGGAGAAATGTTTATTCTAATTCTATCCAATAGTCTTCTCATTATACTAGTACAATTTTTTTTCACTCGAGCTTTCTTTGATAAAAACGGTTTGTGTAAAATGGAGTGCTACGTTTGCAGGATGTCGTAGATTTCTGCCGGGAGGCGCTCAAGGAGGGGTCGGAGCCGAGCGAGGTTTGCGAGAAGCTGATGCAGTTGTGTCTAGCTCCGGACTGCAGCATGGGAGGACTGGGCTGTGATAACATGACTGTGCTGCTCGTGTGCTTGACTAATGGCATCACCTACTCTCAGTTACAGGTACCAAATTATGTTATTCTCCATTTTGTATATGGTTTATTTAGTTTGGTTTATGTTTGTTCAATAATTATTTATGTAAACGTGATCTCAGTTTTTTCAAGAATATCTTTAACCCGGCGCCGATGACGTGAAAATAATTACGCAGACGATGACACCGGGTCATCATGACCCAGATTTTGATAGTAAATTTTCACAAACTAAAAGTAATTTTAATAAATATTTACTAAATTAAATTTCTTTGCATTCATGATAAAATAATAAAAATGCCAATATATTTTATAAATCAAACTTTTATTAACTTTCTCAATAACACATGCAAAATCAACATTGAAAACACAACTTACGTATTTTTCGTAAAATATTCCAAATATTAATAGGGATCAATAATTTTATACACTAAAAGAGTGATCATAACGTCTAATTATAATAGGTACAGTAAAATCCCATTTATTGGAAGAACGTTAATTCGAAATTCGCCACAAGTCGAAGTTTTGGAGCAGAATGTGGTCCCTCTGGAAAGTTTTCAAACTAAATTGTACTTATAAATCGAATATTATTATTCAAAGCTATTTTTGGATCCTATTAGATGAGTTTGTCGATCTATTTTTCGCCTAATTTTTTTTTTTTGTCAAATGTCCGTAATCTGCAAAATACACGTAGGCAACGCGGTGCCTGTCAAATGTTAAAGTCCATCCAAATGGGTAGTTCCGCCCCAATACCGATTCACGACGCATAAAATTAATTCAAATTGTTTGTTTTCTCACTCATTTTCAGTATACTAAAAAAAGATGAAAAAAACATATCTAGTGCGTTCTCAATTTTTAAATTTTTATCTTCCTTGCCACGACACATTAATGCGCATGCTTTTTTTTCTCACTCGTTTTCTTTACATTAGAACAAGATAGCAAATACAATCTTTGCGCCCTTGTAGGTAACATAATTCTTCCAGTTTCTGCGAATGTCAGTGCTTACCAATCTTCTGTTCTGTATTAAGAGGCAACTTTCATTTTTCCAGTTTGAATTTCGAGATATTTTTGCATTTTGCATACCCTTTCAAGATGAGACTAATAGTTAATTCTTTTACAATATCAAGCAAACATAAAAGTGCATTATTTTTTTACATAAATATTGCTAGAGTAAAAGGTAAGGTATTGCTAGAGTGAATAGAAAAGGACAAGTATATAATTGTTGGTTTTCTTAAATTCCTGGCTATCAGAAAATAGCTATTTCTTCAACATTCATAATACATGTGTTGCCATTTGAAATTATCAAGTGAAAATTAAATAATTTGTTAAAGTTCTCACCTAAGAATTGTTATGTTTATACTATGAAGAATTATTATGTTTATGATAAAAACCATTGTTTGTGTCGATAAACATATGATTATAAAATATAACAATTTTGCCCCGATTTATAAGGAAAAAATTGATGTAAATTCATACTGATAAATAATATTGATAAATTTTCAAGCATCTGTATTTGTGAAGAGAAAATTATTTATGCTAATATTATATTATATAATATTCATACTCCGGTTGTAATAAAAAAGCAGTTTTTTTTTTTAAATATTTATTTATTGTTTAAATAAATTACATATATATTTAATATTAAAATATACATGAAAATATGACAAAAGTATTATTATTCACTGTTAAATAATTAGTTGTTCATCGAGCATATTATCGTTCTTCAGAATTTCGTTGTTTTTTTCTTTAGATGTATTCGAAACAAAATATTACACTTTAAACTGAATTTAGAAATAAAACCTTACGTTCTTTCACATATTCAATATTCGTTCCTGTGCACCCAAACATCTATTTGTGGGAGTGAATTTGATTAATTTGAGAAAAGAATTGGTGTATGTCGACCACTCTTTTGCCATCCAATTTAGGAAGTTTACACGAGTCCACACATTCCATGCTCAGTTCGGGAACATCATGAAAATAATTTATAATATTATTATTATTGTTATTTAGTTATCAGTATTAATGCGTGTTAATGGATACTTTTTGACCTTAGACATCTCGAGTCACAGGAGGCAGTAATTTCAGAACAATAATGTATATAATAATATATTATTGACTTTTAATGAGAACCAAACCGAACCAAATCAAATTTCTCGTTGAATCTTGTGAATGAATGGATTTCATGCGCTGGCTGTGCATGCGCTAGCCGCCATGTGTTAGCCACGCATGTGCTGTCAGATGCTAAAATGCTCCGATCGGTGACATGTAGTTTGACGCATGTTTCATATTTAAATATCAAAATTGTAATCTGTTTTCGTTTCATACAATTTACAAAAATAAGCAATTGGTATCGAGAATAAGTATAATATTCATTCATATTGTCATCAAAATTTGTATTAAAATGTGTTTTATAGTCAAATTTAATTAAAATCTAACGGAGCGCGGATTTCACGACCGCCATGGCCGTGGTGGTTTGAACGGCGTATTAAAACTTCGAGAGATAATTAAAATTATCTTGTTACATAAGACTGAAAATATATTATTTAAAAGCTGATTGTGTTTCTGATATTAAACATAGTTTTAAATAGTAGTTGAAGCCTCAAAGCATGTGAGTAAATATAGTTTATTATTTAAAAATGTATGTATTTACTAAAACAAAGCATTTTAAAAATGTTAAAAATTCATGTACTGCAAATTGAATGATTTATAACTATTCATTTTTAACATTTTGTTAATTTGGTTTCCTACAGATTTGTCTCAGTAATCTTGGCTTCAAGATTATAAGAAAATATATTTTGTTTATGTATTAATTTAGCATACTCAATTTCGTACCATGCCTAAAATGCATCTAATGGTCGCAGTCTTTCTTATAATATTTGTATCGTCTTAATTATGGCAAATAACATTCAGTTTATTAGTTTTATATTAATTGTAAAGGTCCAATCTAAGTAATAGTTGAAAAAAGAGTCAAATCTATTGAATAACTTATGATATAAATGAATAATAAAAACCCACATTTTCGTAAAAAACGCAAAAATATGAATTATTATTGCAAGTCGCGCCTTAATACCATCATTATTTTTGTTTACGTATCGTTTGTATATTTTGCTCTACAAACGCTAGTACGCGGTTGAGTTCCTAAGACTTTCCGTGTTTTATAAATGATTTAATTTGTACTTATTTTAATACAGACATTTCTCTTTCTATTTAAGTTTAGTATCGAGGCATTTTGAAGAATGCGTGGTTGGCGGTTCTCAGATTTTCTCATATCTTGTTAATTATTTTATATGTAAAGACAATTATTTGTATTTCTCTAATATTTACATGTTAGATATTTTTAAATTCGCGAATGACTTTTCCGTAGTTCATTAAATTTAATTTTAAACATTTTTATGATTTTGACTGATAATTTTATAATCTCGAAAACAGCACAAATGCGAAACTCGTACAAAACGCCAACAGTTGCTAAAAAATCAAATTAATACAGGAGATTGTCAAAAAATATTATCCAAAATAAAATTAATAGAAAAATTCATGACCCCATTAATGATGTTGTTGATAATATTAAATATTGTATTAAACAAATAGAACTTTAGCGTTGAAAGGTTAAAAATGTCATGGAGAGTAAAGGAGTAAGAAAGCGAAGATTGAAGAAGAAAAATAATAAGACGTCACAGGCGAGTGCGAAATGCCATCGCGACCACAACAAAACAAAGTTTTCAAAGCGCTGGAAACTTTTGTTGCTAACTTCAATACACGGGAGAAATGGCGGTATTGACAAGTTCAACGATTATGTCGTTATTAAAAATGATCCGAAAAGGTATTCTATTATAATGTTTTTTTTTTTAAATAATGTGATTTGTTTATGCTGTATTTTGACAACTTATTTGTTATTTTAAAATGTGTGTATATAGGTATACACACATTTGGATAATTGGAATAAAGGTGATTTTACTGTAATATGAAATCAGTCTTCAGCTTCCTCATTCAGAGACATGGAACTACTGCCATTTTCACAATACATAATCAAATGCTCTGGGCATATCTCTGGGTAAATCTGGCATGCATTACAAGTATGAGATGTTATCCTTTTTGGACGGACATATTTGACACCTCCTGTGAGTTCCTCGAACCTTCTGGGGAGGTTTCTCGGTGAGTTCACCCGCAAAATCTGCGATTCTTTTGTGTAATCATCAAGGTAAATTCACACGAGTTCTTTGGACTTGTAAATGCTCCTGAATCATACTGAGTCCCATGTTTTTTTAGAAATTGTCGCCTTTTTGTTAGTGCATCATCATTATTATCAGTTTGATATATTCAGCATTGTAAAGATAATTCTCAATGACCATCTTTTCAAATTTCTGTTCACAATGTTCGTCAGCTACATCCACTCCAAGTTATTATTTTGGGTTTCCAGTTATCAACTGTAAACTCATCGATGTTGTCATCGTGGAGTAAGGTCGACATCAAGAGGACGACAACAAAAAGTCCCATACAAATTATGCTTAAGGTGCGACTTGCAATAATAAATCAAATTTTCGCATTTTTTACGAAAATGTGGGTTTTTATTATTCATTTATATCAGAAGTTATTCAATAGATTAGACTTTTTTTCAGTAGATTGGACCTTTACATTAATATAAAACTAATAAACTGAATATTATTTGCCATAATTAAAACGATGCAAACATTATAAGAAAGACCGCGACCATTAGATGCATTTTGCGCATGTAATGTAAGTAAAAATAAAATCAAAAAAGTTTTCAAAAATTCGATAACTGTAAAAATATCAGCACTTTGACGTCGACATGCGTATGGTAAATTTTCAAATTTAATAAAATTGCGATCTGGCAATGTAAAAGTAAGCGCCAACTGTCAATTTTGTATGGACGAAAAATGACAATTTTTACACTCGATTTTAGACATAATTCGTTGTGTTCTTGAGTTGAAACAGATTTCTATGGGGCGCCGTGCGATATCACTACTGGAAATAATAATTTGGTTAAAGATCCAATCCGCGGCGCCGGTGGATATCATGCGTTATTTGATGGTCGTTTGCCATGAGAAATAGACTTCGTAGAATGTCACATGGTTGTCCGCTGTACTCACGATAGCCAACTTAAATTCTGACAGTTCTCATTCCATCTCTTTCTCTATTGAAAACTTGCGAGGTGGGCGGCCAAGGAGTTAATAAAGAGTTAAAAGAGTCAATATGTCAGTCAAATGACAAATATAACTGATTAAATAAAATACAATCACTTTGTATGAAACCACCAATTTTATTACACGCCAACCGGTTTCGCTTAGCTCAAGTTTCGGTCAGGACGTATTTAAAACTTCGTAGTTTATTTATAAGTAATAAATATACAAAAAAAATATTTTCTTGAAATGTATTGGGATTTTTAATACGGCTAATCATGTGTCCATTCAGTTTTAAATATAGCATTTGATTAGTTATTTCGATAAGCTTAAAACATTATTTTAAACCTGCAAAATTTGCGAAAAAAATTCAGCATAATCAACATTTTCGTTCATATTGAATATGGCAATATTTCGGAAAAGTATTTTTTGTTATGCGATACTTTGAGTAAACGGCAATTCCTTGATGTTTTAATTAATGGGATTCTACTGACTGTTTAAATAATTTTTACATTTACTGTGTCTGCGGGACATAGATTAAAATGGCGGTTTTTTTTCTATAATTTTTTTTGGTAATTTCTTTAGTTTTATCATAATAGTAGGTACACATTGGCATTAAAATGAATCAATCAAAATGTAATAGTTGATTGAAATACCTTAATGCAGCTAGTGGGTGGAGTTTTTGAGTGGAGAGTTAGTGAATGGATTTATAATCCGGCACAAGAGAAGATGTTTCTAATGAATATTCCTTTTATTTATAATGCGTTATATTAAAAGTTGGTAAAGAAGTAATTGTTTCCCACAACCTGTCAAATTCTTCATCCAGTGTCAAACATAAAATTAATAAAGCCAACGTCACCTCTTGATGCCATAATAATATCAATTTAGACGATGGTTTGTTTCATAATAATCAAATATAAGCACTCAAACTAATGGTTATTTTGAGAATATATATATGTACATGATGACTTATGTTGATCTTCTTACAGTTGAAGATGCAACAAACACAATCAGAGTTTAGTGCCGGTGCGGGAGCGGGGAAAGAAGAAGAGGAAGAAGAAGGGCTGGCATAACAGGTCCGACACGAGGTGAGCATTCTTCCTTCATGTTATCTCTATTGCACAATGTATAAAGTTGTATTTACATTTCTGTACAGAGATACAGGTGAGTCATCTCTCGTCACCGTTAGTAATCTAATAATGTCATGTAATAACAAACTAATGAGAAACCAAAGAAGTAATGAAGTTACAGTGAATATATTCATGCATCATAATTTCATTATTAATAGTGCTATATACAATGGTTGCACGCAATTTCATAAAGCACATTTAATGTCTGATGTTTTTGTGTATTTCAATTTACACTTTGAATGGTGATCATCAAATCACACACAGTACACACTCAGCCACCAACTTACTGGATTGGTGTGTGGCGATATCGCCATATTAATCTAACAATACGGTGATTGTTTCCAGAGGGACGCGTGGCTGGCCGGCCGAGGGTCCCCGCCCCCCCACTCTGTACATAGCCCCCCTCTCTTGTCCTCCCCTGGCCCATGGTCGACTGTCTACCTTGTCGACTGTACCCCCGGTCGATTGCGCCTTGACCGCCAGCTTGCCGAAAGAGACGCCCCGGTGCAGACTCGGCCCGACATGAAAACTGTGTTGAAAATGAATGTGCTTAGCGTTTAAGTATTTGGGTGCCGTGTGTAGAGCTTTGCGGGCGTAGTGTCTGCTGTAAATATGTGTAGGTCTGAGAAGAAGTGTAGGGATGTGTGAACGTAGACATCCCATACTATTTTTCAGTACATATATGAACTAAATGACTATTTTCTAAGTAAATCTATGTATGTGCGGATAGTTTTTAAAGCAAAGGACAATACACCTTGAAATAATAATATTCACTGCGCTAAAATTAGGTATCTTTGTAAATATTCTTCAAATTTCATATAATATAGAAGCTGAGTAAACAGTACCTGCGTAACTTTATATTGGATGGTAATCCTGGTTGATTTTCCCGGCTTCACATAAGATCAGATCTCTTGGCACGTGACAAGTCACCGATTACACGGACTTCTTGCTGCAGAGAGGCGTTGTTGATTTTCCTTTACGACACTTACTTTAGTATTACAAGGTAATGTTTTGATTATTATTTAAAGTGCACATTTAGTTTAATTAAATTATTACATCGGGGTGTTACACCACCAAGTTGATTCGGTTAATTGATTGAACAAACTGTACCAAATGTGATTTCGGGGCATACTCAAAATGTTTCTTCAAGTTGTTGATTGTTTTCAACCTTTGTTGAGTAAAGTGATCAAATTAATCGCATAGAAGATTTCTCAGTCCTCGAGCAGTGTCGGCGAAGTGACTCCCGCAAGGCTCCAACGCTCTCACCGGCGATGAACAGATCTCTATAAATTGTCTAACTGCGTTATATAGCTTTATCGCCATCGCAGTAGGTTACGCGGTCCACTATATCTCCTAGACGTCTGTATTTCTAGATAAACAAAGCAATAAGTATGTATATAGATGGAGGCGCTTGCTTGTGTGTCGGTGTGTCCTGTATACTGTCCGCGCGGCCTGCGATGACCGGAGTGCCGAGCGGGGGGACACGGCACTCAGGCGCTCGGTGCGAGATGACGAGTGAATGGTCCCGTGAAGATTTATTCCAAAGAACCATTATTTGGCCATTAATAGCCCGTGTGTACAAACTATGGCGAGATAATCTTTTAATTTTATTATTTTATTAGTCACATGACATTTCTCTAAAGAAATTATAATATTAGTTTAATTTTCCCTAAAAGATGTATATTTTACATTTATTTTTTAATCTAATCTGTGAGAATATAATATTTTTTGAATACTAATAACTAAAAAAAACTTATACATAAAAATACTCTTCAATATGTACCTGTGTATATGAATTTTAAACAGTTGTTTCACAAAATTATATATAATTTTTTATGAAAAATACAAAACATATGTAGAAAAATTATTTTTTCTTCCCACTCCTGCAAAATTGTGAAATTACAAGCTCTTATTATGCACTTTGAGATTTTGACGCAGGAGCACTCTCCACTGAGAACCTTGCCTCTGCAGAAATGTCTATACACATATGTAGACTGGTTGTATTTTGTCAAACTGGATATGGGTGGTGAGTTTGTCTGAATAGCTCTGAGCTGTTGTGGAATATAGCAAATTAAGAATGGCAAATTTCTCAGTAGAAATGTACACATTTCACGTAACTATGTATTGAATTGGTCTGAATAAAATGAGTGGCATACACAAGTTTGAATACACAATGTAACATTATATCATCATAATGGCAATCAAAATTTAAACAACCGGAAAAGAAAAGAGAAATATAAACAATAATGTTGATTGTTTTATTATCGACTGACTTGATTTTTGATGACACAGTCATTTAACTTTGTTTCCAGATACATTTTTAAATCTTCGGGCACACAACAACTCAATTTGGATGAGTGTGTAATAAAAAATATTTAGTTTATTATTAAATTAAAGTTTTATTTATTCAAATACGATATAAGTAATGATTACAAATAAAATTTAATATAAATAATTATCAGCATGGTAGGCACATACATTGTTATATAATATGTTATCATCAGGTTTACAGGCAGGCGTGTACATGGCTCATACAATATGTTATCATCAGCTATACAGGCAGGCGTGTACATTGGGTCATACAATATGTTATCATCATCAGCTAACATCAGTCTATCTGTTTCTTGAAACTACTGAGAAACTCTTAACCACATTATTAGTGACCAAATATCCCAGATGAAAAGAGATGTCATTTGTTAAAGTCACGTATTAGTATCATCAATGTTCAGAGTTGATCCCGGGCTCGAGCTCAACCAGAAGAACTTTTCTTTAAACTTATTTTCAATTATTACTTTATTATTATTATTTTAATCATTTGAAGCAGCATTTCTACAGAATTTTTTTCAAATATAAGATAGACAGATTAGATAACTTATTATTAATAGGAATAACGTGTGTTTATCATGAGCAAGTACGATAATTCCACTCCACAAGGAGAAGAGATAAAATATTATAATGCTTTCGTAGGAAGTCAAGTAGCTGATATCTCTACTACTACCGAGTGCTTTTATTGTAGAAAAAATAACACCTGTGCAAGTATATTATCATTGACCAATTATTGTATCCAAAGAAAACACACCACCTGTACTACATCTTTATACAAATTATTGGAGCAAATAGCATTTCAAATATTCTAACAATTACAATAATATTTTTTAAATAACCAATCTTAAAAGTTTAATAAAAAGCCATAAGAAATTAAGAGTGTATATTCAGTCAGCCAGTTTTTTCATATCGGGGGCTCATAAAGGTGTGGGAGATGGAAATCTTCCAGGACTTGCATTCAGTCTGTCTCTTAAACTACTTACACCTGGATGCCGCATTTTAAAATGGTCTACCTGGTGGGGAAGCAAGTGGGCAGGCAGCGAAGTAGAGGATAGCAGGTTGCTGGAAAGGGCAGTCCATCTTGGGCTGACTTTTGATAGTCTCTTAACCTCTCCGCGAGTGGGTAAAATGAGTGGGAATAAAAATGTATACGAGTAAGTTTTTTTAGATTTTAAAATCTAAACTTTTTTTATAGAAAACCACATTTTGTCCAAAAACAAACACATTTTATGAATAAAGACTTAATCGCTACCAATATGCGCGATTTAGCTTAATCCAGGTTGCGTCAACCATCAATTGCATTAGAGCAGAAAAAATTCACTTATCAATAACAAGACTCTGAAGAAAGGCATTTCGATAATTGGATTTGTGGACTTATATCGAATACGTCCTCATCTTCACCTTCATTAAAATAATTAGCAATGTCAATGTATTTTGTCAGACTGTTCTTTTACACCAACGATAAAAATATGATAAATAACACTGAAGATGAAACTTATTTAGAAATACATATAAAGACAAATAACGCAATGTAACAAGTAAAACATAAATAATTAATTTCACAAAAAACATTTAAAAAATTAACACGTTCTAGATCGCATTCAAAATTGTTCAAAAGAAAATAAATAAATCACTAAAACTTACAAATATTATGAAAATACTCTTATAAAAATATTTTTAGTTCATTTGTCACCAAAAACAGATGTTTTGAACACAGTGCAAGAAACTTATCATTCAAATTCGTAAACAAACCGCCGCTCACGGAAAAAATGTTGACGACTGACGGCGGACCGTTGACAATGCCACGTGTATTTTGATTTTAAATTTGTGACATCGGTAAAAACTTTGTAAAATTATTACAAATCATCCATACATGGCAATAGAATGTATATTTTTGGAATATAGGACAGCCCTGGCCGTAAGGGTCCGGTGACACTCCTTTATAACAAATTTTGGTCGGCCGGCCCTTAACGGCCATACTCCCGGAGAGGTTAATAGAGCAGAGAGGGATCAGGAGAGCTACATATTCCACGCAAAAGTATTTACAGCCAGCCCGTCTTGGGCTGCCTCTTGATGGTCTTAACGTCTTCTATTCGGCGCTGAGGCGGCAGAGGGGAAGGGGAAGCAGAACGGGTCGGTGTGACAGGCGGTGAGGTGGTGGGCAATAGATGCTCCGTGCTGGAGGAGGAGCCCAGGCGACCCCCAGGGACAATGGCCGCATCAGGCGGGGAGGGGGGCACAGCTGGCACTGCCTGCAACATACCATATCCTATCTATAGTACATTGCATTTTATTATAATAAAATAAATATATACACTGGACTTTTTTTTACACGGTGGATACGTTCCATGCAATACCGTGTAAAAGAAGTATATTAAAATAAAAATAATGGTGGATAGGTTTCATTGTATAAAAATCAATTTAAGATATTAAAAAATAAAATTTATTCTTTATTTTATCTTAATTTAAAGAAGAAAAAAAATCGTAACTAAGGTTATTCACTATCAGACAATAGACGAACCCATTTATGCACATTTGGTACGACATCGCTTTCATCACTTGAGATATCCAGAGTATGATATGTAATGTTTCTTTCCAAATTTTCGGATTTAAACAAAAATTCTGTTATCAATCGCTGTAACTGTTTTTTTGTGAGTTTCTTGTATGACTCTTGGCAACGAACTCGTAGAGCTCGTTCTACGTTGTGGTCATTTGTTATAAAATGATTTCCAAGTTTGTTAGCCAGTTGCAGGCCTTCAATGATTGAATACGCTGCTATTATTGCCACTACTTTCCTTGGGGATGGTATGCTCCTCTAAAACAGTTTCGAGTATTTCTTCCTCATTGAGAACTTCATCAGCAGTCAATTCAGCGATATGTTCAATTGCAAGCTCTTCAAAGCCTTCTCGACCAATTGCACGTGCCACAGTTATGATATCTGAATGAAGTTCAGTTGTGATCGGACTTATTAGTTAGTTGGTTAGTTTTAACACATTCTGGCCAAATTGGTCGCCCCGTTTTATCCTCGGTCCCTTCCGCATACCTCTCTGCGCGTAGTACAGGGTAGTACGTACATGCAAGGCATGTAGTACCGTGTTATTTTGAAACCATGTAAAAAGAGAGTTCAATCTGTAATATCTATACAGAAAAATGTCTAAATATCCAGAGGCATGCACTCAAATCATACTTTGATGGGAAATTCATGAAGTATTGATGAATACAAATTAAAACATTCAATACTCATTTGAGATTTTGATTTGCGCTATTGTCTGAAATAATTTCGTTGTTATAGTTTATCGGAGCCACTTGGTGTCTAAAAAATATGTGACATAAGTTACGTACAGTACTTTACGTATTTAAATTAAATTAAACATTTATTTAAAATCTTTCATATTTAAAAAAAAATTAAATACATAAACTGCATAATTTAAATTATAATTTTATTTCAAGGAATCTGATTAAGGAGTATGCATTTGTTTGCATTAATTGGTTAAGTCGTACCGTGGTGGAAAACTTCCCTCTGTTTGATAATAAATAATAATTTCAATGTGGAAGAAATAGGTGTTATTGGTTTTTACATTTAACCATCTCGGCAGCTCTGGCCTGGGTGTTATGGCCAGTAGATACAGCCTACTACTACTACTACTAGGGATAATGGGCAAAACATTAACTGTCTATTATCTATCTGATCATTTCCGGAAATATTGGCCATGGCCCGCAAAGTTGCAGACTACTGTTTACCTGTACAGGAGATTGTGGGCGTGAAGAGAGTGGCGGTGGAGGGGGGGAGCCCACGCGTTCCTTCACCTTGGGGGTCGTCTGAGCCGGGGTCACCTCCACAGTCGGCACAACCTATATTGACAAATCGGGGCCATGAAATTATACTAGCAGATATACAACACGAGTAGCCTTACTATAGCCACCATGATACCACTACTTCAAATGATTTATTTGAAATATTTATGATTATAAATCTCATAATTCAATGCATACACAATATATGATAATACTCACAAACAAATCATTATTAAAGATGATAATAAAAAAACAATATCTAAAATCAATTTTGGTCAATATTGAGATATACATATATAAGGTATTAAAGAAATAATATGGAAACATCATTGGATATGATATGCTCGGCTGAGAGTGTAATCTAATAGATCTTCTGGATTAGTAACATTCAATGGACCGATGTTGGTCACAACAAAAATTGACTAACATCAGAATAACTCTGAATACATTGTACAGTAAAACCTCGTTATTGCGAAATTCAATGGACCAAAAAATCAAAATTCGTAATAACGAATTCCCATATGTAGCCAATTATTTTTTTTCCTAATATATGAACATTCCGCGAAATTATTGAAAGTTACGGCTTTAAAAAAGTTTGTAACTTCCGCAAACTAGACACCCATTGTCAGATTAATATGGGATATAACATAATAAGGCATTCTGCAAACAATGGAGGATTTTCAGTATAAAGAAAACTAAATAATCTTATTTAGTTTTGTTTCAACAGATAAGAAAATTGATAATAATTAAGAAATTAAATTAAAAACATTTTACAAAACAATAGAAGATAACCTAAAATTCGGCGATATTTTTGGAAATTCCAAAATGTCATGCAAATATAAAACAGCATTAAATTGTGTTTAATTGTAGAGCCGCTACAAGCATTACAAGTTTCGCATCGGTCGATCGATCTTGAACCGCTGCGCGAAGCCAATAAAACAATGGACAAACATGATCGTAAATGGCCGAAATATATTTTGAAATATTTTCGTTGTTTTTTCGTTATATATTTACGTAAATGATTGGTATTTTTTCGTATGGGACAAAAATAATTTCGTTATACAGATTAACGAAATTTCATTACATAAATTAATTTTTGTATGAAAATTTGATTATAGCGAATTAATTTTGAAATAAAATTCGATATACATCATTTTTCGGTATAACGGGGTTTTACTGTATTCTTATCTGTGTAAACTTACTTGTAGTGAATTTGAATAACTTGTAGTTTACTATTCACGGAATGGTTTGATTTTACAGAAAAAAATAATTATCTTAATCAATAAAACATATCTTTGTCCTCTTGAATATTGCTATTTGGGCATTACTACCGGTAAGATATTGTAACAATAATCATGGAAGAGAATCGAATTTCTTCATCGATTTATGTTGGTGACATATAGGGTATTCAGCGGAAAAATTACAAGATTAAATTGTAATTGCTCGTAAACTATCAGGGTGAGGTAAGTGGGAGGGGTATTGTTCGATGCGCGTCATTTGCAGGATTGCCAGTCACAACGAGTCACTGGTCGGGAGCCCACCGCACGTTCGTGGTTGAGCAATATTTAAAGTGCGGTGATTCATTGGTTCGTGCGCGTCGCACTTTTTGTACTCATTTTAATATTTGACGAGTAAGTGATGGACCGAGCGCGCAACTTATCTGGTATTGGATTCAAAAGTTCAGACAAGAAGGGACAATGGTTAACCAAACTCCTCCAGAACCATCAACGTCAGCAGCGACGCCAGAACATGTGGCTTAAGTTCGACATGAAATTATGTGCAATCCGCATAAATCGATAAGGAAGATTGCAGCCTGTACTGGAATAAAAAAATCAACAGTGTACGTTATATTAAAAAAGAAACTTCAGTTTCACCCTTAAAAACTGAAAATCGTGCAATTTCTCAACGAAAATGTCTATTCTTTACGTGAAACCTTAGCGAGAACGATGTTAGAACGTTTTGGAACAGCACAAACGCTTGGAAACATATTGTTTGCTGACGAAGCACATTTTCATATTAATGGCTATGTTAATAAACAGAACATAAGATACTGGTGCCCCGACAACCCAAGGGAACGCCATCAAAAACATTTGCATTGTCCAAAAACGACAGTGTGGTGTGCAATTTCCGCCTTAGAGATAATTGGCCCTTATTTTTTTAACCAGCAAGAGACAGTCACTGCTGACGTGTATTGCCGAATGATCGACGAGTTTTTGGTACCGCAACTACAGATGTTTCCCGGGTTCAACAACAGAACACAATTTCAGCAAGACGGGGCCATTCCACACATAGCTAGAATTTCAATGGAGAAACTGAGGGGAATTTTTCCTAATAAATTAATCAGCAAGTACGGAGACATACCTTGGGCACCTCGGTCACCGGACCTTACACCGTGCGACTTTTTTTTGTGAGGATACCTTAAGTCGAGAGTTTACAATGACAATCCTCGAACAATTCAGGCCCTACAAGAAAATATCCACCGTAAAGTTGCTGCCATTGTACCAACACTTTGCTCTCGCGTGTTCGCAAATTTTGCAAGACTGTCTTGAGAGAAATGCACGGCATTTAGATGATTTTGTTTATAAAATGTAAAATCGGCATCGTTAAACTCTATTTTGTATAAATAAAATATGAGAATAACATGTAGTTTTTTTTATTTTTTAATATTAAACTTGAACATTTTCCGCTGGACACCCTATGCATGTTAACAAAATGAATTTTCTGTTTTACATTTTTAGTTTTTTATGAAATAAGATTTTCTGTTTAAATTAACTTTTACTACATGACATTCAGATCCAGGTATGAATTAAAAGTTTTCATAAGAGAAATCTTAAAATCTGGCATTTATAGTATTAAATAAAGGCAGTGACTACCGAGCTCATAATGAAGATTAGAGATTTACAGTTCACAATAAACAGAAAGCCTCGGTACCTCAGCTTTCTTGGGGTTAGGTGGGGGGGGTGGCAGTGCTCCCTGTGGCGGGCGAATCTCCACTGCCACCGGTCTGCTGAGAGCCACCCCGAGGGGGCTCTGCGTTCGGGATTCAGATTTGCCGCACGGAGTCTGCTCAGTAGGCACTGGCGCTGGGGCCTTCCTTTTCACCACTCGCGGAGGAGATTCTCCGGCTGGTCGTTGTACCGCTCCCAGTGGCATGGGTTCTTCTGTAATGTTAAATAAAATAAATTAATCTGAAACTGAACTATCCATTTAGAAATGATGTAATGTTTGATGGCAATTAATTTTTCCATTAGTTTAGGAGTTATTTTACGAGTTCTACTTCATTATGAATATTGCACGTTCATAATCATGTTATTGCACGTTCATAATCATGATAAGTACCTAATTTAGTGAATAATAATTGTGATACATCAGAATTTATAAAATTTATAATGCCCTTGTTTTTCTATTTCCTTGAATTTGTATACTGATGTTCCCTTAATTTATATAATGATGTGTGCTTAAATTGCATTAAAAATCAGTAAAATCTGGTAAAACATCTAGACTAGTAATGGAAAATCAATAACGCATGCAAATTTGCTTTGTTTCTTTTATGATTTTCGTATTTTATTTACATTTAATTAATTTTCAATAGATCATTGTGAATCTCCATGAAATTGACAATTTATTCACTCACGTATCTTGCAAATGATAGTTGAAAGCTAATCAAATCATTACAGATACGTACTATCATTTTCAGATAGAAAGGTAAACCGCCAACAGATGAGAATTGACCCAATAGTCAATAAAATAAGCTTATCTTGTCTCAGAGATTTGTCAGTAAAGGTCGGAATGTAACATTCCGCTGTTGTGCCATTTTTCTCTGTGTACAAAATACGTTAGGAAATGAATCATAGCTCAAAATGAATGGATATAAATAAAACAATGTTTGTAACTCTACTTGAGTTTATTTTTGATTATTGTGTTAACAACGTGACGGATTGCATTTGGGCTCTCCTATGTCATCCATTCTAGCTTATATGTTTTTAAATAATAATCTAGAACTGGAATTATATGACTCTAATAATAACCTCGTTAATAATTTTGTTTTTAAATGGTACCGCTATGTTGATGACATTTTTTGTAAAGGGTGTCGCAACAAGAGCGCAAAATTTAAATTTTAAATAAAACAATTTTTTTTTTGAGAAAATATCGAAATATTGATTTAATCATAAAGTAGACACGTGAGAATTATGTATGGGACAACACATCTGATGAATGCCCTTCTCGGCTTTGCTGGCACATTTGCATTGTTTTGATAAAATTTTCAATCACGGTTTGGCATAATTGTGGCTGGATTACAGTGATACAGCGTCTAATCTCCACCTTCGAGGCTTGGGTGGTCGTGGGCTTGTTGACATAAACTTTTGACTTCAAAAATCCCCAGAGCAAGAAGTTCAAAGGCGTTAAATCGCACGATCTAGGCGGCCAATTCTGGCCGCCCAAACGAGAGATTACACGACCACGGAATGTCTCATGCAATAATGCCATTGTTTCACATGATGTGCGGCAAGTGACACCGTCCTGTTCAAGTCACATGTCTTTGAGATCCATACCATCCACGAAATGTTCAATTCTTGAGCACGATGCCGAATGGATGTTCCCGGACTCTCGGCCACATTCTGGCAAACAGCCGTGATGTCTTCTTCTGAACGACCTAGACGAACACGTGTCGATAGTCTGACATCAGTAATCGACCCAGTCTCCTTGAAATTTTGATTATTCTCTTCACGGTTGATGCACTTGGATTATCAAAAATTGGACATATTTGCGAATCGGGGCAGTCAAACTTTCACCATTTTTTAAATAATGTTTAACAATAAGAATGCGTTGTTGTGTCGAATAACGGTCCATTTTTAATACTGACGAACTGTCTATTATCGAACTGTTATAATGGTTTGACTGCCAAAGCACAACAGCAAAAATGGCGCCAAATTAAAATTTTCCGCTCTTGTTGGGACATATTTAATTTTGAAAGGAACTGATAGATGACAGCTTGATTCATTCCTCTCCCACATTATTCACCACACCGAAATATTAAATTCTCCATGGAAAAACTATGATAACACTCTAAACTGTCTCGACCTTTTTACTTAAAATAAATAACCATAACTAGAAGATAACGCTTATTGTAACTGCACAGTCTTCCTACCCTCCTGCACACAAATTGGCTGGTTTTCATTCAATGCTTAATAGATTAATAAATATCCCTATCGATGATACTGATTAAACACAATAAAGCAAATTGCTAACAAAAACATTGCATTAATAGAAAAAATGCTAAATAAAAAAATCATGTAAAATTGGGGGAGTAATACATTTGAAAACATTTAATGAAGAAAAATACGATATTTATATACTGGATCTACTAAAATATAAAAATTTCTCCCTCCCCATATTAGACCCACATATACCAGCAATAACTTAGGCGCATTACTTCTCAATTAAATGTCAAAAATAGATAACTTTGAAAATAGCGGGGTTTACGAAATTTAATGCGGAGATTGCAATAGTAAATATATTAGACAAACCTCTAGAAATCTTAACATTGGATTAAAAGAGCAACTTCTTTGTATAACTAGTAATAACTGGATAATGGATAATAATCATTTATGTGCCATTAAACTTCTCCACTTCGTCATAAATAATTCTGAAAGTTTAAAAATATAAAGGAATTTGAACTCGGGTATTAATCTGTTAAACAATATTACATTTTCCAACTCATCTCCTCTCCTATCAATATTCCCATTACAACTCCACCTTCCACCAGTAACTCCGCCCCCTCCCTCTCCATCTGTCAGTGCCTAATTACTTTGTATGTCTACCACCTTAGCCTTGTCTCCTATATTTATGTGTAGTTAGTTTAATACTTCACCTGTCGATGAGAGTTACTGTTCCTCTCGAAACTCGAGTAGGGCTAATAAACTCAAGTAGAGTTATAACATTGTTTCATTTATATCCATCCACTTTGATGAAGAAACTCTACAAAGTTAATGCCGATTCTATCAATAATATAATCATAGTTCGCTTCATGGTCAGTTCATTGCATTTCCACCATTGATTCACTAGCCATGACAGCACATATTAGAAATGTAATATTACCTTGCTTGGTTTCATCACCGTGTTCCATTGATCCCGCAGATAGAGCACCGAGAGACTTCTTGTCTTCCGTTGAGTCCAGGGAAGAAGTACTTTTGGGGCTGGTCACTTCCGGAGGGGCCTTCTGCGGGCTCTTGTCCTGGAAGGTTTAAACTTCATAACTGTGTATCACCTTTGACAGGTTAGCTGGGCTAATTATCAAGGGCTATCAGGCTGCATATCACCCCAAACCACGTGAGACAACCCATCTAAGACCTTTATTTCAATCATTTTAGACCTTGCAGTGACATGTACAATCTGAATAGTTTTATCTATACATATATGCGAGTAAAAAGCTAGAATAATAATTACAAAATAATATTAGCCCCAGGATAGTCAGCCCACTTTTATGTTAATATGTTAAATAATTATATTAAATTATTTTTCATTGAGCACGATCCAATTTTTTAAAATATTATTTTTAAATATGCTTGATGATTTTCCTTTATTTATTTTTTGCACTCTGTATTAAAATATTTTTCTTCCTTAAAGCGGTCAGTCATAACTTGAGATGACACCAGATGAGTATATGTCACACTTTCATTCACATGGGGCTATTTTAGTTGACCAGCTAAGTATGTATGTTGTTACGGTGGGCACAAGCTGGCCATGTTGGAGTGAATATTTATTTAAGGTGGTAGCTGTTAAGAAACAAACAAGTCAGATTGTACTTATATTTATTGATAGTAACTTCTGTTTATATTATGGATAGTAATGTTAATCATAATATTATTACATAAATTAAAACATTGGTATAAATATAGAGTACAAAAAAGTTGAAATGAATTATAGATGTTGAAGTGAATTGCCATATGAAAGGGGAAAATTACACAATCATGACAGGATAAATTGGTAATAAAAATACAGGATTCTGATAATTATAACATATTTATAAATACAGTCACATTTAGGCATTTTTGGATTGATTGACAAATGCTAATGGTCGATTGGTTACTATCATTGGTGAAGGTAGATTCAAATATCGACCAGTAGTTGTCGGCGACATCATCGTAGGAATACTTTGTGAAGATGATGCAGGCTGGTGTGTAAGGCGATGGTCTTAAATGTTATAGCTAGTCAACACATCGCCCGATGGCAGCACTTCTCAGTTGTCCATCACGTGGTTGTCAACAATAGAAATATGAGGTAGTCTGATAGGTGATGTTTTTACATTTGAAGTAACTAAAGCTATGTTAAAAGAAGAGAAGTGAAAGGTTAAGTTAGTAGCATAATAAAATGTAGCTTTTGGTTGGTTAGACTAAAAAGAGCAGGTATTTGAACACTAAACTGTGTGTACAACAAAAAGTAAAGAGTAAAATAGTAATAGTAAAAATAAATAATTATTTCCAATGGTTATTTTTTGTTTTGAGGATGTCAAAATAAGTTTATCTGGTACATGCTTATGCAAAGATTATTTGTATTAACTAATCATACAAACAAATTTCTCTACAGACAAGAAATTAAGACAACACAGGGAAGACATTCATGTTAATTATGGATGTACATGGATATGGGTGTCTCTGTCAGGTGTATGTGGGTTGCAATAAATAAATTATTTAAAAACATCAAATTCGTATACATTTTTTAAAAATAGAGATGCAAACATAGAATACGAGGTTTGATCAAAAATATGCTGAATTTTTGAATTTCGCAGGTAGTATAAGTCTCAATGTCACAATTTTTTGTTGTTGTTTTGTTGGTACACTTGTCCTTGGCGTATATTGATATTGGTAACCATATTGGATACTTATTTTATTGTTGGCTGTCGAAAACACAACGAAACAAAATGTTTCGGTGGTTTTTACTTATGGAAAAAATGTAACAAAATATTTGCATCAAATTTTGCTAAAAAAAACAAGCGTTTACAAGTGGTAGAAACGTTTCCAAAAGTGGCATGAAAACGTTGAAGACGACGAGCACCCGGACGCCTCAGCACAAACACGTAACAATCGATGACAAGGTCGAAAAAGTGAAGAAAATAATATAATAATAATGGACAATCGCCGAATTACTCTCAGAGAGGTAGAATATCATTTGGCTCATGCTCAGAAGTTGCTGAATGAAGTCAACGACGATTCAGAAATGTTCAAATTGATGAAACATGGGATAAGATCGAAACAATGGTTCAATCATCCCAATCAAAGGTTTTGCTTACTGTTTTCTTCGATTTCAACAGCATAGTGTAGCATGAGTTCTTACTACCAGATCGTACGGTAATAAAGAATACTACCTGGAATTTCTACACCCTTTGTAATCAACAAAATATCCAGATTTGTGCTGAAAAAATTCATGGCAATTGCACCCGATAATGCTTATTCGTAAATTTCTGCCCAAAAACAACACTGTTATGATGCCTCAGCCTCCATATTCGCCTGACATGGCTCCCTGCGACTTCTTCCTATTCCCGAAGATGAAAAAAACCAAGAAAAGACGACGTTTTGCCAACATTGAGGAGATAAAGACAGAATCACTAAAGGAGCTAAACGCCATACCAAAACTTGTGTTCCAGAAGTGGTTGGAAGATTGGAAAAAGCTCTGGCACAAGTGTATTATATCTGATGGGGACAAAATAAGTATTGATGAATATATAAAGATTTTTTGAGAAAAGAGAAAATTCCGCATATTTTTTGATCAGACTATGTACATGTCGCATCAAAGAATGTCAGACGACAGGACACCAAAGCTCATGACCAAGTGGATACCCCAGTGGAAGCGATCTAGAGACAGACCAAGGAAGAGGTGGGCTGACTGTGTGGAAGAGGACTGGAGCAGAATGAGAGTCTGGGAACTGGAAAAGAAAGGCCAAAAATAGAAGTCGGTGGAGAGGTCTTGTGAAGGAGGTCAAATCCCATCCTAAGATGTAGTGCAGTGTAAGAAGAAGAAGAAGAAATTCATATTATATATTTTTAAATAGCGATGCGAACATAGAATACAACACATCAATATTTGTATTATTTTTAAACTAAGCTGAACGCTTGTGGTTAACTTGCTAGTTTCCTGGAGTGAGGCTCGAACCTCCGACCACTGGATCACTAGGCCAGTGACATGACAACTACATGACATTCCAGGAGACCAGCAAGTTAGTCCTATTTTCATAGAACAAGCATTTAGCTCAGTTTGAAAATAGTAAGAATATTGATGTGACACATACTCCATGTATGTATCTGTACTATAAAAATATATTTTAAAAATAGACAAAATTCTAAAATATTGTTTGTTGTGATATTTTATGCATCATAACAATGACTGATAATTTAATGATAATACCATTATCATTTTACATAAGGAATATCTCACTTATGGAATAGTGCGGCGGGGTTGGATTTTTGTAGTAACTCTTTTCTCAGGATCCAGCTCTTGAGCTAAGGAACTCTCAATTCTGCTGCAATATTCATTTACCAGACCAACCGGCTGCCAACCGAGTCCTGACAGGGTTTAAATATTCTAGTATGTAATATACAACTATTGTACTATTTGTGAACTGTTGTATAATTTACAATCGGTGTACGAAAACCTAACCAATATTTACACGAGAAGATCAGACAGACAAAATATTTGCAAATTTGGTTAAAAATGTTTCTATAAGGAAAATTAATTTAAATCCATACATATTGTAACTGAGCAGTACCTCCTCCAGTAGAATGCTTTATTTTTCATATTGCAATTAACCATCTGAGCAAGAACGGTAACAACAAGAATGTAAACAAATAAAAATAACACTGGTAAAATGGTGTGAGGAAATAAATGATTGGTGACACCAACAAAACAAAACAATACTTGCCCTATATGAGAAAATACAATATACATGCGATACGAGAAGGAGATAAAATAATTATGAAAACCTATGACAATAAAATTGAACATTTTATTCTAATCTTAAAAATAAAGATTACACTGTTGAAATAAGTTTACCTTTGGGCTGACAACCGTTGATTTTTCTTCAGGACTGGTTTTAGGTGAGAACGTCTTAGGGCTCGAGGCAGGCAGGGCACTCGTGATAAGTTGTGAGCTCTCGGGGCTCATAACACGTGGAGCACTGTCAGGACTCTTGACCTGCGAAGCGCTTGCGGGGCTCACAACGGTTGCGGAGCTCTTGGAACTCATGGCAAAAGTGGTTTTCGGGGGACTCGTGATGGGACTCATCATTCTGCCAGGGCTCGCGGCGGGACTCTGGCCTCGGGAGCCTCCTCCCATGGCCGACATAGGACCCTTGGCTTGATTCACCGAAAGCATTTTACCTACGGAATTTTTAGAATTTCTAATGAAAACATATTCTGAGTTACAAGAAAGAGCTTTACCATCCTTTCTTTGTTATGAGTTTAGGTAGATTATTATATTTGGAAAGTGATTCTTGTTATTTGTATAATTCTATTGAATTATTTCTGAATAATTATTGTCAACAAAAAGCCATACACTTATTATAAAGCATAACAACATAATAACATAATAGATGTGTGGAACCCAAATATAACTTTCTGCAGAATTTGCATAACTTTTCCAAAACCATTAATTCCCACTTTATTTCATTCCCTTCCCTCCAAGTTTACTTTTAAAAATTTTTTATTGTATCTTGTTTTATAAAAGTCTGTGATTTGTATTTAACCCTTACTGGTTGCTTATTGCAGAATAGTTAATCATCATGATTTAGCACTACGGGCCACCCAGCTTAAGTCCCCCCAGTTCTGTGCCTGCAATCTATCTGCATCTCTCTTAATTGTGTTTGCCCAATTCATTCTAGTGTGAGAGAGTCTGGTAGAGTGTCGCCCGGGGTTCCCTCCTTTTAGAGAGTTCTAAAGTTCTCGCTTCTCATCACGGTCAGCTCATCTTACAATTGTGACAATTTTGGACTACAGAGCACTATTGGTTATTGACCATACTTAGATAGCCCTGTTTTGTTTCATTTCTTAGGTGTACAAATTAACTATCAGCCCCTAACTCCTTGGCCGCCCACGTTGCAAGTTTCTGATGGGGAAAGAGATGGAATGAGAACTGTTAGAATTTAAGTTGGCTATCGTGAGTACAGCGGACAACCACGTGACATTCCGCGGCGTCTATTTCTCACGGCAAATGACCATCAAATATCGTATGATATCGCCGGCGCCGCGGATCGGACCTTTATTATTTCCAGTAGTGATATCGTACGTCGCCTTATAGAAATCTGTTTCAACTCAACGTCTGAAATCGAGTATACAATTTTTCATTTTTTTTCCATACAAAATTAACAGTTGGCGCTTACTTTTACGTTGCCACATGTAGCTCGTAACCCCACTGAAACATCGACATTGACTACAAAACCCAAGGATCATGGAAAAAGTTATATTTCGCACTCGGTGCTGCATAATGGGTGTATTGTATTATGAGTTGCTTAGCTTAAGCCAGGCTAAGCTGTCATTGCTAAACGTTATCAACGGCAGCATAATTATTTGAGTGATGCATTGAGCACTTGAACTTGCTTACCGGCAATGATACTTGGCTAGTAATACAGCAGCAGTACTGCATAATGGGTGTATTGTATTATGAGTTGCTTAGCTTAAGCCAGGCTAAGCTGTCATTGCTAAACGTTATCAACGGCAGCATAATTATTTGAGTGATGCATTGAGCACTTGAACTTGCTTACCGGCAATGATACTTGGCTAGTAATACAGCAGCAGTACTGCATAATGGGTGTATTGTATTATGAGTTGCTTAGCTTAAGCCAGGCTAAGCTGTCATTGCTAAACGTTATCAACGGCAGCATAATTATTTGAGTGATGCATTGAGCACTTGAACTTGCTTACCGGCAATGATACTTGGCTAGTAATACAGCAGCAGTACTGCATAATGGGTGTATTGTATTATGAGTTGCTTAGCTTAAGCCAGGCTAAGCTGTCATTGCTAAACGTTATCAACGGCAGCATAATTATTTGAGTGATGCATTGAGCACTTGAACTTGCTTACCGGCAATGATACTTGGCTAGTAATACAGCAGCAGTACTGCATAATGGGTGTATTGTATTATGAGTTGCTTAGCTTAAGCCAGGCTAAGCTGTCATTGCTAAACGTTATCAACGGCAGCATAATTATTTGAGTGATGCATTGAGCACTTGAACTTGCTTACCGGCAATGATACTTGGCTAGTAATACAGCAGCAGTACTGCATAATGGGTGTATTGTATTATGAGTTGCTTAGCTTAAGCCAGGCTAAGCTGTCATTGCTAAACGTTATCAACGGCAGCATAATTATTTGAGTGATGCATTGAGCACTTGAACTTGCTTACCGGCAATGATACTTGGCTAGTAATACAGCAGCAGTACTGCATAATGGGTGTATTGTATTATGAGTTGCTTAGCTTAAGCCAGGCTAAGCTGTCATTGCTAAACGTTATCAACGGCAGCATAATTATTTGAGTGATGCATTGAGCACTTGAACTTGCTTACCGGCAATGATACTTGGCTAGTAATACAGCAGCAGTACTGCATAAAACGCGAGGCTACACATAATGAATACCACCAAGGACCCCCGAATACATCGGGTTGAGAAGTTCTTCCTCACACAGTTCTCCCTACAACCCCTTCGCACATCAAAATGCCTGATGATGTTGATTTAACCAATTGCCGACTTTATCGATTCACAGCCGCCGTCCGATCACACACCAAGATAGGGTCGCCAGCTGCCCAATCAGTGAATTGTTTCGCAGATTAAAATATTATTTAATTTTGTTATGAATAAACAATAAATTTGTTGATATTTTATACACCTAATTCATTGTCTTCATGGTCACACATCTCTATATCTTATTTTTAAAAAAATATTAAAATTTGAAAATTTTACACTTACATATTTTATTCAGAAATAGAACACAGAATGGGCATTATATTTATTTGTACCGACATAATTAGATAATCTGACACCTTTTATAAATTACCAAACTGCATACGTTGAATTTTGAACGGCGTTATTAACTATATCATTAATTACGGTGTTTGTTCTTTCAACATAGGCTACAAACACTCAGACAAATTATTTATTACTCAAGACGAATAAGAAAATACAATTTTATAACTAAAATAAAAGGTGAGAAGTAAAGCAAATTCAAAAAATTACAGGACATCGTTTCCCAACATTTCCAACATAGTTAATTTACGATTTCGACACTTTTAACCTGCAACTTTACTCTGAATTTTGCGCTAGCGAGGTCCAAATGTCACGTACATAAAATAACATGGTATGTTTGGACTGCTCATCTTAACGATCAAAATCTAGATATATCGAATAGCAATGTGAATATTCAAGTAATTACAGGCCAAGTGAATTTTGCTGGTACTCCCCGGTCCCGGTCTTCGGGCTTGTGAACTAATCTCTGTAATGAGAGTAATATGCAGATTTAAATAATCATAAGAAATAGACCTTGCGCCCAAGGCGGTGTGGGGCGCACAGGAGAGGTGCGACTCGCCTCCTCCTCCATATCTTCCATGTCGCGAATGAGCTGCATCAGATTGGAGGCCGTAGTCTCGGGCAGCAGTATGGGCGAAGAGCAGCGCGAGCCGCCAGGCAGCGGAGAGCGCAGTACCAGCCGGCGCGCCTCCTCCATAGCGCGCTGCAGATTCTTCTGGTTCTTGAAGGACTCCCGACTGCGGCATCGCCCTATCTGGGTCCTTCCATCACACACATGGAATATTAACTGATTCCCGTCAACTACTCATACGACAGTTATATAATCTCCAAACTCAACAATAAGTCATTTTATTTTTCATATTTTTATTTTAGTTAATTTTTTTATTAAATTGATTTTGATTTCTAGCACAAAAATGATTTTATATTTTACAAAATTAATGTTCAGCATTTTGAATTTGGTGAAAAATTATATTGTAATAATTCATTTTCATTTGATAACATAATTGAAATTGAAATTGATGATATTAAAAGCAGAGATATTACTCACGAGATTACAACCCCTTGCATGATCTTTCCCCACATATGTGACGAAGAGGTACTGGCCGCCATGCGTGCCACCCTCCGAAACTTGTCCAGGGAGCTCTCCCCTTCGGGAGGAGGTACCACCTCTGCCAACTCTTCCTCCTCCAAGTTCACGGGTGCCACGTGGAAGTCCTTCATCAGTCGCCGCTCCCACACTTTCATGCGCTTGCCGAGCACAGCTGTAAAGAGTACACACAAATCAAAGCGCCATTACTAATATTGATAATAACCTTAACATCTTATTTTTAAGAAAAACTCTTTCTGATTATGAAGTTGCAATTTTACAGAACATAGGTCTGTGATATTTTTAATACTAATTAAATGTATCAATTAGAAAGATATAGCTACATATAAAATCAATTTATTGAAAAAAATATTGTTGTCGCTACCGGGATCTCTTAGTATCCGGGGAAATGCATTAACCGATTATACTACACAAACTCAGTGAGTTGACGACAAATTTTTATGTTGCACTTTTTAATTTATACATCTGCCGTTCCATTATTTGAAAGCCTTCTTCTTTATATTTACGGAAACTCAAACACCTTTGAGTAATCCGATTATTATCAATTAATTCTGGCGTCTCCTATCAAATAATGGAACGTATAAGTTCGAAAACTTGTCGTCAACTCACTGTGTTTGTGTATCCATAATCGGTTAATGCATTTCCCTGGATAGTAAGAGATCCAGGATCGAATCCTGGTAGCAACAACATTATTTTTTCGATAAATTGATTTTATATGTATATCTTTCTAATTAATACATTTAATTTGTATTATTATTTTAATTTATATCATTCCCTATTTTATAAATCTGTTTACAAATATACACACCTAGTGAAAAATGTTAACATTATCTGAATTAATTCCCTCACCTTTCTCCTTCCTGTCCGTAAATGAGACGTCCATCCCATTCTTCTCGAAGACTTCGAGCAGCTCGTACCTCATTGAGGAGATATCTCCTTTCACCTCGTTGATATCATCCTCTGTAACGGGTTCCTCGTCGCAGCGTCGATGCATGGCAGACACATAGCGCCACACCAGAGCACGTATCACGGCGGTATAGCGCACTCCCAGATCCTTTTCCTCCTTGTCGCGGACCTACCACAGAATTGATATCACCAGCTGATCGATACCTTAACTGTCGACCAGTAACTGACAAGCTCGACAACGATGGCCAAACCGGATATGCCGCACAGGATCACGACCGAGGAAGCTATGCCGGGATTTGCGAGACCATGACTACAAACGATCAAAAGCTTCATACAGAATGTTGAGGGTATCGCCTGTGCAAGAATGTGTAAAATAAACTGTGTGTTTTCATATGTGAATATAATTTATAAAATTGTATTTTTGTAACCGAAAACCGCCCAGGCGATCGCTCAACCTTATAACATATAAGACATCGCGGGCACATGTGGTAATGAAATAATAAAACGCCTGCGATGTCTCTAGGTATAGGAATAATTTTGTTATTTAATAAAATGTAAGCGCAAACTAGAATCTGCCGGCCCGAGTGCCGGCAGTGTACGACGCTCGATTGGGCATCGCATGGGGCGGAGCTAGGGCTGTAAGCCTGCTTCCATTGGTCCGGCGTGAGACGGGGGTTTTGGCGCGGCTTATAAACCTTTTGATTTGGATTCGACAACTGGCTGCTACATTGGACTACGATTTGGACCCTGCGCACCGCTGCACAAACATTGTCAGCCCGAGCCACAAGAGTAAACCAGCGAACCACCTTAAAACAGTTCTTGTTATCTTTACGAAACAACGGAGATCAAAATAGCATCCAGAGTAGGTGTTGTGCATCCCTGAACATCATTTATTTACAGAACCAATATGTTAATTTATTGAACCAAAGTGCATCCCTAAATATCGTTTATTTATTTAACTTTAATGATAGTTTATTAAACCAAAATGAATCCCTCAATATCATTCATTGTAATGCAGATGTCAAAATTTTTATTTTTGTCCCTTTCCATGTTGTCCCGTACAGGTCCTTGTTTAGTCCTTGGTTTAGTTATCATTTATCCGCTGCTGCTGTTGAAATTATTCTATTTTATCTTAATATAATATGTTTTAAAAAATAGTCGAAAAATTAGGCATGTAGAATTTTTGAATCGTACAATTTTCAGATTGTATAGAGAAGTGTGTTACTGGGAAGACTTTATTAGAGCCAAATCACATCCACACGTGCATAAAGTGATGTTGAATAATTCAGGAGCATTAAATCTCCAACAATTTCAGTTATTTTAAAATTAAATTCTTGAACCTTGGCGCTCTTGGTGTCCTTTCGCAATCCCAGTAACTTGAAGAGTAACTTGGGTGTTGGAACTATGTTGAAGGGAGGGGGTAGCGTAGCTCCCTGCTCGAAGTAGCTCATCCATAACCTGGTACGAGCGAACTTCCACTCCGTGTCTGAATGTTCCTACAGAATTCAAAAATACAAATTTTATTTTGGTCAAATGCATCAAATTTACTTAAATTAAAGTTACTTTGTGGTTCAACATTTTTTAAATAAACTAAACTTTATACAAAATACACAACTGAGTCACGACTATAGCTATGTGTGGAGAAATTGTGAACAGGTATAAATGACAATTAAAGTTGTCATTTACACTTTGTGTGTTGATTAAAGAACTGCACCTCTTCAAATTGTGTGCAGTACAAATTTTACTTTATTTAAAAACAAATTAAAATGAAGTTCACTCATGTTTGTACTTACAACAATCATAGCGTAGGAATTGGACATCATGGCGATGAGCAAGTTCAGAAGGACAATAACGTTGATGACACTGTAGGAGCCGAACATGAGAAGCCCCCAAAACCGTGTGTAGGACTTGATGCCGGCCAACTCAAAGTTTTCCAGTCCCACCATTCCGAAAGAAGCCCAGAATAATGACTGGGAAGCTTCGAACACACTGGAAATATTAAACATTCGTCTCGGTCATTTATTTATGTATTAGAAATTTTGTAAAATTTTCCTAAAATTATTCTATACAGTCTCACTTTCCAAAGCTCCTCCATTTCATGCAAGAGTCCCCCGCATTATCCCAATCTGGGAGACCTCCGGGGAGAACGTAACACTTGCGCTTCTCCAACTCCGCAAAGTACCACAGCAACTGGTTCAATCCTGAAAACCATCCAACAAGTACATACACATAGTTCGGATTAAATTAAATAAGAATATTCACTTTTTTAAATCGTTCAACATTTTTAATTTTTTGAAAAAATTATTAATCATTAAAATAAAACACAATGCTGTTTACTTTACACAATACTTTAATTAAATATTCATTAAAACGTTTTCGATAAAGAACTAATGACAGACCATGCAAGATCAGAAGGTCATCATTTTGTGCATGATAACGTAGAAGTACTATGCATACATGCAAAAAGGGGAGAAAATAAGATATTGTAGAAAATATAGAGATTAATATTAACAATAAATGTGTACTTAGCATACAAACACCCCGTATTACATCTTCTCTCCTGTCCATATTAGCCCCGCCCACAACCATTTTCACTTTTCACTAAAACCCCCCTCTCCCCAACAACGCTCTTATACCGCCCCCGTCCCCCCACCTCATGTAGTCGATAGTCTATCATCTAGTTTAAGTTTCAGTTTATTATTAACGATGACGCTATTAATTAATATTTCATTTCTAATTACTTACTTAATCATGAAAATGTTGAAATATTAAACAAGAATACATATCAACGTATCATTTATATCCAATAGTTCTGTAACATTTTATCTTTCTGTTGTTATTTTGTTGCAGTCGATCTCGATTATATTTTGATTGTAACCCAGCAACGATGGTGAAAGTAAAAAAACTTTAGAAAAATACAGTAACTACAATATGTATAGGTAGAAAAGTAGAGAGTCAAAGGTAGAAAAGTTGAGAAAGTCCACAATGTCGGGTTGAGTCCGAAGGATGGGAAGACGCTATAGATTAACGAAGTAGACACTGTCAGAAAACTCTAGAGGTCATGACTGCCAGATAAGTCAACTCATCTGGCAAGAAAGTGGATCCGTACCCATGCCCGTATCCATACCCATGGAAGAGAGGGAGTCTGAATTCAGATGGGATGCTGGAGTCCAGTGTTCGGCAGAAATAATGATCAAATGGGTTGTTTACTGGAAGAATTACTAGTGTTTAGCAAAGGAACAAGAAAATCTCAACACCCCCAGAGTATTTTAATTAGTTATTTCATTATTAATTATTAAAGCGAACATATTATTATTGTGTAGTTGCAATTTTTCAGAATGCAATTTTTTCCGACAAATTTAATTTTCGTGTATATCTTTCTAATTGATACATTTAATTTGTATTTAGTTGATTTATTATTTATTTTTTATCTAATTTACGGGCGATGAAGCGATATGCGGTCACGTGTTACTGTATGAAATGTATTAAAAACGATGATTTATATACAGATTCATTCTTCACGCAGCATAAAAATACTCACCGCAAGCAAAAGCGAAGAGAACCAAACTATAAATGAAGAAGAACTTGACGATATCGATGACCATTCTGCCTAGAGAAATCTGCAATGGTCCCAGATGTGGGTTGATAGAGAACAGGTGGACCAGCTTCAGTGCACTACAATGTTCCGGAAATCTACCATTTATTTCAGTGCATTTCATAACATTTTACAATATAATTTTATATATACATATATTTTATATTTAAGGTTTTCACGGGTAAAAGATAACGAATTATTTTCTTAAATATAACATAATTAACCTCTATGAGGAAGACATTTTTCATGTAAAGTGTATGAGAAGTTACATAGTTACATACATAGTAACGTGCAAGATTAATAAGAAATTAGGTTTTTTTACGCCGTTCTTGTGATACAATTTTAGTTCCCATCGCGTACAAGTTAAAACCATGTGCAACGCGGTGTTGCTCCATCAATAGCAGTAGCAGCAGTAGAAAAACATGTTGCACTATGCATCAACCTAATAATTATTTGTGGTTTAATTTGAACGCATTAAACAATCAGTAATTCTAAAATTATATGATACAAGTATAATGATATATAATACTGTTTACTCATCGGGCAGGATAGCATGAAAGTAAGTGTTACGTGAGATGCTCGGTATGTGAAGGAATGAGTGAATGTTAAATGTGTGAAGAAGCCCCCGATATTAATATTGAGGAGATCACACTTCCAGACCTGAATATGTTAGCGGCAGCAAAAAGTCCCTCAGCAATGAGCTGCGGGTCGAAGGCGTCCCAGTTCTCTCGGGCGATGAAGGCGCTACCGGGGTCAGCAGAGATCTCCTTGCTCTGCTGGATATAAGCGGCGAAGCGCAGCACAACCACCGCCAAGTACAGAGAATTGCGTGTGAAGTCTATGAAGTTCCACATGTTGCGCAGATATGATTGAATGCCTTCCAGGTAGATCTCCTGTGTCTCCTCCAAAATGAATCCTACGACATTTAAAAGTGCAGGTTGGTTACCAGACACTCAGTACTCGGTAATTCTTACCAAACTAATTATGTTACTTACTTACCCAACCTTATACTTAAGATAGATTCTTTAGTTTTAGCCTTATGAATAACTATTCCATTTTACTACAAAATTCTATTTTATGTGCATTTATTTATTTATGTAGCTATTTCGTTATTTACATTTCACTACTTTTTTCTATTCAATTACAAAATACATACATATTTGTTAAATTCTGTTCAGAATATTAATTTAATATGATAAAATAAACAAATTGATTAAGAGAAGTGCAGTAAATAGAAAGTTAAAAAGCCAACTGAGAACACTACTTTAAAACCACTAAATTTTATAGAATTTATTTAACCTTCGGATTAATTATGAAAATGAGTTGTTACATAAACAAAAAAGAGTAATTGAATAATATTTATAAATGTCATTACATTGGCATAATTAGGCTATTTCCTGAGTTCACAACGTCCGGCGATAGGGCGTGAGGCATCTAATGCATTACTCATTTTTGGACAAATATGCCTAAAAGGTATGAAATAATATTTTAGTCACAGCTTGAGTTATTGTAATACTTACGGTAAAATTGAAATAAACAATTTTCTACAGATCGTAATTGAGAATAACTTTTTCGCAATTCCCTTTCGACATTGTATGTGTGTTACAAAATTGTTATTTAACTTAGACTTCTCGGATTATGCCTTATTTGTCCCGCATGTCTCTGAAAGTATCCTGGATTGAACACGTAGCCTAAAATTATTTTATTCTTATCATATAGTGTTTGTACAATAAAATTCAAAAATAATGTATTCATTTTTAATATTAATTAGATTATTAGAATATGTATATAAATACATAATAAATAAACTAATTTCAGGTAGGTATGTCGAAGAAACGATTCTGTTTATTTGCAGACGAATTTAAAAATGAATTTGCTTTTTTAAAACAAACAAAATTGAACAATATTAACTAGTTTTTGTTTTTGGATATATCCCGCATTTTAACGTAAAACATCTGGTCATTCAACATAAAACACCTAAGGTGACCATTTTTTTCTTGGGGTTCCCTCGGACACGAGACTTTATTTTTATAAAGGGTCCATTTGAGTCCTTTGATGGGCTGTGTAAATATCTAATACCTACTTAGGTATTATTAATTATTTATTACTTATTAATCTGTTATAATTACAATGCAGAGAAGAGGATTACATATTAATAATTATTGTTTACAATAACTAGCTTATAATAAAATAAAATGCAATATATTTATAACAACGATATTATAATATTATTATTTCTTTAGGTATGGGTTCATAGTTAGGTTCGTGTCATCGTCGTCGCCATTTATTATTATTATTTTCACACCATTCCATACATCGCAAATTATAGCTAAGATTAATTAAGTGAAAGTGAGGATTTTGAAGAGAATTAATTTATATACCCAAAACGTAGACGGAGACAAAGAGCTCGAGGTAAGTCGGTCCGTTGCCCCGTTGGCGGAGAAACTCCTCTTCCAGCGCCTTTTTCATGGACTCCGTGCCGAACAGGTGAATGATTTGCACATCCGCACGCAACGATACTAGGATCAGAATCACTAGAACAACGACATTGGTGCATCAAAATTATCGCCACAATTAGCACAAGTGTGAGTAAGAGTAACAGTAGGTACAATACAGAATAAGGGTACTAACGCAAGAAGAACAAGTAAGAAGAAGCATGGATCAAGAACTTCATGAAGGGTTTCCTCATGATTTTTCCCGTGGAGCAATTTGGCGCCACCATATAGAGGCAGCAATAGAAGGGGAACATTAAGGCCACTCGGACTATGATCATGAACTTGGCCGTCGCGGTCTTGCGCCGGAAGCCGGGAACTCCTTCGTACCAAATAGCGGCCAGCAGCTGCTGGATGTTAGGATGGGCCACAAACTGGAAACATTACATATTAGCATTCATCTCTAGTTATAGGTATAATTGTTTGAATTAGAGAAAATAAACAACTACTACCAAATACTGACCTTCTTTTGTTTATAATTGATAGCTAATTCCAATCGGGCCAGTTTCATGTGTTCTCCGTCTTCGTAGGGAGGATCCTCGGGATCATGATTGAGGATGATGGCCAGCTCCTGAGAACTTCTGGATTGGTGCAATAGATCCACCGCAAACTGCTGGCACTGCCGTCTGAGCTCAAGATACTCACTTTTAGATTCCTTAAAAATATATTTTTATTTATTTTTTGAAGTACTTACCTACGCATTTCAAAGTAATTTTCAGGGTTGTTACGTAACACTACTTAGTAACAATTAGTTATTTGTTACATTGATAATTTTAACCAGATTGCTCTTTGTTCAGGGAGTAGATTTTTAGCCTAAATGGTACGTTGTTATAATATGTAAGTCAAAACAGTTATTAAATTAAACCTGGTCAAAAATAAATTGGTTTATTGGATAATAGCAGTTTGCCATAATATGATAGAGAATGACATCTGTTATATTTGCTTTATGATTCTGATTTCTGACAAGGTATAACATAAACTGTGGACAAACTAAGATTTGACGAGTTCTTGGAGAGTGATAATATACACATCTAATAATGATAATGTCATATATACATATGTGTATAACAGACCGTGGATGAGTGGGGTAAATTGTCTGACTTTCTCTCTGGATGCGTCCCCAAATCCCTGATACCCAGCCGGTCAGACTTTTTTGACTTCAATTTTCAAATTTTATATTTAACCAAGGCACAAACCGCTTTATTTAAAAGCAGGCTTTTGCACCCGGAATATAATTGGTCGCCAGGCGGCGTATGTGTCGCCGGAATGGTAAATGATGTTATTATTAGGAGAACATATTCTTATTGTGAAGTTGTAATTATTCAGAACATAAGTCTGTGATATGTTAAATATGAATTAAATATATTATTTAGAAAGATATTCATATAAAATCAATTTTATCGAAAAACATTGTTGTTGCGCCACCGGGACTCGAACCTAGATCTTTCCTAACCGGGGAAGGTGCATTGTCCAAAATTTAATAAAAATGAATTGATAATTCTGGCGCTTGCTATCAGATTACTCAAAGGTATTTTTGAGATTCTGTAATAGATGGCTCTTTCAAATAATGGAACGATCAAATGTATTAATATCAAAAAGGTAACATATAGCTTCGAAAAATTGTCACTGTAGCATAGTTGGATAATGCACCTTCCCCAGTTAGAAAAGAGATCCAGGTTCGAGTCCCGGTGGCGCAATAACAATGTTTTCGATAAAGTTGATTTTATATGTATATCTTTCTAATTCATATTTTTAATGATGTTATTATTTAAATAATTTTGAGAATATGTTTGAATGGGTTCCATTTTTATGATAAATTATATTTTTAACATTGAAAACTAGGTGCCACTTCCCAGCTATTGCTTCCTGCTAGTTCTGATTTCATTCAGTTAATTGTTACTATACTTGTTATGTAGATATCTCTTGACGCCAATTTTACATAATGATTTCCGAGATATATAATTTACGTGCATAGAAGCTTTCTCGGAATCACAGCGGAAATCTGGAGAATTCCTCTAAATAAGTCAAAGATTCTTTAGATTTGAAACAATTGGATCCGACACCGGCCCTGTTTACAGCATCGATAAAGAGCGACAGCAGAACATTCACAATACAAAAAATAATTACGTGGAGCGCCCTTTATTACATTTTTAAAAAGCTACGCGTGCAAATAAGAAATTACTCCTCGTTTAGAAATAATTTCTGATGATGATGATGATGTTTAATATTCATGTCACCGATTAAGACAATGTTTTTTTATATCAGATAAGTGAGATGGGTGACTACCCATTAAGTGGCCTTAGAAACGGTGAAATATTATATACTGACGGGGAGCGATAAATTGCCAGAATACATGTATCATTGCTATAATTTACTTGTAAGCTGTTAGCGTCCTGAATAATGAATTCCGATACAGAACAAGTTCATTTTTAATATAAACAACAATGCAATTGTTTTTGGACGAGTGTTTAAAGTGTTTAGTGTAATGCTTGAGATTTTTTGGTGCGTATGATTCAGTGAGCCAGCACTCGGTTAAAATTATTACGTGGAAGCTAATGGAGAGACTAGTTCATCAAAATTTTTATTGATTGATCTTATGTTTTGATTAAATATTTTAAGGTACTCGTTGCCATTAAAATATATTTTGAGTCTGATGTTACAAAGGACTCGAGTGAGTTTATGTCAATCATATCTATTAAATATAGGTTAGCTCCGCCGCCATTGGCCAAAATTGGTGAAATACCCTGTTGTCATTTGTATTATTGGCAAAATTTTTGCTAATTACTCACAAAGTTCATAGTATAGAGAGTAGCCCAACCAAAGGCAGACCGATAGCCGGAGCTCTTATATATTTATATTATTTTGATTAGGTCATCTGAGTGCTTAATGTAAATAACTCTATTCTCAGGTGCCTTTTTGACAATATTTTTTTCATTTTTAAACCATACAAACAAGTAATTATTTTCCTTACATTTTTGTTTTACTTTCCACAGTAGCTATTTATAGTACTGGTACAATATTCACTTATGTAAAGTTTTTCACATCCTAGAGTTTTGAATGTAGTTGGGTCAATCTTTTTTCTGTTTTCCAATAGTTGATATTTAGTTCTGATGTCTGCAAATTTAACAAGAAGTTTGGAAGGGCACCGATTCTTCTATCTATTATCCTTTTGGCTTCTATAATATCCCTGTTTTGTATGTCGATACCCGCTGCTGCGGCCACTTGCCGGATCACCTCCGCAAGTTGTTCTCCCTCCCGTTGCGGGATACCTGCTACTCTAAGGAGTCAGCTTTGGCGTTCTGCTCCATTTCAGCAAGCCTGACCTCAAAGGTTTTAATAATTTTATTTTTTTCATTTAATTCTCTTCTAAGAGCTTCAACTTCTGTTGTCAGCTTTGTGATAGTATCCAATTTCTTGTTGATATCATCATACTGTTGACTAATGAAGTCGCTGGATTTTCTTGTTTCCTGATTTTCATTTTATATTTTTGCGAATAATTCTTTTTTTATTGTTTGAAGTTTTGTGTCAATTTTTTTTATGATAATTTCTAAAATATCATTTTGCGGGGGGCTTGGTGGTTGAGATCCTTTGCTTCTAGTTTGTTTCTCCATTTTTTTTTCTTGTTACTCTGAGAAATATTTAATTCAGAAGAGATTGTCATCCACTGGTTTCACCAATCTGTCACTAATAAAACTTGGGTATAGGCAACAATAAGATAGTTAATCTGTATTTTTTTGATTTATAAGCTCACCTTGCATAATAGATGATACATATATGGTTTCACTATACTAGTCACTGTGGCCAGATTAAGAACGAGACATAAGGTATTCACCACTTTTTTTGCAATTTATGATGGAGCGATTTAAGTACACCTTGTTGGGCTAGATACTTGTAGGTGACAGTGAGTAAGTGAGAAGAAATGTCATCTATGTACGTGTAGGTACAAGGTAAACACCAACAGATTCCGGCTCGATAGTTAGTCGATCCGTGTGAAGTTAATTTTTTGCATTCCTACCTCAAATAGTTATTGTTTGGCAGCCCAACGAGTGACATTTTAAAATGTTGAATATTACCGTGTTGTTTTTTGATCCAAAAAAGGACTCATCGTGTACAGTCGGAGAAATCGCAGTTACTCTGGGGATTGTAGTTGGTGAACTGACTACCTTCAAAAGTCAATCAAATATCCCCACACCACCTCAATCACCCGGGAATAATGTAACTGATATTTGCGAGACGTTGACTGTATTAGAGGAAAGAAAATCTAGGTTTAATAACGTACTTTAAGACATCCAAAAAGTTTCATCATCTCTGGAGGGACTGAAAACCGCCTTCAATTCTAGTGAAGCAAAAATACACAGGCTAGGAATTAAGAAACCTGCCCAAACCAGACCGATTAAAATAGAGTTTATAGATCCTGCTATAACTAAAACCATTCTTAAGAATCAACATCAAAGTTATAGAATTACCGGAATATAGAGGATCCTAACATGTTTATTTATAACAGACAGATCGGACGGACTGATGGATGACTTGACCAACACAAGCTACAAAGTGTATTAATTAATATTTACATTTTTAAATAAATAATTTGTCGATTTTTTCTTATATATATTTAATTCTTATGTATATAAAAAATAGATTTTCAAAGGTGGTGCTTGACAAAATTTCTTTACTTTGTAAACTTTATGTAATTTTTAACTCCTATATTTTATTTTTACTGTGTATTTTTTTGCCATATATTTAATGATTTTACATTTACCATGTACTTATTGTTTTTATTCTATATTTTTCGTTTTTATCTTATGTATTACTGTAATATATTATGTCTAGTGAAAAAGACCCAATCGGAGTCGTTGATTTAAAAATAAATATCTAAACATATTCCATCAGAAATCAAATTACGTTTAGATGGTATATACGGTGATTCTTTTTGAATAGGTAAAACAATTTCACGTGAGAAGAGAATCAATCTAGGATGAATAAGTGAAAACTGAAGCCGATATTTCTTTAATTATTGACTTTAATTTCGATATTGGTTTCTAGGATCGCTTTCTTTGCATATATTATATAATATGTAGTACCCGATGGACGAATCAAGGAAAGATTTTTCCTTCTTTGATATTTAATCATATCCAGCAGAGCAAGTACAAAAATTGAAACCAATTTAAAATGAAAAAAGGCCCACTTACCTATACAATTATACATGTATTGTATATTATAAGATATTAATGTATATAAAACCCTTAGACACGTATTTTTGTTCGTCACAAAGGAAATATTAAATGGGAAATTCATATATCTCATTGAAAAGAAATGTTAAATTCCTTTAAATATTAATTATTAAGGAGAACGCATTCTTATTGTGAAGTTGTAATTATTCAGAACATAGGTCTGTGATGTTTTAAATACTAATTTAATGTAATTTGATTAATACATTAAATTATCCTTTAAATATGGATGTATGACCGTTTTGTTCTAAAAGTTTTTTTTTTTCAAAATAGTAAACACAATATATTGTCAGAAATTTGAAAATTAAAATAATGAAATGTTGCTACACGGTGAGTTATTTAAATAAATAACTGCAATACTTTATGTGGGTAAATAATGATATATTTCAAGACAATCGAAAGAAATAAAAATTTCAAACTATGTTTCATTTGTTTCATAAGACATTGGTTATTAAAAAGTATTTGTGGTGTTCAGATTGATGGACATCCATATTTTCTGAAATCGCTACTGTCGATGCTGACAATAAACCCCAAATATCCAAACATCCGTGACAACTTCCGAATGGCAAAATGCATTCATCAGTTTATCATCGTATATCTCATTTGAATCTGCCAGATAGTGAATAGAAAATAGAGAAAATTTGCATAGTTTTATGAAATGAAGCCCCCCTTCGCACAAATTCGTGCCCTGTGAAAAAGCCCTCGGATACAAGATGGTCAGAATAAAACCATTATGATGTATTGTGCATAAGTTCCAGATATTTCAAGGGACCACGATGCTCAGAATTCGTAGACCATCTTTTAAAAAAACGTGTAGTTTGGCAAATAAGAGTAGAAATTTATTTAAGTGGAATTAATTCAAAGTTTTCATTGTATGGCAATACCGAGTTGCTCACTTTGTTTATGAAGTTTGCTCTACATCAGTACTACTCAAAGAGATTTATATTCAGAGAAATGAACTAGCCCGTTGTACTGAGAAAAATTTTAATGCCAGGTTTTGTAGTATGTGAGAAGGTCATTCGGGTTGTTCGTCAATGATCGGCAGTTCTCGAAAATACCCAAACGTAAATGGCATTACTTACAATAGCGCCATAAGTCAATTTTCGCAAAATAACAAATTACGTGCATTTATTTTATTTTCACACAAATTTTGTATATTTATTGAGGTCGATATTTATATAGTTTTTTTTTGTTTTAAAATATTAAGTTGTCATTCTTTGAGATATTTTTAATCTTTTTAAAATCGTCAAAGATAATGTAATGTTAAAACTCGTTATATATTTTTATTTACGAGTTTTATGAATACGACCAAGTGTGTAGAGATTCGTTACTAAATTAGACAGGATTAAATTTACTGGGTAGTGAGTAGTTATGGAAACAAAAGTACGGCTAATATTTCCGTAAAACAAATACTTCATAATTCACGTAGAATTTCTCGAATTTCAAACTGGAAAAATAAAAGTACGTTCTTAAATTTTCTAACACCGAAATAGCTAATTTACAGAATAAATTTGCACACCAGAAAGTACAATTCTTTTATTGAAAAGTAGAAATTAGTAGTATTTAGAGTAGGAAATAATTACAAAATATTAATAAATGTGATTTTCTATTTCATTTACTAGTTACTGCTAAAAATTACCAATTTATTGTATTACTGCATTTTGGTAGGTTTCAAATTTCATAATTTTGTAATTTGACTTTTGGTTTGTAGAAAGCCAAGCCACGTTATTGTTGAGCTCCACCACAGTTAACGAGTTTTCTCTAATCTATTTAAATGCAATAAATTGTTAGCACAAAATGAAAATACTAATTCTTTACTTTATTTATCAGTTCACTTCTTACCAAAGTTAAAAATTCAGTTGGAACAGAATTTTCGCAAAGTTTTCTTGCTCCATCTGACGATATATAGAAGAGTTATTTTTTGAAATGTTTTGAACAAATGCGACTATATATATTGGTTTTCCAATCAGGCCTATTGATTGCAGCTTCCCATAGCGCTATTTTCTTTTGATCCTTTGGAAAGCTAGGGAACAAGATAATTTTTACTAAATAGACTAATTTTAAAATATATAATTTTAGCTCATAATTTATACGATAAACAATATTTTTCGAAAATATTATCATTTTTACACACATATATTTCATTCCATTTGTTGGAGTAACTAATGAAGTTCAACTAGAATAAAAGCGGTTCTAGTATATTAGTTATTTTTATCCAAATAATTGCTTTATTTTCATTATACCTAAACACGATGATGTACTCTATATTAATTTCTACTAATTAATTAATTACAAATTTTGGACTTAACGCGTTTTTGTGCTAGGTGTTGATATTAATGTATGGGAAAAATTTAAACTTAAAAAAATACTTTTTACCGGTGAAATTCAATATCACTTAATGCTTTATAGTTAATGAACACAGTTTGACAGCACAAGTCACCATTTTGAATAATTAGACCACTTAAAAAGCGCACTTTGTACTAATGACAGCCGAGAGTCACCAGCGAAAAGCGGGAGATGAGTAATCGACGTGTCTGTACGAATTTCAAGAAATCACCATTGAAGCTTCAAATCACCGCAATTGTTTTGACTCTTGTACTATAACCTCATTGGTTCTACTGATATTTTATTTAAAAATTCTTTATGTGTTCATTGTTTTAATTTGATTAAGAATATGCAGTGGAACGAGGAAAGTGACTGTGTATTTCAACGCTGTTTAGCAGAATTTTGAGCGGGGAAGCTTCTGTTCAACATAGAAGATGTTTACAAACAAAGTGCTGAAATGACTGATACATAATACAGTTTCTTAACAAATTTAATTAATTTTGTACGTATTTAAACAATATTTTAGTAGATTTATGTCGACTTTGAAACAATTAAAACCTTGTACATTCAGATGCGATGATATGTTTTAAGCCGGTCGTACACGCAACGGTATACATGATTGATATACCTGTCCAGGTCGCCTGTACAGGTAAATCAGAACATGTACCATCTTTCTCCGAAAATAATACACTGTTTTACATTCTTTTTTGGTCCAAAATACGTACTAGGGCTTATTTTCAGGGGATGTTTTACTTTTTAAGTACAATAAGTAAATTTATTTTCGTATAAAAATTTACATTTATTTGTATATAAGAATTTTACATTTATTAATTTTAATTTTTAAATTTATTCAAATACAGTCATGTCATAACTTATCAAATTCTGAATTCTGGCCTGAATTTCTTGCAAATCCATTTCCTGTTGAATCATTGGTTCGAATCTCTCATGTCCTGCAATATAGCTATCCTTAAATTTGTACTTCTTGTCTAAGTAGCCAACTCGCAGTGCATTGGAAACACAACTGTCAGTTATGAATTTTTCACCCACTTCACGACTTCTTGTAGGCTTCTGTTTTCAATGTATTAATTGATTTCCATGCGCAAATGATCCTTGAATGACTTGTTTATTGCAATATCAAGTATCTGGAGATAGGCAGTCATCATTATTTGATCAATCCTCCTCTCAGTAAGGAAGTTTTTTATGTCTTTAGCGCGGTGAGTACTGTGGTGAGGCTGAATCCCAAATTAGCATACCTCATTGGCGACCGCGCAAAATAGGTGGCAGCATAAAATCAATCCACTTTCTTATTACTGCTTGCGCACAGGCTTTTTCGGTTTCAAGGATATTAATTCCTGAATCACGTTCAATCTTGTCTTTCTTACCCTCAGTAATGATTAAAGGTGAGGCTTTCTTGCCATACAGACGAATTGCAAACGAAACCAGTGAAAGGAATGTAGATTTATAAGGAACCGCTATAATCAATAGTCGTTTGAGATCCTTGACCCACAAATACTGCAGTTTCATCCATAGCAATCATGTTAGAGAGTTAGTATTTTGAGAAGTCGATGCCATCAACAAAAAACTAAAATGCAAGTGCACGTTTAACAACTTCATCATCTTCCAGCCTAAACATTGTTGGCCATCTTCTTAGAGACAGTTCCTAATTCAAAGGTTATCATAGTCTACTCGCCATTCGGAGATCCAACAACTTCTCTTTACAGAAAGCCACAAGATTTATGTCCCAAGAATCCTCCACGATTCCTTTCTTCACCCATTTTATCTGGTGTTAAATATTAATAAGACTTACAAGACTGAAATGCCCACACGTTGTATCTGCACTGTTGTGAGTATATTCATATTTATAAGCAAACTGTACTGTACACTGGTACGTGCCGAGTGCACTACTTGGAACTTATCTAGGTAGGAACAATTTATTTCTTGGAATTGTTAGGTCCAAATTGTCCAGTATTAAACATGAAACTTTTAACTAGGGCTTAGTTTTGGGAGGAGGGCTTATATTCCAAAAATCTTGAAAATCACGCTAGGGCTTATTTTCGGAGGATGTCGTATTTTCGGAGAAACACGGTATGTGAGAATACTGGCAGGTATCTCTAACTTAACTTATCATGTTTACCTGAATGTGTATACTTGTTAGGTATACCGTTGCGTGTATGCCCGGCTTTACATTCGAATTTGACAGTTGTTTACAAATATCAACGTCGAAAGGAAGAACCTCATAACACAATTTTTTTCCCTTTTTTATTTATAATTTCTATCTTTGCTACTTCTTTGAACTCATAAAGAGTAACTTTTTCCTAATTAATTACACTCTTTCTTTGTAACTAAATGTTTTATTTAAAATTACTACTCAGTATTTTAATCATGTACCTTATTAGTCACAGGGAAATCTGAATCAACTGTCAGGTGAATCATCAAAGGTGACAAAAATGTTGGCAAATTCGAAGCACTGGGCCGCCAATTTGGTTTTGCAGTCATTTGTGAAAAAAGGGCACCCAAGAAAAGAATTGAACGACTTTGATATTTGTGCCATTCGACAAATTTTTTTTTTATATATGATAGGAAAGGAAGTCCCAACGTTAAGAAATTTATCAACTATTCTCAAAAAACACAAGATTTGATGGTAGCCGTGAATATTTAAGGAAAATTTTACATTCAATCAGCTTTGTTTACAAAAAATGTAGAACAAACGGAAGTGAACTTATTGAAAAATCAAATATAGCGGCGAAGAGAGAGCATTACTTAAAAATCATCATGGATAATCTAAATATATCTGAAAAATTGCAAAAGAATTGGCAATCAATAGATGTGACAGGAGTTCAGCATGATATTTCGAGAGGGTAATGCTGGATTATTGTTCACGCTGGAAGTAAACAGGGTTTTGTCCCTAATGCCCTTTTAATTTTTAGTGCGTAAAACAACAAAGAAGACTACCATTCTGAATGAATGCTCATAATTTGAAAAGTGGGTTGTCGAGAAGCTCATACCTAATATAAAAGAGTCGTCTATAATTGTTATGGACAACGCGTCTTATAATAGCGATGTGAGGAACAAGGCACCGACGTCCACCACGAGAGTTGATGGCTATTACAAAACAATATTGTTTTTAATTATTCTTTAAGGAAGCCATCATTGTTGGCGCTTGTTAAGAAGCATAAGCCAGAGCCTACATGTGATATAGATGAAATATTAGGGGAGCATGTTCTCACTGTTCTAAGGCTTCCTCCTTACCACTGCGACTTCCCAGAATGTCGGAAATTATATTATTATTGATGAATAGAAAAACTATTGCCAAAATGTAATGAAAATTGAGGCAAAATATCACGAATGAGGCAGAACATTATATGCGGATGTCGATGACCTAATACAATTTTTGGATGAAGATTATTTACGATACAATTTGTCTGGTGTTGAATTAATAGCCTCTGATTTTGTGGTGATGCGATGTAGCTTTTATAGCAAAATAAACGTCGATGCGTCATTCCATATTTTAGTTCGAAAAATCATTCGACAACTGTGACGTTTGTATTGTAAGACAGTTGTTTTTATTGGAGCGAATTTCTTTTTTATGTTTCACCGGAATATCAAACCATCTTTTCATTAAATGGTATACCATTGAAATGTGTTTTTTGCTTTACCTGTGTGTCTCTTTGAGAAATTACCTTTTCGTGCATCTCGCTTACAAAGCGTTAAATAATTAAAAGTTGTAATATAAAATTGTCTTATTTCAGGAAGTATGTACCACTGATTTCTGAACATTATGTGAAATATGCACTTGGATCATAGTGCCTCTTTAAATAATTAAATATATAAGTAATGATATTTAATTTAGTTTTTCTCTTCTAACATTAATGGTGTTTTGAGTTCTTCATCTTAATCCAATGGTACCTCCCTCGCCTTTATTTGAGCAAAGTTTTTAATAAGATCTCTAATGTCAAGCTGGTAAGCCATGTATTTTTCAATTTTTTTCTCCTAACGTGCTCCATTTTTTCGTTGTTTGATTAAAAATTTTGAAAAATTCCGCCCTTTTGCCGACCCTAAAATGTTGCCACCCCAGGCGGCCCACTAGTCTTGCCTAATGGTAGAAACGGCCCTGCTTTTGGGATCTCTCAAAAGTTTTATTAGAGTAGAACTTGTGATGGAACTAGATGAAGCTGCAATTCTAGTTGATCATGAAGAAGAAACGGTCATATTGTATGACCATTGAATACAAGTAAGTTGAGCCAAATTGTCTTTCCATTTTATGTCTCTGAAATTTTTCGATAATGAGTCATTCTACTCTGCGCGCCAAATACAATGGACAACAAATGCCAGCGCGCCAGGTAGATAGACCGCGCCTAGGGGAATGGAAATACCTGTTCGGCGAAAGCGAGCGTGCGCAGCTCCCAGGACAGCTGGAAGGCGGTGAGCAGCGGGTCCGGGGACGAGAGCGCGATGAGGGAGGGGCTGGCCAGGGCGCGGTACTCGTTCACCCGGGACAGCGAGTGGCGCAGGGAGTCCTCCGCGGACTGGCGGATGCAGTCGTCGCACCCGCACCTGCGGCACCCAACCCACGCTCATTAGCCACTTGCGCGCGCAGCACTGCGCCAGCGGCGAGTGAGGCATGGGCGAGAGGGACTTACTTGATGTCGTGGGGCATGGGCAGGGTGGCTCCGCGGTCCAGCAGGATCTTGATGATCTCGTAGTTGTTCCTGTGGGCGGCGAGAGTCAGCGGAGTGATGTCGGGAGTGAACTGGGCGATGTTGGAGTCTACTTTCTGCCAGCTCTAGAAATAAATAAGCGCGACGAGACATCTGTTAGGTATGGTATTCCTTATGCAATGAAGAGTACAGATCTAGCAGATTATTGAAACCGAACAGAGCGAGCGATCCATGTCTGAAGTGAAAACTCACATAGGGTTCTCCGTCTTTGTGGATGAGTTCTTCGTGTTCCAGCAGCAGCTCTACGGCCTCCACGAACTCGGAATGAATGGCCTGCAGCAGGGCGTCCTTGGTCTGCACGCCCATGACTACCAAGAGCTCCACCATCTCCAGATTCTCCCCCTCTATAGCCAGCGTGAGCGCACCGCGCCCCAGCGAGTCCAGACAGTTGATGTCGATGATCTTCTTGCGGTGAGCGCGCTGGAGCATCCTGCGCAAGGGGGAGGGGAGACATTAAACATCGTTTCTTCTAAATCGCGCAAAATCCTATTTTTACATTTTTTCAAAGCAATTCAATTTTTTGTGAGCCCATTATTTGAATTATTGCACTAAACACACATTGAGATATTTCGCCGCTGACCTGATCACTGGGAACTACAGTAGTGACGTGATCATTCAACGCGTGCGGTGCACCGTTCACTTTATTGGGAAACAAGATAATCATGTCGCAGCGCAAAGTAACCACCGCAATTGTGCCATTGATGGGATTGGTGAGGGTGAGGGTGAGGGTGAGTGGCGAGCCGCACCGTACGCGCTCCAGCTCCAACTAATCCTCCTAAAGAACCCCCTTTTGTATTCGGCGTGTCGAGCAATAAAGTAACAACTATCAGACGTGGATATTTTTTCAGTTACCCGATGACGCCAGCTCCTCCTTAATTAGCACCTCGATCGTCATTGACAAAGGAACGTAAATATCTGTTCTCTTCAATTGGCTTCATATTACACGGAATTTGTATGATTTATCTCCTTACATCCAGATCTGCAATTTTGTATTATCCATACCGAACTAAGCGTTATATTTATTTGGTCGTATTAAACAATATTCATATTTAACAATGGATTCGGGCAGAAGATTCGAAGGCGAGTCAGGATGCGGTCAGGAAGAGTGTGTGGAAGCAGACAGACGAGTGCGTCAAGCGAAAGAATAAAGAATTGTAGCGACCATGATTCAAATCTACCGCCATCTCAGTCGGCATCGACGCTAGCGACAGCGCTGCCGGCTGCTGCCACAAGTCTATCTATTCTAGTTCTATCTGTCTTCATTGTTTATCATTTGTCACAATAAACCTCAACACACGCGCCAATCACATTTATTTCATTTAACCACCGTCCTAACCCCCAAAGAATAATAATAAGAACAATATAATAATTACCTTCTGACATTAGCGATATCCCCTCTCTCCACTGCGAGAAGAAATTTCTTCTCTTCTAGGCTGAGGCTCTTGGGCAAACAGGGGAGCTCCATGGGCTTCTTAGCACCCTGCCCCTGGAGGCAGATAAGTCACTTTTGAAAAGCTCAATATTTTGTTAAAATACTAAATACGCTACCGATAAATGAGGTAGTCAACAGTCGCCTAACCGACCGATACTTACCGCATCCACTGAGAACTTACCGCTTCAACATCCTTCTTGTCGTCCGCCATGGCGGCTATGGTCTCCTTCTACTTTAAGAAGGCACCACGTGTAAAGGTAAGCCTGTAAGCAAATAATCTCATTCAAGAAAAAAGCTCAGTAGATAACTCTATTCGATATTCTATAAAGTATTTGTAATGCAAAGTTAAATAGTTTCGGAGGTAGGCACCGTGCGCGGGATGTCCAGAGATTTAGCCAGCTGTGTATTGATCCATCAACTGATACTATTTACCGATTAGCGGTGCCTGCCCGACTTCAGCCTACCGCAGCTCAACTGAGGGGCTTCCGCCACACACAACACACTTCAATCGATAGCATCGGACTTATTCTGTAATATAGCAATAATTTATCAATCCAGATACTTTATGATTTTCCGTATGGGTTACATCCCGCACGGGAAATTTAAAGAAATCTCCTCTCTTTTTGACCGAGTAAATCAGATACTCGGGACAGAGGAGCGCACACAATTTTGAGGATTTCTCAGTGGATCTGAATTTTCTCTATCCGAATTCAAAACGAATCGTTAAATCGTACCGAATATATATTTTTTTCAGTAATTACTACTTGGAATCGTTCAACCGTATAAAATGTGTCGAGTATATCGAATATTCCTAGTGTCGAGTACAAAAGCCCACTGGCACATGAAATAGTGAGCAGAGATGGTGACAGTCAGCACCGAGACTTCTAGATCAACGATCTGTTTTGTTTTTCCGAATAGTGCAGTGTGCAGTTCAAATTCATCATCTTTCAATCAATATGGAGTAATTGCAATAATAAAATATCGATTATCTTTATTTGGTTTATTGAGATACTGATGTAGAGTGCCGGCGATGTGCCCAGTGTTCAGGTAGGCTAATTGAAGATTAAGTCCAGGCGGGGCTGGCACCGTAATTCGGTATCGATCACGACAGTCTGTAACGCGCAGCGAATAAATATTACAATTCATTTAGAAATACATATGCGTGTATAAATTGAGAACAAAGATGTATGAACCTGGTGTATCTGTGAGAGTGTTATATATTTTCACAGAGAATTCTAAATTGTCACTTTATTTAAAATTTTATACGATTTGTTCTTTGAGATTCCTCGTATAACATTTTTGTATTCCTTTGAATTCTGTAAAATGGCATCGGTATCAACCCTTGGACGCAATCGACTCTGAATACTGTACAACATATATATTTACTCAAAACACGATAATTTTAATAATCGCCGCCAGGGCGACGAGATCCGGAATACAATCTGCCACCGTACGTGTGTCGCCGGGATAGTAAACTTATTATTTTAATTGTTTTATTATTAAGAGTATGGTAGAATGGGTGTTTATTTACATTAATTGGGTAAGTTAAATTTTATTGTGCCAACCTACTTCGCTTTTTTTGTAATAAATTATTTTTACAATGTTGAAAAATAAGTTTTAAACATTGACCGCCAAGCGGCCACTATCCAGCACGAGCAAAAATGACAAAAGTTGGCTTTTAGTTTTAGAAGACTCCGTTGCTGCAATACTGTTCAGAATAATTATTTTGGTTTCTATGGTTAAATTTTACTCTGCAATTGATTCAATATTTATTATAATTTTAAGTGAGGTAGTACGGTTTAAAATGAATAAATGTGAAATATCAGAAAGATATAGATTATTTGTGAAGATGATTATTTTTTTAGTGCGGATTTAATCTTTTATCAGTTTTATTTTTGACATGTTTTACAGAATTGTTGGATTTAATTTAATAAGCTAACCATACATTTATTGTAAAACCAAATCCTCGCTTTCAGCATACATAAGTATTAAAATATAAATGTGAAAATGGCGCCTACCCCCTACACCGGACTCAGTTCACAAAGAAACTACGACTGATAAAATGTTTCGAGCTTCTCATCTATTTTTATACATATTATTTATTTTATCCTATGGGTTGAAACAAATGTACACAGAGATAATAATGAAAATTACATTCACGTGTTTCAAACATACAATGCGACAGCAGTAAAATAAAAAGTTTGTAAAAACAGGCTAAGGAATAAATGTTGAAACAAACCAAGCACAAATGTTCCACTACCTTGTGGATCGCCATTCATATTATACCTACTTCTTGCAGAGTAATCTTGGTAGCATTTCGTGGCATCTTATGTATGTTATCAATATCAATCCTATGTTGTACAATATCACTAGTGTTAATATAAAACACATATTATTTTATTTGAACAGAAAACTACAATCTATAAAATTATAACAAATGAAACTTCGATCAATCTTGAAGAGAGATGCGGAACAATGTTGACTTTGGATGACAAAAATAGGAAATAACTTCTCAGAGACTCATTATTGACTGTTTGCTAATAATAATAATAACTAATTTTCCTGAGGAATCACACACTACTAACATATATTATACTTTCTGGTGGTACGTCAAAGGTGTTCGATGTCATTTGTTTGATCATTTCATTTCTACCAATAAAAAAACTCAACACAATCAACTGACATGAATTTTAAATGATGTCTGAAGCCTCCGAAATTCTCATATCCAGCGCTCACAACACACTGGTTGCCGAGTGCTTTTGTTGAAATGTTACTTGATGTTTAAACCTTCACGCTGATAATGGAAAAACTATGTTTCTCGGGAAATGGATGGAATCTTCACTGTTATTAAGTGTATCTAATTTCTAACTTTGATACTGATTAAATGATTCTATAGCCACCAAAAATGCACCGCCCGCCTCAGCTGCCTTCAGAAACCTGGGAACCCAATAACAGTAGTTTGCAAAAAAAATGTTAAAAAATTAAATACCTATATAAAATGGAATTAAAAGAGATCTTATACATCCCGTTTTAGTTTGGTACGTTTTCTATCAAAAGCCAACTGACAAGTATTGTTATTATTATTATACAAGGTGACAAAATAATAGCATCGGTCTTTTTAACTCGTTCATTAAAAAGGTGTCGAGCGTCGGTAAATCTTCAAAATCATCATTTATCCATATTAAACACAACTTCACGCTAAAATAAATAAAACACTCGCATGAATATAATGAAGCACTGGCACACATCACGTCAGCAGGAGGCACAACCTGGGAACCACTAGCAGTAACAGTAACAGTAACAGCAGAACTGAGCGCACGCACCGGAGCTGGGCCGAGCGAGAGTGTGAGCGGCTCACCCCCGGCCCAGTATTTATGCAGAGAGCTTGATCTAATTAGGCACCACCACCCTCACCCTCACCCTCACCCTCGGTGGGTACGCCGAACCTAATGTTCCGCAATAATTACTTAAAATCATACTTTTGGAAGAGTGGCGACTGCTGAATACAATCAGCAGATCCACGTTTCAAAACTTGTCTAGTTAGATAGACGTTCTCGGTGAAAATTATTGTTATTTCCGTAGCAGCTGATTACGAAGACTTCGCTGCTTTTAGTGCCGACAATAATCGTGTCCGCTATCGGTTTATCAAAGGTATTTGAGATTCCGTAAAAACAAAGTAGATGGCTTTCAAATAATTGAACGATAGATGTATTCATTTGAAAAGTGTAACATATATGTTCGAAAAGTACTGTCGCTGTAGCAATCGGTCTTCCAATCTTACCAGCTGGTAATGCATCTTCCCCAGATTGGAAAAGAGATCCAGGTTCGAATCCCGGTAGCGCAACAACAATATATTTCGATAAAATTGATTTTAAATGTATATATTTTTAACGAATACATTTAATTAGTATTATGACTTATGCCGTTTTGTATAGTTTGGTTCGTTACCTATATAAATATTATATTCATAAATACATAGAAGGGTTATTTTTACTCTTAGGTCTATTACAACAGTAGCAAACTGTACACGATGCAGTAGGAATGATGTAGCAGACAACTTTGCCCCCAAAACACGGTAATTTAATTTAATATTATGATTATAAATATCTTACATACGCACAAGTCCTACACGCCTCGCTGCCGAAGCCGGCTGCTTCTTCTAGGAACATTATTCAGATTTAACTTCCCCGTCTTCATTTTACAATACAAATCTCCTTCGACCCTCGGGAATCGATCTATTAGCTATTACAATTTAATAATGATTTATTATTCCTACCTTTGCTGACTGTACGATTGACCGACAAATTTCTCTACCGTTGCTGGGAGCCGGGTGTTGACGCGGAGAGGGTAATGGGGAGGGGGTGGGGGGGTGGGGAGGGGGGGGGGAGTGGGAGGGATTATTACCGAAAGGAGTATTAACGAAAAACGTGCGCCCGACCAAATCCGTCCCGCGGCCAATGTGATTTCTCTAACGCAATCATAAACACTCCCCGGCATCCGTCCACTGCGGCGGCTGGTTGGCGGCGCGCCCCGCCAGCCAGCTCAATCACGCACGCCAATAATAAACTAAAAATGTCCAAGTCACCAACAAAGGAATGGACAAAGGGAATGGACCGAGTGAACAAGCGGTCAGGTGGATCCGGTCTCGTCCCGGGAAACCGAGTTAGTCTCGATGTCATAGCACAAGCTTAGTTCGAAGAACTTTCAGTAAGAACATTCCGTCATGCCATCACGATTTTCCAAGTAAAGGAATGTGACTTCCCGGCTTCGAGGAGGTGATATGCACTGATTGCATATTGTAATTAGCCGACTCATCTCATAATACAATGGAAGTGTCACCAGGTACAGGAACAGGTACAGGGACGAAAACATTTCTAATGAAAAGAAAGCGAGCACGACGCGAATGTCAGGAAGAACTTTACCTTAACCGTATCCTCAGCGGGCAGGGATCCCGTCTGGAGCAGCCACCTTCGGCTCCAGTGCACGACTCTTCTTCTGTTGCTCCAGTGTCGGGTGACGAGCCATCCCATCTGGAATTTTCCAAACTATTTTAAGTATTTCCATTTTATAATTGATTCAATTCGGCGAGCAATTATTGCACTAGGCCACGCCGACGGTGGTCCGTAATGCCAGGGACGCACCCCACGCCACTAAACGCATCCGAACACTTCCCATTAGTGGCGTAGCTACGCAGCTAATGCGGTGCATTGGGGCCTACGTTACATAGGGATCCAAAAGGACCCGAGGATTTTTCCCCGTTGTCTAAAACACACGCATAATCCTGATATAAGAAACATCCTATATATGGGTGGCCCTTCAATTATGCATTGGGACAATTCTTTTACGAATTACACAGTTACGGCACGCCACTGTCGTTTCCCAGACTTGAATCCGCATCTTTTTATTAGTTGTGTGTTTTACACAATTAAACTCCAAATCAAAATATTATAATTATCTTATTCTATTTATATTTAATTTACGCCTTTACGGGGTATTACAAAATTAATTATAAAAAAATATGTGCAGATACACAAGTAGCGTAGAATATATATCTATATAGATTTAAAAATTTGAAAATTGAGCAAAACAAACAATAAAGATGTAGGTTTAACCAATGAATACAAATCTCTCTAGGTTTAACACAGAATGGCTGAGAAGAGCATCAAAAGCATCACTCTCATATTAAACGTTGATCATTGGAATATATGTTCGTGCACAAGACCAAAATCGTCCCCAAGCCTGCGGAGTATTTGTGTGAGCGCAATACTGTAACAATTTGTATATGGCACATGAGCTGGTGCTTCGCGCGGGGACAGTTAGTGAGAGGGACTGAGTTAAATCATAATTCATTTTTTCAATGGGTGTTAATAAACATTGAAAAATTATGTTGAACCCTTTCTAATTTTAATTCGTGTACTTTATAGAATGGAGACCAAATTGTCGAGTTATATTTTAAATTATACATCATTATATTCTCGGTCTGGGTCTCATCGGCTGTCGCCGATTGCTTGCTGCTAAGCCCTGCGGTGCATTGGGGGCCCACGTTAGGTAAGGGCCTATTTGGCAATTGTATTTCTGAGAGTATCTATACCTTTCGCAGCGTTAATAGTAATCCACGGAAAGAAATGCAATTTAAAAAATCGTTTCTCACGTACGAAAACATTATCAGTGTATACAGCAGCAGTATCTTGCTAATGTGTCGGCTTAGGGACCAGACCGGACCGGACCTGGGAGATTTTAAAATGTGTTTCTTCCGTGAATATTTTAATATTACGAGATAAGAGATTAATTTTGCGCTTACTATTTAATGGATGTACCACTTACATAGGTACAATACATTCTGCATTGGGGCCCAACTTTTGTACCCCACTACCCCACTGTTTGGAACACCCATTATTCCACCTACAGTGACTGACTTGAAAATGTTCAACATATTAAATTCACGTTCCCACTGAGACATTAAATCTCATTCATAAAGCGAGTGTTTCCATAAATTCCCCCCCCCCCCCCTTCACCTATAAAATTTTAAACATCTTAGTTGACTCATCCTATTTATCAGAACAAATAACTTTAAACTGTCTCGTACACCCAACACGTTCAAATAATCTATTTTATCCAAATGTTGGCAGAACAAATTACTTAAAAAAATGTTTTATGACCCGCTCTATGTCAAAATATAATATCGTAAATTCTTCTAATAACTTGGACATTTTCAACGATAAATTGCTTCTCTTTAAAATTAAACTACGCCAACTTTTTAATAACTATTAACATAAATTGTATATACATGCGTGTATGTATATATAATACATATATTGTAGGGCGTAAATCATTTGGAACAGTACTTACTTTAAAAAATATATACATATACAAATTTCAGTTCACAGTGGGTATAATAAATATAATAAGAAGTGAGACAGCAAAATCGGCGATGACCAGTCTGGTGAAGATGTGGAGAAATCGATCCAATTTAAAGAGAATCAATATTCTCCATACCGCTACATGGAATGGAAACATTGACGTTTAGAAATAAGGAAAGGAATATGTTGGTTGCTTTCGAGAGATGCGGTGCTGAAGGCGGATGCCGTGTACCCCGTGAACCGTTGAAATCTATGTGTGTTTAAAAATAACAGTAGAAAAGTCGTTGGTTTTTTTATTTGATAAATGTACCTTCCGCCTAACCCTTCACTCAAAAAAAATGACTCTTTACTCTGATGTAATGTGTCAGTTTACTTTTAAATTGACGTACGAAAAATAAAGGTTTAGGTCGTTATACTAATATAAAATTGTACGTAATTAGACTTTTCGAATATTGTTTGCTAATAAATCATTAACTAATTTATCAAATAAAACTAGAGAAAAATATCGATGAGCACAGAAGATGCCTGGCGGTAGGTACCTACTACCTACCTAGGTACATCCGCAGACCTCAACCTTCCCGTTTCCTCATCTGCCTCTAAAGTTAAGGTTTTACGCAAATTACGAGACTTTTTGTTAAACAAAATATTGCTTGAAATATTGAGTGGCTGCAACGCCACCATTTTTATGGAAAGACTACAAACATTTATTATTTTAAGCCTTTTGTCATAGCTGCAATAGTAATCACATTTGATGTACAACACAACACAACCAGGACTGCAATATTTGTAATCTGTCTTAAAGATGGCATAGTATTCTGCAGCGGCTGAAATGTGTTCGTAGCGCTGATGCTTTACGAATAACAAATGATAAGCTTCGCACTTGCGCGGGTTCAGGATTTAGCCGCGTCTGCAGTCTGCAGTCTGCACCAGGGCAGCATTCGAGTTTGGCCTTCTGAACGTAATGAACCGTGTGATTTGTGTTCGCGTCTGTTCTACCAAATTTACTTCAGCGACTTTGGTATCAAAATAATAAATAATTATAATATTTCAATACAAATTAAATGCATCAATTAGAAAGATATACATACAGATAAACTCAATTTATCGTGCAGATGTAATCCTCATCCCGAAGCTGAAGGACCCCCTATTACTGCAAAACCATCTCCCCGTAAGCCTGCTCCTGCTACCGTGCACAGGCAACAGTAAATAGAAAGGAAGAAAAATTCATAATCCCTGACTTCCAACACGGCTTCCGCCGTAAACATTCAACATTACATCGACTCCTTCGCGTAGTGGAGCAGATAAATAACGGTATAAACCTACGACAATTCACAGCAGTCCTGTCCTTAGATGTCAGCAAGGCCATTGATAGAGTATGGCATAACGGCCTACTATACAAGGCCGACCAACTAGGTATTCCTCAGAATTTAATAAAAATCAAAGCCAGCTTCATATCGGATAGGAAATTTAGAGTTAAACTAGAAGGAATACCCACTCCCGTCCTTACCCCCCTTACTCACCTTTCTTATTAAACTTAACCCCCCCCCCACTTCTCCCGCCGGATAAAAATACTACAGTTGCACAATTTTTCGATAACACCGCGGTACTATCGTCATCAATCGACGACCAGCCAACCTCATAGAGGAATGGTGCAAAAAATAGCGAGTCCAAATAAATCCCTCGAAGAGTGCCGCCACTATATATTCACGCAGATAACCCAGAATTAAGCGGCACAAACTCAGCATAAAAATGTTCGGAGAAAACATCCCCTGGACCAGCGACGTCAAATATATAGGTTTTACGCTGGATTCCAAACTCACATGGGTGCAAACATATACAAAATAAATTAAGCGTTGCATCACGTGCACTCTGCGCAATGTACCCACTGATAGGCAGGAATAGCAAACTTGCCACCGACAACAAGCTCATCTTACACAAGGCCGTCACTTATGAGTCACCTAAAAATCATAAATATAAATATAAAACACCTCTCCAAGCGTTTTTATTCTGAACTCCCACAGCACCGTAACCCCACGATAAACGTTCTCTCAACCTATGACATAACGGCCCCCTCGCGTATTAAACGTCCCAAAACCGTCCTCCTATAGAGGTTATCTCCTACTCCAGCTAGCAGCCCCTGCATCATTGCAGTAATAATATATACTCTGAATGAAATGATACAAAAGTCAAATATATAATATTTTAGCTACCACCGTATATAAAAAATTAAAAATGTATATATCACAGACCTATGTTCTGAATAATTACAACATGACAATAAGAATGTGTTCTCTTTAATAACATTTAATTTGTATTAAGATATCACAGAACTATGTTCTGAAAAAATTACAACATCATAAATAGTAATGTGTTCTCATTAAAAATAATTATAATATTACTTACGAGCGCACATTAATATTTCTCCAATAATCGTTCGTACCGTATGGTTAAGAATACCGTTAATAAAATTGGAAAATTAAGTGAAAATAGGCAACCTTGTATGGCTAATATACGTAAGCAAAAATGCATCACAGATCTACTTTATTATTATATTAATTAAAAGTTATAATATACCGCCAATAATCAATACTTATCTTGTGAATTAACAATAGTAATAGAAATTGATCAGCCATGAGCCATGTCATCAAAGTTCCAGTCGTTTGTCGACTAAATATAATATTATTGCACGTTATCTGTAACATAACCAAAGTAACTCGTAGCTAAACTGCAATAAAAAGCTTTGCGGGGCGACCGATAGATGGCATCGACCCCATCTCTCGACTCCAACTGAAGGAAGGTGCAAGATGTGCAACTACATGTTCAGACAAGTGCAGCCGGCGAATGGCCGCGGCTCTCAAACTTTTATTTAATCATTTTAAATTTAGTCAGTAGTTTTAAAAATAACTATGATTTATCAAAACTCGAATATAATATATTTTATTTTTAAAATAAATAACTTAGATGGCCCATTTTATAATTATCAAAATCTATCAAAAAGTATGAAAATTTGGTTTATATCGGTTTGAGATACAAAGTATGTAGAATTGTATAGAAAACGGACAGACATATAGTTTTATATACATAATGTATAGGTTTAGGACTACAACATTAATTAATATAATTCAAGTAACTGTACATTTCATAATATTTTAAAGCAATACTAACAATTATTTAACTGTTTAATTAAAAACTGTTAATTATTTAATTAAAAATGTCTTTTAAATATTAAAGTGTGTTACTTTCTCCGTAAATTCTGCTAGGGAAATGTTACAAAAGAAAGATACAATGATAAAGTTGTTGGTTTCCGCACATTTAAGACAAATTGGGTGAAAATATTTATTTCTTGAGCTTCATCATACAAATATTGATGTATTGTATCCATATATTCAAGTACAGATAGTGTACGTGGATTCAATATAAGAGTTTAAATTACTAGCCACGTTCAAAATTATTTCATATTCAAAAGCACTAGCGGAAAGTTAGCTTTTGCTAAACCATGACTGTTTCGCAGCTGATATTGGCCGCTGTGTGAACACAGCCGGTGTTCACGTAAACACTATTATCCAATGTTGAAAATATAAATAATTATTGTAAAAAAAGAAATCACGGTACCAATTAACATAAATAAATACCTTATTGTATGTATTTCACTTTTTCGGTAACGCGCCACCTGGAGTCGTATTACATTCTCTCCCGCCCGACAGGCGATTATTATTATTCTGATTATTTGCGAATATTCATACATCTGCTTTGAAAAAATCTAAAAACAAAACTATCAATAATATATAATAAGATCATTACGTAAGCTGTTGACTTATCTAAAAATAAATAATAATAATTAATGGCTTATGTCTCCGCTATTAAAATTATTATTATTTTGATATGAATACCTTGTTCACTAGATTCTATTTTGATTTCTAAATCCTGCGTTTTAGACTATTCGACTATTAACGATAATATAAAGTTGATATGTATCATATTTATAATAAATTACATTTAATATTAGAGATGATAAAAACGTTACTTTGTTTTTCTTACTGGCAATAGAGACTGCACAACATGGTAGCTACTTGTATTCGCAGAGTAATATAGTGACGGATTTGTTGTTTTTATTTGTAATTTTGTCCCATGATCATACAGCATTTTGTTATCTTTAAAACAGTGCTATTAAATATATACGGAATAATTAATTAATCAAATAATATTTTTTCTATTAATTGGAGAATATTATTAAACCTTAAGATCAGTGTAAAAATGATTAATTAAAAAAATTAGCACTTATTTTGAAAATAAGTACGATTTCATATTTTTGCCAAAATGTGCGTAAAAATATCATTTATATGCGTTTTTCTTCAAGAAGTAGATTTCACATTGTAGTGTGGCCGTTTTGAGTCAGCGTTGGGAAGCCAAAAAATCATTTCACATTAGCAGGATGGATACAAATATTATTTAGTTACAAATTATTGTGATTTTGATTAAAAAAATCTTTCTTTAAACATTAAAACTTCTAAGTAAATAAATTCAATTAAATTGTAAATAAATACATTAATATGAAAAATAAAAAAAAACAAAGTAATGCCAGGCAAATTTAATGTCATAACTCTATTTATTTTAAAAAACGTTAATTCTTGGCTTTGGATTTATAAGTAAATATATTATGTATACATATGATTTTTTCAAAGCTAGAGAGTTTAAAGAGGAATTTAATAATCGGGTCTTTCAATTTATAATCAGTCAATCGCGGGCTCGCATGAAAGTCGGTCGTGCGCAAACCTGTCACTCTATTTTATCAATAACTATTTAAGTCTGAAGTGCGTGTCCTAAAATAAATTAAAGTTTTTGAAATTTACCAACATTTTTCTAACATGTAAACTAGAGGTCAACATAATAAAACTCAAGCAACTAATCAACATCAACACCGTTACTAGAGATACCAACTCTTCCAAAACCTGTTTAGATCACATATTCATCAAGACTAAAAAACTTTTAGAGACATTTGTTTTACTCTCCACAATTACTGATCATTACCCAACGCTTATAAACCTAAAAATCAAAGACAATAAATTGAAAACCTTAAATTGTATTCCTGGTCCAACTGGACATCTAAAGAAAATAATCAAATATAACAAACTAAAAGAAGATCTAAAAAGTGAGACTTGGACATCTACTTTAACAACACATGATACAAATGAGGCTATGGAAAAGTTTACCCATAGACTAAACACTTATCTTACGAACAATACTGAATTTTAATATGTACAGCATAATACACGCCATAGATGTAATAATTTTAAGGATTGGATAATTGCAGGTCTAATAAATTGTATCCACAAATGAAACAAAATGTATATGAAAGATAATAAATACCCAAATGATATAAATCTCACAAATGCTTACAAAAAGTTTAGAAATAAATGTAAACTTTTACTCAAGATCACAAAAGAAGCTTATTACAAAAAAAAAAATTAAAGAAGCCAAAATGGATTCCAAAAAATGTGGCAGATCATCATGACTCCACGCACAAAATAAATACAATTATTCGGCCATAAATCTTTGGAGTATGGAATTAAAATTAGTTATGCGAATGATACTACAATCATTATAAATGGTAATACGTGGGATGAAACATTTAAAAGGGCAGAAATAACCACTGCAGAAATTAAAAGTACTCTAGACAATCACCTTCTAACACTTAATTTTTTTAAAAAGATATTTAATTGCCTTTTCGTTAAAAAAACAAGAGAATACTACAAACACTATTAGAATACATACATGCATTTCGGACTCAAATCAAATATGTAACTGTGACATTGAAAAATCGAATGAGATCATTTATTAATCTCGGATTAACAATTGATGAAAGTTTGCGATGGGTTCCTCATATCGATCGAGTAAGCTCCAAAGTGAGAAAATTAATTTACATATTCAAAATTTTACGCAGCTTTATGAATATTACTTTATTAAAAATGGTATACTATTCATTTTGTCAGAGTCTGATCAGTTACGCAATATGTGGATGAAGGTGGTGCAGCTCTTACTTTAATTAAGGCTTCTTTAATACTTAAGACTTCTTCTAATTAAGGCTAAGAAATGGGTCATCAGAGTAATAAACAAGAGGCCATTTAGACATAACTCTGAAGAACTCTTTAAATCCTTTCAAGTTTTGGATATAAGACAACTGTTTACCAGAGAAATCTTAAAACTATTTTTTAAGAAAAAATTTACTTTACTTCCTCGATCCGATCCAAAGGAAACCAGGAGCAAAGCTTTAGGATACTACTCAGTGCCAAAATTTAATACAAAATTCGCTCAACGTACTTTCTTATTTTGTGTTCCGAGAATATTTAATAAATTCCCACTAGACCTTAAAGGGTCTAAAGTGATTAATGACTTCAAACCAAAAATAACAAAGTGGTTGCTTAATGTGAGTAGAAAGCAAAATGAAACATTTGTCGTTTGTGCTACCTAACTACCCATATATTGGTAAAATACCATACAAATACATATTACTAAAATAATATTTTCATAACTTTTTTTCAATATCTTTTTATAACTTTCGATTATATTTTTTTTTCACATAACTTTTTATAAGTCACTCATTATACTTACTTACCTCTTAACATTTACAACTTTTAAAAACTGTACAGGTAATTGCTTTAGAACAGACTACGTCTAGTAAAGCAATTACTTTTATTTTTCATATGTACTATTTATGCTACAAAAAAATAAATATAATTGTCGTCATTATTTCAGTTTATTAGTTTTATAGTAGTATTGAGGTTTTATCTAAGTAATTATTTTAAAAAATCTGACCTAGTGTATAATTTCTGACATAAATGAATAATAAAAACTCAGTTTTTCATAAAAAATGCGAAATACAAATATTGAAAGTAGTCCGTTAATTGCAGTAAATATTCTACTTAAATAATTCCTAGAGGATTGACGAATAAGTAAATTATTTAATAAAAATCTAATATCAATCGCTGCTTGATGGAGGTGTATAAATTTCTAATAGTGCAATTAGACATTTAAACGCCGTCGTATTAGAATTTGAAAAAGAACGGAAAAAAATAAATAATGAATTATTACAAAATCTACCATAGACCGAATCAGTTTATGTCGAGAATGCCTTGAAAATCATTTAGAACACAATAACCAAAGGATGAAGTATAATTGAATGCAAACTTAATGTTGTTGAAAATTGACGATGTAAGCAAATAAAGTTTACGTAATATTACTGTTGAAAAAGACGATTGAAAATGTGGTTTGGTAATTTCTATGATTTTTAGGATATGATATTGGATTAGTTAATACAATGGTGCCCAGATATATGGATGCTGATGCGATTCATATAGAAGGTCTGTTTGATTCCGAATGAATTTGTATTATTGTAGTATCTTTTGAATTTTTTCTTAGATAAAAATAAATGGTTTTATACGAAACTTTAAAGTGTAATAACTTTTTAACCATTTGCGACCCGAGAGTAGTTTTTAGTAATCTAAAAATAATCATAAAAGAGGCTTTAACGTTGTCTAGCACTGGATCTCATAATATTTTACTACGCTTTAACTCGTAATTTTTGTGATATATGCAAGATGTTTCACATCACATCTTATATGAGCGTCTGCTATTTTATTACGCTGTAAAGTACAATTTTTTCTTAGGAACTCAATAATCAAAATCATAAATGTAATTTCTGATTTTCTTTACAGTCGGCATTATGAACAAAGTGAAAAAAGGCAAACATAAGAATATTAGCACAAATTAATAATCTAATTGTATTAATATTATTGGTGTAATGATTCTTACTTTGTTGTATTTGAGAAAACGTCCTGTCGGTGAAGCTTTTTTTCACCTGTCCCTTTCTGATATAATCTTTACTATATCGGATGAATAATGTAAGGTTATTTAAAACTTAAAAACTCATTTAAATCTGTTCAATTATAACAATTAATCAAAATAATCAAACAACGCACCGCAGTATAGCGTTGCACAATAATTCCGAATGTTTGAGAATACTTGTTTGAAAAGGGAAGGTCCACATCGCTTCGATTTCAGGTGATTCATTGTTATACGTTTCTTATTGCGGTTTCTTTCTATTCATAAGAAAAACAAAGACAAAATATAATGGTCAAGTGTTTCTATCGAATGCACTGACGGCGCGATCGCCGTTCTCCAGCGCCCCTAGCGGCTTAAATCCAAGGTTCCGGAAAAGTCGGGAGGAATCTTGTGGGATTGGCATACGCGAATATTATTATATTCTGTTCATTTATGTTTTTAGTTAAACAGGAAAAAGCATTTTAGTCGGTTAATTCTTGTATTCCGGGAAGTGTATTAAGATAGTCTTTCGAAAACAGTCGAGTCTGAAAAGTGACAGTGTTCGACCACGCGAGATGCCTTTACAATTTCCGGACGACTATTGGGCAAGACTATTGCTCCGTGTGATGGTACAATGAATCGAAAAATGTATATGTTTTGTGTTATAATTCTGGCGTGATTTGATACCGCACTTCCAGTAAGTACTCATTCGTCAATTGTCTTCTATCTATGGTCGACTTTGAGGAAGTGGCCTAACCTTTTTGACTAGGGATATTTTTATACTAAAGTGTCAGAGGGGGTCTGATCGTGCGTGGGTTCAATTTGTTGATATATTATTATGTGTTTGCTTTCCATCGTTTTGTGTGACGCGCGAAGATAAACAAAAATTCAATGGTTACTGGCTGTCATTGACTACCTAGCAACCGAGATTGGAAAGTAAAGAAAAATGAGTCCCATGGCAATCAAACGTAATTTTGTACTTTAAATAGTCGTGAAGGGTTTGGAAGATTGTAAAACCACATAACTAAGAGGAACTGTATATTTGTAAAATGAAATGGAGAACTGTGCTTTCTTAGATTCAATGACAACAGTGAATTTTTTAGTTGCAAAACAGTTTATTCTGTTGCAGATAGTGTGCGATGGATGAAGGCCTCCTGAATGACTTACTGGAATGCTCCGTGTGCTTGGAGCGGTTGGACACCTCATCTCGCGTCCTGCCTTGCCAGCACACCTTCTGTATCAAGTGTCTCAAGGTTAGTATTTCTGCACCTTACAGTTTTTCCCTGTGTATTGTGTAACACAGGCTGTATCGTGGACAGTTCTTAAAGAGGATTGAAGCAATTGATATCATTAAGAGAGTCAAAACTACTAATAGCGGGGGTGTGGAAGCAGTGGGGGTTCCACCCCTAGCTGGGTGAGTTCATTATTACTCAATATCTTACAATATTCAATACCTTGTGCTTTTTACCAAATTCAGCCAAATTGACAAATTTTTCTGTTTGAAGGCTTGTTCTCACAATAATTCTCTACTTCCTTGGAATTCTGTTGCAATAAGCGTCAGATAGTGCAGGGTTTGATGTATTTGATGTTATGCCTGTCAGCCTTAACTTAATTTTTACCAATTACAATGCCTGTAAGAAAAAAGTTAAATCTGGTGTGAAAGAAAGGAAAGAACAGCTGAAAATGATGGAGAATTTTTAGGATAATGTAAAATTCTTCTGGAAGGTGGACAAAAAATCCCGATGTGGTGCTGAAAGCAGTAGTATGAAAGCTATTAAGTCAGTAAATGGAAATATGTTAATGAATGAGAATGAAATAAAAGATAGAGGGATGAAATATTTCTAGGAAACATATGAGTGTAGAGAATGCAAATGAGGAATACCCTGATAGGTTCTCTGGGGTAAGTATGAATGACGAAAACAATATGAATGCAATAAAAGTATGCAAAAAATAAAGTGTGCAATAAAACTTATCGATACCTTAATCTGCAAAGCAGCTAACTCCACCCATGGTCAAAAAACTGTTTTTGATGCCATTATTTTCCTTTTTTATAGTTCTATGGTACACAAAAAGCAAAAAATTCCCATAAATTTTAAAACACATGAAATCAGTCTGACACATAACGACTAACTCCAAGCAGTAACAAACCGATTCAACAAATCGGACAACTCCAGCCATTTTGTATTGTGAACTGTCAAAGAGTAAAGTCGCCTTGCAACAGTTCATGTTTTTGATTGATAAAATTACATAAATTCAACAATTTCAACATTGATATAGATTTTAATTAATGCGAGGTAAGTCAGTTAAACTTTTAAATATAATATATATTTTGCTAAAACAGTAAAATTAAGTTTTTTGTCATATTTTGTGTGGCCAACTTAGTTCACCTATTTGCAGACTAGGATATTTTTTAATTTGGAGCTAGCCGTTTTGTTTTCAGTTATATACTTGTCACTTGTACTTATCACATTCAAATATTTTACGTCCGTGTAATATTACAATACTGTAGTTATTTTATTTACATCCAAATCACGATTTATTTATTCCTTATAGTAATTATTGTCAAAATAATATTTATAGAATCCTGATATGACAGATAGTTGAAGTAAGACAATGCCACTCATATTGTTTGACGATAGGCTGTTGCCCCAATGCCACCAAGTGATGGCTTCTCATTTCCAGAAAAATAGTATATAAATGCAAAAACACCTATAAACACTAATAGTCTCCAGACAAATTCTAATGTCAATGCTAATCCTCAAGTGCCGAATGAAATAGTAAATAGCTCTGCATTGATTAACTATAATATTGCAGGTGATGAAAGCTTTACTTAGCCTAGAGCCATATTCTGAGCACTCAGATTCCGAATTAGATTGGAATGAAGGAAAGGAAAAAATTGTTAAACAGTGAAAAATATGCCAGGTTAATAGATCTACATGGGCGGATCAGAGAAATATGTCATATCGGGAAAAGGGTCAAAAGTATTTTGGTCACAAGAAAGTTGGCGATCAGGTAATCAATGATGTGTTTAAAAATGCAAAAACCTCTGAAAAAAAAATCTGAAACCGAGATGCAAATGTCCATCAAACAGAAAAACTAATTTTAAATGTTCCGAAATATCAGAAAACGATAGAAAAAAAATAATTTTGGATTTTTGGGAGACCATTTGAGGAGAAAAAAAAAGTATGTTAACAGTCTCGTAAAAGTCATTCCTACCAAGAGACAGAAAAGATGTTTTGAAAAGTATAAGTGTTAATTCGATGGAATATTTTTTAAGAATTGATAAAAATTCTTATAAAGTTTGTTGGATAATGTTTTTGAATACTTTAAGCATAGGAAATTACGCTATAATTTTTTTTTAAATAATAAGACCTGGAAAAATTAAAGGAGATCCCAAGGTATTGCTTCATCTTATATGCACATTTTTGAGTATGTCTGTTAAATTTCTTAGTTATCATTTATTTGTATCTTAGGTAATTACGGTATTGAATACCAATAGTGAATATTTTTTAAAGGTACCGATATTGGTGGATTACAATATAACAAGGATGGCAACATTTACTATAAGCTTAGGTTTACTGATGATTGGATACTCTTATTACTACAGAAGAGTTTGAACAATTGCCTAATCTGCATTCCACCCGATTAAAAATAAAAAACAGAAAGTACCGAGTTTCCAGGATATGAAAACCTCTTTGCCTTCCGATTAGCACGATTTTTGTGATAATATTCCCCATATAAAATTTTATTAACTTAAAATAATAAATAAGTGCTATGTGCTGAAAAACCTTAGATTGATTCTTGAAAAACCTCAAATGTTTACCTGACACAAATGTTGATGGCATCAGAAATAGAGGACGTCCGCAAAAGTCTTGGCACAAACAGATAAATCAGATACTGGAGGATGGTCATGTTAGAAACCTCAATAATCGTTGAGCTTGTATGAGAAGATGTATGAATGCGGATGAGGCCAGAATTGTGTCAGGACAGAAGAGTGTTGCGCTCTATTCTCTCTGCCTATCCTGCGGGAAATGGCGTGATAGTAAGATAGTCGGTCGGTCGGTATGATTATTTGTGTTGTGCGCTACAGAGAGAGAGATTAAAGCGCGACTTTCAATAATAATTCAAATTGCTTTTTTTATATGAAAATGTGAGTTTTTATTATTCATTTGTATCAGAAGTTATTCAATAGATTAAACTTTTTTTTCAACTATTACTTAGATTAGACCTTTAAATTAATATAAAACTAATAAACTGAATGTTATTTACCATAATTAAGACAATACAAGCATTATAAGGGAGCATGTTAAAAATGAATAGAGTTATAAACCATTCAATTTGCAGTACATTTGATCAATTTTTGACATTTTAAAAATACTTTGTTTTAGTAAAAACATGTTTTTAAATAATATATGTACTATATTTACTTGCATGCTTTGAGGCTTCAACTACTATTTAAAACTAAGTTTTATATCAGAAACACAATAATTAGTTTTTAAATAATATATTTTCAGTCTTATGAAATACAATAATTTTAATTATCTCTCAAAGTCTTAATACGCCGTTTGAGCCGGCCAAGGCGGCCGTGAAATCCGCGCTCCGTTAGATTTTCATTAAATTTGCCTATAAAACACATTTTAATACAAATTTTTACTACAATTTGAATGAATATTATACTTATTCTCGATACCAATTGCTTATTTTTGTAAATTATATGGTTTTGAGATGTTACGAAAATAGATTATGATTTTTACATTTTAATTTTAAACATGCATTTAATTTCACGTCACACCTTCCTGACATCTTACAATGCGTGCTGGCCGCGCATGCGCTGTCACATTCTAAAACAACGTCGTATTTATGCTATGTTGCCGTGTTGTGGGTCTTTGGTAGGCAGTATGTTGTATATTCCTTCTTTATATCACGTAGCATCTATACAATACGGTAAAGTTAATGAATTTACTGCACTTCGGCAATTAGAACTTCAAGAAAACATTACAATTGATAGTACACATCATTTTTTGGGGGCAACTCCAGTAGGTACTTCTGATAATGATATAGAAATAAAATGCCCGTCATCTGCTTCAAGTATGATTGTTGATGAAGCTATAGAAAAGTGAAAAGTAACATTTTGGAAATTAGACTAAAATGATGAACATTAATAAAAATCATGATTGGTGTTATCAAGTTCAAGAACAATTGCACGTTAGTAATAAAAATATGTGTCTTTTTGGAGTTTGGACGGGAACAAATTTTATAATTAAAACCGAAAACATCTATCGAGATGATTATTTTTGGCATGAATTTTTTTTTACAAAACTTGAATCGTTTTACATGGATTGCATGGTCTCAGATTAATTGACCTAAGAAAAACGAGGTCCATGGATATCAACGACCCGCAATATATAATTAAAGCCATAGAAAATAAAGCTCAGAAAAGCAAACAATCAAGGAAAAGAATAGAAAAATTAATTTAATCATTTGTCACATCTGATTTTTAAAATAGTTTTTTTGAAATAAATAATGAATGATATTCTCTGTATATTTAAAATTAAGCTAAGCTAAGCGTTTGTGCCACGAACAACTGGTGGTCTTAAGGGACGAGGCTTTATTTTTAATTCAGGCTTTAATTTCAAACATTGATAAACTAATTTAGAAATAAAAATAATGACAATGCATAAGGCGCTATGGCATAAGGATCATTAATGCTTGCAACAAGTGAAAGAGTTTGTTTCTCAAAAGTATGCCTGAGCGAATATAAGGAAGAGAAGTCATATTGATTGAGAGAGAAAGGACATCATGGGAAGACAGGTTTTTATATACTTACTGGGGATTCTTTCTTGTCATTCTTCACAGTATAAACATAACAATTCTTAGGTGAGAACTTTAACAAATTATTTAATGTTCGCTTGATAATTTCAAATGGCAACACATATTACGAATGCTCAAGAAATTGCTATTTTCTGATAGCATATTACCTAGGAATTTAAGAAAACCAACAATTGTATACTTGTCCTTTTCTATAGATACGTTTCATTCTAACAATATTTACATAAAAAATAACACTTTTATGTTTACTTGATATTGTAAAAGAATTAACTATTAGTCTCATCTTGAATGGGTATGCAAAATGCAAAAAAAAAAACTCGAAATTCAAACAGGAAAAATGAACGCCTTAAACAAATGTTAACATTTTTATAAAGCAAATAAAAAAAAATAATAATAAAAAAAAAATTATACTGTTATAGTTTTGTTTTTATGTATCTATGCTTGTATTTTTAATTTTAGTATACCTTGTTTCCTGAAGAACATACCATAGGTATGGAAACATGTTGATGTATCAATAAATAATGGTATTAAACAAAGTGTTTTTCTTGTTACGTTATATAATATGTTGCCACAAAGAAATTTTCCAAATATTGAAGAAGCAAATTAAATGACTTTAAAAGCGATTATTCATTAATGATAATATAGGCAGACCTATTTATCTATCAGAGCTATATGATTACATTCTTAGATGTTATCTTAACTTTATCAACTAACAAAGCTGTATCATCTGGGACTGTATTTTATTTTTATTGAATAATTATGTGATGTTATAGCAAATCATTGTTTTCTCTTCTCGGTCCATACCAACAATTCAATGGTCACATGGTTATGACTTGGCCAACTGTCATGTACTTTTTATTTTTTACTTGTAATATTTACCCAGAAATTGATGAACGTATCTAATTGAAGATTTGTAATAGAGCTGCACTCCCCAGCTGGTGTTAGTTATTGTTTAATAGATAAGCAAATTGTGACAGCGTCCTCTGCCTGCTTACTCATTATTCAGTGTCCACCGCATTCAATAGTTAGTTGACACATTTAACGCACGGGTGGTGTCTGTCTATTGCAGGAGATACTTCAGTCCCACAAAGAGCTGCGATGTCCCGAGTGCCGAGTGCTGGTGGAGGTGCGGGTGGAGGAGCTGCCGCCCAATGTGCTGCTCATGCGTATTCTCGAGGGCATGCGTTCCCGTCCCCATCCGCACCCTGGTATGACGCTATCCGCCCAGCAGCGAATGCCTCCTGCTCAACACCATCCGCAGCCTGCCCAGCATCATCAGCAACCTGCTCAGCACCATCCGCAGCCTGCTCAGCATCATCCGCAGCCTGCTCAGCATCACCCGCAGCCCACTCAGTACCATCCCCAGCCCTACACTGGGCCGCACGCCCGCGCTGTGTACGACTATCTCTCCAAGGAGCCTGGGTGAGTGGTGATATTCACTTGTGTACTGAGACTGCATATATTTTTACATCACATTGTGCAGCTATTAATAAGCCCAAGATGACTTGTAGTTATAAAATAGGTTTTTCACCAATTTTATCTTATATATCAAATTTTCAATTGCCATTTTAGAGAACGAAATGTGAAAAAAAAAAATGAATAAAATATGTCAACGTATTTAAATATGAAAGATTTAGTTTCTTTAGTACCTACGTATGCAAATTGCAACGTTTCATAAAAATAAAAACTAGATCAAGTGATTCATGATGAAAACATTATTTTAACAACAACAAATCTTATAAAGTGCACTATGGAATTTGATGTACATATTATGTACATGAGTTTTGCCATATGTCATATGGCAAAATTCAGTTTGGCACCGTCATGCCAGCGCACCGTTTTTACAATAAGGAACGGCATCTTGATTAGCTGGTAGGCAGGGCTTGTTACAGATATGCGAGAGTTTTTTTTATTTAAAAACAGCAAAATATGTGAATTACGTTAACAAATTATTTACTTTGGGTGTCAAAAACGCATACGAACTGCGAATAATCAGATTTTATGAATTATTGGTAGAAATTAGTATGAAATGTTATTTTTGGGGCAAATTTTTTTGAAAAAAGTGCGAATTCTGTGAAAATATGAAAAATAGGGTTACGAATTAACGGAGTTTAACTGTATAATGTTTTAAGCACTTGTATCGAAAACTATTGTTTGCAAATGAAAATAATGAAGAATCAGTCATCAATTTCCATGAGATTATTGATTTAAAGGTTTGTTGCCACATGGCAGGCAGCATAGGATTGGAATTCTATAGATGTGTCAACATTAAAAAATCAAAGTTTCAGTGACAGTAATGCAACTGTTGTTGTTTCATTAAATGCAAGAGTTGTAGAAGATACCACAGAAGCAGTCAAACAAATTTTAATATGAAGTGATGTCAGTCAGTGGTTAAGTTGTGATGGGAATGATCCAGGATTCCACATTTTGAATGATGAAATAATTGAGGCAGTTTCTGACTTACCCTCAGAAGAACCAGACCAAGAAAACAAGGAGGGCGGAGATATCGGTCCTCCACATTTTGAAGCATTTCAGTGTTTAGATGTTGCTATGAGGTGGTTTGAGACAGGAAGAATTTGACTCAAGACAACTTATGTGTTTCAAAAGTAAACTTGATTTGGCGTACTGACTTCTAGTAGGTCTTCAGTGTACACCTCGTACGTAAAGGTCCAATAAATAGACTATGTAACAATTAATCTTTTATTACCATAAGCTACAATTTCATATAAGGTATATCACTCGTATGTCAAACAACTAAACCGATGAACCGCGAGCAAAGAGACGCGCACACTCCCGCGCACCGTCTTTATACACATACTAATAAAGTATAGCCAATTTTAAACAAAAAATTATTATTAAATTTCTCAAAAAACAATATTTTGTAGGCATATAATTACATATGTACAAACATATAATGTAGGTAAGTGAAGTTATATTTAAATAAAAAGTATTCATTTTAGTGTTTTAATTCTGACTTATTTTTCTTTTTATATACAATTATTCTTTTTGCAGTTTAGATAGCTATCCTTTTTACAGATAGTAATTTAGTAGTAATGATAGCATACGTCATTTCTTTTTGCTAGATGATGTTTTGCTTAAGCTGACGAGCCCTTGTGGCATATTCTCTGTATTACACTGCTGATTTACAGTAACACATTAGCTGGAATAGTATCATATGTACCGTCATCATTTCTCCCTCACAACGCAATATGTAACTTGCGCATTCATTCACTGTGAATTACTTATTAAATGGTTCTGCTAAAAATATATGGTAATATGTTTCATTTTGTGTTCCAGGGACCTGAGCTTCAAGAAGGGCGACATCATATTTCTGAAGCGGCGCATCGACACCCACTGGTACTACGGAGAGAGTGGGGGCAAACAGGGGGCATTCCCCATGACATATGCTAAGGTGAGTTTCTCCGCTGAACAAGCGTAGAATACCTTGGTACAAGACTACCATTATGTACAATATGATGGTACACGCAGACCTGCAAGATACTGACAAAAAAATTCACACAGGACCCCAAAATTTGCAAGTTTTTGAAAAAAATGTGCATTTTTCAGCACTGTTTAGTGGAAACATGTCAATTCTGTCCAGCTACACTCTTGCAACTAATAAAGATTTCTAAAATTGTGTGATATTTAAAAATGATCACAAATTATTTATACATTACTTAAAATCACATCAAAATAATTGTAACACTAAAACAACCAAAAACCCATGAATTGAATAAATGGAATTACAAAATTTTGTTTCGCTGTACAATCCTTAGAATATTAAGAAAGTCATAATAATTCATAAAGCCCTTTGTATTACTAATTATTTTTTAATTTAAAGTAAAATAATGATTTAATCCAAAAAGTTTAAAATATATTCTCAAACTTATCACATAATCCACCATCTTATTCCAACAGATGTGATGCATTATGCAACATAAGCCAATGATCAGGAATTGATGTGTCTACAGGTGGTGATTCCTCTCCCTGTGAGCGGTAGCCCTCAGTGCAAGGCCCTGTACGATTTCCACATGGCTCCGCCTGATGAGGAGGGTTGCTTGGCCTTCGAGAAAGGTATTTACACTCGGCAAAAAGCAATCAGAAAGCTGCGCTGTAATAAATTCACTGAGACACATTTTTTATTTTCTTTCTTTGGCCAGCCCGAGATTGATTGTTTGAGACACAACGTCGCGTCGCATGCTGATATGTTCATTTTCTTTAATATTCTTGGTTCAGTACTGATAACTATATTTTTGTAGAAATTTTTTTTTAGCCATTTATCAATACTAATGTTTATATATTAACTAATTCATGTAACAGGTGCCGTGATCTGTGTGATTCGGCGTGTGGATGAGAACTGGGCCGAGGGGCGACTGCACGAGCGCATCGGGATATTTCCAATTGCCTTTGTTGAGATGAACGCTCCGGCCAGGGCGCTTATGAAGCTCTCTAACAGGTCAGTCTAGTGTCATCCTCGTGACAATATAGATTTTGTTTCCGCGCGTCCTTGATTCCAAATAAAAGCATGAAATAACACCAATTTGGATGTAATTATATCTGAGACCCGACTAATGTAGGCATGTGTCATTACAGCGTGCGCTGTGCTCCCCTGCAGGCCCCTGCCGAGTCACTCGTGGGAGGGTCCGCGCTGCAAGCTGGACACAGGCCGGACCAGGTATTGTTGCTAATCTTACTCTGTGTCTACATGCCACCAATTGAGAAAAATATTTGTTTATAAGATATGCATGGGATAGGTTCTCAAGTATCTTCATGGACAAAAACAAACACTGAAATCCTTCAAGTAATTATAAAATAATGTAAACAAAATTTAATATGCGATGACATAACACTGCTACGCCAGAGCTATAAGTGGTGATATCTATACATACGCTATAAGTGATGTTCTGCGCGGGCACTGATTTTTGACACTATTCACTAAATTTGAGTCATGATAAAGATTGCAACAACTTTTGGGACACATTACATTCTAATCACATAAATTGAGTTTGTTTTCTCACTTTATTCTTTAGTTTTGAAGTTGCGTGGCGCACACACAACACTTACGGTGCGGATTAACTACTGTTTCTGTCGGAGAAATGACAACTGGCATATGTTTAGCTATACATTTTGAAGTTAGTCTTAGAGGATTATTGCTGGATATTGTAGGACGACGTTTTGGCGCCGGCAAAACAACATATTTTTCTAATAATTGCCTAATTTACGATAGGTGGATATCGGTCAAACATTGCCCCCCTTCCCCCCTAATTTTTGGATACAATATGTGGGCATTTAATAAATATAGGTCAATTATATGAAAAACAATTTTTTTTTATACCATTTTACTGATTTCCGCATGCGGCTTAGAGTGCTTAACATCATGTCAGCCTTGTCAACTAATCCCATGAACTTATTGTAGTCGAGCACACATATCTTCTTCCACAGTACTACACCCTCAGATGGGATTTGGCCTCCTCCACTCTTATCCCTGGCCATTCTTGTCCAGTTCCCAGACCATCCTGCTCCAGTCATCTTTCACACAGTCCGAGCACACACTTGGGCCTTTCAATTAGTTGACTTGTCCTGTCGGTCTTGTCTGTAGATGCTGCGGAGTTATCGTGTAGTGTTAAGATATGTGCTTCATGCCTATTGTGCCATTTTATAACTAACAATGTTCCTAAATGTTGGGATTTAAGTTTCACCTTCTTCAGTTTGTCAAATGGTGACGTGTTTTTCCGATTTTTGCGAACAGTAGTATGCATTTGTTTTTTTTCATAGAGATATTTAAAAAGATTTGGACTGTTGTGTTGTACCAGTTGTCACACCACAATGTAATATAATCAGCCAATAAAGTGGTAACAACAGAGCCCGAGATACTTAGACCTTGATTAATGAAATCAAGTACATATAAATCCAGTCTCGATATCACACAAAACATTAACCTCCCTTTAAAAACGATGATCCTTTCATCAATACACAAATTTTTGTTTGGCATCATAGTATTTTTAAAAATATTTTGCGTGTGCTCGACCAGTACATAAATTTTATGTAATCTATCACCGGGTGCCTGAACAGCACACGAGTGTAGCATTTGGGATAATAGCTCGTAACGGTCTCCAGGCATTGTTTGCCCAAATATAGGACTCTGACCAATGTTCTTCAATAGTCAGATGAGGATTTCGTGTCATCAGCATAGAACTGATTTGATTGAAAGTACATTTCTGGAATAGTAGTATGGACCCATTTATGGATTCTTGCTTTATCTTTGAAATCTTTTGTCCGCATACAGTAAAACCGCGATATAGCGAAAAATGACGTATATCGAAAAAAAAATCAAAATTTAGTCCCTAAAACCAATTTTTCATACAAAAATGCATTTATGTAACGAAATCCCGTTAATATTTATAACAAAATCATTTTTGTCCCGTACGAAAAAATGCCAATACATTTACGTAAATTTATAACGAAATAAAAAAATGTTAAAAGATGAAAATATTATTTCGCACTTACAAAGCCGCGCCGCTACATCTGCTGTATGCGAACGGTTTTATGGCCTTTTTGGCGGTGCGCGGCGGTCTGCCGACAAGGTAGTAAAACAATTCAAACTTCTTCTTGGGTTCATAGTAGGCCCATAAAACCATTTGACATAATTCTTGCGGCGTTCACTTGGACACGTTTTACGTACGCATACGCCTCTAATATGTATTGCAATCCCAGACCCAAATAGCTGGAAAATACGAAAATTAACAGGAACCCCCCGAAAGTTGCAGTATGTACTTATTGGGAATGTCAGTCTCAGTGTAACGTCTGTAGAGTTAAGTTTGTTCCGCTTTTAACGCGATTATTGCATGACCTAACTGAATATTTACATAAATTCATTTTCGTTTGACAATTGTTTTCGTGTGAACTCGTCAATAATATAAATAATTAGTTAAAATATTTTATGGACTATTTTTGTATGGCATTTTGTGTTTCTATTAACTATTGTTTTCGTGTGTTTACTGAAATCTGCGTATACATACTAGTGTAGCGTAATTTATTATTTAAAGTACATTTCCTAATATTTTATGAAACATTAAAATGGCTTCAGTACGTGATAATTCCTGCAAAACCTTTAACCATCGCACAAATAATGTTAACGATGATTTTAAGTGAACAATGTTAACGATAATTTTTAAGTGAACAATTTTAACGATTATATTTTGAAGTGGTTGCCGCCGTTACCGGTAAGTACCTTCGTAATTTATATACGACTCATTTTATAAAAATGCCGCGATTCAATTGTAAATTTTTTATTTTTTAATTATTTTTTATGTTTCATGCCCAAAACTATGTTTGAAGCGGCTCTACATTTAAACACAATTAAAATATTGTTTTGTGTTTGCAATATTCTGGAATTTACAAAAATATCTTCCAATTGGTGTTGAATAGGTTCTGTTCTTAATTTAATTCCTTTGATTATCCATTTGCTTATCTGTTTTAATAACAAAACTACTAAAAATATGTAGGTATTCAGTTCCCTATGGCCTTCTTCCTCATTTGTTTGCAGAATTTGGGATCTTTTTTGAAGCCGCGCAACATATTTTTGCGACGGCGCGTAACATATAGTAGGATTTTTTTTATTTATTTCATTATATGTGGGAATTCGTTATTACAAATTTTTATTTTTTGGGTCCTTGGATTTCGTTATATCGCGGTTTTACTGTATTCAGTCAGGGTTCTCGCATATCTTGACAAATGGCCTAGTTCAACCACTGATGCCATCTCCGTGCTCACGCCCACGACCACGGCCTTACACAGCTAGAAGCTCCCTGGCAGAAAGAGTTATATGCAGATGCAAGCATTACTCTTAAAAGTGTGGCATAGACCATTTCCTCAGCATGATATGTCATGCTGAGGAAATGATAAGCCGCGTCGCACTTCTAAACATGTATAAAAATCAAATGAAAGTAATAGAAGAAAAGAACACATAATCACATTAAATAGCAGAAAATAATTACATTGTTATAATTTTTAACTGCAGCCCGGTTAGCCATCTCCTTAGATGATAAATCAAAAGGGAACTTCTAGTCATGTATAGGCACGGAGATCGCCTTGACCGCTGAACTGGACTATGCCACAGTGGCAGAGTGAGAGGCTCCTGACTGAACCTGATGCGCGGATTTCCCCTTGTACCTGGTAGAATAACAGTCTACTTTGTACCAAGTGTACATTCTACATTAAGGAATCATTAATTATTGCCAAGGTGGGCGACCTGGTTCGCCTGACTTAATTTACTTACCACTTTTATTTATTTTCTATAATGCATCTACATCTATGTTTTATTAATGTACGCAGATGGATTTGTTTATTATTACTACAGTTAAATGTGAAATAATATTTGTAAGTTTATATAAAAACATAACATTAAACCTGTGTTTTAATTTTCAAAATATATAACACTTCTTTCCAAATAAAAAGTATTAGAAGGATATCAGCTATCGGTTTATTTACAATATTCTACAAATAAGGGAAATTAAATAAAAATATGAGTTGTACATAATGAATTTAATAATAGGATTCTATTACAATTGTCAGAAAGAATCAGGAAATAAAACTGACATGGTAATATTTTCAATATATTCACAAACGTTTGTTTACAAGATAAAAATGTAATGATACTTAAGAGGTTATGTATAAATCAACAAGGAAGATAGGCTAATTTATAAATGTAATAAAGGAAAAATGTTCCTGTATAACTTCATTCTAGACTTGCCGCCCTCCAATTTGAATGTTTATCGGAAGTTCATTACTTGGAGGATTTTCAATGACATTATGAAGAACTGCATGAATTATTATAAACATAAAAGATTCGCCCAGCAACAGTCGGACTATAGTTCAGAACTCTGTGCTTCAGAATATACAAAAATCTTGATTTTAAAATTCCTATACATCTTTCCACAACATTTCTTGTTTTAAATATGAATTAAATATATTAATTAGAAAGATATACATATAAATCAATTTTATCAATGTGTCAAAAATAAATATTTTCGTTTACAGTTATCGAATTTTTGAAAACTTTTTTGAATTTTTTTTTTACAAAATGGCGGAGTGGGACTTTTTCGCTAATGGAGATATTGCGGACTTAGAAATTTCCGATATGCTTATTACTACCGCAGAGTCCGATGATGAGTTGGATGATGAGAACGACATCGAGGATGATTATTTTGAGGTTCACATTTATGATGAAGACCTTCACAATACTGTTGATGAAAACCAGCCATCAACAAGTGCAGGGGTTAGGCCAGTATTTGAATGGGAAATAGATAATTGTTTCGTTCCAAATATACATAAAGTCGTCCTTCCAAATAATAAATACAAAATAAATAATAATTTCCTATCCTGAACGTTAAGGTCTGGCAACAGTATAAGTTTTATTTGTACGACGTTTTCATGTTTTTTTCATAATAAATTTAGAAAAAGCTAGTCTATGAATTTTGGCGCCAATTGGTGGTATGATGCTGTTTCACCGAGGGCTTTTTAGGTTAATGATGTTTTATAAATATTAAAATAAACCAGATATGTGCATTAATAAATTGTAACTTTCTTGGACCTATTATAAATAGCTTCCAAACAATGTACCATAATTTCCAGTGTACTGATCTTCAGGGGACTTTTTCAGATCAACAATGTGTATCGTCAACAACAGCAGCAGATGTCTCTGTCATCACCCACTCCACTCCCCACCGTCACCCCCGCAACACTCGCTCCGGGTCCCTTGTCCCGCTCCCAGCCTGCTCCTGTCCCGCCCCAGCCCGCCTCCATGCCGCCCCAACCCGCTCCCGTCCTGCCTCAGTCTGCACCCACTCCGCTACAGTCTGGCCCGGATAGCCAGCCTGATATTATTCAGCTGGTTTACGGCTCTCACGACAATGCCGCAAAATTACTAGTGCAAAGCCTCAAGCAGCATCAGCCCAAGCTGCAGCCTGAAGGAGCCGGGAGGTCTGGCGCGGCGGCGCGAGAGGCCTTCCTTAAGACGCAGGCCAACATGGAGCAATTCACCGGCCTCACTTCCAGCTACCACGCTGCTGGGGCACTCAGCTCAGATTCCAGCTCCACCACACCCTCGCTGGGCGGCAGTTCTGCCACTACCACTCCCAATACCTCCTCTTCTAACACTTCCTCGGAGAGCACTACCCCTAGCAGCCCCGCCTCCCCAGCGTACGGTGCGCCTCCCGAGCAGCCCCGCGCCTATTGTAACGTCACCCTGCAGGCTTCTCGCACAGTCACTGGCGAGGATGCTGATGTTCCCGAATTATCAAATAAAAGTAACGCATCCAACAGCTCACCAGTGCAGAATATCAGTAATGGTTCCTTAAATCTCACTCCACCGAGGAGCAACGTGTCTTCTCCTCGGACCTGCACTAACAGTCAGCAAAGTGCGGTGTCTCTGGAATTGTCATCTAATGTTCAGAACACTAATAGCGTGTATCAGAATGTTTCTGGCCGCCAGTTTGTCCCGAGTCATGTCGCATATTCGGGCAGCGGCTACACGTTGATGGCGGCATGTCAGGCACCACATGCAGGTGAAGCTCTGGTGTCCCCGCGCCACTCCCGAGATGGCCTGGCCAGGGGATCCCCACACCCGAGGGAAAAAAGACACAGCCTCACAGCGCAGGGCTTGCCGCAGAATATTGTGCAGAACAGGTGAGTGGACTCGCTAAACAGAGCCAACTATATTGTACTGTAGGGTGTTCAGCGGAAAAAATTCAAGATTAAATTGTAATTGCTCATAAACCATCAGGGTGAGGTAAGTGGGAGGGGTATTGTCCGACGCGCATAATTTTTGTGGGATTGCCAGTCGCAATGAGTCACTGGTAGGGAGTGCACCGTATTTAAAGTGCGTTGATTCATTGGTTCGTGTGCGTCGTGGTTTTTGTACTCAAGTAAGTGATGGGCCGAGCACGCAACTTATCTGATGTTGTGTTCAAAAGATCAGACAAGAAGGGACAATGGTTAACCAAACTCCTCTGGGACCATCAATGTCAGCAGCGACGCCAGAACATGTGGCTCAAGTTCGACGTGAAATTATGCGCAATCTGCGTAAATCGATATGGAAGATTACAGTCTGTATTGGAATAAAAAAAATCAACAGTGCATGTTATTTTGAAAAAGAAACTATAGTTTCACCCATACAAACTGCAAATCGTGTAGTTTCTCAACGAAATTGACTCTTCTTTACGTGAAACTTAGTGAGAACGATGCTGGAACGTTTTGGAACAGCATGGACGCTTGGAAACATATTGTTTACAGACGAAGCACATTTTCATATCGATGACTATATTAATAAACAGAACATGAGAAACTGGTGCCCCGACAACCCAAGGGAACGCCATCAAAAACGTTTACATTGTCCAAGAATGACAGTGTGGTGTGCAATTTTTGCCCGAGGGATAATTGGCCCTTTTTTTTTAACCATCAAAAGACAGTCACTGCTGATGTGTATTGCTGAATGATCAATGAGTTTTTGGTGCAGCAACTGCAGCTGTTTCCCGGAATCAACAACAGAACACAATTTCAGCAAGACGGGGTCACTCCAAACATAGCTAGAGTTTCAATGGAGAAGTTGAGGGGAATTTTTCCCAATGAATTAATCAGCAAGTACGGAGACATACATACCCTGGGCACTTTGGTCACCGGATTTTACACCGTGCGAAATTTTTTTGTGGGGATACTTTAAGTTGAGAGTTTACGGTAACAATCCTCGAACAATTCAGACCCGGCAAGAAGTTGCTGCCATTGAACCAACGCTTTGCTCTAGCGTGTTCGCAAATTTAAGAGTCCAAGTGGTTTAAGAGCGTCTCAATAGAAATGGACGGCATTTAGACGATATTGTTTATAAAACATTAAATTAGCACTGTTAAACTCTATTTTGTGTAAATAAAATATGAGAATAACGTTATATATTTAAAAAAAATTTAATATTAAATTTGAAAATTTTCGCTGGACACCCTTTATTAATATTGGCAATGATTTGAACTAAAATACCAACACATGATTATTCTGAAATTGTAGAAGTTGTTGAATCTTACTATAAATGATTTGAAGAATGCTAAAAATTATGCTATTATTCTATAACCAACATTCCTTTTATTGCAGACATTCTGCGGAGATTCTGAGTCCTCCCACAGCTGCAGCTGGTGAGCAGGAAGTGGCGGTGCAGGACCTGCTGCGCTTGGGTGAGCGGGAGCGGCAGGTTGACGGGAAAGGGGGAGAGTCTCGTAGGAAGGAGCGAGACAGGAGACGCACAGCCAGTGCAGACAGGCAGCTGCCAGCCGCCTATGTAGCGCTTTATCCATATAAACCACAGAAGGCCGATGAGCTCGAGCTCAAGAAGGGGGGTGGGTACATTCCATTTATGAAAGGATCCATTCTAAGACCCTTTCTTTTCAAACATTCTTCCTGTCTGTTATTCTTTAAAATTTACAGGCTTTAGGACTGCTATAACCTTTTTTACAATTTATATAAGTAATGGCGTGTCACCCAGTAAATAGTCACTAGTCGGAAATATATACATAGTACATGCGCGTACACACATATATACAGGTCAAATCCCATTTTGTTTACTGATATTTCATTATAGTGAATTTAAGGAATAACATATACCTACTGTATTGTATACATTTTCTCCTTTTCATGTTACGTGAATACTTATCCTTTCAGGAGTATATATGGTGCTGGAGAGGTGTCAGGATGGGTGGTATAAGGGCTGCTCCAACCGCACTAACAAGTGTGGGGTGTTCCCCGGGAACTATGTGGCGCCGGCAGCTTCTCGGCAGCACCCCAACTCTGTTCAACACAAGGTATGCAGGGCCCTTATTGGTGCTGTGGTTTCTGCATTCTGACATGCTTTGAACGAGTTGTTATAAAGTGAGCGTCTCGTTACAGGCCGTGAGTCCCAGCAGCCCGGGTCCCAAGGCTAACAGCGCCCCGGGAGTAGCAGGCCCGTCCCAGCGCCGGGGGGAGGGGGAGCCGCCCCTGCAGGCTCCCCCTGACTTGCCTCCTCGCGCCGCCAGTCCCACCGCAAGTGAGTCACCATGCTCTGTTTCATAATACAGCCAGTATCTGGTTGTTTAAACAATTCAGGCGCTTTGAATACAATACAAGTGTCCTCAAGATAAGTGAATCTCAACAGTACTGGATGGCTGTCAGAGCTCAGCGTGTCTTGTTCGTTTTCGTCAGTGTTCTCGACCAGTCGGCTTGGGCCAATAGCAGAATGAATGGGTGATATATTACAGACATAACTATGAAGGCTGGCGGCTGTGTAGTCAGCCACATTGCATTTTAAATATTCTCTTCTTTTGTATTACTTTTGTTTAGAGCTCCCTTGACAATGAAGTATCTTTGCAGCTTCTTCTCCTGTGTTCCCCTGGTCCTCTACACCCAAGGCATCCGCAGCCAAATCTTCTGACAAGGTAAATATGAATGTTAATGTAATTGCTCATTTTTCTTTTCTTCTTTCTTTCTCCTTTTTGCAAGCAATCTCAAATTGCAATTTCTTTCAAAACAAATTGCTTTTCGTTAGTGCTTTTTTTCACCATTGGGGCCACTTTAAATGAAATTGACATAATTACATGTTAATACACTAATGGGGGGAAGGGTATTAATACCTGTTCACTCGACTAACGTCAACTGTGGGAAGGGTACCTTTTACATACCTTTTACATCAAGTTTTTTCTAATTGAAAAATGTAATTAAACTCATATTGCATTGTGTAGATAAGATGTCAAGTTACTATATTAGAGCAATTAAATCCAAATTTCGTATTTTATTTCAACAGAATACATCGTGTAAATTTACAGAATTTAATCAGTCTCCACTCGAAGGTTAGACACCCTCCTCCAGGTCTATGTGACTTCCCCTAGCACAAGTTCCAAAAAAAAAACACAATTTTCTAATTTTTACAAGTAATTTGAAGCACAATTCAAAAGGTATCCCTTGAAATACATTTAACCCAGATATGCCCATCATCCTACATGCAGGGCGGTTGAATTAGGTTCATATTTTCATAAATTATAGGAATTTGCGATGTTCTAATATATTTTTTATTTTGCGTAATCGATGGTACTATTGCATCATTTAATAATCGTAGGTAAAAACAGACACAACAAATTAGTTAGTTAAAAATGTTCTTAGGTTTTCATGGCCATTCGGAATCTTATCGGAATCTGCCATGTATATCTGACCTTTCTGACCGACGTTTCGGATCCCATTGCAAGGTCCATCATCAGGGCTGATGTGATGTATGACTGTTAGTATTGTGGTTAAGTACTGGCTTGCAGTACCGTGTCGATAGCAGGGTCTGTCGTTTTTTAATTTAATTTTTATAATATTTTATATATTGTTACGAATGTGGTCTGGCTCCTGCGGATAGGACACCAGGGCACCGCCATCGGCTAGACAGTGGTTGCATGAGATATGTGGGTTCGGCTGGAAATAAAAGAGTCCTAGGCACTTACTTTCGGCTGACGAGCCTTCTTTCACCTGTGGTAAATTTGTAGTGTTGTGTAGTTCGGACTAGGAATTAATGCTAATTAATAAAAGAGTTTGATCTTACAACAGGTTTGTTTAATTGAACATAAAAGGATCTTATAGAATAATCTCTCCAAGCAGGCATAATGAGCCAACGTCGCAACAAACGTCGCAAACAAGAAATACATTACAACATGGTAGATTACAATAATGACGGCAAGCCTCTCGGATCCGAAGTTAATAGAATGCAGCTAATCCCGGCGATGCTCTGAAGTACAAATTGGCTAGGCAGTTAAACTCTGTATACAAAGTGAGACCCTCCTCCACGGTGGTAAATCGGTTGTTCCACTTGACATTGATCAAATAATAATAATAATGTCATGTTACATGACCTCCGATTTCGGTGCGCACTCATTAACGCATCCTTCTGATCCGCCTCGACGTAGGTTCTCGGCCGTCAGGCTGAACATACCCGGTGTCCGATGGCAGTGAACAACTCGTCGCTCCATCTCAAATGTAGCCTGAAATTCACCACACATCTCAGCTCTTCGTGATGCCAATCTCCACACTAGCGGATACATCTACCCTGTGCCAGGGAAGGAAATTGTATTTCCTTCCATTGATCGTGTACGATTTAATTGTGGCCAGCGGCCGCACAATGTGTTCCATACCTCTGCACGAACTCAAGTCCGCGATGCCGCGTCGCTGCCACGGCAGCACCGACCGACCGATCTACCTATCTCTCTTCCTGTGTGATTGTGGCCAGTTGTCAAAATTGCAACTTGAGGGATTAAATACTAATGTAACAATATGTATATTATTATATAATAAATATAACTTAAATTTTCGGGTCAATTAAATAACAATGCTGTTTTTTATGTAAATGGGTGTTGAGATAAAAATGTAATGATAGCATAAAATAAACATTTGTACAAAATATCAAAATTAGAAAGACCATTACAAATTGAACAATAACTAAATATAATGAAATTACTAAAAAAACAAGAAAAGTAAATTCAAAATCCACTTTTAATAAAAAAAAATTCACAACATATTTAGATATTTGGTCGAAGAGATCATAATATAGAACAAATATTTCTTCACTGACGGTGTGAAGGCAAACAACGCAAACACTGGAGAAATATTTAATCGAATATAAAAAATCAATTGTGCAACTATCTATTATATATATGTAATTAAAACTACATATTAACAACTATATATGTAAAATATCTATCTACCATATATAAATAAAACTAACTGTCTTTTTGTAGGAAATTTACATATGGTATCGATTACACCCCCTTATACATATCAATAATATTTGTGTAGAAAAATTTTAAATTGTCAGGAGACATTTACACAATTATTTTCTTAATCAAATATTTTGAATCTCAACATTGCCAAAATATTACTAAATTATTTATATAAATAAATGTAAATCGACAAATAAAATATAAAGTGTACATCGAGTAGAAGTGTATATTGTATACATTGAACTTTCGGGCAGGGAAAATAATGAAAATGAGGTTAGAATCTGTTTCTGAGACTAGAACTCGTCAAATGAAATATCATATTTCTATTTTTTATTTTGATTTCAGAAAATATTAAAAAAAAAATTAAAACTAACAAATGTAAATAGAGTGATACAAATAAATTATTGTGAGTTGCATGAGTTTAACGAAAATGACTGGCCGTGGCCGGTGGTGGGCACTAAGCCGCCACAACCTATCAAAATCAGTGAAGCTCGAGTCAATTGAACAACATAAATTTGGTAAAACATAAGACTTTGATCATAAATGATTATGTTTAACATATTATTTGATTTAATAATGATAATTGATTAATGTGTTATAACTATTTTATTTTAATCTCTTTCTTTTTTAAAATATTCCTCAACAATATTAACAAAATAAAATGAAGTGCTTCAAATTTAGAAGAATATATGTTATTAGTTCCGCTTTAAATGGTACGAAATATATAATTTAAAAAATTAAGATACTATTTCATACTGCCGATGTGAAAATGACTGAAAATGAATGTGGAAAAAAATTAATAAACTATTATATAGGTTTAAGAAAAAAGTTTTAAAGAATATCAAAAACTATGGAAAATGTTGTTTCTTGGGTGTTTTTCTTTTTATCCTGGTATCCTTTTGTTGGTTATTTTTTCCCTTTATAGCTTGGATTATTGCCGGTGGATCTCTTATTTCCATAGACCGTAAAGATCTTGGATCTATAAGTTCTGGCAATAAGGATTTGAAATAAAAATTTAAAAGTTAAGTTTCCATTTTACCTTTCCAAAAACTGTCATCTTTCAAAATATATACAACTTTCAATGCTCGTGTTATGCCCGTCCAAACAGCAAGAATACATGACGTTTTGCATGTTACATGTAATTGTCCTTGAATTTGATAAAACCAACCAGGATTTTTATCAATTTCAATTGCTCCATGTTTGTCCAGTTTCCAAAACTTTCGTTTTTTCAAACAGATTGCTTCGTCTACGTCCATTCCAGAAGCGGAAATGGGACAATTAATTTCAATAAGTGTACTGTCACAATTCCCATCCGGTGAAGCCCCCAAAAAAATATATTTCTTGTCTATTTTCAAGCCGCATCTTTTAATTATAATATTTTCTTGCTCTTCAATATCAGCAATTGCAATACTTTCATTTTCTTTTCCATATTTTATAGGCTTTATATTTGTTAAGTACCTGCCATACAGTAAAACCTTCACCGAAGGGCCGCAACTTATATTTGTTCTGCGTTTGCACACTTTGCCGAACCATGAAGCTGTTAGTCTATTTCTCCTTTCTTCCATCCACAATCTGATTGAGATCTGGTTTCTTTTTTAATGTTATCGATTTTTTCATCCGATTTTTTCAATGTCAAAAGAAATGTTTCTTTTTCCCTCTCGAAAGCACCTGGTTCCATGTCGGAGCTCTGTGCAAACTCTCTGTAATCTGGATTTTTTACCGAGACCTTGGTTTTAGAAATATACTTTCTTTGCTTTTACGTTCATTGCTTTACCTCTCATTTCCAATAACTTTGTGTGTTTTCCCAGACTTTTGTTAAATATATTATGATGCAAGGCATATAAAGGACGGCCAGTATTATATGATACAGCAGCCACAAAACACCTGGCTCGGTTTGCTTGCCTGCAAGAATAATTTATTCTTTTACCTCCAACATATTTGGTAATTACACCATTAAATCGTTCCACTATATTGTTGTCAACATCGTGAAGAAGACTCTTGGAATGTCTGGCAAGTTGGTATACAATTTGCATAATTCTTAGCTAAAATACGTTTTTTTTAAATTCAGGAATGAAATTTGCATCATTTGTTTTAGAGGACATACAATCTGTGTGCTCACCAAATATATGGAGGGGACTATTGACGATATTAGCATTCAAGTCGTCCTCTAAATTTTACAGCAGATCTTATTGCCATCCTCAATCGTAAAATTGCTTTTCCATTCTTAATTCTTAAGTTCAAGGGATATTTAATATCTTGAGATGCTATTTTTAATTTGTTGCAATAGTTTCGCAATAAATGGTTACGGTGCTCTATTTTTTCAACTGTAATGTTTCTGGCATCTTTTATTTTTTTTATACGTACTAGAATCTCCATCGGAAATGAGCTGAGCGTAAATGAGACCATACATCTTGACAGAATTTTTAAAGCCATTTAGTAAGATGGTATTCTCCATAGCGGAGGAACCACTGTCAAAAGTTTTGTAACACACGTGTTCCACAGGTTACAATTGTTTTTTTTTAGAGTAGCCACATTCAATACTGATAATATCTGAAACGGCGCAGTGATTAACGTCCATTTCGTCAACTTTATCGGCAGGATCTTTTTGTACTCGCTTTAATATTCAACGAGTAAGTGATGGGCCGAGCACGCAACTTATTTGGTGTTGTGTTCAAAAGTTCAGACAAGAAGGGACAATGGTTAACTAAACTCCTCCGGGACCATCAACGTCAGCAGCGACGCCAGAACATGTGGCTCAAGTTCTCAAGCGGCTCGTGATGGAACCGCTGGTGGTGGGTACTACTAAACGCTAACGGCAAAATATCGGGATTTCCTGTATGCCACATGTAACATCTTTTCTCATATTTGATCTCCTGACCTGTGACCTATCCTTACTCTACAATCGAAAAGTGTTGAATTATTTGACTTCTAAAGTCATTTTGGTCTTGTCTGTGATTCTACTATTCTGTTTTGCTACATCAGTTTATTTTATTAAGGTAGTTTAATACTTTAAATTAGTGTTTTAATTTTATTTCCGATTTATTTTTCTTTTAATATTATTTATTTGATACTATGCTTTTTTACAGTTTAGATATCTATCCTTTTACAGATAGTAATTTAATAGAACATATTAATGGCTTATATAATTTCTTTTAAGTTCATAGGTAGTTACATAAATTGATTTATTATGGTACCTAGCCCTAGTTTTAATATATTTCGGTTATAAACAAAATATATTGGTGGTGAAATTCTAATTCAATTATTTTGGTTTCTCCATCATATTTTCTTTCCGGTAAACTATTTGTGTATGTGTACCTTACAAGCATTTTAAAAAGTATTTTAAAATAATAAATAAAACATTCTTAAATCATTGTAATATAAATGTAACTTTAGTTAAAATGCAAAATTAGATGTTGAGTGTAAATAATGCATGAGAATGCTGCGTGACGGCAGAAATTTCAATATTCAAATTTGCTGCTCCCTCAGAAAACTTATCAGAAGGGTTTCACTGTCAGAGTTCTATTTTAGTAGCTAAAGTAAACATTTGAATATTGTGGGAAATACTGGACCAGTTGTGGAAAATGGAGGAAATTATTTTGTAGATAGATAGAAAAGCAATGGCCACAGCTTCTGTTGACTTAAGAGTCACTCAGAAGACCCATTTTTACATTTTTATTGGGCAACACCCCGGAGCAATTAAGTGATGCGGGTACAATGTTGATTATCTCGCTAAATGTTATAGAGACAATTCTGTCTCGCATTATCTCATTATCTCACATTCCGTATTCAGGCCAAGGATAAGGAGAGGAGCAAGACCGAGAAGGCTCCGTCCACCATGAGCCTGATGAAGAGGCTGGCCGCCATGAAGAGGGGCAAGAGCCCTCCACTCGTCGCCCCCAACACCTCCGTGGACAACCCCGTGTTCGAAGACAGCCCCGCGTTCACTCCGCCTCATCCGCACCCCGTACACATCAGGTACTCGATGCGGTTTGGCACTTTGTCATCATTCCGTAACGTGGCTTGTCTGTCCTACCTGACTGCTGTGTCCGCTTGCTGCGTGTGCTTGCTAATAAATATGGTGATTGCTTTTCTGTGTTCTTCCTCCTAAATGCCGCGCCTGTTTCACACCAGCTGGATTCTGTTTTAAGTAAGTTTTTGAGAATTTCAATGCCATTTGCATGAATAGATGATTCGATGTCTTCTTTATTTCAAATGATTTGTTGAAAATATGTTTCATAATTATGATTACACACACACACACATCTCGCACGTGCATATCGTTTGGTGTTTGGTAAAATCACATTTATTATCAGTTGAGGGGACCGAAAATCGAGACAAAAGTTTTAATAATGACTTATGATAAATAAAATAAAAATTTTGAAAATTCGTTTTTTCCTTACAGCTCAAAGTAATTATATATATATATCCATACATATTAAAATAACAAACAAGTTGTCAAAACAGCGTAAACAAATCACGGCATTATTTATAAAAACTCGATTATAATGGACTATCTTTTCGCGTCATTTTTAATAATGACATAATCATCGAACTTGTCAACACCGCCATTTCTCTATTGTATCATTTCTGTATTGAAGTTAGCAACGAACGTCTGCAGCGCTTTTAAAAAAAACTCAAATATTGAAGCTCTCTAGGGGGGATGTTACGACACAATGTTTTTATATATGTACTTAATTTTTACATTTTTAACGCTTACCAAATTTTAAAAAATAAACACTTTTTTTCTTCTTCAATCGTATTATTTCAAAACTGCAAAAAGAGAAATATAAATTTAAAATTATTATTTTACACTATACATACAAAAAATATTTTTCTCATGAGTGTACATTTTATTATTAGTTTATTTAATGTGACTTAACTTTATACAAATGATGCAAGCCTGTCGTGTTACTATTTACTTCAAGTGCTGGGTAGTCTAAAATAACTGGATCAGTGAGTTTACTGCTAAAAGCACTTACATTACCGTTAAATGGTATTATCACGGTGGGCGAGAGATGTACAACGTGTGTATCCATCAGGTCTGGCTCGTGCCCCAGCCAGCTGCTGCAGGAGAGCGTGTGCGGGACGGTGGGGCCGGCACGCGGGATTCGTCAGGCCCCTGGGCCCGGCCGCCACACCCTGGGTGCCGGGCCCAGAGCCAGACCCAGACCCAGCATCGCTGCCCTCGCACAGATAGACAGGTATTTACCGGACGATTTATGAAATGTAACTTTTGTAAACCTTAAAACATGCATCGGTTACTGTATTCATTTTAAACAATCAAATTACAAATATTATTTAATGTTTTGTGTTTGTTTTGCATTTCTTTAGTTTTGTTCCGCTATTTTTTATGCATTATTTGTTATTTATAACGTGTTGTATAATTTGTGCATAATGTGTTATTTTACTGGTTTTGGATTCATCAGTATACACCTGTTCTATGTTTCAAGATTGGTGGCTACTGAATGACATATATATTTTTCTTCTATGCCGTCTTCTATCGAAGGTTGGTGATCATGTTGCAGTATGCTGATTTATCTTGCGCAAGATGCATATTCCCATTTTGGACACTGAGCCACTTTTTGAGGATACACATTCGAGAATAGAGAATAATCTCTTCTCTCCCCGGCATAATGAGTTGTAAGATATCGTATTTCTCACTGCGGAGAATATGTCCCGAGTGCGCAACTTTCCTTTATTTAATAGTTATTAGTTGTCTCCATTTAGTCATGCGTCTCAATACCTACCTAGAGTTTTAGCATACGTCGATACATCCTACTTATATTTCTTTTAACATCCAGATCTTAACTCCCTAGAGCAGCTCTGTTATTGCCTTCCAACAGTCCCATGCTTCAATTGCAAAAGTGCTTCTTACTATCTCAATTCTTATTTTGATTTCGGGGTCCCAGTACCCCTTTAGCTACTCTTTACAAGGTACTCTTTTCTACCTTTTTTACATCATGGCCGTCCATGGAAGTAAAATTCTTAACATTTTGTATACTGATTTATTTATTAGATTTTATTGACATACATGTTTTTGTTGTAACAGAGGTGAATATAAAATATTATAATATAATAATATTGCAATATAACATGATAGATTTATTATAATTATATTGCTGTTAAGTATAATACTCGTAATTTATTGTGTGGGATGGAGTAGACTACACCTCTGATATATACAGCATTGTCCTGGCTACTTTGCTAGACTGCCATCTGTGTTAAAGTAGCCAGTTTTTTTTCGTGCTGTTGTGGTGTTATTTACTATGAACTTCTTCAGTCCTTATAGGCTTTACTAATTTCATTAGTCTTTTTAGTGAAAATTGAGGTCTGCAATATAGTCAGCTAGGAATACAATATTTTTGTATTTACAAATTAGAGAATCAAACAGTATTTTATAAGTAACGCAAAATTACATTATAGTAGATGTGATATTATTTTCTGTCACTCCAGGACCTGTAATGCGTATTGATCGGTTTGTATTTATTTATTGAGACAAAAGATTTGGGAATTTGAGTAATGCAAGCAAAAATTAATAGTAAAAATGTGTCAGGTCTGGCGAAGTCCTGTGGGCCTCCCGAGTTCAGCAGCCTTCCCAGCAACACTCGCACCCGCAGCAGCACCGCAAGTCCCACTCGCTGGATGCGGGACAGCAGCTGCGTAACAAGGATTCCACACTCACGAGGGAGCGCTTCCGCTGCATCGTGGCCTACCCGCCTAACTCGGAGTACGAGTTGGAGTTGCAGGTGGATGACCTGGTGCTGGTGCACCGGAAGTGGGGTGACGGCTGGTACAAGGGCACCCTGGAGAGGACGGGGCGCACGGGGCTTTTCCCCGCCTCCTTCGTGGAGGCTTGCTAGTCTTGGGCTGTAATTGAACCAATCCATTAACTAGATAATATATTCCTACGACCATGACACGTATCCTTTTATCCCAAACGATACTCCCTTTGAACTGATAAGTTTTGTAATTAACTTTGTAAGCGAGTTTGAAATGAATTACAATTAATAGTAAATTTATATAAAATAATTTTTACGTCGGGTTAATATTTTATAAACAATGAATTTGTTACATATACGTACGTGCAACAATCTAAAATATAAGAATTGTGAAAGTATTTTAGTTAAAATATTGCATTTGCTATATTATAGGTCCACCACATTAATTGAGTGAAAGATTGTGCAGTTTGGTGACACTCACTTCGAGAGCCACTGTTTTTCAGTTAAGGTGTACTGGGAATAACATAGTCGTATTATAATTCTTATTAAAAAGCAATTTGTACAGTCCCTCTTATCAACAGGTGTAAATGGCAATGTTTGCACAGTACAAAGTTTGTTTCAATAAAAGTAATTGATAAACTACAATAATAATAAATGAACACCGCTATGTATCTATCAGAGAATGTCATCTTTCAGACCTCGCTTACATATCGCACATCCCATAGAAAAGTATAATAAGTTTTATGATTTATGTTTTATACGTATTTAACCCATCGTTAGTCGCGCGGGCAGCGCAGTGCTCACCCAGACAGTTTATTCCATACTGTTTTTTTGTATGAAACATATTAACTTGAGGGTCTGTCTACTTTCTAAAAATTATGTTTTTCAATATTACAGGCTCAAACACGTGTTTGCTATTTTTGTATACATTCGGTTGTGTTATATACCAAGGATAGAGAGAGGACGTCTTTCACGTGTGATCGCTAAGATAAATTTTTTTTTGTCCGGTAATTTCTTCTTATTATTTACTTTCTTGTTGTAATTTTTTTTCTTGATACTTACCATCACGCCTTTTCTCCATGGGGGTAGGCAGAGAGGGTAGAGCGCCACACTCTTCTGTCCTGACAAACAATTCTCGCCTCATCCACATTCATACACCTTTTCATACAAGTTTGCCAATTATAGAGGCTTCTAACAGGGCCACCTTCTAGTATCCGGTTTATTTAGTCTTGCCAAGTTGTCTGCGGACGTCCTCTACTTCTGGTGCCATCAACACTTGCTTCATATATCTTACCATTCTCTCCTCATTTATCCATAACGTATATATTTTTTCTTGATCCTTTAAATAAAAATGGTGAACTGTTGTTTACAATTACAAATACACAAGAGTTAAAAAAAATGTCTAAATTCAATATTCTAGCTTAAAAACGTAAAGAACTGAGAGGCAGCTATTTGCTCGACGACATAAGCAAAAACGAGCAACCAACAGCGAGTTAAGGAAGCATTACTTTTATGCTCCATGAAAACCACATTGAAGTTAGTTCACCTCTTCTCTGCGAATGGCCCCTCTCTTCTCGACTCCCGGGGACTGCTTGTTCATTATTCCCCGCAGTAAACAGTATAATTTCTGCACAGTGACACGTGTCAATTCCATTCATAAGTGTATCAATTCACTATTTATCAATAATAAAATTAAGGTCCCATGACAAATAATAATTCTGTTATTAAACAAAGTTTTGTTTTCGCTCTCTTCTCTTCTTGGGATGTGCGATATATGAAAAACATAAATTGTATAGATGAATTTGGTTGGTCTGAGTGGTATGGCAATTTTAACATGTACAATATTGGTTTTATAATTATTCTGCAGTTTGATCGGGGTGATGATTGTACTTCAACATTGTGTATATGAATTTGGTTTTATAATTATTCTGCAGGCAAGTGCTGACGTGTGATATGAAGTTTAATCGGGGTGATGATTGTACTTCAACATTGTGTATATGAATTTGGCTGGTCTGAGGGGTATGGCAATTTTAACATGTACAATATTGGTTTTATAATTATTCTGCAGGCGAGTGCTGACGTGTGATATGAAGTTTGATCGGGGTGATGATTGTACTTCAATATTGTGTATATGAATTTAAAAAATGTGATTTTCATATTTTTTGTAATTCATTTTCCTTTTAATATTTATTTATGAGAAACAATTCTTCTCATTACTATTGAGGGCCGAGTGGTATTTATTGACCTTGCAAATTTTTACTATCTAAACTAATAACAGTAAGTTCTCCTTTCTTATTTTGTTTATACTTTTGTCGATTTAACCTCCTTATCCTCCAATATCTTTTGTACAATGTATATGTGTAAGTATGAGCATATCAATACATATAAAGTTGGTGAATCACCGCCATGAACGACGAGAGTATACCATTTTTTGATTTCTGACTTAGATATGAAAAATGACAGTTATACTGCGTAATAAACAGTGCACTTATTGAAGGTGGTGGGCTAGATGTGTATTCATTTACCAAACTGAAAGATCAGCCTTCACTGGCTTTCTTGGAGATGTCAGCCGTATGATTACGTTGAGTGTTTATATCTTTTGGATGCAGAATGCCTCGGTTACCACACGACAGACCCTCGTGTGGCCCCGAGGCAATAACATTTAGTGCAATTGTGCAAATTATTATTATTATTTATAGCTAGGTTTTATTCTGACCATATACACAATTACGTAGTAGTTATTTTTAAGCTAAAGCAAAAGTAATTTGCAAAAAATATTTAGTCATAATATAGATGAAATTTATTTTACAAGTTGTGAACTTTTAGGTCATGGTGTATTTGCGTACGTACATACATGTCACTAAAGCTCAACAATAGGAGACTCTTATTTCAAGTTGACTACATTCATATTTATTGGCGAATTATTAAACTTTTAGCTAAATCTGTTTAGTTAAATTTTAAATGTACCATAATAATTCATAAGCAATGTTGGTTTACCAATCTAAAGTGAATTATACAATTCTGTAATACTATTATAAATTTTATTAGAAAAATGTATTTATTCCGCTGTCCGCCTGATGTCTAATATCATCATTTCCTCGTCGGATTGACATAAAGCACTCCGAAATATGCAAATCTTTTACAACTAAATTATTGAAATCATTTACCCAAATTATCCGTAAATACATTACAATATTAAGGTAATGGTCTGTATATATCGTAAATCTGTACAGTTAGTTTGTGTCTTGTCACGTAGTTAGTTAAATATTTATTACATTGATATCAATTTTATCGAAGGAACACTATTGTGATGGTCCGATACACTCCGGTGAGCGATCATTAGAGTTTCTCTAGAAGGTTCCGCCGCACGGCAATCAGTTCTGCGAGGCCATTATTGAAATAAACAGATCATTTTCTAACGTGTCGGTTGTTCAAAGTCCAGGTTTCAATATTTGTATTGCTGTGCCACCAAATAATATTGATTTATTGATGTGATACACACCAAGTATTTAATTTTGTTTCTGGAATGAGTGCGGTTTTCTGATGCTTTCTCAATAACGGTTACTTTTGTTCCACTCAACCTTTTTATTACTCTTTTCAACCACAAATTAACTTAATAATGATGCAATGATGTCATGCTGAAACTTTTTTGTGATGCACAAAACCATATTAACTGTTATAGTGCCAAATATTTTCTTTAAATATATGATACAGTGCCAAATAAAATTCTGCTGTTTTTTATGTCACTTTTTACTGTTAGAAAAAAAAGTATTTCTCTAAAAATTATTTGATTTTCAAAATTCTTTCAACATTCTTTTCACCAAGCTTTGTATTATGATAATAGAACACAATAGTTTATTGAAAACGAAAATCAAAGAAATTAAGGAAATAAAAAGAAAATTATGCTCGACACAAATGTATATACAGGCGGTCCTCGACTTTCGTACGTAATTCATTCTTGAAGTATGTACGAATGTTGAAATGTAAAAAACATGGAAAAAAGTTTTTTAAATATTTATTTTAGAATGAGGTGCATTATCATATTATTATAACACTATTGATCAGTACCTGGTGTTTTCTTTATACATTTATCAACAGTTTGTTGAACAGTACTTTTCATTTTCATTTCTTGATAAAGAGTTCTGTAACGCGCTGTCTTTTTCTATTGCCTTTCGTATATGAGATTATACGCTCTGTGGTCAAAAATTTTCCAAGATGCATGTTTATATTCTTGATTGTCAAAGTTTTACCAGTGAGTTCATTATCAGCTTCTTTTTATTTTCCTTCATTTTGTAGTTCATTTATCTTTTGTAGATTAATCAAATCTTCATTTGACAAAGGTTCTGAGTGAGATTCCATTAACTCATTAATATCTTTGTTGTTGACACTCATTCTTTCCTTTGCCAAGTACGTATGTGCAGTCATATTTTTCCAAAATAATCATGTGTCATCCACATTGAAGATTTGACAAGAAGAATAACCTCCATCTTCAATGATTTTGGAGAAAGTGTAAATAAATTCATGGGCAGCTTTCCAATCAATTAAATATGATGTAAAGAAGACCCAATTTTAAATTTGTCCCCAGCTTTTGCTTGCCCTCAATTCTGTAGCAGAATCTTCTTTTAATCCTTACTTCTAATTTTCATGCAAACTAAGAGCCTTAGATTGAATAATTGCTAAGTTCAGAGAGATGGCTTTCTGATGTTGATCTTCAATCCATAGTCAAAGATTTCTCCATTTCATCCATTACTATGTCATGTCTTTTTGAAACAATCTTTGAAGCCATTGCCACAATTTTGAACATATTCCTTACTTACTGACTATGGCTAAAATGTGAGTTTTTAGCAATTACAATGAAACTCTGTTAATTCGTAACTCACGGGACCGAAATTAAAAAAAAAATCCAAATTACGAATAATGAGAACAATTTTTTTGAAGGCAACATTAGAAAGAAATTTTAAAAAACGCATTAGTTTACGCGTTCGCATTTTTGCGCGCGCCGCTGTCTACATGGACTGTCTATTATTTCAGCTATTTATGTGTCGAAATGTTTATCAAATATATTAAAAACAGGCTTCTTCAAACGATTCACCAGTGTTTGATGCAACAAAATTAAGGACATTTCAATTTGATCAGCGGTCGAACTTGTCTTTTACATCAAAATTGAACAAGAATTGGAATATTAAAAAGGCAGTGAAAAATAATGAAAAACTTTTTAATCTTCATACTTCGTTGAAGCTTATGATTTTTAAAGTTTGAAATTTTCCCGTTAATTTTATTTTTGATATCAATTTTTGTCAGTTTTTAAAATATGTTCCATATTTGCAAATGGTCAAGGATTTACACAAATTACAAGATATTTGTGCCATTTTAGAAAACAAAACACGAAAAAAAAAATTATATGTATATATATAAAATAGACTGTATTTAAATACAAAGGTTTCAGTTTCTTTATTACATTAAACAAATTGCTACATTTTGCATCACAATGCACACAATCATATATAATGCTTGTATGATTTAATTATAGCAAATAACATTTAGCTTATTAGTTTTATATTATTATATTAGTCTAAAGGTACAATCTAAGTAATACTTTTGAAAAAAATCAAATCTAGTGTATTACTTTTGATATAAATGAATAATAAAAGCCCACATTTTCATAACAAAAACACAAAAATATGAATTATTTTTGAAATTGCCCTTAATATATAAATTACGAAATACAAATTGCTCAAATTAATTTAATTAGGGGTTACACGGGTGAGTAGAAATATATAATTCGCAATGCGCCGACAATCATTGTCGAAATAACAACAAATCTTATAAAACGCATGGCAGAATATATGGTATCACTCAGTTCGGCTGCGATTTTCTGAGCTCTAAGTGCGCTGATCTATTGCGATAAGGAATAGCGCCGTGATTGGCTAGGTGTACGAAGGGATGATGAATGTGTAGTCGCGCCAAATTGAAAAACACGTGAATATGCGAATTACGTGAACAAATGATTTATTTTAGGTAAAAAAAATGCATACAAGCTAAGGTTTTACGAATTATCGGTAGAAATTAGTATGAAATGCTATTTTCGGGGCTAAGATTTTTGAAAAAAGTGAATTACGTGAGAATACGAAATATGGGTACACGAATTAACTGAGTTTTACTGTAATAAGGTAGTTTGAATATAATAAAATGTGAATCAAATAAAAAATCACTGTCGTGTGTCTAACGTACACTGAAGTATGGAGCGCGGTCGCGTTGTTGGCACTTTGACATAAACATGTGGCAGCGCCGTAGCGCTTTTCGGCACTAAAACAGTTAATCTTTTCACTTTTATATAAATTTATAACTATACATATCTTGGATTTATAAAATAAAACTATCATTCAATTTCAGCTAGTGAGCGCCAACGTGTAATAAAGAAATGGAAATCTTTTAAAATCATTTCTCTAACCATTGAATATCTATCATCAATCAATTGTCTATTTCAGTTTTTCATGTCTGCATTGAATATTTTTTAATCTCACGTCAGGGTCCAACGACTGATGGTTCGGTGGTTCTATTTCAGTATTTGAGCAGTGATTTTCTAATTATTATTTTCATGACTTGGTGATAATTAAGCTTTTAAACATTTTATTTTTCACACCTTGATAGTGAACGTTGTCTTTTCTTATTGTCTACTCCCAAAACTTGTTCCTATTATTTTGTAAATTTATTTTACCATTTTGAGAAATTGTATTTGTAATTATTTGTAATTTGTACTGTGTTATTTATAATAACCCTAAGCAGGTATTGTGCTTTCAAGTCCTGAGACTGGTTCAGCTGCCTCTTGTCTAAAAATCCTACATATGAGCGTGTGTATAAATGCATTGTCTAGAGTGCAATTAATACATATTATATTACATACATAATATAATGTTATTGAATATATATTTTTAATCGAAGGCATCTTTCTCCCAGGGGCCAAAAACGAATTTTATGATGCATTTACCTGCAGTGAAACAACCAATTATGTTTTTATATTAAAATTGACCAAGACCAATAAGAATGAGAAATCACTGTCAAAATACTTTTGTACAAAGCTAAGACAGCGGACTTGCAACACAATACCGGTGAGGTGTTAAGGATATAGTATTAAGGAATAATTTGTAATTATCTTTCTTGCGTCATTTTTAATTTTGTCAAATAAATGCCTCTTAAATAGATCACTCTGTTGATCTGATTCCGAAAACGAAAATTGTATTTGTCACTTTTTTCTGTTTAATTGTAACTGCTTAATGTTTGCTCGGAGGAAGGTTGGAGCATTTTCAACTCTTTCAGAATGATGTTGTGATTTTTCCAAAGCAGAAAACAATTAACAAAAATGGTGTGTAAATGTGTTGAATAGTATTTGCAAGTCGTAGAAATAATGAAAATTCTCAAGGTATGAAAGTAAAATTGTCCAAAGAATATGTAATAACTAATTTATTTTTGCCTTTTGAATGTCAAAATATCAAAAGTCAAGATTAAAATAATATATTCCGGAAGTGATAGGGATAGATTAACACGGATTGGAGATGGAACGGGAATATCTCCATTTTCAAAAGGTTTTCCTCATTTTAGTGGGAATAGGTTGTACATTGTAAATTTTGATTTTGCATTTGGATTGTTTCCTAGAATTTTTTATTTATGTGACATAAAAGCGTGTTGATTTATGACGCAAGGGGTTCCGAATTTTTTTCAATTATGAATTCTTCATAATTTTTTTACTGGAGATTTTGGATTGACAAATGGCTAGTTTCAAAGTGATTATTTTGGTCATGAAATATTATATTAGAATAATTTTGAATTTAGAATACACTTTTAAATAATTTTGCTTGCTCAGTAAACCTATTTTTTTTCAGTTGTATTTAAAATAAATATGTTTTTGGTTGAGTTTTAAATGGTTGTAGTGTTTGGTCAAATTACAAAACTAAACATTGTTACATTATACCAAAAGTATTATTAGTCACAATTTATCTTTCTCCTATTTTACAACATTTTAGTTTAGCCCCAGAAAAGTGTAAAATCAGCGTTCCAATAACTTTTGTTATCTTTCACAAATTACCGGAATGTGTCAGGTGCTAAAGGTTAAGGAATTGACCATTTTTCTCATATTGTTTCGAGAAATCTCAACCTCCGAGTCTAAATTTTGTCAAATTCATAAACAAGGTGCAAAATACTAAACAGTACAAAAAATGAATATTGAATAACAACAATCAATATAATATTATTTAAAATTGTTGGCTTACAAGTTTCATATAATATTTGTTGTCAGTGAATATTACTTTACGAGAAATTATTTTTATCAACACACGGGTGATTTACATTCTTTAATGAAGAAAATATATCAGCGTGGGTTACTTCAATATTTCAACAAAGTTTTATTGCATTAAATTGTAATTGGAAGAGTCTTATTTATTAAATTAATCAAAATATGTTTGTCCAAATTGAGAAACCAATATATACAAGTGAATATATTTCTATTATCTTGCGATATTTTATAGTTTGGAGGTTGTGACGTCTCATCGGATCGGCAATATGACATCTTTACAGAGCAAAAGAGAATAATGTTTCAGAGTATTGTGTCAGATGGAAGTTGTAATTAATTGTCGATTGTTCAAACACGGTCGCACATGAATATTATTTGTATCGTAACAATACGCGGATTCCATTTGTTAGATCTCAAAATGTTTTATGATATTGCATACTCACTCATACCTGATGGGATGCGCAGTCGTGTGCCATGTTCACTACACCGAATGCTGCAGAGTATTTTTGTTTAATTCCAGTGTACCAGGAAGTTTCTAAATTATTTACGTTGTTTTACATTATTTTAAGGGATTATTGTATTAATCCAGTTGCCATTTTAATATTAACAATTTTAAAAGTTGCAAAGTATTTAAAAAATATTTTTTGTATTAATGAGACACAGCTCCTGTATCAGGGTAATTTATTTTGTATAAAGCATGTTTTCTATACATAGCAAGTAGGATTTTATATAAATATATTATTATATGATTCGTTGAATGTTTTTATTTGTAAAATAATTGAAATTTGTGAATTTTGTGTTTCCACACGTTTGTATAAATGTTTACCAACATGATTTGGTGAATATTATTTTGAATAATGAAATGATCATATACAAGTGCATGTACCCTATGTATGGATGTTTATAAAATTATCCAAATTAAACTTAGTTTTTCTTTATGTTCCCCATTTACTATGTATTTAAAAAAAAATGGCATTGCTTTAGCGTTTATTTCTAATAGCATAGTATGGATGGATGTATGTATGGATGTCTCCTAGTGCATAGATGGTATGATTTGCTGACTTTGTGTTTCATCCTTATTATGGACCTGTCAAGTTGACTCCCAGCCCCCACAATAAAAATATTCTTTTAATTGTCCAGAAGTATAAATCAGGCTGCAAAATAAAATAAATATTGTGTCAAATCATTTAGTTTATTTAATAATTTATAGTAATTGTTAACAACAATAATATATAATTCACATTTTTTAAATACTAATTTAATGTATTAATTATAAATATATACACCAGTATTTTTCATGGCAAATTTTCATGTCCTAACACAATTGGTAGTGTACTTCCTCGGATTGGAAATAGAGATCCAGGTTCGAATCCCGGTAGCGCAAAAACAATATTTTTCGACAAAATTGATTTTATATGTATATATTTATAATTAATACATTAAATTAGTATTTAAAACATCACAGACCGTCTGTTCTGAATAACTACAACTTCACAATAAGAATGTGTTCTCCTTAATAATCACATTTTTTAATTCTGCATTTCTTCCAGATCTCTCCAATTTGTTCTATTTTTCAACAGTTCTAAAAATGTCTTATATGTAGAATTTAAATATAAAATATTATTTTGTTTTTACACCACTTAATTGAATATATAAACCAACTAGTTTTGGCTCAGGCTTGAACCTTCATCGGGGTTGAACAAATATATAAACAAGTACAGTGAAATCATTTTTGAAGGGACCTACTAAAATAAACAATGAAAAATGCAGGAATATAGAAAAAAGTTACATTCATAATAACATATTCTAAAAAAGATACATATTTCACATGTAAATGAATGTGTTTAAATACAAATAAAAGTAGAAAGCTGCACAGAAACAAAAAAGTTAAATTAAACTTTGTATCGTATATAATCTTTTATCATCATTTGTTTTTTTGCTGTTGCGTTATTGCCGTAAGTAAACAGTATTTTTTCGGTGTTTCAAATGACATTTTTTCGGCATCAGTTATTGAATGTGTATAGAAAAAAAAGTTTCAATTTTTCGAAGGCCGTGCATGCTTCTGAAAACGAAGGTACAGGCGAAGAATTCTCTTTAGCGACATCTTCAACCTCTTTTGCTGTCTCCTTCAATTCAAGAATCAAGAACAATAAAATATTGAATTATTTTACGCGCATTTCTGTGTCAAGGTCCCTTAAAAACAAATAAAAAATATTCATAGTCATCCATGCCTTTTTGTTCATGTGGTATTTTACATGTAAAGTTTTTGTACTCTTAAAACACCTAGCGATTTGCCAATGACGATTGACTCGCATATGTCAGTTCCATCACTGTTGACGCAAAACAGAGATCCTCTCTTTCGACCCTTTACCACCGTGGCAGGACTCGCTCTTTAATGTCAATGTGCCGTTCGGCAGGCAATTATAAAACAAGCCAGTGTAACGAAAGATGCTGCGTAATTTAAACGATTAATGCGGTAAAATGGTACATAGAGGAATGATTGATGCGATCTATTTTTGTGTGTTTTGTATGAAATTAATTTGGGACTGAATGGAATAATCGGCACATGCAGGAAAACTATTATTCGAGGAACGATCGGTCGAGATTTCACTGTATATATTTATTCAACCCTGATGAAGGTTTAAGCCTGAGCCGAAATTAGTTGGTTAATATATATTCGATAATGTGGTGTAAAAACAAAATAATATTATTTTGTTATTTGTATTATACAAAAATTCTAGTATTTCAAAAAAAGTTGTGCCGATAAGTGCTGGGGTTTTAGAATTTTTTGTTTTATCCCTTTCCATTCAGCCACCAATAAAATGGCATTACTTTCCTTATGTGTTTGTATCTTAATTTGGGTACTTTGACAATGTGTTTGTATCTTAATTTGGGTACTTTAACAATGTGTTTGTATCTTAATTTGGGTACTTTGACAATGTGTTTGTATCTTAATTTGGGTACTTTAACTATGTGTTTGTATCTTAATTTGGGTACTTTAACAATGTGTTTTTGTATTGCAGGTTTACACTTGCAATACAAACGCATTATAAAGTATGTGAACACACTATTAGTGTGTACCAAATCAACATATGTATTATAAATTAACTGATGGGGCGTACAGCGGAAGTCAGTTATAATGTGGGTTTGCAGGGGGCGTATTTGACCCGCGTTATATGACAAGCGCGGAATAGACGAATTGCCCAAAATTATGATTTTTTTCAATGAAAAATAAGACAATTAAAATTTTTAAATATAAATAAAAATCAATTTAATCACAAACATTTAGGAACGAAAATATAACAATCCTTAAGGGCGTTCCCAAAGAGCAGTCGTACTCAACCTTCAAGAACATTCTCCCGTATGTAAACTACCATGAATAGAATAAAAAATAGTTGAGGTACAGTGTACTTTTTCGCTTCCGCTCACATGCGCAGAAGTTCAAAAATATTCTCATTGTATCGTTTCATTCTTACTTTGAATATTGCTACGCTGGAGACGTGTGCTGTCAATGTTTTGAAAAAATTTTGGAGGTTACTTTTATATTAGAGATTGCGAATAGTTTATTAATAATGAGTTTGCGTTTAAAAAATGGTAGATTTGTTAAAAAAAAGACTAGTAATAAAATAGCTAAAGCCTTAGCAAGTATGTCTGAAGCTAAAAAACAAAAAATTCAAAAAACACTTCATAAAACAGCTCAATGTGAAATTCCAGATGAGAACTACAAAATTTGATTATCACATTAAAATTACGAAGTAATTTATTTAACAAGAATTATCTAAGTCAGGCAAAGCTAAAGTCAATTTACGAATGTTGGTACAATTAAAGGATATTATTTCTATCAATATGTGTAAAAAAACTAGTTTTAAATGACATTTCATGTGATCAATTAAGAAAAATCTACAAAGGCGGTGAAAATACTATTGTGCAATTGTTTACCGAAAAATTAAATGATAAGAAAGTGCGGATAACTAAAAATAAATATATTATAATGAAAGTCTTAGACTTCTTAAAAAATCAAAATTTGCAAAAGATAAAAAGTTAAAAACCGAAAAGAAAGGTAATAAGAAAAGGATTTTATGTTTGTTTGATGTTAAAAATAATTTTTTTTATGAAAATTCTATCGCAGATTATATTTTAGAATCAATAATTATTTATTATATTAACATGATGTTTATTAATATTGAATAGTAATAAATATTTCATTTGTTATAAAAATTGATTTTTCATTCGCAAAAACCTACAGTTAACCTATATCTGTGAGCTACTCGCATTTATTAAAAACTACTGCGCTGTTCAGTAATTACTTACAATTGCTTGTAAACTATGCCCGTCTCGACACAGAATTTCTCTAGTGAGACGAGCACAGTCCAAATAGATTTTTACGTTGTATTATATAGTTACAAATAAAAATAAATAAACTTTCCGCGTAGTGCCACGTTGCCAAGTCGCCATCTCTCACTATTAAAAGTATAAAAGGAAACGTCAAAAGCATCAAAAGTAGCTCACTTTCAACATTTTTTATAACAAAACGAATACTGCTTATTTTTATAGAAAGATATTTGTTAAATTTTCAATTAATGATTCTCAGTTTTCCAAAACAATCATAAGAAAATTACTATTGCTATTCAATTAAACGTGCGCTACTACATCGATCGGGGTATGGTTCATATGTTAAATATGCTAATTTTAATAGTCAATATTTACAAATTTACTACTGCAAGGACTATTGAAAAATATTTCTACGTATAAAAGATACTCATAAGTATATGTATTCAAAGGTTCAAAAGGATTGTAAGAAAATAGATTTTTTTGGGAACGTCCTTAAGACACCACTTTGATAATTCAAATTATTTCATTTTTTTTTTTACGAAAATGTAGATTTTTATTCATTTGTATATTGAAATTATACAATAGATTTGATTTTTTTTTATACTATTAGATAGGAACCTCTACACTCATTTAAAACTAATAAACTGAATGATATTTGGCAATAAGAAAGACCGCGACCATTAGATGCATTTTCCGCATGTCACAAAATTATCTTAATATGGAAAATTCTTGCATAAATTAAATATATTTTCTTATAATCTTGAAACCAAGATAACGGAGATAAATCTCGATTGAGACTAATTAACAAAATGTTAAAAATTAATAGTGTTATAAATCATTAAATTTGCAGTACATTTGATAAATTTTTGATGTTTTTAAAATACTTTGTTTTGGTAAAAACATATGTTTTTAAATAATATACTATATTTACTCACATGCTTTGAGGCTTCAACTACTATTTAAAACTAAGTTTAATATCAGAAACACAATAATCATTTTTTAAATAATATATTTCCAGTTTTATGAAATACGATATTATTAATTATATCTCACACTGTTAGTGTGCGGTTCAAACTGGCCACGGCAGTCATGAAGTCTGCGCTCTGTTAAATTTTAATTAAATTTGACTATAAAACACATTTTAATACAAATTTTGACGACAATTGAATGAATATTATATTTATTCTCGATACCTATTGCTTATTTTTGTAAATTGTATGGTTTTGAGCTGTTTTTATACGAAAACAGATTATAATTTTGACATTTCAACATAAAACATGCGTCAACCGATCAGAGCATTTTAGAATCTGATAGTGCATGTGCGGCTAACGCATGGTAGCTAACGCATGCGCGGCCAGCGCATGAAATCCATTCATTCACAAGATGCGAACCCGTGATTTTTTTGTTGGATTTGGTTCTCATTAAAAGTCAATAATATATTATTATATACACATTATTGTTCTGAAATTACTGCCTCCTGTGACTCAAAATGCCTTTGGTCCAAAAGTATCCATTGACATGCTCTAGGAAACGTTCCAACAAAATTTTAAATGATTATAAACTTTTTGAAAAAAAATCGCAACGTAAGTTGATAATTTTTACCATTTCTATAACAATTATCAATTTGATTTAATAATATAAATTATATAGTTCAATATACATATATTATGTAGTGCAGATAAATTATTTTTTATTGGAAATACATATCCTTAAAGATAAATAATTTTATCAAAAGAATTATACATGACAGACATATCTGATTGATACAAATGAATTTGTTATAGTCATATAAACACGTATTTTATTATTTTAGACATAAAAATATTGATAACTAAATAACAATAATAATAATATAAATTATTTTCAGGATGTTCCCGAACTGAGCATTGAATGTGTGGACTCGTGTGAACTTCCTAAATTGGATGGCAAAAGAGTGGTCGACATACACCAATTCTTTTCTCAAATTAATCAAATCGATGTTTGGGTGCACATGAACGAATATTGAATATGTGAAAGAACAAAGTTTTATTTCTAAATTCAGTTTAAAGTGTAATATGTTGGATCAAATTTTGTTTTGAATACGTGTAAAGAAAAAAACAACGAAATTGTGAAGAACGATAATTTCAAATGTATGAATTTACATCCATTTTTTCTTTATAAATCAAGGCAAAATTGTAATATTTTATAATCATATGTTTATCGACACGAACGATGGTTTTTATCATAAAGATAATAATTTTTATAGTATAAACATAACAATTCTTAGGTGAGAATTTTAACAAATTATTTAATTTTTGCTTGATAATTTCAAATGGCAATACATGTATTATGAATGCTGAAGAAATGGCTATTTTCTGGGACCTAGGAATTTAAGAGAACGAACAATTGTATACTTGTCCTTTTCTTTTGATACCTTTTACTCTAGCAATATTTACGTTAAAAATAATGCACTTTTATGTTTACTTAATATTGTAAAAGAATTAACTATTAGTCTCATCTTGAAAGGGTATGCAAAATACAAAAATATCTCGAAATTCAAACTGGAAAAATGAAAGTTGCCTCTTAAGCGATCATCTAAATATATGTAGGTACTTTGTCTGATTTCAAAACATATTCATATATTTAAATTAGTACTCCAATAAATTATTTAATTTTTGATGGATTTATTCAAATGACAACACATATATTATTAATAGAATCGGCGTTAACTTTGTAGTTTCATTATAATGGATGGATATAAATGAAACAATGTTATTACTCTACTTGAGTTTATTAGCACTACTCGAGTTTCGAGAGAACAGTAACTCTCATTGGCAGGTGAAGTATTAAACTGACTACATATAAATATAGGAGACAACCTAAGTCTAAATCTCCTATATTTATGCCTACAACTTAAGCCTTGCCTCCTATATTTATGTGTAGTTAGTTTAATACTTCACCTGTCGATGAGAGTTACTGTTCTCTCGAAACTCGAGTAGTGCTAATAAACTCAAGTAGAGTAATAACATTGTTTCATTTATATCCATCCACGACAACCCACATTTTAATTTCATTCCATGTATCAATATGAAGAACAGTGAAAAAGACTCCAGATACGAGTTATTTTTGACACTTGTATCGAATGCGAGAAAATCAACAATTTTATTGTCGACTCTTTCTATTCAAACCTTCCTCTCTTGCATGATTTACATAACAAATATAACGTCATTAATTATTTCTCTGATACTTATAAGAATTTAACTATTAGCCTCATCTATAATTCGGGTAGAATTTCTCGAATTTCAAACTATAAAAATGAAAACATGCCCTTAAGAATGTTCACACATAGCATAATCATTTTTTCAAACAGACAGTTTTATGCTGTTTACGAGCGACTGTCCACGATAATAGAAAATTTCATAAAAGTTACATTCTTTATTTCATTTAATTTACCTTGCCGTGCTTGTACGTGTTTTTTATGATGGGCGCCTTAAAACAAAAATTGCATTTAAAATACCCGCGGTATATCCGAATGCGTGTTATAAAAGATGCATTATAACCGGCTTGTACTGTACTTAGATCCCCAAATTAGGACTGAGGTAGGTAAAAGTTCAGAAAAAAAAGATGGAGTGAAATTCTTTTTTTGATTTTGATGATGATGCAAGCTTACAGGAGAGTTCGGAACTAGCTTCAGTCATCACTGTTGTCATCTGGAACGAGGTCTGCCGAGAAGTAAGGCGTCCTGAGGCCGTGAGGTTGGTGTAAGTGCTCATATTGTGTGATTACGTACTGAGTACAGGATATGGTCTGTTGACTTAATGTTTTGGTTATAATGGAAAAACTAATTATTAGTTACGAGGGATGACTGCAGTAAAAACTCCCATCACTAGCTTCAAATGATAATTGCTCGCAAGAGTGTTTTTGCTTGTGACACACAAACTTTTCCAGAGAATAGATTAGCACATCACACAAAGCGATCGTTGCTGACGCACTGCCTGCCATAAATGAAATAAAAGTGTTGAATGTAAGAATTAGCGGAAGTTTTCAATTTGCATCTTCCATATCTGGTTTGAAACTTTTGGAAGTGTTAAAGGATAATGAGGTGAGCTGTTTTCCCAACTAATTTCTCGCTGATTATCCACTGACCAGATGGTCCCGTGAAGCTAAGCAGCCGTGCTGTTTTGCCCGTGGGCAATAGACGTCGGTGAAGTCTACGGGTGTAACAGAAACTAGTTTGAAGCTGTATCCCGCTTTATTTAAAACGGCCTTTGCACGAGAACAAACTTTGTTGTGCCAATTCATTAATTCTTATTCAATGACAATACAAAGGCCCGAATTTGAAGTTATATTATAAATAAAATAAGCATGTAAATGGTTTCACGGAATAACATGCGACAAACGTCACCTTTTGACTGTCATTAAAGTATTTAATCCGCTTATTCCAGATTTAGCTGAAAGAATAGTATGCAACATGAATAGGAATCATGATACTAGTGCGCTGACCGTCACACCGGACCGGACCAGCGGAAGTGTGGTTACATACCATACCTCCTAGTATAGAAAGTCTTTGAATTTTTATCGGTTACTTGCAATTTTTACTGGATTAATTTGGATATAATTGGGTAATCCCATAAATAATGCAGTTTTTTATTTTTCAAAATTAAGATAAATAAAGTTATTTTTTAATCTAAAATATACTCCTTTTCATTTTATACAATGCTCTTTCATCTTTCCGGTAGACTCGCAAGGCCCCTCTTCCAAAATGCACTTTTCTGTGATGGAAAATACTTCTCCAGTATTTATATTTTTTCCATCCAAATGATTTTGAAGACTGCAGAATAAATGATAAATCAGATGGGGATCAGATCAAATCCTGTAAATATGGTGGGTGGGGCATCCTTTCCAAAAAAGGTTCATTCCTGAGATGTGACAGCAAAGAAGAACACACATTCACTCTCTGCATGCGATTAGACTCTGAAAGTTTGTGAGGAACTCATTAACCCAATTTGCTGACTTTTCCGATGGAACGCAGGTGCGATGAATGGTTGAATCCAAAGGTTCCTGTTTGTTCCTCAACAGTTACGATGGGTTTTGTTCCGTCAGGGTTTGCAGGACGTCCTCGACGAGCTCTACAGATTTTCCAGGACGAGGCTCGTCTTCTAGGCTGTAGTTTCCTAGTAGTCTAGGTAGCTAAAAAAAAATAACTTAAAATCGAACTGCACTCTTCTTGGACTTGCACTTGCACTGAGAATAAGTTACTACCCACTTTTATAGTAGGTAGTCATTTTACCCGATGCAGGTAGTTTACCCTGTCCCCCTCCGACTTTTAGTTTATGTAATTGAAAAAAACTCCATTATTTATTGGATGACCTGATAATGAGAATGATAATGAAAGAAATTGTCAGTGAAAAGGGGAAAAGTTGATGCAACAAATACTATTTAATGGAAACATAATATTAAAAGGAAGAAGAATTGATGTTGTATCACTGGCAGCCCTCATTCCTTGCCACTGACAGCGATAAGTTAATCATTTTCCAAGTACAGTGAGTGACTTATTTATGATTGTATTACTGACGACTGACGGTTTGAACAGGAACAAACAAGATGGCGACCGGAGGAATAATCACTGGCCAGATTGTACATATAATAATTATGGACAAGAGGGATAATCTTGATTGTATTTTTATATCTGAGTATCTCAAACTTTTTTTATACTTTTATTTACTTTACTTTGAATATTTACATACAAATAAAATGTATAAATTTGTGTACGAGGTGTAGATTTTAGTTGAAATTCTTCAATAGCTTAAAAACTCTCTTCTGAATAAAGGTAAAAGCTGATATTTAAAAAAAATAAATTAATAGTTCTCTTTCTCTTAACCGTTCCTTCATGACTGAGAATCACAAAGTTCTCATTGATTCTTTTGACAGTATTCCTTCATTCTTTTCTTTTCATCCTGTCATCACATCGGTGCTGTTCCAAGTGACCTTTGCCGATCACCGCATGTCTTCTAGCAAGTTGCCCAAATACTGAAGAATGCGGCACTCACTCGAGAGTACATACTACTCCTGCAATATGGACTGCACGACAGTTGACCCTGGCATTACTCTGAATGTGTCTAGAGCGCAACATTTTATGGGTGCCTATATTAATCAGCATTTCACCTACTGAGGTTTTGGTTCACATGTTAAGTTTTAATTAATACATTTTTGTTATTTAAAACTATTTTATCACAGGCGTCTTCAACTTTTGGTCAAGGATGATTAAACATTAAATATGTAGGTAATGACTCTGAGACTGTCTAACTTACAAATGCGGGCACAAAGTGAGAAATTACAGAGTCGGGTCCGAGTTGCTTTAGAGAATTTCAACTTTTTTGAATATAGTGAGATGGTGACTAATGAAAATATATTGTACTTTTAACCTCTTGTGAATTATTTATTTGCGACCTTATTTTTTCAAAATATTTTTTTCTGATCTGACGCTACTAAATAATTTCACATTTCTCCTTTACCTCTGCGTCACGCGGCCTTCGGATGTATTGCCAGAATAAAATAATAGCTTAGTAATAATGCGAATAGTTCTGTCCCATTTCGCTTAATAAGTCACGGGACGGGGGGGCATCAGGCGGCCGCAGACCGCGGCTTGGCTGGCCGCTAACACTGCGCACACAGCGGAGCGCAGCTCGCGATCAAGCCTGCGCCACTAATTCCCTCTGCAAATATAGCCAATAATCACTGCCTAACCGGTATTCATATCTGAGTGAAACGAGTTATGTTTATGATGTAGGAGCAAATACAAGATAAGGCTGAATTTATTGCGGGTGATAATTGGAAAGTCAGGAGCCGCGTGCTCGCGGCGTGAAGAGCGAGTGGCGCCCGCAGCCCGCGGCCCGCAGCCCTAGCCCAGTCTGCCGAGATAACACGTGTCTAATTACGAGTGAGGTACGGCACAGTCGCTCGGGAGACGAACACACGTTGAATTGAAGTCGTTCGTACCGCACCGACTCGAATTACCGAATTCTGAAAGGCAATTTGAAGTATTGAATTATTTTTCTATCGTATTCATGACAGAGGACGAAATGCTTCAATAATACTTCAAGTGTACTCAGTCGAGGCGGCAATTGTTCTTGTTGAAGCTAGTCTCGACATTTTTCATATCAAACCGCCGCACGCTCAGAATTTTTATCGTTAACTCTTTTTAAAGCTCAACAAACGACTGAATTGGGTAATTTTCTGGTACAGGTTACCACATTTCTGGTAAAATGCAAGCATATATACGTACATTTTGTTTTGACCGAGCATTTACGTACTCCTTTTCCTTCAGAAGTTTTCAAGATGTTAAAAAAATTCCTCCTCGGTAACACCTATTCCTAGGTACTTGAAACGTTTTTCCTATACTTTTCGCGCAATGGCTAGAACGAGGCTTGTGGAGTAGCGGTGCGTCGTTCGCGAACGAACCGGCTCACTGAGCCGGATCTTTTCGTTAAGCCGGTTCAACGGATCACCGGCTCACCGGCTCACGGGCGGATCAGTCGAAAATCGACCCGTGGACCGACAGCCGGCACGGATCTGTGAAAGTTGACGCTTGAAAACGATCCCAGATAAAATAGTTCGGACAACGCATCGCAGAGTTGCCTTATTGTTATCAGGCTGTTCGGTTATAAAACAAACCGTTTTTAAAAGTTAATTATTATCAAACTATTTGTTTGAGTTACTGACTACTGCCTACTGACTACCGACTACTGACTACTGACTACTCACGTTCTCAAAGCCCATGTAACGTTATTTAAAAAATAATAATGAGGTCACCAAACGACAGAAACGTCTGGGATAAAATATAATATTGCTGTATCTATTTAGTATAATCTTCCAAAGCATTTTAATTTTTTATTAATACAGATTTTCTTTGTTATTTTTTAAAAAATATTAATGTAAAATGTAAATAAATATATAACATATGATACTAATTATGAAAATCCACAGAAATGTTCAGGGCACATAATATGGCAGAAGAAAAAAAAGGGAAAATGGGAGAAAGGGTGGGGGAAACTATTGTTGTGGTAAAGGAAGAGTAAGATGTGTTTGTAGATATAATGATTGGTTAACATTAAGATTGTGGTGGTTCATAAAAATAACTCTTTTAGCGTAATGTTGAAAAAGTTAATATCTGTTAACTTCTCATTATGGTATTTGTATGAACGGTGAATAAATGAGTTTTGTGTGTAAGATGTTCTACTTCTAGAAATATGGAAGAGTACGGATTGCCGGGTCGATCTAGATGGTATGTAGAAGGATATTAGTTCTAATTGACTGGGACAGTCAATATGGCCTTGCGGTAGTTTAAAAATAAGTATTAAGTCAGCACGTGTTCTTCGATATTCTAGGGTTTTTATGTTGTAAAAGTTTACTGCAATCTAAATAGGAGTTGAATGATAGATTAGATCTAACATTAGGATGTCGAAGAAACCTATTTTGTATTCGTTCTAATCTCGCAATATATGTAATCTGCCATGGGTTCCAGATTTGAGATGCGTACTCTAAGTGACTACGAATGATTGTGTAATACTGTATTTTGAAGCCATATGAATTTTGGAAGTGTTTACAGGTTCGAAGTATGAATCCTAGCATTCTATAGGCCTTGGAGGTAATATTGTCAATGTGATTCTTGAAAAGAAGTTGCTATCGAGGATTATTTCTAGGTCTTTAACATGGCTTTTATTTTCTAGCTGAGCGCTGTCTGTTGTGTAAATAAAATGAATGTTGTTGAATTTTCTTGAGAATGTTATTTGAAAACATTTTTTAGCATTCAGGAGTTTGTTTACCGTGCGGTAGGCTGCAACGCGGGTGATATCTTGGATTTTATGGCAGTCATCTAGGGAGCTCACTTTGGCAATGATCTTCATACCATCCGCGTGGGAAACTGAAAGTATGTATGTATATCGTTAGTATAGATTATAAATAGTAGTGGACCTAGCAAACTTCCTTGAGGAACTCCGGAGGATCTCCTGCGTGCCCAATCTGATTTAAAACCGCCAATGACCACCGCTTGGTTTCTGTTACTAATGTAGGAGATAAGTCATCTTAGCAAGTCTCCATGGATTCCTATTTTTATTAGTTTGTCAATTAATATTTGATGGTCGACTTTATCAAAGGCGTTACTGTAATCTGTGTAAATTGCATCGGTTTGTGCCCGTTGATCCATTGCGGAGGGCCCAAAGTGGATAAAGTAGTAACGGTGGAACGCCCCGCGAAGAATCCACGTTGTTGTGGGTTTCCATGGAGCTTAATGGCGCTGGAAACCTGGGTGCAAACAATTTTTTCAAATAGTTTATTGAATATTGATAGTTTTGATATAGGTCTGTAATTAGTCACATTATTTTCTTGACCATATTTAAAGACATATTAAGATGTGATGTATGCAATTTTCCGCTGGTCCGGAACCTTAAGAACAGTAAGAAGCAGAGCGGAGTAACAACACTGCAGCAGCAGCTCATGCAAACAGGGAAGGGGTTCCATCAGGTCCTAGTCTAGATTGTTCATATGGCTTTGCACAAGGATTGCGTTTACCGTTATATGTTGAATGTCAGCCGGGCCAAAGTCGGCTTCGCTATGCAGCTGCATGGTATGTTGATCATTCTCAGAGGTTTGATCGAGATATAATACTTATGTTTACAATCTGATGTAGCTGCATTCTCAATTCTCTAATAGTATTGTAATAATTTTTTTAGTCTAGTTAATAGCGAGAGTGTCATTTGTGTTAAGATTTGCAAATAATGAAGTCCAGCTCGTAATTGATTCTAACGCAGTCTCCGTTAGGGGAGTTATTAGGGGAGTGTCCGCTGAAACCGAGAGTGATATATTGATTGCTCTGTGGTGTGTCCTCTGCAACTAATGGGTCATCTCTCGCCTCGTACGTTGTATACTTGGTTGGAGAAAGATACGTGCAATTGCCGATGCCTTCCCGCGAGATGTCAGGGAGGTTGAAGTCACCGAGTATGAGAAAAATGCCAGAAGGAGCAGAGCTTTGAATAATCATGTTTAATTTATCAAAAAATGTTTGCAAAAGCAGAGAGTGCGAGGATCCTCCGGGTATATAGATACAGCACATGGATATAATGGGGAAGTTGAACGGCATTAAGGTCTGAATTTACGGCAAGAATTACGTCTAAATTATTACCTATCACGTCTAAATGCCGAGTACCTGGAATCGAATATTATTACCGTGATATGAAGTGGCGCTTGTCCTTGCGCAATCAACACATTACTGCAGCGTTGGTCACTGAACAGGTGGCGGGGATTTAAATGAATAGGCGATCATTATACTCATATTTACAGATTATTGTACATTACTAAAAGAATCTTAATCTAACTTATAGTCTACTTAATTGTAATCTTAGCATAATCTCAATCTACCTTAATTAAGCTGCGGATATCGCTGGAGATGATCCGATGTCCGGATGTCTGCTGCCGTTGTCTGCCGCGCGGATGGCGACCGACGACGCGATCTGGGACGGACTGTGATCTCAAGTCCGCTCTCCGCTTCCGTTCTTCCGGTGGATGACCTCGTTCATCAGCTTCTCCTGACCGCTTCCTTCCGGCCTCCGCTCCAGATACGACTCTTGACGTCGCTCATCGCACTTCCGCTGCTTTTTCGATTCCATGCTGTATTTCCGCTTCCACACGGTATTTCCGATTTACACTGCGAAAATTTAACTCTGTTCCTCATTGCGAAAATGTAACTCTTCCTGCGAGATTTTCAACTGTCTAGGTTTTAACTGTCGGGCAAGATTTTTACTTTATTAGATTTATATCGCATTAAAGAGTAAGATATGTGGGATATATTATAGATTTAATGAAGTGGTTGTCTATCGCATTAAAGAATGAGCTATATGTGATATTGATTGAAATGTATTATGATGTGGTTCGCTTTGCGCTTGCTAGAAGTAAGGTGTGTATGGAAGGAAGTAAGGTGTGTAAAGTTAAAAAACGGTAATCAATATGTAAAAAGGTAGTGATTGAATCGTGTCTACAAACAAAAGATGAGGAATAGAAGAAACGTACCGATAGTGGTTCTACCGTCATGTAATCTAAATGTGAGACGATCGATAAAGGTGTTACAATGGTTGATATTGACCAACACCATACTAACCTCTGCTGTGATCTCCAGCCTCGGTTGGAAGAAGACGGCGAGGAGTCAACGGTCGGCTTTCTTAGGATACATCTGGTCCTGATCACTATACGGGAGGATTGCACACAGATTCTGTTGGGAACATCCTGTATGCTTTTGTACTATCGCTATATGTAGGGTGCGAGGTGGGCACAGTCTCATGTCTCGGTAATGAAGGTAGTAAAGTCCTAACGAAATAGGGCAAGATCGCAGCCTCGGCCGACTCCTATCGAGATAACCGCGCTGGCGATATTCACGCGACAGCTGCACTTCTCATCAGATAAATCATACGATAATGCGATATCTGGAACATACCGGCGCAAAAGTCTAATACGAAAGTATGAACTTTGAAAGGTTTAAATATAAAATGATTTATCTTTCGAAAAGGAATTATACACCTACCGCTTACATTTATAATACAACACGAGCGGCGTCGCAGTTCCCGGCTCCAGTCGCGAGGCGAGGAGCGACCGCGATTTGCCAAAATTACAATTCTGTGAAATTCTCACCAAATCTTATCTCTTTGTTCACAATTCATTTGAAAACACCTTGTTAAAAAGGTGTGACGTCACACGCACTTTAAGATAATGATTATAGGTTTTAATAAGACCGGCAGTCGCTCTCCTTTCAGCGTGCCAAGACTCGCTGCTATAAGAAAATCCTCCGTACATATTGCGGGTAATATTAACCAGGTTGACTTCTACTTTGACGCACTACTGACGTTGCGAGCTGCCCCACCACCGACTGGACTGATCCTCAATAAGGAGTGAAGTGTTCACCATTCTCTGGCTCCAAGCTAACTTCTATCAAATTATTCGCACAACCAAAACTGAAATACGTCCCTGAAGTGATTGCTTTATTGCCACTGAATTTTTGACTACCAGCAATGATATGCGCCCGAGAACCGCAAAAATTCAATTTGTTGATCTAAAAAATGCTTTTTCGATAAAAAGTGACTTTGCCATTGTACCTATAAAGTAAATATATTATGTTGTCAGTATACAGGCTGGAAATTGGGGTCCACGTTAAATAAAGGACTAAAAGGTCGCACTTTTCAACACTTTTGGTATTGATACTTTTCCCATCGCAAATGCGGATTAATATTTTAAAAATTGCGAGTAGCAAGAAGGATCATTAACGCTAGTGTATTTTTATTTATTTATTTTTTAGTAACTTTATAATATATAAGTAAAAATGAGGTTGGACTGGTCTCACTAGAGAAATTCTATGTTGAGATGGGCATAATTTACGAGCAATTGCACTAATAAATTAGTATTACAAGTATATAGAAAGAAAAATTACAAAGTGTACTTACAAATACATTTTTTTGAAGAAATATGTGACAATAATTATTAAAGGTTTGGATAAATTTATTTGGGTGTGTGCACCAATACTAGCTCAACCCATATTACGAATCCAAGTTTTTATTTTCAGTTTCATGTTATTGGGACAGTTCAATTGGGTTAAAACTTTCAGCATCCTGTCAAATAGTTTAGGCCCAAAATAAAGGGTGTCCAGCGGAATTTTTATTTCTATTTCTATATTATTGTTCAACGCGCGTGATTTGCGGATTTGCCAGTCGCAATGAGTTACGGGTCGGGAGTGCACCACGCGTTCGCGGTAGAACAATATTTAATGTGCGGTGATTCATTGATTCGTGCGCGTCGCGCTTTTTGTACTCATTTTAATATTCGACGAGCAAGTGATGGGCCGAGCGCGCAACTTATCCGGTGTTGGATTCAATAGTTCAGACAAGAAGGGACAATGGTTAACCAAACTCCTCCGGGACCATCAACGTCAGCAGCGACGCCAAAACATGTGGCTCAAATTAAATCGCTAAGGAAGACTGCAGCCGGTACTGGAGTAAAAAAATTAACAGTACTCGTTATTTTAAAAAAGAAACTACAGTTTCACCCATACAGACTGCAAATCGTACAGTTTCTCAACGAAAATAACCATTCTTTACATGAAACCTTAGCAAGAACGATGCTGGAACAGCAAGAACGCTTGGAAACATATTATTTACTGACGGAGCACATTTTCATATCGATGGCTATGTTAATAAACAGAACATGAGATACTGGTGCCCCGACAACCCGAGGGAACGCCATTAAAAACGTTTACATTGTACAAAAATGACAGTGTGGTGTGCAATTTTTGCCCGAGGGATAATATGCAAAAGACAATCACTGCTGATGTGTATTGCCGAATGATCGACGAGTTTTTGGTACCGCAACTGCAGCTGTTTCCCGGGTTCAACAATAGAACATAATTTCAGCAAGACAGGGCCATTTCACACACAGCTAGAGTTTCAATGGAGAAACTGAGGGGAATTTTTCCCAATAAATTAATCAGCAAGTACGGAGACATGCCCTGGGCAACTCGGTCACCGGACCTTACACGGTGCGACTTTTTTTGTGGGGATACCTTAAGTCGAGAGTTTACGGTAACAATCCTCGAACAATTCAGGCCCTACAAGAAAATATCCGCCGTGAAGATACTGCCATTGAATCAACGTTTTGCTCTCGAGTGTTCGCAAATTTAAGAGTCCGATTGCAAGAGTGTCTCGAGAGAAATGGACGGCATTTAGACGATATTGTTTATAAAACGTTAAATTAGCTTTGTTAAACTCCATAACATTGTAGTTTTTGAAAATATTTAATATTAAACTTGAACATTTTCCGCTGGACATCTTTATTTATAATTCCTTTGGCCATATGTTGTATGTGCTCTTGGGGCATGTAGGTTGTGTGTCATAAAGTCGGCCATACACGCAACGGTACTCATGACAGGTATACCTGTTCATGTCGCCTGCACAGACAAACCCCTACCTGTACGGGCGACATGAAAATAATTGAAAATTCATATTTTCTATCTGTGGTAAAGAGTTACTCGCCTGTGCAGATCTCAGTTGTTCCGTCCACCGCGAAGGGAAAGGTCGCGTTGAGTAGTTTAAAAAAAGCGCAACGTAATTTTGTACAGTACTTTTGACGACTTATTTTCGAACCTATATGTTACACTTTACAAATGAATATATTTATCGTTACATTATTTGAAAGCAATCTAGACCAATTTTGTTCAAACTATTTATGGAATAAAACCGCGTATACGATACACGTGCTTGTTGGTCTGGCCGTGATCACTCGTCCGGTGATCAAGTAAGTGGTCGTGAATTCGAAACTCGTCTCGGGAGACCACCAAATTAGTACCACCCATCTTCATAGCACAAGCGTTTAGCCTAATTTGAAAATAGTAGAAATATTAATGAGATATGTTTTCCGTGTACGAATTTCTGTTAAATATATTTAAATCAGTGGCGTGCAGTAGGCACAAAATTAGGTTTGCTGTTACCAACGATGCTAACAGAGTATACAATAGGTAGGTATACTAGGTATCAAAAATAATTTTTGAGAATAATTCTATCAATTTAAATTTAGAATACAATTGTAAATTTGCTACTTTAAAAAACGTAAGTTTTTTTTATTGCTCGGTACCGAACTCTGCCTTCGATTTGGCTTAAAATATTATAAGGATTGTAAAAACAAATTAGGTTCAACTAAGACCCAAGTGCTAGCAAATCGCGGACCAGAATGCACATGAAATTGTTACAAATGATTCGCAAAAAACTTACGGCTAGACAAAAGTCGTGAGATACGTCATATACAAGGTTACGGGGTTATCCAGGTAATAACGGGTAGAATTTTATAGGGTCTTTTCATAATATAAAGATTATTTCATTTATTTTTATTTCCCAGAAATTTTAGTAATGCACAGCACTTCCCTGATTTATAGGAGAGCCTTTTTTCCATATTGCATTGGGGACCAATTTTATTAAGTGCGTTTTCTGAGTGAGTTCACGGTGCCGCTGTTCTAGGGATTGAGCCTAGGCCGCTACTTTATTTAGTTCTACCGAACTCGTACTACGAATTTGTTTCAGATTTGTGAAATAGTTAAAGGAGAAGCCTGTCACTAGATAGATATCCACCTTCCCGTGTGGGAATTGTGAAGTCCCCCGTTACATAAGCTCTAAAATGATAATATTATTAAATCCAATTACTTACCTATCTACTCGTTATCGCTCTTTTTAATAAACACTCGTATGTGGATATTTATGTCGCATCGGAGCGCCGATAGCCCCTGGACAGAAGAGGTGAAAGATCAGTTTTTGGATATTTAGTTCTGTTTTGCATTGAGACACTCCGATACGCGTCGCGGATGAGGTCGTTGGCTCCAGAAACGAATATTGAATTATCCAACGGATGCAAAAACTTTATTAATAATAATTTATACTTTTTTTTCCTATTCAGGACCCAAATTAATAAATGGATTTTTACAAAATTAGTTTGTTGATTCAGCAATCCTGTATCTCAATAGTGGTCGCAATGCTTGCAGGCATTGCACGCGCGTATTTTACCTCACTTTATAGATACTTGGACAATTGTGCCGCAAGCATTGCGTGAAGAGAAAAGTATTAGAACGCCGCAGTACTGAATGTCGGTTGCGCCCCTCGGCTCCGCTCCAGCTCGGCCATCGTGCACCGCTCCCGCAGCCGGTTGTCGAGAATGCCCCATTCTGTGAGGAGACTGGGCTAGGTAACACTCGCATTTTTACACTTATTAGGTTCAAATATTACAAAATCTTAGTTGAATCTTAATATTGTGTAATTATGCACATACGAACCCAACGTATTCTACCTGGTCTGCACAATGGATGGATCCAAACAATCACGAGGGTAATCGTCTTAAAATAATCCAAAGATATATTCCCCGCTCCCCTCGGTTCTCCAACAGGAAAGTCTCTAAAAGAACAGTAGCAAATATCTCTAGAATGAGAATTGGGCATTGCCAGGTGGCCTCACATTTGTTCAGAATGAACATAATAGACTCCCCGATGTGTGAATGTGGTGCCGAGGAGGAAACCCTTGACCATGTCTTTTTTGCCTGTCCATTGCGGGTCACAGGTTTTTTTTACAATGATCTTGTCAATGGTGATTTTCAACTTCCGGTTAACTTGTGTCATCTTCTTTCCCTCAACTCGCCTCATTTAAGCTATATAATAGCAAATTTCCTGAATGTCAATGGTATTGACTTGTGATGCAATGTTCCCGGTTCTATAGTATTGTTGTACTGCTTTCTATGAAATAATGTTTAGACTTGTTTAATGGCACAAATCACTCTTGAAGGGTGGATTGCCTATTTGAAAGAAGAAGAAGAAGAACCCAACGTTTTACATTCCATTGATTAGAACGCGATCACTACCTAAGGTAGAATGTGTTGAAACTCACTAAATATGGCGAACAATTATCAAATGTTGCAAATATAATAATATCGTTACGTAGACTGCGATATTTTTGAATGTGGAAACCCTAGACGCAGTTCCCGCGTCACCGAAGGACGGCGACGAATAATATTTACATAAATAGAGACTACTATTTTCTGAATTAAATGCAGTGCTTGTATTGTGAGAAATAGAACCGACTACCAGACCGAATGAGGGGCACCTTAATATTAATTTGATATTCTAAATTATTAATGGTAACATATTTTTTACATCCTCTCACAATACCGCGCCATCCATGTGCAATAGATGTCACCGATGTGTAATATTTGTCAAAATTGCCGTGAATAATTCTTAGATTAATTACTCGATAACTCACTTGAGATTTTAAGTTATTTTTTTTAACTGTCCATTCATTAAGTTCACGGTATCCTTCGTGTTGATGCTTTTAATAACATTCAGACGATAATAACACCAGTTTAAGATACTCTCGGTGTGCGTATTAATAATATTTTGTTTTTTTTTTACTGGAAATAAAGACAAAGTACACTACGTGGTGCATTGTTAAATCAATATATTAAGGGATTTCCGTATTGAAATACAGATTCTACGGAAACTGTCCGCGCAGCGGTCACCACTGGTTGCGTAGCGGCCACAATAGCCGCCTGCAAGGTCTAGCAGCAAACAATCGGCGACAGCCAATTGCTTGTCTGCTAGGTTTTCTTATTTTTCATCCGCGCTAACCTTGAATATTTGTCATTAATTAAATATATTCTGACATTTGAACATGTATTGTTTGAACACTTTGCAAATGCCAATACTGATTGAATATCAATCTTACATTGTAAAAGCGTTAATAAACTTCACGTATGTCACAATGTGTATATCTTCCACTAAAAATCTAAATGTGAGTCATGTTCGAGTTCACCTAGCCGGCATATTTTTATGGGAGAAATAGAAAATTTGCAGAAGAGTCGGTAAAGAGTCGTGGATAATGTTGGCGAATATGTAATTGATTAGATTTTTTTAAATGTAAAAATGACTCATGTGCGCGATTCAATTCAGAATAATTTATTACTTATGGGTACCCGTAATATTATTAATTAGCGGTTCCTACCCGGCGTTGGCCGGGATTCAGTGCGACAATCAATAAAACACACATTTATATCCAGGGAGAGGGAGATAAATACGCAAAATTTGGTTTAGATCAGTCAACAGATTATCTAGAGAACAGTTTTATATATATATGTAGGTACATACAGATGATACTTATTTTATACTTATACTTCCACTGTAGTATAAGTAAGTACGAGACTAGTGTGATGTATATATTGATGAATGAGTAGGTAGGGGTAGTACACGATACTCGGTCCACTAGTTCAGGACTGCTGAAGTTAAATCGGTCCGGAAAGCCTCGGATGAGTGATGAACGGTGTCCGATTTCACGGTTAATTTAACATCACGACTCGTTCGTCATGACTCATGAACGAATACAAGAAACCGGCAAAGGTGGCCGAGAGAAAGTTAAGTGCGGACGGTACAGACTGTGGTGATCTTCCTTCTGATCACGCCGACTGCTGAAATGCATATTATATTAAAGTTGCACGTTCTGAATGGATGCTGAAATACACCACGGTTTCTCCTTCTTCTCTTCTAAGCCCCCGTGTCTGTAAATCAGTATCGAGCATTTCACGTTTCATTACATTACGTTGAATCTATTGTCGTTTGAAAGATTCAATAAATACGGAACAAATGAATGATTGCTGATTTCGCGATTACCTAAAGCGTGTAAACATGAACGGAATACTTGGGATGTTTCTGTTTACTCACGAGTCGCGAGGTGTGCGCTGTGCGCTGTGCGCTGTGCGCTGTGCGCTGTGCGCTGTGCGCTGTGCGCTCGGGTGTAAATACGGTTTTAAATTACGTCGGAATTAGCTAACGCCGACTCTGCGTAGTGCGATTTTTTGCACCGGCATTGGAACTATTTGCGATACACTAGACCTCCCTCGCCTGCCAAGCTTCCGGCCGCGCTCTCCCGCTTCCACCAGCCTGCAGACTGCAGACAATGGTCCGTCTCCGAGGAGTGAACGAACGGCCTAGGGAATGATGTGTCTCGGAACATGCGGCGGACGGCACCTGCCAAGAGTTGATGCGAAAATTCCGGCATTTATTTTTGAGAATTTTAATTGATATCGCTGTCGCGGAGAATGCGTGGGTTTACTACTGCGGATTCTATTTCTACTTCGCAATAACAAAAAATACTCGTAAGAAGATGATCGAAAAGTTTATTTTGATGTTTTGGCGAAAATGTTTCACGAGTAGAAATCGGTGGGAATTGTTTTATTTAATTAGCGACAGGAAGTTTTCCTTTGTTTGAAATGGAAAACTACTTCAGAGGTATCCGGCTGGGAGTCTACGGCAACATTAACAATTTCGAACGGTGCACGGTACAAGTGTGGCTTTCAATCAGCAATAATGATTTATTATAATGAAAAGGTGATTTATGACGATGGAGTTTTGTTTCCATCAATATTTGATCATCCGAGTGGTTAGAAACACACAACACAGCCGTCAGCTGAGGCAACAAGTAAATATGGCGTGTGTTTATCATCGCACCGTCATAGCTACGTCTTCTGTTCTATGTTAAACGGCACTTCTAGTTGCTCGGCACGAGTGTGCTGGGGGCTGGGGGCTGGGGGCTGGGGGCTGGGGGCTGGGGGCTGGGGGCTGGGGGCTGGGGGCTGGGGGCTGGGGGCTGGGGGCAGCGTGTGTGCACTACTAGTACTAGTGTACAGTTCCTAATGTGCAATGTTTGTTGCATTCTCCTTTATCTACTGGTGGTTACGTTCACCGTGCGGAATAGTTGCTGAATATTACTTGTGATGAGAGCGACATTTGAAAATTCTCTGCTCACACATAGCATCATAGTATTTTATTTGACAATTTGGTATTTTGTACTGGCTTAGGTTTAGGTAATAGTGGGGAACGTCGCGGGGCAGTCTAAGCAATAGCGCGTGGAAAATGCACTTTTGTAATTGAAGTAATAAGTGATAATAAAAATTATTCTAAAAAAAAAAAGACTATCCAAGTATACAACTTTTCACAGATTTTAAAGTACCAAAAATAGTAGACATATACAAAAAAAATTCAATAATTCAAATTTTCAAAATTAAAAATCAATTAAATTTTAGAAGCGAATTCCGATCTACAAGATATAGAGATCAAATTGATATCCCAAAACTAAAATATACCGCAACTCAAAATCAATATATTTATCAAGATATTAAATTTTTTAACAATCTTTCCATCACAATTAGAAAAATTACGGACTATCATAAATTTGTAACTGAAGTTAAAAAAATATGTACACAGACTAACTGAAACATAAATTAACTCGAATATACTCCTTCTCTATACACGAGTCTTACTCTCATAGAGAAGAAACAAATGTTAAAATATATATATATTTAGGAGAACACATTCTTATTGTGAAGTTGTAATTATTCAGAACATAGGTCTGTGATATTTTAAATGTGAATTAAATATATTAATTAGAAAGATATACATATAAAATCAATTTTATCGAAAAATATTGTTGTTGCGCCACCGGGAAATAAGGTAGATGGCTCTGTCAAATGATGGAACGATTAAATGTATTAATATCAAAAAGGTAACATATAGGGTCGAAAATTGTCGCTAAAAATAATGTCGCTGTAGCTTAGTTGGATAAAGCACCTTCCTCGGTTAGGAAAGATCAGTTCGATCCGTGGCCACCATATTTTCGAAAATGATTTATATGTATTTTAATCATTCATATTTATATATATATATCCAGATATTGAATGTATATATTTTATATAAAAAAAAAAGTAACAGCTATATTATCTTTGACTTTGAATATTTGTAATATTTTTACTTAACTAGACACGTGTAATAAAATTTAACCGATGAGCTGAAGCCGAGCGCTCATCGCATACAGTATCGGATCACCTTACAGAAGTATTGTACAAATGGGCGAAGCGGACATAGATTATTATTAGTATCGGTCTCTTGATTAGTCGTACTATAAAAGGAAAAGGTAAGAATCTCTCAATGTGTGTGGACGGAAAATGGGGAATGAAGAATCCGTCCTTCTTCTCGAGAATTGGAGCGCTTCACCTACCTACCTCCGGGAGCTCTGCATGAGAGAAAGTTCGCCTTGATCATCCTTCGCCCGGAGTATTCAGAGCTCTCGGGGCTCGTCCGAGGGTCGGCAGTGGGGGGCGAGTGAACTCGCCGGGTCACAGCAAAAAGGTTTAATTGACAAACACGAGTGTTGTTTCATTTCTCGTCGGTAACGCGTTAACAATGCCTTTCTTGCCTTTTGTCGGATGTTAGAACACGCTAACACGAAGCACGATAAATGTTTTCAGTTGGTGGATTTTAACAAAATTAATATTCAATTATACAAATATATTTGTTTTATTTTTACGCAACGAGAAAATATTGTTGGCAAGTTAATTATAGTTCTCAAGGGCGGTGTCTGACGTCATTGCTTCATTTCTCTAATAAATTACAGAATTCCCGCACAGGTAGGAATAGGAGAACAGAAAACAGAAAGTTCGCCGATATCGAGGCTCCTGACGCCGTGTTTCAGGATTTATTACATTTGGCAGTACCAGGTTTCAGACGGTCGTCCCGGATTTTCGAATCATCCGCACTTAGCAATTTAGAATTCAACTCGACTATTTGGTCTCCATTCTATAAAGCGCACGAATTAAAATGAGAAAGTTTATTAACTCCAAACTGTGTATACCCGCTGAACAATTGAGTTATGATATTCTAATGAGCACTCTTAATTGAACTAACTTGTCGTGTAGAAGAACTTTAAGTGATTTATTATTTTTATTTAAAATAGTAAATGGCATACTGGACGCCCCCAATTTAACTGAACTGATTGTATACCACGTTCTTGCGCGGAGTACCAGGTCGGCGGTGCTGTTCTATGTAAATTCATCATATACTATTTTTTATAGGAATGCACCCACACAAACACTTCACTGTCTTGGAAACAATTATGGTCTAGTAGATATATTCTGATACTTAATGTTTAAATATAAGAGTAATGTTTTTGATATCAAAGATATAACTCTTTTAGATACTCAGCCATTCTGTGACAAACCTACATTTCTACTGTCTTTTCTATATTTTTAGTTTGTTTTTCTAATTTTCAAATTTCTATTTTTATGGTTTGTTTTGCTTATTTTTAAGTGTCTGTTTTTCTATTCTATTTTTATAGTTTGTTTTGCTTATTTTTAAATTTATATTTTTCTATTCTATTTTTATATATGTATTCCATGCTACTGTGTAGCTGCTCATGTGTTTTTTTTAAAATTATACCAAACCTATTTTGTAAAAGCCCATAAAGGCAATAAATAAATAAATAAATCGATTATTTTGGATTAGTGTCCCCACTTGTCCGACCGCTTTTTTATCATTCTTATCCGAACCATTTTTCTTATAATTCTCATAGTTTCTTATATCGGCTAAATTAATTTTACCATTGTGTTGCTCGAATACAGAAAACCTCCTTCCTCCGGTCCCGGGGGTCGGCGACGACTCTTTGCAAAATATCTATTTCGTGTCTCTCTTCCTGCGACTGCGAAGTGAAGACTAAGAATTGAAGTATATCAGTCGAATGAATGCTTTCGATAACGCGAGTAAACAATAGCCAGACCCGCCGAGTAGCGATAAGAAAAAATGATACTTTTAACTCACTGGTGTGATTGTGATTGGTATTCGACATTATCAGTGATTGCAAACTGTGACTATGATCACAGTTTCATTATTAATGTGCGTGCATAAAAAAAAACGTTTTTTAAATATTATTAAAATTTAATTTGCGTAAAAACATATTTTAGCATAAATAATTAATATAAATCTATTTTAATATCACCACAAAGACAATAAAAACGAATTAAAAAATATAAATTTATTTTTCGTTAAATTTCTCACCTAATATGAGTAAAACGTTTTGGCAGCATGTACTAGATGGCGCTGATCACGAGTTGTAATCTCATTCCTTCATGATTCACATTCTCAAATGTGTACAAGTAATATTGTGACTGATCACTGTTTATTTACGCATGCGCGGAATCACGGTTAAGAATCACTGATACATCAAATGTCGAAATATCAGTGCGTGAGTCGTGAGTGTGATCACAATTTATAAAACCGATTTCGATCACGGATAGAATCACTGATATATCAAATATGTATTAACAACGCATCCAGCATGACTGATCACGGTTTTCTCTGAGAATTACATAGACAATATATAATATGATTATATATAAATTAATAAAAAAAACTTATAAAAAAGCTTTTTAAAAAATATTTGAAAAAAACTTGTTAAATCTAATAAAAAAAAAACTTATAACAAAAAACTTGAAAAATTAAATTTAAAAATCATATAATTATTTTAAATACTTATAAAAAAACTTATAAATATATATTTTATAATAATAACTTTAAATATCTATAAATTAGCTTGTTAATAATAACTCATGTCATTATAACAACAAAAAGTATGGGTCCATAAAAATATGAACTCTATAATCCCATATGAAAAGAGAAAGTATTAGATTAAAACAGTTTTACAAGACTGAAAATAGAAATGACCACGAAGCTTATTCAAATATAATCACACTAATAACAACACAAAAAAAGCTTTAACTTAATTATCTTGTAAAAATGAAAAATATTAAAAATATTTGAAAAAATTTTGTGGGTAGAAAATTGCTGCACATACACCTACAAAATGTAAAATGAAAACAAAATAAGTTTTCAGCAAGTTAACAAAAACATTATCAACAACAGATTCCAATAGATGGCGCTGATTCGTGTGATAATCGATTTGGACGGCGGCGTCAGATAATCAGTTGAATATTTAACAACAAAAAAAATTAATCACGAATTACGATATTACCAGATATTCAATCACAGATAGTGAGTGTGACTCAAAAATATCAGTGATTGACTTATAGTTCGTGATTTTGAGTTCATCACTGCCGCCGAGTCCAGGTCCAGGTGGAGCGAGTGAACCAGCCAGTCGGAGCGATAAGGAGCACCTCCGGTATTATTTATATCTTTAAAAAAATTTCCACGTCTTTAGTAAATATTGCATACTGTTACAAATATTCTATTTAGAGAGTTCTATACGGAGGAATATGGATTGTCAAAACACACGATATAATATTAATATAATGACTACATGTCATCATGTGATAGTGGAGATAATGCGTGTTACACAGGTAATGATATACATTTTAATAATGTTGTAATGGCAAAATGAATTTGCTTCGCTAGTAAAAGCCATGCGTGGTGACGACCATCCCATAGATACGGGATGGTAAAACGTCTGAGAAGCCGGTTACGGTATAAAAAAGGAAGAAGCATATTAGATTCAAGGATTCCTGTAACCGGTAAAGTTGACGGGCGTTTTAGTTTAGCGCGAGCTGTGAGGCTAAGGCCGTTATCATCAAAATAATTTCTACCATAAGTGCTTCCCTCGCACTCCTGTCTGTCCTTACGCGAGTGCAAGCCGCTGCCATTCTTTAACACTAACGGCAATTGTAGTTCTCTATTGATATTTAATGTAAGCTTTATAGTAATTAAAAAGAATCACATCAAAATAAATGAGTATAAAAAAATTTAAAAAATGTAAAATCGACCGCAGGGTCTGAAAATGAACAAAGTACAAAGGTTAAAAAAAGTTTAAAGTCATATTCTCATATAGGTATTGTACGTACTGATAAATAAGAAATTTGATCTGCCGATAATGGTCTCAAAATAAATAATAGATTAATAGTGTTATTAATGAGCAGAGGTGATATGTTATTTTCCCTGAGATTAGCGGCCGATAAAAGTAAAGGATGATAGCGCATAACTTCGTTTCAGATAATTCGGTGTTTCGCACAAGTGTGTCCAATTTGCATGCTTCAATTTTCGTAATTTTTAGCTGGGTAGCATTTTAAGCCAAAGTGAGTCGATAAGGCGAAGTCCGTTTTAATCTATTTTGTGGACAAAGCTCTGTGGACCCTGTTGCGGAAGAAGCTCACAGATTTCTTTAGTTGTGAAACGGTTCCCGAGGTTTGGAAAATGGCTATGGTCCCAATGGTCCCATTTAGATCACCCCCATTACTCTCAAAGTAACGGATCGCGTCTACGAGCTGATGCACAATATAAGACGCGGTTTAGTATTGTCTGGTTTCGTGGCATCGTGGCCTTGTCAACAAATAGTTTTTGTATGGATTTTAAAGCAAATTATACTTTTTAATAGTCGTAATATAAAACTGAAGACGATTGTACCGTTTTCCTTCATTATACTATTATCACATGGTTTTATTTCCGCTTACCTCTCCAAAAAAGAGACTAGCTCTTGTGCTTGGAGAAGGAGTTACACTATAATAATTTTATATAGAGAGTTATACATTTATAGTCTATAATTATTTATTGTCTATTTGTGTGCTTCTGAAGTGTTCATTTAATTTCTTTCTAAACTCTTTTGTCTTTTATTTCTTTAATTTGTGTAGGGAGTCTATTGAAATTTTTTATCCCAAAGTATATAAAATTTTGCTGATAGTGTTTGGTGTTACATTTAGGGATTTTAAAGTTATTTTTAAACCTTAACGATGCGCTTGTTTCAAATTTTACAGTGTTATTTTCTTTAATTAATTGATTAATTGAGTTTTTTTTGTAAATGTTTTCTATTTTGGGAACTTGGAATTTCGCAAAAAGTGTTTGTGTTGAAAAAGTTGATCTTTTTTTTAATATTACTTTGATGATTGTTCTCTGTATTATTTTTAGCGAGTTAATTATATTATTGTATGCTCCTCCCCACCCAATTATTCCATATCGGAGTAGTGAGTGAACATTAGCAAAATATAAATTTTTTCAATTATTTATACTTAAAGTGAAACTTATACAAATGCAGGAGTTCCACAGGGATCGGTTCTGTCACAACTGTGACTGGAAGTTGGTCACACACTCCGCGCAACACTCACATCGGATCCCGCCGCAAGGGTGGGCTAATTTGTGGTTTACACTAAAAAACCAGAAACATAATTTCAATAAAATAATTACTGACAAAATCAATGTACGAATAATACAACGATAGTCGATGATTTCCAAAGATCAAATAGATAATAGTCGGATAAAAAAATTGAAGAATGCGGGTCGCTGGTGCATAGGTATGTAGTTAGTATTATGGTATCCCTGATGTTGAACAATATAATTGGTCAAAGCTTTCCGTCTCTCCTCTTCATGTTGCCTCGCAAATGTACAAAATTTTCCACGTTGCCGTGTTGTTAGTGCAATGTGAAAAAATTTTCCGCTCGCTAAAAATACCACTTAGAGAGGTTACACCGATGTTTACCTTTCTTGAAATAACTCATCTCTATCAGGTGAGCGCGAGGAGAGCTCCAATGGTCGGTCTCCACCTATGTTATACATGTATATTTTTGCTTTGTTTAAAACACTATTAATTAATCATTCTACATGTTTCGATACCTATGGTATTTTCTTCAGGAAACAATGTATACTGAAATTAAAAAATACAAACATAGATAAAAACAAAACTATAAAATGGTGAATGAGTTAGAACTAATATGAAAACAAATTTAAAAGGTGACTATTTGTAAAGAGGATTTGGTTATTTATAATATTAAGCTTGCTATTAACACTTTTTCTTATTTCTAAAATTTCAAATTTATCTAACTGTAAACCCCTAATATTTGTATGTATAATTTATAATATAATGGGTAAGAAGTGTGAATGGTAGGGTTTGGGTCGCATCACGTACATGCAAAACATACGATTTATTATCCCAAAATATAATATATTATATAGAACATAACATAATACAAATGTAGTTTATAAGAATAATTCAAACCTAACCCAAAATGTGATTTTGAGGATTATGGTTATTAATCGATGTCAGGAAATTAGTCGGAGACATCTAAAACGTTAAATAATGAAAGTACTACTTTAGTATTTGTTTAGTTATATCGTACCGAGTTGTGTTGTGAAGGAGGTCGCGTGTCCACGCTCCATCTCGTGTTCGTGTATAGCCTCGACTCGTTCCTCACAAACACGCATTAATAAATAAATAAAGGTCTCTCGGAAGGGAAGACGCAGCAAAGGGCGGTACATTATCGGCAGTAAATCCTCAAATTTACTGTCAGAATCACGTGGTCATTATACATTAATATGAACGTAGTTAAAGCTTTGCGATTCGAGACCAGGCCGAGTGGAGGCAGCCTGTTGGCATTATCAGCTATCAGGTGTATTTTTAGAGTTAAGCAAAGTAAAGCTTGTCAATGTCAGATCGTTAAAAATAACCTTCTTATTTTATTTTTGACTTACTTCAGCTCGAGCTACCTGTACATTTATGTGTGTATTATACCAGGAATGTCGTAACATCTCACTGGAAGGAAGAGTGCCTACGGACAAAACGAAATGTCTGGTTTGAAATTCTCTTATCAAAGGTGTTTGGGTAGTTTAATACTGGCTTCAAATGTTGTAACTCAAGGAGACCGCGTTTCCTGTTTCCTCGCCACCAGCGCGTGTGGATGCGTATTTATATTACCTCGTCAGATACAGTTCAAGGAAGAGCGGTACATTTACATTACAATAATAACTACCCACTCGTGCAGCTCGGTGTAATGAACATTTAAATGTGTTGGAAAGCCACCGTGCATCGCTTTAATGAAATCTTCTAATCTTACAGTATTGTACTTACAGTATTGTATATTACGTACGAACATGAACCCATCGTCTTACTAAACAACGATTACTTTTAAACGGCTGACTACGCACAGCAAACTACGCTGATAGTGTATTCTAATGTTCGCGGTAGTACCAATATTGTACGCCTTTATCTCTTGGCTTGGAAACAAATGTGCAATACAATAATCATTATTCGGTGCATGCACATGTGCAGAAAACAAATACAGACGGTGTCGCTGTAAAGGTTGTAATATTCCCTGTTCTAATACGTGTTGTGCTTTATTAAAAATACCTCCTTTCGGTTAGATTCGCACCATTCATTACATCAAATAAATATTTATCCGTTGTAGGATATTTAATGCAATATGACCAATCAATCTTGAAATGTAACATGTTTTTCACAACACGGGTGACGATTCCAAGTATTTCAAAATAAAAATAAAACTATTATACTTAAAGTTTTAAGATATTCAGTGACACATTTATTTTAAATATTAAAAAATAGAATGCATTATAGTTAACAAACAGTTTTCTATTAATAGAGAAGAGTATAGTAAAAGATAACAGATTGTAGGCTAGTTCGTTAATAGTTCGTGTCTATATATTCCAAGGTATTTAAAGTTAAGCATTCCTTTCGAAAATTATTACGGGATTATAACATGTAACAACATTTCAAGCAATGTGAAAGAATGAATTAGATCGTGCCTAAAATAATAACATAGCGTCTCTTGTATGGGTCAACATAAATATGCCTAAAGTAATTAAAAAAATCATAGTAGTAGAGCGCAGTATACGCCTAAAATATTTTCTTATTGTCCCACTTACAAATATACAAATGGCTTCCACAGAAAATAGGGCGTTGACTGATTTGTGAATTAATGTACTTCTCGTAAAAAACTCGTTGGTTTTAGATTTTCTTGAAAGATTTTCCACTACGGAGAAAAACGACAATCAAAGTTTCCGTAAATTCATTGAACTGAAGCCAAATACCGAGATATATTTAATAAGAGATGTCATTATTTTGAACAAACATTATGGGGGATATCTTTACAGACATTTATAAACAAAGGACATTCAATACAGATATGATTGTTGTAGGGCTACTCGTTGTACTGGATATGTAGATGGATGGACGTTATTCTTGTTCCTCGCAGTCGCTTCTCGTTCACCGAGCATCTGGCCAAAGCAAGTGGTCCACTAGCTTCCTCCATTCAGCGTGCATTATCGTGGAGATCGGAGCCAAGAGATTCTACTGTTAGGTTGCTCCATCGCTTTAGTTATCATATTCTGTTTTCCGCTTTTCCGATGATCACGAGTGTCTTCCAATCGTAGGCGTAGGAGATCTGCAGCTCTTCTAAGACTTATACACTCGTGTTTGTTCGTTCTAGAACCTGGACACTGCTATGGCTATCTCTGTTTCATTTCTGTTTATCTTTCTTAGAAAAACGAGGATAGATAAAGAGGTGGTACAAAAATGTTCGGGGGAACCGAACAACTCCTAAATAAATAACTACTGCTGAAGCAGGAAATATCAGTCTTAAAGGAATAATAATTACATCCACATACGCATTTACCTCTTATCTAAATCTGTCAATAAAGTTTGAATCAATCTTCTATCTATTAAGAGAGCAGAGGAAAGAAGATGAAAAGTTGTATTGGTAGGAAACGAAGTAATGTAAGTTCAGCAAAATAAGGAATAATCCTCGATAGTGAACTTCTTTTCAAGAATCACATTGACCAAATTACCTCCAAGGACTATAGAATGCTAGGATTCATACTTCGAACCTGCAAACACTTCCAAAACCCATACTGCTTCAAAATACTGTATTACGCATTCGTTCGTAGTCACTTAGACTCTTAGAGTACGCATCTCAAATCTGGAACTCATGGCAGATTACACGTATTACTGTCCCAGTCAATTAGAACTAATATCCTTCCACACACCATCTAGATTGACCCGGCAATCCGTACTCTTCCATACTTCTAGAAGTAGAAACATCTTACACACAAAACTCATTTATTCACGGTTCATACAAATACCATAATGAGAAGTTAACAGATATTGACTTATTCAAAATTTGCCTTTCTTAAAGGGTTATTTTTATGAACTACCACAATCTCAATTTTGATCAATCTGCCCACAAACACATCTTGCTTTCCCCTTACCACAACAATAGTTTCAACCTCCCCACCCTTTCTCCCACCTTTTTCTTATCTTTTGCTATATTATGTACCTGAACGTTTCTGTGGATTTTCATAAATAGTATCACATTATACACACATATTTATTACGTTATGTGTACTATAAACCATTAACTAAGGTTAGGTGCACGATCGTAGAATAGACAACAAATTAGGCGAAACCATATTTATCATAATGATCATTATATATCGTCAGTTTTCCTTATATTACCGTAAGCATTGTTATACGTATTCATTCGGAAAAATGTGAATTTGCAAAATTTGTACTCACAAATGCGTTTTTATTAGTGAACAGATAAATTATTGATGAACAATGAAGGAGAAATAAATCACGGGCACTCCCATCCTCCGATGACGAGTGCGTAGCTTTTCAGACGTCAATTGCCGCCGCTGCGAAGTGGGCTCGCTGGGTGTGCTCGCATACACGGACAGAGTCGGGAGAACCTATTATTTGTGCGCGCGGATGTGTGTGCGTGCGCGCTCAGAAGTCACGAGCTCGAGCAGCCGGCCTCGCCTATATAAGCGCCGACGCGGCCAGTCCGCCTCACAAGTTATCTGAACTCCGAGTGGAACGCTCGTAGCATCACCGAACAGTAAACAGTCTATTCGCAGCCGACACACCGTGGCACATCGAGCGAGACTTTCTCATCAATTAAAATCATCTGTTTCCGCGTACCGCGTGAATCTGAAGTATCGCTTGGCCCGTCGCCACCGAGTCGACCGTTCGTGTATTGTGACCGCAAGCAGCCGAGATGCCCGTTCAACTGGCCATGCCCTCCGTGTACGCTCAGGAGAGGTTCTCCACCATCCCCGAGGAGGACGAGGACGAGGAGCTGGGGTACGTGAGCGCCGAGGAGAAGAGCGGCGACCTCGTCATGGTCTGCCCGGACAACAGAAGGCAGAGGATCCAGCTGAAGGTGTACAGGACCACGCTGGAGCACTTCGCCGTGGTGTACCCCCAGAAGAAGATCTGCAAGCCGCTGGGCGTCCTGAACCTGAGGAACGCGACCTGCCAGAGGCTCACGGGCCGCGCGCAGTCCGGGCTCGTGGTGAAGCAGAACGGTTTCGACTGCCCCGCCAGCCTCACCTTCCTGTGCGAGTCCCCGAGAGACGTGGCCTCCTGGACTTCCGCCCTGTCCGCCCCCCCGACTTCCTTCCTCAGGCAGTGCTCCCTCCCGATCGTGGAGGAAGACGACGAGTTTTGAAGGATGCGGCGGCCGCGATTCTGGAATAATGTATCCGAATGATTTCTCCGGAGCGGCGCCCCGCGGAGAGGAGCGGCGCGAGCGCAATGTCACGCTCCTGGGAGGTTTACAAAAGTGTCGTGAAAAGGGAGAAGGGAAGCTGCAGTGTATAGATACCCCGATTCGATATACACAGACATTAAAATGGCTTCGTTAGTTTATTTGAATATAATGGATTTTTTAAATAGACCGCAAGTTGTGAATTAATTGTGAGGCGAAATTGATACCAAAATGAGGTTTGGAACGGCAGCCGTCGAGCGGTGATCTCCGACAACGGTGTTGACCGTTGGACGTTCGGCGGAGAATTTAATGCACCGAATGAGGTCGTGAGAAAAAGAATAGCGAGTTCGTTCGTTAATTGGCTTCTGATTCGCGAACTCGATTCGCGGATCGGCGACCGCTCTGAAGTTGTATCGTCCTGACGGTCGCGTCACACAGTTTGACATGTTCGCCTCACACGCATCATATAATCATCTCCGAAGGCGCTCGGCGAGACGCCACCCGCCAGCCAGTAAACGGAAACACCTTTATTTACAAGCGCGTTGTCAGTATTTCTTGTGCATAATATGTGTCGACGTAAAACTTGAAAAATACTTTAGCAATTTTTTGAAAAATGTTGAATATTTTATTGAGATGAAAAAATATTTTTTGTAATATAAGATGATTCTGGTGGAAATGCTTAGAGACGTGTCATGTCATATTGAAACGCGATTCCACCAAATGTAGGATCGTACTGTACTATGTATGTAATGTTTAATTAATAAAACTGAATTAAAATTTAGAGAATGCATTATTTATTAAATGCTTAATCCCACCTTTACCATAAATCATATAAAAAGGTCACAGTAAATAAAACAAATGCAGAATATTGTAAAAGTGTACCATTATTGAAAGTGGCTTCGATAACTGAATATTCCATAGTTGCCATACAAGATTCTGGGCGCGCGCCCGCCTGTGAAGCGATACATTTATTATATTATTTATTTTTAGTTTCGATTCTGCCACATTTGTCAACAATTATATTGGCTTGCAAATTCGCCGGTTTCTTTGATACTATCTTTTGTGGTAGTTTAGCATTTTATTTATTTAGAATTAATTATATTAAATAGTCGACGTGCTCGATTGCATTTTTACTAAATGAAGAAGAAATATTTTTTAAAAAGTGTTACGCTCCAATCTAACGACACTGTTGTGTGAACTGTCTCGAGCGGTATCTGAAAAGTAAGTTCAATATCAGCGAGAGATTATTTTCATTAAAATTAATTAGTGAAACATGAAACAATGTCTTTTCCAAATATGTGATAGCCCTTGTGCCATGGAAAAGCGCAAACTTCAATTTTAAAAATCCGCTTTAAAATCTTGGTTTTAACTGTACATAAAACAAACTCGCGTAGTCTGCAATCATTATAGGACTTGTTGACAAATACGGGTTTTTCAAGATATTTAAATTCAGCCGAAGCGCGAAGAAAAAATCACTTGTCAATAACAAATCAGCATTCGCAGGTCACGGACAATAATTAGTGGTTTTAAATAATAATTGCAATATTAATGTTATCTTTCTCATTCATTGTGAGGGCACTTTGATATAAGCTGGAAGCTTAATTGATTGTATATTATATCACATCCTTCTGATAACATCGGACTAACATTATTGTAATTGTTAATCTCCGCTTAAAATGAACCTCCAAAGCTGCTGGACTCCTATTTTTTTATAAATACGATCTGTCATTATCCTAAAATAATAGACAAATTTTCCTTCGGTGAACAAAACAACACATGTGCACATTGCTGCGCAGTTGGTTCAGGCAGAACTTATAAACAAGTACCAGATGTTTCACTATATTGTCACTCGTTCTGTCAAAATTAAAGTCACTGCTATTTGATTTGTCTATAAAAAGGAGATAATTCAGAGTCAAAAGTCTTCAGTTATTCGCACCGAGCGTGATACGGCGAGAAAATTGATTTATATGCGACAAATGAATAGAGTTGCCGTTCGACTGCACGGACGGACAGTCGCCGACAAAATTTGCAGAGAAGTCATCTTATTTTAATTAATGAATACTGCAATATTGTTATACCGACAAACCTAACCGTGTTAACCAAATAACAGTAATAGACAGTGGGGGCGCTTCCTCAGCGCAAATTGACACAAAATATTAAACTTTTTCTACATCGGTGCACTTCTCAGCTGTTTGGGCAGAAACGTGATATGAATGGAACTGTGAACATCGGCAAACATATCTTAATTATATAATTATTCAAAATTATAATTTAGATATTTTATTTTCATTTAGATATTTCGATTTGGTCTAACATTAATTTTGGAATCTCGGTGTACACAGGTGTACACCGAGACTGAAGTACTGAGAATGCAGTAGCAATCTGATCGTTGAAGAATGACGTCACTACCATATCATTTTTGTTTCCAAAATCTTGTCACGACTATTTTTCGATATATTTATGAACGTTGTAATAATTAGAATACACGATAATTTATCAATAAAGGTGCGTTTACACCGATGAAACTTCGGTCTAGCGTATGGTAGGTACGCATCAGTAGGCGGATCTGCACTGCGTACAAAATATAATAGAATACACGGCGAACGGTAATTCGTTCATCACTAATTCTGCATTGTCCTTACGCAAGTTTCGAGACATGAATTTCATCCGTGGTGCGTTGAAGAGAATTCTGAAAACACCGGCGGGGCGGGGGGGTGGGGGGGGACACGTGACGCGCCTCGTATTGTTTATCGCATTAGTGACACGTGTTGGCTGTTTACTCATCTTGTAATATCAATAACAACACGTTCGACTTTAAAATAGCAATCGTCTAAATATTATGAAACCATCGCGGATTGCAGTTTGTTGTGTCTCGATATAAATGTTTTGCGGGCGGTGCACAATTCATAATTGATGCGATGCCATTTTAGAATAATCCAAAATACTCAATCAGAAACTCAGATTTATTTACAAACCAATTTGTAAATAGTTTTATTCTAAAATCGCGAGTTAAGTAATTTACCATCGCAGCTGACGATTCGGCCACATCAGAGGTGATTATTGATAATATAATCTGTTCAGGATAATAATAATAATAATCGCCTGCGACAAAGGGTAGCCCGGAAGATATATTGTGCTGTTGCTATGTGTCGACTGTTTTTAGTGATTTTCTTTTCTGAATCTCTGGTGACATCACACAGACACACACACACATGAAGGAGTAGCTAATTAATGGAATAGATCCAAATAGACATCTTTTCAAGAGGCTGCGGAGTGATTCACTTATCAAACATTAATGTTGTCTGTATTTAGTGTAATTAGGTAGGTACCTATATTATGAAAATTAATCATAATAATGTACTGCAACGTGACAAGGCGAGACATTAATATAATAACAATATTGAATCCTCACGTACAGAGTGACAATAAAACTGTTATCATTAGTATATATTTAAGATGCTACCCGTAACAACTACATGTTCAATTCAACTTCCTTACTTTCTTTTAGTACATGCATTGATGCATCGCGGGAGTCAAACTCTTTACCATCGACTCTGTGTCTGTAGGTAAGGTAAGTGTCGTGCAATGCTTCGGGTTAGTCGAGCGTGCGATTTAATATTAGAGTGCCCACGAATCCAATGAAATTATTTGACTGCCATTACAAATTATCCCATTAAAATATTATGGCGTAAACGAATTGTACATATACCTACACACTACGCGCATCAAACATATTACAGGCCATGTTTGGGAAATGAAGATGTCCGTAGCGTATTTTCTTTGTTGCGGTGAATTAACCGCACTTTGATAGCGGTCTTCGGTATTTATTTATAAAACACACACAACGTGCAGTTCTACAAAATAAATATAAATAATATTATTAAATTAATAAATGTATGAAAAAAGCAGATAAATTAAGCCACAACTTTAGCCAACACGAGACGGATTCTCGGAAATCGGTGACCGATATTAGAATGCACGCAATGTTAGCATTAGTTCACCGTATTGTGTTGTTGAAGTTCAATTACTATGTTTAAATACTTTCGGTCTCACTCTCATCATATATTTTCTCTCTGCCTTCGTATTAATATGAAAATAATACATCTCTATTCGAGGTTTACATTGTTGGCATAGAAGTGATTGTTAGAAATGTTTCAAAGATCAATTGATACGCTCGTTTGAAGCAAGTTTAACTCCGAGTACCTTCACTACTCACTATACTGCAAATTTATAGAAACGGTCAGTGGATTCTTCCTCGTCCGAGGGTCGCGATCTTCACAAGTCCCGCCCTCTTGACTATACTCCTTCACTTTCTGAGAGCTGTTATCCCAGTCGGGTGGGGATCTTCCTCTTCCTCTTCCTTCCTTATAAAAAAATTCTCCGCTTCTGAGTTGTTATTTGAATGACGCTCAGATATCTAGATGAATACACGACGTGATATTTCCCTGAAGTAGAAAAGGATCCCAGCCGAGAAGCTGCTAAACTGATTCGTGATTTAAATCATGAAACTCATTTTTAGCCAATGATAAGTACCGTAAAATGTGGTGAATAGAAACACATTCTCATTTTCATTTCCATGACAAGCCAAGTCATGACAAATTTTATAATAGTGATGTACTTTTGTTGCTCTAAATATTGTTTCCATTTGACAAAATAAATATACTTTGTTATTTTTCAAGATATTCTTAAATTTATGTCAAATTTCTATTCACTTGTGGATGGGGTGAATAGAAACGAGTAATGGGGTGAATGGAAACACGTAATGGGGTGAATGGAAACATGTAATTCATGAATGGAAAACAAGTAATGGAATTTTATTAACAAAACCACCATTTTATTAAATATACAACAAATAAATAATTATTAATTTTAACAAAAATAAAATACATCAATATCTCGCTTTACGGCTCAGACACGTTTCGGGAAAGTTGGCCGTAAAGCGAAATGCCGTAATTCCTTACCGGAAAAGGTTGTCCATATTTTTTTTAAACATTATCACTAGGCTTATAAAAAAATTATTTTTACAAAAATATTCAAATAAAATATAGAATAATAAAAGTTTTTTTAGTTTCATTTATTATTATTACAGAAAATATAATAAAACAAAACATAAGTAAGTAATTGATTTAACTTTATATTAAATTTATTGAAACCAAATAATAAATTATACAAATTTACTAATATTTGTACTTTTAAAATTTTATTTGGTGTTCCTTTTCAAGATATATGACTTTCAAAAATACAAAATATCTACTGATCGATCATTGAGGGATGTCCTAAGTTTGGTTAAAAAATTTCCTGAAATGGAAAATACTCTAAAAAATCTCTTCTAGTATATTAGTTATTTTTATCCAAATAATTGCTTTATTTTCATTATACCTAAACACGATGATGTACTCTATATTAATTTCTACTAATTAATTAATTACAAATTTTGAACTTAGAGCGTTTCTGTGATAGATGCCGATATTGATGTATGGGAAAAATTAAAACTTTAAAAAATACTTCTTACCGGTGAATTTAAATATTAGTTAATGCTTTTGATAATATATTATAGTTTAATGAACATAGTTTGACAGCACGTCACCATTTTGAATAATTAGACCATTAAAAAAGCGCATTTTGTTCTAATAATGATAGCCGAGCGTCACCAGCGAAAGGCGGGAGATCAACATGTCCGTAGGAATTTCGTGAAATCACCATTGAAGCTTCAAATCACCGCAATTGTTTCGACTCGTGTAATATAACCTCATCGCTGCGCAGGTATTAAATTTTGATACTGGTTATCGCTGTTGATATCCTGATCATTGATAATTACATCGTTAATTAGTTGAATATACGTTACCACTCATATTTATTAATCTAAAATGCAATATACTGCGACTGCCTGTTTACGCCGCTCCAATCATATCTACATACGTCAATGAAGCCCGTGCAAAATTATTATTAATTAATCATGTTTGTTTAGGATCGAAACTAATTAACGCTTGAGATATGATTTGATATGATTTATTCTGAGACTTTAATTAAAATGTATAATTCAAATGTATTTTATTTGCTCTTTAAACTTAGTGTATTATATGTATAAGGTCGTATTAAGACAACGTTATTACAGAACAGAGGGATAAAGAGCGAGAAAGTAGAATGATGATTCATTATAAGATCATCGTAATTTTCCTCCGGCCTGAAGAAGATTTTGCTCGTGTGTTGCTGAAGACCTCGATTCCGAATTCTAAAGCATCTCCGCCATGGGCAGTGTCTCCTGAAAGTTATTTCCTTCTCAATTGAGATTTAAGACCTATTCCAGCTACTTCTCGTACTTCTTCATCTTTTTGTAAGGTATGTCCCTTACACCTTGTTCTAGACTATCACTGTTTTTACCCTAAATTATGATACGTTCGCCTTCAGAGAATCTTTGAAGCGTTTTTTCTGTATTGGGAATACAAAATCCACATTCATAATATATTCCGTTTTTCTATTAATATATCGATAGAGATTTCTGAAATGGCCTATCCTCTACTTAAGGAACGACCGATCAAGGTAACAATCTAAACATATAAATGTGACATTCCACGATCACTGCTGTCTGAGTTGAACAATGAATGTTCATAGATCGTGTCACGTGTGTATATTATTTCAACAGCACCTTATAATCATTGAACTCTGGGAACCAAAATAAATATTTTATCGTCTTTTTGTATTCCAGTTGAATTTCATTATCTAATGTAGATAGATACATTTTTTAATCTTAGAAGAGTCATGAACTCGTTATTTCATCAAAAATCTTCAATATCTTATGGAACGTGACCACAGAATGAGACACGATGAGATCATTGTACACGTGTTGAGATTTTGATCTCGACATAAACTCAGATTGATAGAGAGTGACAGAAACTTAAACCCGTGTACAAGACATTCGGTTTGATTGCGAGAATCGTGCGTTTGCGTACATATGTCATCTAGAACCATAGATACCTACAACTATTTATTTTGAAAAGTAAGACAAATATAAAGTATTAAATTACAAATAGTTATAACGTTTTAACTGCTACTGGGGAGATTAAAATTCACCCAACTGACGAGCGGAACATCAATGCTATGTGGACTGACATTTGACGTACGATATGGTGTGTACGCGGGAATTGTGAAAGTCAAAGGTTGTCTCAGAAATTGTCTCGAGTCGAAAATGTCATCCGTGGGTCATTAGGGCAACAACAGTTCTACCCGTAGAGTCGATGTGTTATTTGAACAATTGACTCCTTTATAAGACATTCAAGAGTGGAGATTATAAGATTTGACGTGAATGTTGTAGATTAGTACATATTATTTTATACATTGTTAACTTTGTTTTATTAACCATTTAATGGATTGTCTATTTTACAAATAAACAACGTTGGGCTTAAATTGAATAATTTAGAATCATTACAAATAAATAAAGCGTGTAAAGCTAACCAAAATATTATAAACAACCAACTAAATTTAACCACAAGTCCCATTCTATTTTTTTTCCCTAAAAGTTATTCTAATAATTGTGTATCATCAAGTAACAAATTAAGTTAGGTTAGGTAAGTTAAATTATTTTTTTTAATAATTATTGTTTTTTAAAAACTTTAAAAAAAATATATTTTAATTTAAAAAAAAAGGATGCTATTAAAGAAACAACATAACATGTTTTTGATTAGTTGATGACATCCTGAAGAAGAAAATGATATTTTTCGAATCCGGTAGATGTATTTAATTCATTAAGTGGTTAATAAAATAAAATGAACAATGTAAGAAATGGATTTTAACCACAAATCTTAAAAATATATTATTTTACTGGACATTGAGTGGCTACTTTTCGTTATATTTCGCTACTAAGCAGTCGGGCCGAGAGCTGACAAGTGAGACGGAGCCACGGGTCGTGACGCTAGTATTAATCAAATCGCAACCGTGTACACGAGTCTGTTAACACCGCCGGAAATTTCCATTGTAAGTTGATGTTTACAGTACGGCATTTGCATAACAGGAGATGCAATTTGATGAAACGCAATGAAAGTCCTGCGGCGCGGGTCTATTTTTGGGCCCCTCCGTCTTTTGTTCTGAGCGCTTAACAATCAAAAGAGGAATTGACTCCTCAAAAAATATTTACGTCTATAATTGGAAGCCATTTCGGACGTGCTTCGTACTCGGTTGCGATAAGACCGAGATAACCCTTAGCACCGATTCACATAGGAGCTATATTGGTGTGAGATTCAAAGATGATTCACAAAGTGGCCTGAGATTGAATGCGATCTGTCTGAAGCCACTTGTCTGGCGAAGAGCACTGACTGGCGACTGGCGACGGCAATTGGCGACTGGCGACTGGCGACTGGCGACTGGCGACTGGCGACTGGCGACTGATGTATGCTAAAGTTAAATTAAACAGGTGCAATAATGGCTGATACAAATGATTATACATGATTAATTAAGTGTCTAATTAATTCAATTAATAATCAAAAATGTAAAAATGACTAAATGTAATAGTTGTGTCATATAATAGAGGAAAAGAAAAAAGTGAAGTATGAAGGGGCGCCACAAGTTTTTAGTAGCTGCCGGAACGTATCTATCTTTAAAATATAATCCAAAAAGCTTTGTGAAATATTGCACTCGTTGCTTTGTTAACCGTTCCTAAACCATGCAGTAACACAGGTCTACCGCTCTGATTAAATCTGTAATATTTCGGTAAATATACGCAATATACATTTCATATTTTATCATCAGTCTTAGAAGTAAAATGGATAAACCTCACCCAAATAAAATGAACCAAACGAGTTAAAGTTCGGGTAGGTTATATCTGTACACAGGTCACAGTAACTCTGAGATTTGCAGATGTGGAAAAAAACAATAGAATTTTAATAAACTCACTTTAAACTCGGTAGAGCACAAACTCATTATCGTGTTCAGCATCTGTGCGTTCTGTTACGTGCCATTAAGAATCGAATTGCGTCGTGCGAGCGAATACGAACATATCGCACACCTAGATCAAAACTAAGACAACTCAAAAAACCAAGAATTTTGAGTTATTATTGTATTCGGAAATACTTACTATTCGAATAGCTCGAGTTCTCGAAAAGTGTCATTTTAGGATACATTTATGAGCTAAAATGTTATTTAGTTTCATAACTTTAGTAACAAAAAATGGAGAAAAATGTTATTATTTTTTTGTCTACTGAAAAATGACTCTGTTAAGTTGTTTTAGTTTTGATCTAGGTGTGCGATATGTCAGATGATCCATTTGTATACAACCCGGTTAAATCCTGAGATAGTTCTATACTTTAATTGCAATCATTAATTTATTCTATGAAAAAGGCATATAAACATATATTTTAATGTTTTCCGTTTACCCATAAAACAATTGGATGTAGATATGTAGTAAGAGATTTCATACTTTGATCAGTCGGTAGTGAATATTTACTAAACATATTAAAGATTGCGCATTAGCTGGCAACATTCTGGGAAGACACAGCTGGAACCAGCTCATCAGATACTGATCTGATATTACTCATCACTTCTTACTCATCTAAATAATGATGCAATTAATCGGCTCTCAGATTCTCCAAATCTTGTGTGCACAGTTTTCTGGGTTACTACGACGTGTGTATTATTGCCAGTAGGAATTGCGTAAATGATAAGAAGAGGTCAAGATGGCGGTTTGTTGATTGTGCCCTGGAATTAGGGATATTAATGGATAGTATTACACAGTGGAAATGAGAATGTTCATTATCGTTTGTTGGCAAAGGGTGGTAAGAAAGTAAGTCTTTACGATGTGAACATAATAAATAGAAAGAAACAAACTCTCGTTGACAATTACATCTGACAGATTATATTTTTATATCGTTTTGTTCAGTAGAAAACAATGGAGTATTAGTCGTGTCCTGTCAGCTAATTGAGTTTAATTGATTCGGTAGTTACTTTGTGGTGTAACATGATTTAGAACATTTTATTGATAATTGTGTAGAACATTTTATCGACGAACATACAGATTTACGAAATAATACAATAAGAATTTGGTAATCAAACTACAAACCTACTGATTTTTTCATTCCATTATTTACACATTGATGAGATGGACTGCACGTCTCAAAACTACAGTCGTGTTGAAAAAGTCAGTGTGTGTGTAATACAATGTTTGTTTCAATAAATAAATAAATAAAAATTCCTTTTTAAAAACAATCTTAGATATATTACCCACGATGTTTTCTAAACTATATATCTACCTAGATATATCCGTTAAAATGAACTTCAATTTTTCTGTTAAAATAGACCTAGCAATGTTAAGCGTTAAATATAAAAAAATATAATGAATAGTTGTAAAAACAAAAAGAAAGACGTAATATCGAAAGTAAAAAGGGTATAAAAACTATTTACTATAAGATGTATGAATGCGGAAGAAGCGAACAATCAGGATAATAATGTTGTGTGCTCTACTAGTCCTACGGTGGGTAGCGCGCCGCAATGGCAGAGATCGCTTCAATATTACCGCGTGCGAGAGTTAGAGGTTAGAGGGTTATTTTGAACTCACATTTGAAGACGCAGCGATCTATTATTGTTACGCTACTATTATGTTATTGTACGTAGTTTCCCAACACACAAATAAAATACCATACGTACGCACAGAAAATATATTCCTAGTAGAAAGAAAACATGTTTAAAATATTAAATAACCCATTAGCAATTTTCGATGAGTCGATAGATAACCCAGATTGCGTCACTCCCCGTTTTAGAATTTTCGAATAAATAACTTTAAGAATAAATTAAAATGTTCATTTGTAAGACTCTGTGAGTTGAATTTTCATTGAAGGGGATCCCAGCGGACCACATTTTAGTGTTGAACAAAACAATTGGAAAAGCCTGCGTAAATATTAATTCTACGAATGCGGGCGGACAAACATTAAGGGACAGAAATACGGAAATGTGTCTGCCAAAATCCATGAATGATTATTTATTTACTTATAAACCTCACAATTTCATTCGGAAGCGATGTTTGTAGGGAGAGTTGTAAGGAGAATTTTGACGATTAAAACACAACTTTTGCTGAGCACACAATAATTATTAAAAAATAAATTAATAAATGTATTCTTAATTACGAAAAGTTCCTCTCTTTCCCATAACTACCCATCCCACTGCAACGGAGCCAATAACCGAGGCACGTGTTGCTTGTTTTGTATTTTAGTAGATTTATTTATGAATAAAAGATTTAGTTTTAATACAAAATGCCGAAACTTATTTATTATACCCACATTTCTTAGAAAAAAATTTCCTTTGAGATATAAGTTCGGCAATATTATTAGCATTCTCAAATTCTCATATGTATACAGTGACTATTTGAAGTTTTTCTATGTATTGGACTAATTTATTCTTTCATCTGTTGTTAAGGTATAACACTAACATATTAGCATAACACACCGTACGCGCTACTCAAGGACACGAGGAAGTCAGAAGCTTCCGTATGAAACGGCGATCATTTCACATTTCGACAGCTTCTTTTTGTTGCTTCGGCAAGATTTTCATTAATATTGGGAAATGTGGCAATTCTCCGTTGAAGGCAATTTTCGACAATCAAAAAAATGCACACTTTGTGACGTTGTAATGAACAATGACGAAAATAAACGGCCGAACCGAAATCGAAATAGATTTATCCATCAGAAAATAGGGAAATATTCTTAACTCAACAATGCCGAGATGAGCGCAGTAGACAGGGCGAAGAAATATCAACTTAGGAAGTTGTTGACAAAATAGGCAGATATACCTTGTGCAGTTTCCACAAAATAGGATTTGTGCGTTTTGGAGTTAGGATATCTTCTTCTTCTTTAACCATTTTCGATTCCTAGCTGGAGCATATGGAAGTCACAAAACTCCTCTTCACACGTCTTCCACGTCTTTTCATGTACTCGTAATCCTATGTCCCTTAGTTTCAAGACGTAGTTCAAGACGTAATTCAAGACGTAATTGCAAGACGTCCGGAAGCCGGGTTCTTATTAGAGAGTATGAACGACACGCTCGGTTTAGGCATCCCGCCGGTAGTAGTCGAACGTTTTATGCGACACGTTCAAAATCTGTACTACCTCGTGTCTGGGTATATCACAATAATAGTTCTTCTGTTCATTTACTAACTATCTTCTTTCTTCTTCTTTTGCGTGCGGAAGGTAGAAGTTACTTAAAACGTCACAATGGTTTTGTAACTAATTTAACAATTTAACGCCTCTGGGTTCGCTTTGTCTTTAGTTAGTTTTGATGTGCTCACACATGGAGGGATGACTCCGTACATTTTTTTATGTCTCATATATATGTATAATTTATACTAATATGCGATAATAGCAAAAAAAGGCTTCTAAAATATGTAATTGAAAGAATTTATTGAAAATCACACGGTGGACTTAACAGCCGCCGCGACGGCTATTAAAGTATAAAGGCGATTGGAGATGACACCAAAGCGGAAGTTGAGACCTTGAAAGAAAATGAATGAAACTGTGAGAAGGGAGAGGGAAAGAATATAACATTACTGAAATACACGAATTTTCAACAAATTTAGAATCAGGGTTAGGGTGATATAATTCCATTAGAAACTGATATACGTATATCTAAAACGGTTAAGATTTTGAAAATATAACGTAATATAAATCCTTAAATATAATGGATTAAGTTTAGAACTCGTCATTCGTCCCGGCAAACAGTTGGCCCCAAACATATATACCTATCAGTTATGAGTATTCTCAGAGTACTTTTTAGCATAATTATAAAGACTTGTAAAGTTGCAAATAATCAGATATCCAGGCTTAGCAGTAAGTTTTCGCCAAGTTAAGTGTAACGTAACGATTTCAATCTTATCACTGTAAGACTTGACTTACTTTTTATCCTTTTCATTGTTAGATTCCATTGGTGGGATTCGAATATTGGATGATCAATAAAATCAAAGAATAAATTCCGGATGACAGATCCCCGGTGGAAAGGTTCTCGGATTCGTACCCGAACTTAAAAAACCTTAAAAAATAAATATTCATTGATAGAGTGTGGCATTCTATCCCTTTTACTTACCCGCGTGATGGTAAGTTTATTAGAGATTTGCTTATTGATAGAATATTTATTTATTAAATATTTTGTTGGATGCTTCTGACTCGTGACTGTGCTTCTTTATCTTGAAATATCCCGACTGAAGAGATCCCCGCGAGGTCGCGCGTGGAGTCTTGTTATCAAGGGTAAGAAAAATCCTTACATGAGCGGTTTATTTCTACACGTTCCGGGCTTCCTCATCTCCCGTGCGAGATTAACTAAACAACATTCTGCCCACTTATCAGTTAGTTCACTTTTAGCAACTCGAATCTCAGCGGCTCACGTAAACAAGGTCCGTATATTCTGAATTTGGACTAAGTATACTTTAATAAAATCATTATCACACCTTGTTGCTTAAAATTTTATTCAAGAACTTAAGAATATAATTTAACAACTTATTCACGATGTTCATAAATTGTAAATTTACGGGGTTCAACTTTTAAAAAAATATTAATATTTTAAATATTAATTAAATATATTAATTAGAAAGATATACATATAAAATCAATTTTATCGAAAAATATTGTTGTTGCGCCACTGGGATTCGAACCTGGATCTCTTTCCTAACCGGGGAAGGTGCATTATCCAACTATGCTACAGCGACAATATTTTTAGCGACATATTTTCGAACCTATATGTTTTGATATTAATACATTTAATCGTTCCATTATTTGAAAGAGACATCTACCTTATTTTTACAGAATCTCACTCAAATACCTTTGAGTAATCTCAACAAATAAAAATAATAAATCAATTAATATTTTTTGAAGAGCTTCCTTAATTTAACTAACTTATCATGTAGAATGACTGAGGGATTTAATATTTTTAATGAAATAATAAATAGCAAGCTGGACGTCCTCGATTTGACTGATTTATTTTCGTACTGTAAACAGCTGTAACGTTCAAGCATTCGAATTACTAGGTCGTTAGAACTATTTAATGCGAATGTTTCAAAAACAAATTATATCAACTCACCAATACTCAGACTTTACATGCTCGGGAACAAATTCAGTTTCGTTGATATTTTCTTTGGTAAGTAATGTTTTGATGATACATTAAAGAAATCGGAATATTAAAGGTGCCGTTTTTTTTACTTTCTGTTTTTATTTTAATTACACGTTTTATTAGTAGTTAGTATTTTAATATTATTTTTAAGTTATCTATGGATATTAAATATTATAATATTAAGTTCAGTAAAATGATTTTAAGGTCAAAAAAGTATTATAAAAATGTTTCAGTACTTAGATTGTATCCATGCGCATATGCAAAATATATAGTATTAATGTAAAAGCAAAAATGGGCGTCGTGATAAATAAATAAATAATACATGGGAGTGTATTAATATATCTGAAGTGCGCTTTTCGTGGGTGGAGGAATAAAGGAAGGAAACCTTATTGTTCCGAGTAGTGTGGATACGAGTATTATGTAAGTAGGCAATTATTATTTATTTTCACTTTAAACAATCGTTGAATTCCAGAGTAGAATTTTTGACCAAGCTGAATTGATTCCTTATGTATTTCTTTACAGTAGGAACAGTACTGAATAATTTAATAATAAAAATTATTTTATTTAGGTCGTCTGAAAAATTGTTTTGATATAACCTTACTTACCCTATAAGCTTACCTTTACGGGTTTATATAGCTTTAAGAAAATCGTTTCATATAAAGTGGATTCCTGAATAATAGTATTTTATCTATCCTGCAAAAAATTTTATGTGCACTGAAAATTATTTAAAAAATGCTTTTCACTTTTAAATCTTCTTCTTCTGCTGATCTGCGTCCATTATTATTCATTATATATGTGGCTCCTTTTTTCGTTTTCCGCAGTTCCCCGTCTTGCTTCCAATTTCCCCCAACAATTTGTCCGATGTTAATAATGGTTGATATGATAATCGAGGTTGTAACGATTACTAATTCAAAAATTTAAAGGTGCTCATATATATTGGAGTACTACAGATACTAATATTAAATCACATCTCTACTTTTACTGTGTTCATGTAAAGTGAAAATTATCTAGCGACATATAATATCAAACATGGAACTGTAAGGGATACTAGTCAAATTAAGTACAAATTAAATTAATCAACTAGAAAGATATCGAAAAAAAATAGTTGCTACCGGGTTCGAACCCGAATCTCTTCCTATCCGGGGAAGCACGTTCACCATTTTTGCCATAGCAATAGTATTTAAGATTCACCATAATATAAAGTTGATTTTTAAAAATGGAATAATAGATGTATCAATTGGAAAGATTACCGAATATAAGTTCAACATTTAGCGAATTTGCTATAGTCAAAATGGTGAACGCGCTTCACCGGATAGGAAGAGGTCTAGGTTCGAATCTCGGTAGCAACAATATTTTTTTTCGATAGATAGATTTTTTCTGTTTATCTTTCTAGATGATTAATTTAATTTGCATTAAAGTTCCACAACAATAATGTGTTCTCTTTACAAATAAAGTAGCTGAAAAACAGTAGCAACCGACGGAGAAACTCGACAATGGGGTATTAAGTGGTACAAACCTACGCAACGAATGACGAGTTACAAGCTACAACGGCTACCTGTCTACACTGTAATACGTTATTATTTAGTCTACTGAGTGTATACAATTTACGTGTCATAATAAATAGCACATCTTGTTGTCGCGAAGGAAATTGCATTTCAGTCATCCTCCCTTTATTTTGTCCACTCGATCGCTCGGACCCTTCACCGCGGGAAGCTATCCCTGTCGGCTCTTCCGCGCAGGTGAAGTACGTGTCCGCATTCGCGTCCGGGGCGTCTCAGTGGCGTCATATTAGACACGTGATATTATCAATATTATTTTCGATCATCGCGAGTCGCCCGGCCTGATGGGAGTGCGGGGAGTGCGGGGAAGAGGGTAACCGGAGAAAAAGTCTCCGTTTCAACATAATATTATTTAGTTTCCGAGTGAAATGAGAGCGTGTTTGCCGAGGGAATGACGTCTCGAGATGGATAATATTGTTCTCTCAAATTAACCTAACAATATGACGTACAGAGTGACAAAAGTGCGTATTGGTTGAAACGCGAGGTCGCGCATGGCAATGTTACGAAATGATTGTGTAATTTTTGTTGTTTTGTTTTTCAATTTCTGACTACTGACGTAATAACGCATTAAAAATACAGTCAAGTATATAATCCATTGTTTTTTACTTACTGTGTCTTTTTGACAACAGATTTGATATTACATGTTATGCATTTCATTTAGATAGGTTCCTCACGCTCTCCGTTGGAATGAATCAATCACCTGTCCCGTGAAGAAGCTTCTGGGTAGTCCTGTTGTTTGCCAAGTTTTTTTATTAGATCAGAATAACTAGTAATGTCCCCTAAATATCCCTTTCCCCGCATTTTTATTATTTTTAAAAGTTATTTCAATACACACTATTACGTTTTATTTTTCATCTTTTCCTTTTCTCATTTACTTTGGGGTCTGCTGTCCTCGTACGAAAGCGCCAGGACACTTTGTCCTGTGGACGGTGATTTATAGTTTCCTTATTACTGGACCATGAACTTCAAGTGAGCCTTTTTCGATGTCAGCACTTGGCACCATATGGTATCACGGGTCATACACAGCCAGTTGTGATCGGCATTTTTTGTCACCAAAGAACACCAGCGATCGACTGCCACTTTTGCCTCGCAATTGGTATTTCACGAGTGACATCAGTTTTGATTTCAGCATTGGATATTATTATGGAGCCTTGGTATTTAACTCTCGGTACAGAATTTTTTTCAATGCGTATTTCTCGAGTGGCTGGGTCGGCTCACATATTCGGTTTTAGTACTATTAGGTGTTAATAGAGCAATTTATAAATACTTTAAATAATTTCATTTTCTTGGTCACCACTTGTGGGGTATTGCGTAAGGTAATTATGGGTAACATATAATATAATCATAACATTAAATTCATCACACATCACCCACAGTGATTTCGTAAATATTAATTATCCATAGTTACCTTACGCATTATCCTATACAGTCAATTATTTTACACCTGTTACAGTAATTGTAATAAAGTAATGTAATGATATACAATTAAATTTGTTAAATAATCCCAACCTGAATGAAGAAATTATTAAAATTGATTGATTTTTTTCTGACAGCGTGATTAGAGAACTCCAATCCTGAGACAAAATTGCAATCCCGGGATTTTAGGATTCGATGTTTTTGATCCCAGGGTCGGTTCCGATCTTATTCCAATTTTGGTACCTCGAAATTAATCCAAAATATGTACAAATCCCGAGATTCATGAATACTGTAGATTTGGACGGGATCTCAGGATTGGATTCCCTAGACGTAATGAATTACCCGTGATCTTTCCACCATCTATACATAAAGGGTGTCCCAATAAAAGCGCCAGATTTAGATTTGAATTAAACATCTGAATGGTTTCACGCTCGGTGTGACAGGTTGCCCCATCCTGCTGAAACCACATATTTTTAAGATCCAAATCAATCAATTCTGGCCAAAAAAAACTGGTTATCATCGTTCTGTAACGTAAATCATTTACTGTAACTGCATTTCTAGCCTACGCCGGAACGCCCGCTATGAGGACACGCGGGTAACTTACTGTCAGAAATCAAACCGGTTTCCTCAAATTTTAAATTAATCTTCGAATTTATGACTCATTTGGACTATTATTTTGACCGAAAATTACACAATTAAGTTTACGAACTGTTTCAGCAAAACTTTTCCCATTTTTATAATGAGTTTTAACAATAATAACGCATTGTTCCATGTTTACTAATCGCAAGATTGACAGATGGCACATGTGAAATTTTTAGAGCTGCCAACCTTATAAAAAAAAATGGTTGGGAATTTAAATTCGGCGTTCGTATTGGGATACCTTATAGTTCGGCAGATGCGTATTTGAATAAACTAGAAACAAATGGACTAAAATTGAAACACCCCCTGGTCAAAGTGTGTACTTGCGTGTGGCTTGTGCAGGTGTTACTTGAAAATGTATCGTAACCGAGCATTGTCAAGTGAGGTGGGCGGACAAATGATGAACAAAATAAAATGAAAGATATTCTAAAATTTGAACGAAATCATTTTTATTGCTTTAGCTATGTTTTTGTAATTTATAAATGTGTTAGTTATAATATATGAGTAGGCTCGAAACGGGGTTCATTAATTTCGACGAATATTTAGAGTCAGAAACTGGTACACTCATATTAATAGCTCAAACTCTTGGCTCGAAAACACTTTTGATTAGCTTTCATCACAAACTAGACCGATTTTCCAACACTTGAAACCGTTTCCCGTTCGCGGAACAATTTTTCTGTAATTTTTCCTGATAAATAGGTCGACACATCTCAGACATCGGGGAACCGAGATGGTGACGTCACCGATGGCGCCGTGCCCGATTGGCCAGAAGATGGTACGGAGCGCACGCCAATCATCCCGGCTTCTGGAATGCGCGCAGCTTTATTCGTTTCTCAACGGAAAGCTCGTCAGGTGACGAAGAGCACTTTCCTAAATAATCTGAGTGGAACGAATTGGGATTCCCCGAATCATTCACCCATTTGGCAAGGATCTTATTTATTTCCAAGAGAAAACAAACAAACTTAAGTATCTTGTTAGTACCTATGATAGAGTATTTTTTATGAAATTTAAATAAATATTGTTACCGAGTTCTGCTAGTTTGCGTAAAGCATTATATAAATGTTACAGCTGTTTAGGAGGTTAAGGCCATTTTAAAACTTAACCTTAACCGCCGAACAGCTGTAAAATTACATAATGCTTTACGCAAACTATCCAAACTCAATAATTAGTAATATTTATTAAAATATACCTATAAATAAGCACGGAGTTCTACAAACTAAACACAATATCAATAAATAAATATGATAGAGTAGTTCAAACATCGTTAGAATTTCTTCATAAGCTTTATTTATTGAATGTATGTAAATATAAGATAGAAATAAAAATCATTCCCAATCCATTGTGGTACTTTTTGAAGTATACTCTCTCTATTAATTAGTTCTCGTGTATCGATTGTATACTGTGAAGACACGTAATATTTTTATAATTTAGTTTGGTGCATATTCAATAATAATAAGTAGAATAAGAGTAGGGCTAAGTTAAGAGGTAAAAGTAATATTTGTGAAAGGCAATGAAAGGTACGCGGAAACGGAAACCAAAATAGTTTAATAGTGCCTATAACTCTAGTGACAGTTCACTAATATTATATTATACTAAATTGGAGGATTAATATACGAATCTTCTCTTCAGTCGAGTATTTTTTATTAATAACAATAACGTTTAAAAACTTCTAAAATATATAAATATAACTAAGATATAACAATACAACTTTATAAAGTTGAAAATGTGAAGTGATTCTTTATCAAAAACAGTTAAAAGAATACAATGCAAGAATTGTTTAAGTTGTTTATTCTAACTTTTAAGAAATGATCCGAATCCCGCCTCGCCTCTGCCGAGTGTGTCACCGTCACTGATGAAATAATATAATATTAATTGGTGCACTTCACCGTAAAGCGGTGACTCCGCAACAGCCGAGATGTCTTCTCAGAAACTTCTCCTTCTCCGCGGCTCGGTTCGCCTCCCGCCACGGAAACTGTCCAACCGTGAAAGCGTTATTGAAATACCTGAAAAATATTTCAGCCAGAGCTCGAGAGCTGAAAGGATCGGCTCGACAGATAGCTCGTTCTCGGTAGCCGCGGGAACAGTGAATTAGCCACAACAATTTTAGTAGCGACGATTCTTTGAAATAGAAATGATATTTCTCCCGAGACGTGTTCATATCTTAGTATTACTTGATTACATTTTTGGGTTTATTATACATATTGAACACTTTCAGTATTATTCAGGATTGCAAATATATGTAGTTTTCCTTCATCAGATAAATACCAATCCAAGGGTTCACACAAATTAAGCAATAAGGTTATTCATATTAGTAATTATCACGTTGTCCTGTAACATAAGTAACATATTATATACTCGTACAGATATTACCACATTACACACGTGGTGTACAATTACTACCACAATATACAATTACGATTATATTTATTTAATTTATAATTATATACATTATTCTTTATCAATGTTTCCTGAACGTCGCAAAATATTATATTTTTAAGAATCCGAATAATCTTTTGACAAACACTTTTTTTTATATGATCAAAAAAATATATAAAAAATATGAATGTACAACACTTTTAATTTGTCCTTACTATTGGCCCTCGCCCTTTCTCGGCGATCTTGTGAATTTAAATTGAATAAAAAATTAGCAAAATGCAATTATGAATTAATTGTAATTATAAGATTGATAATTTACATAATAATTCCTACAAATATTTAGGTATGTATTATAAGAATGTTGTAAGTGCAGCGGCATTACGCTAGGTGGCCGGTGTCCTCGCGCTCTCCGTCGCCGTGCTATTTCCTTTACCGCTAGATTGACATCGTTTTGTCCGCGGACCATTCGTTAATTGACTATTTTATTTCCATTCCACGAAACTCGCCAATAAGCGCCGTTTTATGAGCGTTCAATTAAAGGGAATGGACGCATTTAACATTGTTGGATAAGCATTTCGCTTTGTTTAATGACCTCATTTGAAGGGACAGATTTTACACTATCTTCTTACAATCGTACGTACATCTTTCAATAGTTCCCTCTTTTCCTGCAATTTTAAGATTACGTCTTGACAAATGATTATCTTAAACATACGGTTATATATCCCGCCTCGCAGAAGAAAATTATAACTTATTTTACACATATTTATCATGCCTATTTTTAGCACTGGGAAAATATACCACCTTACCTCAAAAATTAACACATCCACGATCAATGAGATAATTGAAGAATAACACAGGTGTGTTCACATTGTTCATGTGACTATCACGTTTAAAAACGACAAACATTTGATAATAATAAAAAAGAAAAAAGAAGTATCTCATTGCGGCTTATACAATGTTTTTTAGTGCAATGTTCATTCAATGTTTTAGCAGAAAATGTTTAGTACAAAATTACGTTAGTTAAGCAGCAATTCATATGCTGTATACTCATGTGCAGAGAGGCTTCTATGGCTTAGGCATAGAAAGTTATATATATATAAATGATATAAATATTACATTTTGTGACTATATGAATATAAGTTGTAAAGTTCCTGATTACTAAGCCTACCACCACAGTCCATTTTCTTTTGACAGCTTTCAAAATTCTTTCAATGATTTTTCTTTTAAATCCAGTGTTGCTTCACTTAATAATAATAAACCCGAAGGAAGACGAAGAATCGGTACATCCAAAATGAGGTGGCAGGTCAACATAAAATCTATCCATCATTATTGGCGTCAACAATTGTCGGGTGGGATGTAGCCCAGGGGGAGTTGTAGCCCAGAGCAGAATCCATACCAGATTGGGGAGCCAGGGAAGATTACTTTTATATCACATTTTAGAAAAAAGATTTTCACTTAGAAAACAATTACTTGAAGCGAAACAGCTTCAAGTATTTTCGAAATTAGAAAGAAAATAATATAATATTCATTAGAAAACATTCTTAAGGAAAATATGACTTTTTAAATGACTCTTGCATTATTACAAACGCAGAATGTACAAAATCAGTATTTTTCATTAATCGTGATTTTGTTTAACCCGAAAATAATTTTATGTCCAGATTTTATGATTCAAGAAAATGTAACATTTTAGATTTAATTTCGGCAGGACTAAGATGAGAGATTAGTGCAATATTACATTCGACGTAGATATACAAATAATAAAAAAATATGCTTAGATTATAAAAATGTACACATGTGAATATATTTAAAGAATAATATAATTATTTACGGTGGTTGAAACAAAAATCTCCAGTTTTTGTTGAAGGGCGAGTTCAACCCAGTTCGATCCCAGAAGCCTATCACTTATTCTTGCAGTCTTATACAATATTATAGGGCATTACATTACATTAATGAGTTCTTTTTTGGAGCGCTCGGCGTGCACACGAGGAAGACAATAACCTCGATGGCATCGCCGAAGAATAATTAGCAAAACAGAATTCCCGCCAACGGTTACATAAATGAATGCAATTACATAAATAATATGTATCAAGGAATAACATTCTTATTTCACTGCTGCATCGAGTCATAAAGTAAATAACGCAACATTGATGCATTTAAATGTAGTAATGATGTGCGAGCGAGCGCGAGTGCGGCCGATGTGCATTCGGCGCACGCACGAACTTGGCGCGCTGCCCGAAAGCTAAATTCGCCAACAAAGAGAGAAAGCCACGGTGTTGCCAGGCCGCCCGATCTCGCTACAAAGGATGCTTTGTTATATCACATGACTCACTACAGCTATACATTACCGCGAGTTCATCTCACGCGTCCCTCTCTAACTGTGCCGCTCCCCCCGCTCCCGCCACCCCCCCAGGGGGTCGCGCTACACCTGCTCGCGGTAGCTAACGAGCCCACTCCCACTCTGGCTGGTGGACATGTCGCCAGGCGTCGGCTCCATCTGCGGGGCGTCAAGTGTGAAAAATAGCGGGTAATGAATTCTGCCAGTGGTGTAGCCGGGAGTTTTTTATAAAATCATCTTCATAAGTTCGGGTGACACTATTAAATGTGAAATGCCAGTGTAGGTTAATATGAGTATATTTATGTAAAGAGGACTTGAATTTTTTTGACGAAAATGGCGCTACATAAATTATCAAATTATATTATCATAATGCATTAATGATCGATAGGTTGAGTACACGTGGCGCTGTGACGTGATGCAGAATAAAAAAATATATTAACTTTTTTTTTGAATTGTATGTCTTTGCGACGCATTTTCATCTTCATGGACGAGTCAATGGTGTGAGAAATTTACGGGGGCCGGCCAATAAGTTTCACTTAAAATGCCGATTAGAGAATCACGACAACCTTACCTCTGCAGGGTATCAGAGACAGAACAGAGTCAACTATTTAAGAACGATCTTTAAGGTAGTGCGCAGAGGTTTTTGATTGTACGTGACCCGCGATTGCACCAAATACTTGAATTAATTTTTTTTTTTTTTTTCTAAAATGTTTATTATCAATGAAAAATTCAGTTAAAAATATGATAAATTCGTGAATAAGTATGCAAACTTGAACATATAAAACACTATTATTATTTACTTACATACATATGACAAATACTATATGTTATTATTGTAGGATACTAGTCTATGCATACATTTGTGCACTCTCCAAATAAAATACATAATCTCTTTAAAAATGTTTTTCATACATATTAATATTATTTTTAATATTTAAAGCAAACACATTGTGGATCATTTTTAATTAATAGTTCTTCCTAAAAAAAAAATTCCAATAATTTTGGATCATTAAATCAATTTCTATTCCATCTATCTTGAGATTTATTTTTTAAATTATTTAAAAAAAATTGAATATGAAAACGTAAGAACAACACACTATTTTAGTTAGTTTTGATATGGTTAATACCGGTTAAATATAATTAACTCACAGTGGTTTATAAACTATTAATTGTATTAATTTTATGAAATGCACCCGGTGCAATAATTAATTAAATGACATGCTGAGTCTTAATGTTAAAATGATCGTAACTTTTACCCTCGCTATTAATATGAAATTTAATTATGTTATTAATTATTTAATTTTGACATCTCTGTTGTGAAGTCCGGTAGAAACGATTCTAGCGTATCCTTTAAAATACCAATAAAAATACAGTTGCCAACTTGATTATTGTCAACATGTGTTTTCTTTTTGTCAGAGTTTCAAAGTTCAAACCCAATGATAACTGTCAAGCTCCATAACCTAACCTAACCTAACCTGCGCGTTTGAGTGCACATTTGTATACATCTTTTTATGCCAGGTCCACGTGCCAGAGGAGATTTGACATCGTGAAACCGAGTATTTCAACGCCATTTTTATTAGGAACTAATCTGCAATTAGATAACTCTGAGCTGTAACAATTGCGCTGAAAAGGGGCGAGATTTCATCATAGCAACATAAATAAAATTAGCCTTGGATCGAATTGAGCATCTTGGATTAAATTATCCGTTAAACATGCGGTAATGGGCTCATTAACCTTGTCAGACGTATTTGACGTGGAGAACACCTGTAAGCCAGTCGTGATTTCGGAGTTTGATCGCGTCTCTGTAATGTCGGAACGTGCGTAAGAGTTGATGAACTGGCGTGACGTATTTATCTCGCTCGCGGGATATAAAAAGTTAACTAATCGAAAAGATTTGAGACCGCTCGTTAACCGAGACACGAAGTATAATTTATATGGAAACATGAAGTGCGAGTAGACGAGAAATAAACTAGTATTTTCTCTAGACGAGATGTTAATTATGTTTCATCTGCCAGACCTTCAATTATCCGCTCCTTTGATCGTCGCGCACCTCGGAATCAAAGGGTAGAAAATTAGCTTTCTTTGTGTCAAAGCTCTTTTATAAGTCAGTGACGTTACATAAATGAGTTCAGAGACTTCAGACGCATAAACCACACCACGTGTAGCACCAACACAAGCGCGCACTCAGCGCACTCAGCGCACTCAGCGCACCCAGCGCACAGGGTGAACTTGCAGTGAAGCGGCAGTAGGAAAGACGGAAGTAGGAGAGGGGGAGGCATCGAATGGTTTTATTAGCAAACGCTGACAGAAAAATCTCAGGCGCAAAACGTATAGACACATAGTACGCCATAAGCGTGCTTGATATCTTTGTCATGTCATTCTAATTATTATTTATTGCTGATTACACGAGACATTAACATTTAGGAAGCAAGGAAGATAGATAGAATTTGTGACTAAAATATAATATTTTGCATTAACATTTACATATTGTACATACATACATGATTAGCTGGTACTTATTTTCATGAAAAAATGCTTTCAGGTTGTCTCAGAAGTGTTTGCCTGATTGTGTATATATATATATATATATATACCTACACATTGGGAACTTGTCAACCGTGGCAAGACCTACCGACACTGATGTATGGACGTGAGGCCTAGAGCTTGCAGAATAGGTTAATTTTAATCAATGTACCTCCAATTTAGTACTGCCCCGGCTACTTCGCTAAAGCTGTTTGTCGAGATGGGCTTCTTAACCAGCCTTGAGAACCGTTTCGGTGGTGAAAAATGACAGCAATTATAATATGATACATTATATATGTACCTACGTACTTACTCGTATATTAGATGTGGAACATGGAAAAAATGAGTGGTCACTGGAAATGTAGAAGGACCACGAGCTCCGATCTTTGACAGGATTGACAAACTGAGTGGGGCCTCGCCACACGCCACACGCCACACGCCACACGCCACACGCCACACGCCACACGGGTGATCACTCTTCAGACCTACTTGTTGTATGGTGGCAATGCCTATTTATTACGCTGAGCGCAGAATATCTCATATTAGACTACAATTAATAAATGAGTTGATTCCGATTCATATGCTAAATATAATATATATATATTATCTGAATACGAATCTGACGATTCGTCGGCTATTTATTTTATTGGATTTATTTAGAATTGTTATTTTGACAGTCAATAGCTGTAAAAATAACAGCTAAGTTGAATGCACCGATCGTATATCCCTATGTAGAGTCGCACAGGTACACAGGAAGGTAGTTTTGTGTTTGGTTTTCTACGTTCCGCTTTCATGAAACGTCTCTCGCTAAGCTGCCCGCTGCACGCCGGAACTGCGTAATATTATTTTCTGGAGCAATCTCGGTAGAGTGATTTTTTAACACCATCAATAATAATATGCGGTCTCTCTTAATTGAACCGTTCCATCCTGAATCAAACACACTGAATGTAATGACTTTATGAATGATTTTTGTGACCCTTCACATAACTTAGTAAAAATAACCGATTATCATAATATTATACCATTTATTTTTGTGTTGCTAGACTAGGTAGACAGTCCAGCATTGGATTTTGTGATACACCTTATTAGTCTTACTGGATCAGGAATGGCTTAGAACGTAGCGGATTTACTACATTCTGCACATAGGTCCATATGGTTTATAATATCTTTAGTAAATACACTATTCTTGAAAGTATAACAGAGATACGCGTCTTAATTTTTTTCCTAATATAATAATAGGTAAAATATAGTGAAGATGTGATATTATGGGAAAACATTCACAAATATATTTCTCATTTAACGTTTGAAATAACTGCGGTATATTAGATGCGTAGTCTGAATTGTTATTCAATCAAGTGATTATATTAAATTGGTTGATGATAAATCTGCAACAAAGTCATGTTGTTAAGGTCTTTTTATAGATACGAAATTTGTTTTAACTCCACAAGAGAAAAGTTAGCAATCTCGCTGCACGTCTTGACAGTACAATGAATTGTTTTGTTTTTCTCTGACAGGTTTGTCCGGGAGAAACTCGGTAGATGTTTGACCCCATCTAATATTTCATTAAAAAAATGTTATTTTTATTGTCACGTTTTTAAATTATGAGTCAAACACAAAAAAAACTGATCTAGTGCACAAAAAGTGTTGTGAGGTTAATTAATTTTTATCGATGTTTAGTTAATTGTTCAACCTTCTCGTGTGACACTTCACTGACGAGTGAGCTCCAGGGGAGCCCACTTTGTCAGCGATATCTCATTTATTAATATGTATTCGTATCAGCATTAATCTAACTCTCGCAATAATTACAAATATAAATCAATTGATCTAAAAGGTCAATAGCGAGCGTCGCTTGTACGGTACCTAGTTGCATTTAAAACATAAATAATAGATAGTTAATGACGCTGATTCGTGATTTCTATTTAAACTCACTTATAATATAATACAATGAATGAGTGATTATTCGCAAAATTTGTTTATCAGATTAAATCAATCGCTTTAAATTGAATTTGTGCTGAGCTCAAATGGACGACCGGAGATTTGAAACGAGAATTGAAGCGGGCTTCGGTAGAAACGGCAATTAGTGGAGACGAACTGCGATATCCTCTGGATCCTGATCAACTGTGGCGATGATTCAGTTTGATACGTGGATGACGAAGATGGGAAAATCCTGAGAAGTTATCTGCGTGGTTCGCGGAATATTTTCAACTCGCAATGTTTTAAATTACATCGATTCATATAAATTGAAATAAAGAAAATTGAGAATGTAACCGATGGATAACGTAACAATAAAATATTTTAAACATTTGAAACTAAACTATTCATCCACTTGTCAGTATATATAGCTGACGATCAAAGTAAATTATAATTATGTTTAATCGCAGACACAATTTATTATGAGTTTTAAAAGAGCAGTTGCAGCTGTTTCATTTATACATTTTCGTCGAAAGTGACAACTATTTTGTTACAAAACTTTTTTATGCGGACATGTGTGAATGATTAATTCGGTGGACTTCCGCATGACTAGGCGATCGTGATTTGCCTGTATGCGTTTCCATCCAATCTACTAACGCATATTTATGACACAGAGAAGATATCAAGAATAGAAGTGCTGTCGGTACCAAATATTGATTAGTGGATTGCGACTAAATAAAAAAGGGGTAATTTATTTATTTATTTTCCCACGTTAATTACTTGTACCTGTCTGCGTTAAATATTTATTTTATGAATTAAAATAATAAATTCAAATGGTCAAAAGTCACCGTCAGAAATATTGTTTTCGTTTATAAATTTCCCAACATTTTATTAAAAATATTTTATAACATACATGAATTTAGTTTCCAAGTAGGTACCGCAGAAAATATTTCATAATAATTATATAACAGATTAATAATAGGTCTATCTTAACAATAATAAATATTTATTATAATTATCAAGTTTCTTTGGTGAAATTAAAGATTCCGAGACATCAGAGGAAAATGATCTCTTTTGTTGTGTATAATTTTAACGGGGTCCATCATCTCCCGCGCCCAATCTCACTGAACGTCGTTCACCCGCGCTATCGCGAGGTCGATCGGTTACGATAAATTTAATTTAATTTAGATTTGCTATTATATTCTAAACCGTGGAGCGTTCCAAATGAATGAGGTTTATTTGTTTTTAATCTCAATTTTAAGAATAAACACGTTAACGACGTCAGGCTTAACGCGGACTGATCTGAACCGCTCGTAAAAGTAGACGAGGTGAAATGGACTTTACTATTCCTCGGTCCCGTAGTTAGGACCACCCCAGGCAGGACCACCCCCAGGTGATCGCCTAAGAGTGGCGGCTCTCTCAAGCGCGGCAAAGGGATGCTGACAATGTTTGAACATTTTCTAACTATCTTTGTATCTTGTATCACATTTAATAAATATGTAGGTATGCTTTTCACATTATTCGGTCAATATATACATGTCTCAGCCTACCCCTCTGTCGTTTTCCTGCACTTTAACTTCTATAATATTATTTCCGTAGTCTTGTCTCTCATGTGACTGATCCATTGTCTCCTTGTTTTCTATAGTATTGGTTATTAAAACAAATGAAATGAATCGACTAGAAATATCTGGACCTTTTCTTATCATTTGATCATTTCTCCGTTCGTAACACTTTTCGTCCAGTTTATTTATACAATGTTACTTATATTTATTTATTTATTAGATGATACATATTTTTGTTCTAACAGAGGAAAATATATTATACATAATAAACATAAGATATAATACTCATAGTTTATTGTGTGGGATGGAGTAGACTTCACTGATATATACAGCGTTGTCCTGGCTACTTTGCTACACTGAAGTCTATGTTAAAAAGGCAGTTTTTTTTCTTGCTGTTATTTAAATCATCGACAGGAATAAAAATAGAATTAAAAATATGTATAAAAAAGTAAAATAAAATAAAAATATATGTAGTGGGAGTGTTGTAGGACTAGTGAATTATTAGTGTAGGTATTGTATAAATTATATTAGAATGTTGGATTGCCATGCTTTTGATTCATTTCTACCTGATTGGATCATATATTGGGTCCATATTTGTGTAATCTTATTGGAATCAAACGATTTCCAGTTGGTACTGAGTGTGTTGTATAGTTTCGAAGCTAAAAACATGTAGAATCTTTGATAAAATGTCGTTGTTGCTCTCGAAACTGGTGTGTAGATGTTTGTTGTCATTCTTGTGTTGTGTCCATGATTTATTGCTTGAGGTGAGTTGTTGTCAGCATGGAAATATTGAACGAGTCTCAACATAAAGATTTATCTTATATCTAGGAAATTGTACTCTTTAAAGAGACGACCAATTAATACCTTGAGAATTGTTTTTTGTGCTTTTTTAACCGACTTCAATATTGTTTTTGCTGCTCCCCAAACTAAAGTAGCATAATTAATTAAGGAGTAGCACAGTGAAAATAATAATTAAAGCTTGCTAATCTGTAACCAGTCACTTTTTTTATTTCTTACGAAATAAAATGGAACCTGCTTTACAAAAATATAATTACAAACACGATTAATTCCCGAGATATATATATTATGGAACACAGATTATTTATTTTTATTATAAGTTGCGAAACGTTCCCCAGAATGTAGGGCAGAGCTGATGCGATGGAATCGTCTCGCAGGCAAAAATGACCACTGACCGATTTTATATTTGAGACGGTGACACCGGAATTTCTCAGAATTTGATTTACCGCTTCGAATCTCACGGATCACATTTGAAACCCGCTAAAACCACAGACATGTGATATGGCGCATTGGATGGGTTTGTTGCACTACTCATCTGTCAGATAGACACATTAATGTATCAATAGTTTATACCTGCCATCATATCGTCTAATTCCAATATTCATCATCTCATTTGAGGTATCGTCACGGAGGTTCATTGGCACTGTAACCGAGATGTTTATTTTGGGAACAAAGAAGCTCAAAGTACTCTAGACTTGGGAATCATCAGTAAAATTCCTAACAGAAAGCTGCCCCCCCCAGATAACTGTCCCTGAAAATTGCTCCCACCGGATAACTGATTCCCCTAGGATGAATTTCCAGGAAAAAACACCGATAAAACTGTGCGAAACTATTTAGCGTCCGTCTACATGACGATTTAATTTATTAAAAATTACAATGACCAAAATAAATATTTCTAGTTTTGCACGCTAGTAATATTTACGTAGGTACATTAAACATTTTGGATATTCCTAGTACCCCTGTTAACTGTAAATATAATTTAATTAAAAAAAATTGGATAAATCTTCTCGCCGAATATTAAATTGAAAATGAAAATATAACCATAATTAGTTTTAATAGTTTGACGTGTGTTTTAGTCGCTTAGTGAGCGTTTGAGCCTCATTCCAGGAGACCAGCGAGTCAGTCCTATTTTCATTGCACAAGCGATTATCGTAGTTTGAAAATAGTAAAAATATTACGCATCTATTTTTTTTATCAAAAAAAAAGTATTTTCTCGTTACAGGGAATTTTGTCCAGAGGAAAATTTCAAGGAGCAATTAAACAAGAAGCAGTTGTTTTATGGGGGCAATCGTTAGGGGTAGGCAGCCTAGAACCGAGTTGGATCGTCTGTCCTCTTGTCTGACTATTGTCGTGTTTTAATATCTTATATAACAATTTGATGTCCATCAAATTTAGACGCGTTTTATTTTGAATAATTTTAATTGCGATAATAAATACGAATGTAAATAAAATTTAATAAAATATATAATTTTTGACGCTTGCTCGAGTGCGGCACCCGGTTCCGGTCCGGGCCTGCCCAGAGCGACGAAGGAGACAGTGCGGTGTGGCACATTGTATTGAATTGGCACTGCTCGTGTTACACGCGCTAGAGCTGGATTTGCCAAGATTTATGGACAAAAATTAAAACAAGGTTGGCTGACAGCTTCTGTCCGTCTGGAGGGAAACAACATTGTCTGTAGTTTCCAAAATGTCCTTGCGGGGCAGCTTATGAACGCAACTGTGCTGACTACATTTGAAGACATATATCATAATGAAAGACGTATACCATGTTGATTTAATATGTATATATTTTTTTTTGTTAACTTTGTTTTGTTAACCACTTAAAGAGTTTAAATACATCTACGGTTTCTAAAAATATCATTTTCTTTGTTTTCAGATTACTGACATTTCATCAGATACATTTTATCAGATTACTCAAAGGTATTTGAGATTCTGTAAAAATAGGGTAGATGGCTCTTTCAAATAATGGAACGATTAAATGTATTAATATCAAAAAGATAACATATAGGTTTGAAAATTTGTCGTTAAATATATCGTCACTGTAGCATAGTTGGATAATGCACCTTCCCCGGTTAGGAAAGAGATCCAGATTCGAATCCCGGTGGCGCAACAATAATATTTTTCGATATAATTGATTTTATATGTATATCTTTCTAATTAATATATTTAATTCATATTTAATCTATTTATACAAAATAATTTCCATGATTTTCGATGACTTTGCGCCATCTATTTGGTAAATCAAAAATTCTTTTCTTATAAAATTCTGTAGGTTTATAGTCGAAAAAGGACGAAAGAGCCTATACGTCTTGTGTTTTGAAATATTTTTCCTTTAAGAACTGTTCCAATGAGCAAAAAAGATGGTAATCAGTTAGAGCCAGATCTGGAAAATAGGCCGGATGCAATAAAACCTTCAAATTCAATTCGTCCATTTTTTTTGGTCAAATTAGCTACGTGCGGGCGAGTGTGGTCATGCAGGAGGATTAGTTTTTCGTTTCTGTTCACTAAAGCTGGTCTTCGAATCTTCCCCATTTTTTTCAAGCACCTTTGAGTTGTCGACCATGAAGTACGGACTAAACTCGCTAATTCTTCGATGGTGAGACTCGGATTTTTCTCGATTTCTTCTCTTAGGGCTGCTTCATCCACTTCACGGGGTCGTCCACTATTCGGCTCATTTTTTAAATCAAAATTTCCAGATTTAAATTTATTAAACCATCTTTGGCATTTCCGGATGGTTAATGCGCCTTTGTAAACCTTGCAAATGTTTCTTGTTGCCTCCGATGCGTTTTTTTTGCGTGAAAATGACACAGCATGCAGCTTCGCAAATGTTCTTCAGAAGAACACGTCTCTGTCATTATTAAAGGGGACACGTAAAAAAAAATTTTTCTCCGCAAAATTAAGATAAAGACCTTTCACAACACAACAAATATTTGAATACGTCTTTTTTAGTCAAATAACTGAATGCAACTAACCTAAAACCATACTTTCCGAGAATGCGTCAATACATGTGGGTAATTTAATATATGTATAGGTACTGTTCTAGCAGGTTTAATCTCATGTTTGGACTTTTAAAATTTCTTGGACGTAATTTCTCCCCATTTCGTGGAGCCAGAACTGCACTTTTATTTAAAAATATACAAGACTATGGTTGGAATTTTTAACGTTTACTACTTACAAATAATTGTTTGGAACTTTTGTCACTTGACTGGATATGAAAACATATTGCTCTCTGGATGTTAATTTTTTCAAATGAGTTTTTATGTGTACAATCTCTGTAGGTGCCTACTTTCCACGCGTACGTTAATAATTTAATTCGACAACAGAAGGTAGGTAGACCTGACAACTAATTCGTCTATATTAGAAAATATGATTTTTCTCCTGTCGTTTTAATTTCGTGTTATAAAAACTGTACACGATTGAACGCGTATTCTGATTTTGAAACCTTCTCACCGAAAGAAAGTTCCGAATATTTTTATTTCAAAATTGTGATTCAAATTGAATCAGTAAAGATGAATCCGGTTATAAATCGTAGATATATAGTGCTACGATAAAGTATAGTTACGTAACACGTCTATACATCTGACAACTATTTCCAGGAAAGTTTCCCAACCTGTCCCAGACTGAATAAACAGCTCGGTCGTTAGACGCTGAGCTTTCAGTCGGCATGTTACTCAATACTGTACAGAAGCTGTGTTATGTTCGAATTATTAATAATAAAACAATTTTCGTTTCTTTGTCTGTAATACCGATCTCGTCTTCATCTCAGTCGATGGTAACATTTTACAGAAAAATCGTCAACTTATTAAATTAAATTATTATCTCGATGGGAAATAATGAGACTCGAGATTTTGATTCGCATCATTATCCGACGGCGATCCGCAGTAGTACATTGTTCCACAATCTTTCGCTGCTTCAGCGTATCGGAGCCACTCAATGTCGCCAGCTTTGGTCTATGAAGCGTGACGCATGTCGAATTAACTACTAATACTTTACGTAGTTAATCTTTAATTTAAATATATGAAGTATAGTTCGATTCACATACTGCCCGCAAGGCCTAGCAACAAACGCGTCAGCCGATTGTTTTCTGCTACTAACTAATACATATTATTTTGTTGAAAAATTCAAGACATTTCACAGATAGTATTTTTTTAAGTCGAAATATAATAATCGTATACATATGTAAGTAGTAGGTAGATAAATATTATAATGTTTGTATTTGAATAGTTTTCAGAACATATAGACCACTGAACTGTGCATAATTGATATCTATGATTGTACTTCTTTTATACTATTAATAAATAATATTTAATTAAACTAATAAATAAATTATAGTTCATCTCTTCTAAAATACATTAGTCTTCCTTGCAATAAGGTCCAGCACAAGTCGATTAAATAAAATACTCGAAAATTACATGCGATCGTTCTATATTTACCAACGATAGTCAAATATATCATATTCAATAATAATAAAATTGTTATACGTGCATCAAATCTCGAGAAACAAAAACGCCACGTTACTTATTAAAGCGTGTACAATAAAAGTGTCAGGCATTAAGTGACTGTTTTATTCCCAAACTGCTATGGAATCACCATTATTTGAACGTTTGGGTAGTTTTACTCGACCTTTAGCGGGTTCAGAGTAGGTCGGTTGTATCACCCCAGTCCAAACCAAATGTGGTCGGTAATACAATACAGATGATAAGTCTCCGACATATTATTTATTGGGTATTAAGTTATTGAAGAGATTGACCTAAAACTCCCACAAATACTCGGCGGTCTCATCTCGTGTCGCTGAAGATAACAGATCTATGTGCAACGTCCATTTTTGCACTTCCTAGAATCGAGGAGACTATTTCGAAATTAACTTCTGAGTCAGAATAGTCAGTCACGGGAACATTGGTCGCGTTCTCGGCAGGAACCGCTTCGGGGTTTTAGCGCAATGATAGGAATAAATTAACGATACAATAACGTGTCTGTCGACAGATGATCGCGTTATTATACAACTCATCGGGTACACCGACACCGCAGCTAATATACGATTAGTTTAATCGAAGTGGTCACTCATATTCTAAGAAATTCCACTATCATCTGCTCAAAATACATATATGTATCTCAGTGGGCATTTTTTCCGCTTAACTAAATAATTTCTTCATAATATCAACTTTGGTTCATCTTCCGGGTTACATTTAGCAACCAGTTATTAAAGGAACACGGAAATGATCTGTGCTCCATAGTATATTTTATGTTAGCCGTTCAAAATAAGATACTATTTTTGTTACTTAGGTAAAAGGTCTGATTTCATTTACGCTGTAAGAACAACCGAGGTGGACATATAGGAACTGATAACATTACACATTGTAATGTTGCAATACTCTTGTTAGTTTTGCACTTTTGCAAGCATTTTCAAGTCAAACAGATGTACTTGTATGGTAGCAAAAAGCTTTAAACTACGTTAGATGGATATGAAAGCTGAAACTCAACGAAAAGAGGCAAAAAATACTGGAAGCCTTCGAAATATAGTGTTGAGGGAGAATGATGAAAAATAGTCGCATGAACAGACGCAGAAAATTAGGCACAACACATTTGTAACCGCGGTGATAGAAGGAAGAAGAAGAAGAATATGACGGTTAGAAGTAAAGTGTCGTGCACATACAGGCCTCCGTCAACAGTGCACACAAAAAGTCATGTGGCAATATACTCAGCGGTGTCACTCCTATGCGGTCACAGAGAAAAAAGAATTAAGCCTACTAATGTCTCCTTCGCGACTTGGAATGAACGTACCCTGTTGGATCAGCGATCGACCTGAAAGTCGGACTGTTTTTGTTGGCAGGGAGCTCGCACTTCGAGACTTCAGCGCACTTAGTGAAACAAGACGTTTCGCGGAGGAGTAAATTACTGAAAACTGGGGCGGTTTCATCTTTATCTAGAAAGGGACACTCGTAGAATGAAAACGAATTTACGGAGTTGGACTGGGCATAAGAAATGTCCTTCGACGTCGTCCTCGTAATGAGGGACCGCCGAAGAAGAAGACTGCGTAATCCCACATTGTGAATATATTCATCAAAAATACCCTGCGGACTTTGCATATTTGGATATTTTCAATCGTGTGATTCTCTTATTAGTTTTCCACGATTTATTAAATCGTAAGCGAGGCTTCAAAGGAGAGAAAGCTGTGACTCACCTAGCATTACTAATGAAAAATTAATATTTTTTTGAAATATTTATAACACTAATAACGTTATTGATAAGACAGTTTACATGAGTATTTTATTTTTATTGTCGAATAGTTTCGGAATATTCATTCGTTCGTTAAGGCACAATGAACTAATACAAAATATAATATGCACTATGAATCCGAGTTCATCGTTACGCGTAAATTATTTATGTATTTCAAGTTTCTAAATCGTCAATATGAAAGTGCCTAACACACTTTGCGTAAGTGTTATATTGTTTCATTAAACATCTTCGGTCAACATAATAGATTTAAATAATTCTTAGAAACTTAAGAGTAACCAACCGGTCACGTCTGAAATGAAGGTATTTCTAAGAAGAACCAACTCAACCGACAGACTGCGGGAAGAGACGATATGGGTTGGCTCTCTTTTAGATTTGATATTTTTCTCATTTTCAAATAAAAGTGAAGTTGGCCGATGGCGACGGTCCAGACTCGTAATTTTAATAAATATTTTTTATTCTAGGACTTAATGTTTTCGGTTGTACCGAGGCTGTAATGGGAGATTAAGCCGGGTTTAAACTGAGCCAGATTATGCCAGATTGTATCATACTACCGTTCAGAGACGAATTTAGTCATTTAATGATATAGAGTTTTTTTTAATATTCAACTAACCCACAACGTATTTTAGTTTCTAGCTCAAATAAAGTATTACTAAGATAAAGTTTTTATTAAATTAAATGTAATAATATATTCTCACCATAAAAACATATTTTAAGGTGAAGACATATTCACTCAATCAGCCCAAGGATACGCTTACAAAAACAAGTATAAAGTACACAAGTACAATATATGTACAATACATTTTCTACAATTCAGTAAAAATTTGTACCTACACTATTTTATTATATTAATATAACACATGGGCATTATTCATAAATAATACGTATGTACATGAAGAATTAAAAAAACTAGTAATAAATAGATGTAGATGTGTACCTAAAGACAAATATCATGAATTGTATTACGTATGGTATTACCATGTACACATATACATCTTGGTAAACAATTGTCGATTATTATATTGATCATAGTTTGTACATTCACTATTTATTTTAAGCGACCTAACACGGTGTTAACATTACAAGGGGGTGATCGAAATGAAACAACAAACTAATCCTATTGTACGCGTCCACACATTCATATTTTTAGCCCATATTTTGAGTAACCATTTCTTCACCAATGTGTTAAATATAATTACTACTAGGATTTGCAGTTGAAGATCTAAAAGTGTGATTCAATACATGGTCAGTCATAATGATTAATTAATAAGAATTCGTTCTAATTTAACCAATTGCTCCTAGAATAACACCAGACACGCACTCCATGGGGCCGCCAGTGGTGCTACACGATCCATTTATAGTGTGGTGATAAAGAAATCCGAATGAAGTGTCAAAACCAAGCTGAATGTTTAAAAGCTGTGTATAGGCCCACATTAACACCTGGTCACGTGGTCACTATATTGTTAGGGATAGCAGGAGTTACACTATTGGACCGAGTGAGAAATACCGGCATGAAGGTGAACCTCGCCACGGAGCCCCTATAGAAACTGACTAAAACTAACTTACCATCAAGCCGATAGGCACTCTTTTGTCTTGACACACAATTCTCGTCTCATCCACATTCACAAATCTTCTCATACAAGCTCGTCGATTATTTAGGCTTCAAACGGGACCATCTTCCAGTATCTGGTTTACCTGGTTCTGATTAAGGTGACTTGGACTTATCTTGGGAATGCCAGACGAACGACTTCTCGGGAAGGAAGGGGGCCCGGGCTGGCGGGTAAACTAGGGTAAACAGGAATAAAGAAAAACTCAGAGTAAACTGGGGCAAGTGTCGAATCTTAGGGCCCCCTATCTTCCTAGGATAAGAGAACGAAGATGATGATAATGAAGATGACGTATACAATATTAATTCTCATGTACGCATACACACTACACTACACCTACAGTTTAAAATATAAAAGTTATTATCCAAAAATATCGTTGAGTGTACGATAATACAAGAATCGAATATATAATTTTAAAAATTTCAAAAATTGGGTTTTTGCTACATTTAGGTAATTATCTTAATCCTGTCCTGGATTTAAGGTTAACCATTATCGAAAATCTAAAGAAATTACGACATTGGACAGTTCATTATTAAAAATGCAGCTTATTTTTTAATATTGACACATGAACGACCTCGACCTAATGACGAGCAAGGTAATTTTAGCGATTTGCGTATAATTATAGGGTTTATTAGTTCACAACGGGAAAGTAATCATTTCGTATGACGCATGTCATTATCTTTTATATAGCGGGTTAATCCTACAGACTCAGTAAGTAGAGCTCGCGGTAGGCTCGTGCGAAAGAGCGTTTTATTATACGTATCTACTGGCTTTAATACTTCAATCATTATTTTTAAATCAGTGCTTGATTTTATAATTATCATTTATAAATAATTTCTCGTCTGTAATTTTACAAGCGAGCTTGTTAATATCATACATTGGAAGTCTGTCTCACAGAGCGAAGATGGGTTCTTATCCTCCACGTGTGTGCAGAGAATAATTAAAATATGAACAAGATCATTTTAATATTGAGTAGCTTGTTAGTCTAACGGTTAATACGCTGGCTTAGTGATCTAGTGGTAGGGGGTTCGCGGCTCGTTCCAGGAGCCCAGCAAATTCGTCCTATTTTCATAGTACAAGCACTTAGCTACCCTTTCCTTCATCACGATGTCAAATAAACTCAAAAAACTGACAAAAAACAAAGTAATAAATAATTAAATATTAAAAATAAAGTTTGCGTTAAATATTGAATAAACACTAACATATTTAAAAATAAAATAGAGTTGTCTGCACGGAATACACGCGACATCAATATTATTTCTTTAATATTTTCAAACTAATGTTGTATACGAATAGGACCGGCTTGGTGATTTAATAATGTAAGAAAGTAGTGTGCGTGTGTTCAGTAAAGTACTTATTCCTACAGTTAATATCGCACGTTTTCGAACGCATATCATACTTGCAAATTTATTCTTAATTTAAAAATAAATATTACATTTGCATTGCGCAGAATATAGCTGCGAATATAGCTTAGAACGCTTGTTGTATCCCAGGCACGACTCAATTCTAAAAATGAATTAAAATTATTAGAAAAACGCAGAAATTTCCAGAGGAACATATCACAGTCTAGGAGCCAGCCTGTAAAGATAAGACAAGTGTGTTATGTCACTTGTACATGTATATATAATAGTATAAGGCAGGGAGACAAGAAATTATGGCGCAAGACCTTGGTCCGACGAGTCACGGTTATGCGGTATTATATCATCACCCTCGGACTCCTGCTGCAGTAATGCGATCCGTCCGACCTCGCTTCCCGCTCTCTGCCGTCCACTGCGGAGAGACGCTGCGATATTGTGTAACGGAGCGACCTCACAAAGGGGAGGATAATTGGCAATCAGAAAAGCGCACGCTGATACCTTCGTGCATTCGAGCATTTATACCCTTTCACCGATGGTAGCGTACACGTGTGTCATATTTCGTTAAGTAAAATATGAAGTCATAGTCTCGTGATGTGCGAGTTTCAGTAATTTTGTGATGGTACAAGTCGAGTCGAGGGGTAAAATATGCTACGGGCCATAGCGCCACACTTTATTTTAACCAAAATAGTACCATAAGTTGGTCTCGGTCTGTATCGACTGAATAGTATTATTTTGGCAAGCTGCTGGACGCTCACATTATGTTCTGTTGTTGTTCCCTTGTTGTAACGAACCTTTATTATTGTTTGGCAGATTGGCAAAGCACGCTTTAAATAATCACGAGTCTCGGGTAATTACGCGGACGATGACAGGATCGGGCCCGCTCGGCAGGTCTGCGCCGGGACATTAGTAGTGGATTAGCTGAACGCTATCTGCGTGCTGTGCGAGGAGTATCACAAGTTTGTAAAATAAAATGGTTTTTAGCTGAAAGTTATAATTTGGTTTTGAAACCAATTTGAAGTAACCTAAAGACAAGTATAAATTCTTTTAATATCATTATATAATATAAAACAAACCAACACTACATAAGCTATCCGCAAAGCAGGCAAGAGTAAATATGCTCGTCTTAATTACATTATAACAAGTCCACTGGGCATTAATTAATATTTCATTTTTAAATATGTCGTAGCTGTTGAAATTGTTCTCTCGCATTTAAAAGGTTAATCTTTTAAATTGGTTCAACGGTCAAAACAGGAAGTGTCTATTGAAGGTCTGTCGAACAATGTGGTATCGTTGTAAGATCAGCGCTTATTTTAAACGAGTGACCACTCGCCACTTGGACACTTTAGCTTCCTCATGCTGAAAATGATGAAGAGGCGATCATTTAATATAAGGTCATTTTTCACTTCTGCATCCTTTCAAGTAGCTTCTCGAGCTCCTCGAGCGAGCTCGTTGTTCTTGCCCTCTTCTTGTTATTATCTCCTCTTCTTCGTAGAAAGTAATGGTACTAAATTCTTTTCACTATTCGACGAGTCGAAGTCCACTGGATCTAGATTTTAATTTCTGCAGTAGGATTCGGTGTACTTGATTTCTCTCTTGATGTTATTCTCTTATTCTATCTAGCAACGTTTCTTTGGTCTTTTATAGCTTCCACTGCGGGATTTTTAGTAACATTAAAATTTTTTTAAAGATTAAAGTTCTCCATTACAGTACCGAGTTCTCGGGAGTCGTTACTATCGGAAGCAATCTCGTTTGAAATGATCAGATCATTAACTCTGATTACTGATCTCGAGATGACGAGTCCGATCGTAGAAAAAGAGTTCAGTTCTGTCTTTAATTTATCGGTTAAAATAATGGGGTTGCGCGCGAATATCTCAATACGTTGTCCTGTTTACCAAAGCGTGAATCTGCGGTCTTCTGAGCTGTTAGCGAGTAATATATTATATTTCACCAACTTCACTTTATTATGTAGGAAAACTTTTGCAAAGTCAATATAATATATAATATAATGAAAAGATATTATATTAACATCTGTTTTTCAGCATGATCTTTATATAAACTTTTTGTTTGTTTTTTGATAAATCTAATGCACCTACTCTACCATGGTTGTATCTACAAATGTGTGTAATTAAATTTTGTATTATCTGTATTGTGAAAATTAACAAAAAAACTATATTAAAAAATCCAAAGATTCTGAGATTATAAGCAATTGGAAATGATGCATAATTTAGTTCACTAGCTGTTTATCGATTATTATTTTTACATATTATATTACACCAATCTTTGATCATAATGAACGTTTGTTTACTAATATTAAGATGTATTGAATCATTTATTTTGTTTTTGTCTTAATGATGATTAATGCGCTAATAGGTCATAAAATTAAAATGTCATTACAAGTCCGTTCCTTGTCATAGTTTTAGGCCGTCTTATAATACAAATATGATGTGATGCATATGAAACATGGTTCTCGTGCTCCGGTTCCATCAATTCAATTGTAGAATGTCACTTTAACTGGCAGATCGTACTCTTCGCAGAATTATGTTCACTAAATACCGCTACTTTATTCCAGAATGATCTAGACATTAATTTTAAAAATATCGTACATCTAGAACGTTACACCAGACTCCTGAAAGTTGTTTATTTTTGAGGTGTGCTCGTTTAAGCTCTAACGAGACAGAATGTATGTAATGTAATGTTGGGGATTAAGGGCAACTTCCATTTTTACAGTTTGAGTAATCTTCGAGTAAATATAATATATTATTTAAGCACGTCTGTTTTTACTAAAACAAAGTTTTTTAAAAACGTCAAAAATTGATCAAATGTACTGCAAATTGAAAGGTTTTTCTTATAATGTCTGTATCGTCTTAATTATGGCAAATAACATTCAGTTTATTAGTTTTATATTAATGTAAAGGTACAATTAAAGTAATAGTTGAAAAAAAAGTCTAATCTATTAAATAACTTCTGATATCAATGAATAATAAAAACCCACATTTTCGTAAAAAACGCGAAACTTTGAATTATTATTGCAAGTCGCGCCTTAAGGCGATGGACTTACCGCGCTTTAAGTATTCAGTATTTCGATATTAAAGTTAAGGATTTTCTAGGTGTTTCTATGATTCGGTTGAACCTTCGCCACATACACTACTATATTTCAGATCTGCATGGTGCCTTTTTTTTTAATCTAAGCGACTAAAGTAACTGTCGACGAGAGTTACCGCTTCTCTCGAAACCAGAGTAGTACAAATAAAAATTTAGCAAGGTTAGGTTAGGTTAGATATTTTTTATCGTTCAACGATATATTTATTTAATATTCATTTTGCATTATTGTAATGCACAAACAATTCGTTTTATGGAACAAGGTATATATTTGAATGCACATAGGACATATTAAAATAACTTTCTGTTAAATTGTACCCTTATACTTTTGTACATTTTGAGATGCTTACTTAGCTCATTAAAACATACGAGATTCTTAGCTTTTTGAGTAGTTTAGGATGTTTAGCTCATTATTTTAGCAGCTACGCCAAATCCGTTTTCTAAAACCGGCCCAAAGTTTTATTTTCAAAAATGTTCTGCGCTCTCGTTCTTCCAAGTCAGTGTGCATTGCGCATATCTCACGCGCATATGTAAGTGCCGGTTTGATAAGCGTATTATAGTATATAGTAAAATATTTACTTTGATTTTGGAGGCGGGAATAGCAGCGATCCGAGCTTACTACGCGTTTTTAGATTATGTCATTCGTATTATTGTTACTCGTTATTAGGGATTCAAATATTGGATTTTACAGATTTAAAAATCATAATTATTATAATCAAAAATTAGAATATCCCGTGCGCACGTGGTACTGGAGATCGCGGAGCGAGGTGGGTGGGGTGATTATTAAATTCTGTATTAATGAAGTGCATTCTGCTTCACGGAACCCGCTTCGTTAGGGTTCTTCACAAAGGGCAAGGGTATCCGTTACTTTTCTAAATGTCAGTCAGATATTCGCATCAATAAAGATAACGCTCATTTTTGTCGGGAGGTCTTTATCGCCAGCGTCATTATCAACGACCAGTCATTAATATAACACGCGTGTATTAGAGTAAGGAAATTGAGAAGACAACACCAGTTAGATTATAATATTTTAGGTTCGAGAAATAGTGATTGCAATTGCGACCGTTATTTTAGGATAGGCATAGCGGAGAGGAGACACTTCAGATTGAAAATTAACATGAACTAATAATTAAATTCAGTTCATTCAGTTGAATTGAAAATTATACAAAAATTACACATTCTTATTACTTTTAAGTTTCTATTTTTAATTTGTATTTTTTTTGAAAAAACAGAAAATATTATATTTTAATATGTAAGGCACTTTTTGTTTCTATTTATAATATGCACTTACCATCTTTATTTATATAACATACATTTTTTTTAATATGAGGCGGTTTCCCTAGATCAGACCAAGCCTAAGTGGGAAATTGCTATAATAGTATTATTTTTGTGAAAATTTGATGTGTACTAAAAATAAATAGCTTACGTAAGTGTAGTGTCATTCTGTGACTACTGTCGCATAGACAGAGAAGACGGTTAAATTGACAGAGATTCATTTTATAAACACACCTAGTTTAAATTAAGGTTTTTATTTTTTGAATTATTAATTTGAACCGACATATTTTTAATTGTTAAAACTATTTAAACTAAAAACAAATTGAATATATACAGAAAGGAAAATGATATCTCACTTCTGTCCCTAATAGATGTACATGTCATGTCCGTATTATCGCTCGTGCGGCCAGTGACAGATAGTCTAATTAAAACCTAAGAAAACCACCGGCAACTTGAATGTGGAAATTTTACTCGACAGTCCCGATAATACAAAACCAAACTAAATTCTTTTTAACTCTCGCATTCCGCGGTTCCTCCCAACTGACATCAAGCGGATGTGTCGAGTTTTTTTTTTTTTTTCCAATTCCTTAGAGTCTACGATACTCTGAGTACTCTACATGCGGCTAGACCGCCTAATCTACAAACTACAAGTGCATCAGCGCTAGTCACTTTGACACTTTTACAAACTACCTTATTATTATAAACATCTGAGTGTTTTATATTAATACATGAATTGGAAGGGTAAAAAATTACTGATAAAAAACCCTCTAAACAATTTACTGGAAGTTAAGTATTTCAAATTATCTACGTGTCGAGTACGATGTACTTCGGGTTTTATACCACATCTTAAAAGGAATTCATTTTGTGATAATTCGTATTTTTGATAAAATTTCAATATCTGCCTGACGACGTTAAGTGAGTGTTGATTTTCTTTAAATCTTAGTAGAATATGAGAGCTTCTCGGCTTATTCCTGATTCGGCGATTCGGCGGTATCGTGAGTGGTCCAAATGTCGTGTACCTAACGTGACGTTGGTTGCAGAGTACGAAGCTACAATTTTCAATCTCATTCAATACGAGCTCCCTCCTCAAAACACGCGAGGTTTTAAAAACCCGTTTAAATACTTGTATGCTAAATGAAGGCGTTGAATTTCAATGGCGTAGCAAAAAATTGCTGGATACCCGGGCCAGTACTGTACCGTAACCCTAGCAACCCTCCTCCAAGGACACATTTAATGTAACTTTACAAAAATTACATTGTTTCTAGTACAGATTTGGTAAGTTGGAAAAAAAAATATAAGATACAGATAAATACATAATAATTTAAAGAACAAAAGTTGTGGTCTATGTTGATTTGTAATAAATATCTATAATATATTGTTACATTTTATATGCTTCTTTTAAAATGTCGTTAGATGGGGCTCGGGCTCTCCCGGATGCCGGATCCCGGCTCCCGGCTCCCCAGGCTGCAGCTACGCCCCGGACTTATCATATTTTAAGAGCCCCTGCCGGCTTATTCCTGGTTAAACATTAGTAGGTACTTCTTTAGTGTAAAAAAGTATGTCCCTTGAGTAAAAAAAAATGGTGTTAATTTGAATTAAGCACACTTGAGCCCCGCATAAAAACGCTCAATTAATTTGAATCACATTTGTGTTTACGTGTGGCTCTGACATCATCTGCCATGTCAAATTCATTACTACTACGTGGGTGTGTATTGTAGTATGTGTACATGACACTACAAATACATCATGTCCGCGAAAGACCTGGCATGATCAGGTTAACTAGGTAGATGAAGATTGTTCAGATTGTGACAGATGGCAGATGGAATCATGAGAAGGTGTATGAGTGTATGAATATGCATGAGGCGAGAGTTGTGTCAGGACAGTGACAGGAAGCACAGGAGGGCTATTCTTGCAGCGCGATATTTAACATAACATTAATTAAGCGTGTCAACGAACGACGCGACATTTTTTTGATATTTTCGCTTCAAAGTTTAAAATTACAAATGAAAACATAATGATTTTGTGCACTATTTTACGAATCAGCATATTTACCTCCTCATTTCTCCATTGTTTCATCTAGGCTGTGCGCGTGTGGGCACGCACTGAATTTTTGACATAACGCACTTAAAAAAATATAGCGCGTACACAAATTTTAAAGACAATTGGTTTTCAATCTAAATTTTAACGTACCTGAGTGTCAAAATGTTTTATTATGTCATGTCATTCCCACTACAGCCACTGCAACCGCTTCTTGCAATTTTTCTGCCAGATGAGTTTTTGTTCATCGGAAATCCTTATATTCCGGTTAGGTTTAACATGAATTTATCTTCTATCTTCTTATTAACCGCGGCCGTCACGACTGATGACTGAAAACCGTTATCTAATCATAAACTCCGGCCCTCTTGCCTGTACTCCTCCACTTTTCCAGCATCCTGCAGATCTGAGAACTGTCACCGGTTACGGCTCAGTCGGTCCAACGGAACGATCTTCCTTTTCTTCTCCGTCCTCCGACGTGGCCGACACGCTTCTACAAGCTATCGTCTCTTTTTTGTTAGATGTCCAAAAAATTGAAGGATTCGTCTCAGACAAATGATAAGAGAGTCTTTTCCCAATGTGTAGTTCCTGTAGATGAGACGCACAAATATCTCATTCGGTCATTCGTCGTGTCACGATCAAAGCTCCGAGGACTTTTGGCCCGACGGCCATTCGTCCACGACAAAAGATCCAGCCGACAAAAGATCTGGCCGACTAAAGCTACAGCCGACCATTGATCCGTGCGGCATTAGATCCAACGTCACGATGTCCACAAACAAAATGATTTTTCAACAAAGAGCTTTCAAGAAGTCGATGAAGGACGTGACAAGAAGGCGTGACTGAGATATGTGTATAACGTTTCGCAGGTGACTAAAAATAAGTAACCGATCAAAACAAATTTTGAGGAGTGACGGAAACTCTAATAATCACCTTTACATTGATAAAGTAACGTTTATCTTAATTTCTGGCACTAGTAATCTAAAAATTTGAGGGAACATCGGCTTCTCCTACCTGTAATATGCATATTGACAGAAATGCCTCGTTGTGGGTATTGTACGCTACAGGCGGCAGCATCCCAAGTCCGCACCTGCCCCCGCGCTGTCAGCCGGGCCCCGGCTGTCTGTCTCCGTCCCTGTCTTCTCCCGCTATCTCCCGTCTCCGCCGGCGGGCGCGGAGGGGCGGGGCGCACGAGGGAGAAAGCAGCATGCGCGGCCCTACGGTACAGTCTCCCGCAGCTCTTTTTGGCGAAATATATATTTTTTTCGGTGGATCACTTACAATTATATTGCTTATGTTGATAAAAAATATTGTATAATTTGGTGTACATATAAGTAACATAAATTTTAAAATACCTAACCTTACCGAACTCATCCTCATCCGATATATTTATTAATTATTTATATTAGAGCATACACATACATATATATAGATGGTTTCAGTGAGAAAACCTAGACCAATGTTTCGGCACAGTAACACGGGCCATTGTCAAGGCGTTGCTTGAAAAAGTCACGGTACAACCGCAGTGCAACACTAGAAACCTCAAATAAAACACATGTATATTTTAATATTATCAAATAATTGTTAGAGTTTGACTTAGTTTCATTATTCCTTGGAATTATTTCGGTCCAGTGATCACATTATTGACAGAAGGTCGATCTGTAGTCGAATTTCAAATTGTTTAATTGATAATTTAGTGTTGTTCTTATTTTTGAATCGAATTATTGTCATATTATTAAAATGTATTTTTGGGATTAAACAAATAATAAGCAACAAAAAAAAATATATCACTAACTTACGTACTCTAACAATACGTAATTTATTAGATTTAAAAAAATATTTTGCTTTGGCTATATTCAGTTGTTATAAATGTGTAATACAACAACACACAGTTCAAAAACACTGTTGGGTTCTTCTTTTTTTTCTGGGTTATTCTGCTGTGTTTTCGGCCTTTCTGGCCGAGGTTTCGGCTCCTATTGCAGGATCCATCATCAAATAAAAAATAAAATTCTCGTGCACTTAAAAATAATAGATGTTTTGTCATGTATTTATTAAACAATATTTGAATCCTCGATAGTGCACGCTTATATTTTAAAATAAGCACACTTCGCGCGTTGGAACTGTAAACACCCTTCCGGGGAGAGAGGAGATGTAAACACACTTATCGACACAACCATCGCACATTGACGTAAGTGGACCATCCACAAATATAGTAGAGTTGGCGTGGTTGGCGTTACCGTTAATGTAAACTAACACCAATCGTTTTGTGGAACAGCAAAACAAGGCACTTTTATATATTTACGATAATAAAACACACACGATACGGTCTGTTATGGATAATCTAAAAAGTATAACCAGGAAAACAGAAATAAGACTGGTCAGTACTCAGAATCCTAATCTTCCAGATCTTTCTCTATGGTGCCGAATCATGGACACGTGAGCGCAAACGGCTAGATGCTCTTGAAATGTGGTATGTGGACAGCCCGCAAAACGAGTGCTTGGAATTAAACATTGACCAACGTCTATCTTCCACTACACGACTCCGAATTTTCAGGTGTTTTGACTATGTTACCAGATGTGAGAACACCATGGAAAGGTAGATGATCCAAAAGAGGACGGAGTTAATCAGATCTCATAGAAGGCTACCGGCACGATGGACGGGCTTGTTAAAACATCGATGCAGAGTCCACCTCTAGAATGTACAAGAAATGGGTGGTGACAGATCATCCAAGTCCACGATCACGACTGCTCTCATTGAGAGTAAAACGGAGATGATAATGAAACACACAAAATGCTGTTAGTAATGTTATTGTTATTTGTTAAGATTCGGCCGTGTTCCTCGCCAGATGTACGCAGATAACTATTTATTTGAAAAATTTACACTTTTTCAAAATTGAACCCAAAACAAGTGGTTTTTAAGAAATGTTCTAACTGAAATATTTTGTGAATACTGTACGCCCATCTGCGCGCAGACTAGAAAAACTATAGTAATATGAGGCAATTCGTAACAAAGTTGTAAAATTATATATTTTTTAATTTAATTAATTAAATCCATTTTTTCTCCATATATGAATATTTAAAAATGAATTATAAAACGATTATTAATTAAAATGTTGTAAGTGTTAACAGCTACTCTTAATATACACATATACATTTTGCTCTTAGACGGAAGATATTAAGTCCAATTTATGATTAGAAACATTATAATGGCTTTCAATTTTATTATTATTACACAAAATTGAATCCCCATCCCATCTTCCTTCCTCTTCTTCCTTTCGTTCTTTCAATAAAAGAGATAGTTGTCACTCTTTTCATTGTCGTCTACACTCCTTAACATGAATCTCTGTTATCATCCACACTGTAACCCCATTATTGATTAACTGTATGTTTTACAAAATAAGTAAAAAAAAATATATATATATATATATAATATAGTATAATAATCTAATCACTAAGTAGATGTGATCATTTTCTAGGAAACAAATTCCCTTCGTTTCCATTTCCAAAATACATATTTATTTTGGCCCATGTGATGCAATATAAATAGTTACAGGTAGAAATGTTTAAGCAGCATGATCTGGTCCTTATTAGAATATTCTATTGTAATAGTTATATTCATATTAGAGAACTAGGCGAAATTAGAGTCCAGAGAGTGCAAGAAAAGATATCCAATATAAACACCATTGCAAATTGAAGGGTCCACTAGATACGATGCAGTCTTAGATTGATGCCTAGCTCAGAAATGTAATTGATGGAAGACTGAGAAGAACGCCCCGACTACAATACATTCACTAAATAGTGAGCAAGATGTAAGTAGGGTCTTACAGAACTACACACAACTTCTGGAACATGTCCAGGACAGAGAGGCACGGCGAGCATCGCGCCGACAAGAACACAGTTTATTGAAATGAAAAAAGAGAAAGAATAAGAATTACGATGACGGGGATGTATTATATTTGGTTAAGCATTTATTAGATTTTGTGGTTTTAAAAAATACAAAGTAATAGTAATGACATTGAACACATTTTGCATTGTATATTGTAAAAACTGAATTCAAATAATACAAAAGTAATGATTTAAGTATTTAAATTTATCGTCTTAAGTAATTCCGCAGTCAGCAAAAATGCATAGCTCTAGAATAGTAGGCAGTCAGCTTGTGCTTTTGCCGGGTGTATTTTAGAGTCAGTTTACCGGGTGCGCGCGAGATCTGCGCGCCCGATCTCCGTATATAAAGAAAACCGGTCTCCCCACCGCTCACATTTCTGTTGAACGCAGAGTGAGGCGCGCGTCAGCTCAGTGCTCAGTGCTCAGTCAGACCTCTTCGTTCCTCGCCGTTTAGCGCGATCCGCTGTCAGCAGAGCGTACCCGCAGCGAGCAGACAGAACTATCGGTGCTCGAGTGACCATTGTCTCCGTACAAGCGCGCATTGCATCGCCGTGCAACCCGAGGAGTGTCAGTTACTCGTGATTGTCTCAGTTATCGTGAATATTTCCGAGATGCCCGTCGACGTAGCCATGCCGGCCGCCTTCCGCGCGGAGAACTTCCTGGGGCTGAGTCCCGGCTGCAGCCGCGGCGCCGGCGCTCCGGCCGCGGGTCTGGCGCCGCCGGCCCCGCGGGAGAGGTTCAGCCCGGAGGCCAAGGCGGGGAACATGATCCTCGTCAGCCCCAACGGGCGTCGCCAGAGCGTGCAGATCAAGATCTACAGGACATCCTTGGAGCACTTCGCCGTCATCTACCCCCAGAAGAAGGTGTGCAAGCCTCTGGGAGTCATCAACTTGAGGAACACCGCGGTGGAACGGTTCCCCGAGGAGAAGACCGCGGGGCTGGTGGTCAGGCAGCGCGGCTTCGACAACACCGCCTCGCTCAGCTTCATCAGCGAGGAACCGAGAGACCTGGACTCCTGGATCGCCGCCTTCACCTCCAGGGCTTCTCCCACTATACTGCAGAGCTGTCTGCCCGTCGTGCAGGAGGACGACGAGAATTGAAGAAGCGCGGTCCGGTCCGAGGAGACCTTTTGTTTTGTTTTGGTTTTATTTCAAGTGTGTCTTCCTATGCTGATGCATTCCGCGGATACCTGAAGTGACGGCGTCGCGCGGAGCGGCCGGGGCGCCGGGCCCCCGGTGCGGGAGCGCGCCCCTCCGCGGCCCGGACTCGCAGTCGCCGGGGAACCAGCCTGGTGGATATGGATGTTCGCTACGCTAAAGGAGTTTTTCTTTTTAGTGACCTTTTTTTCAATAGTTTCTCAAAAATACAGTAACCATTTACATATTTAAAAAATACTACAATACATCCTGAATTATTTGTATCGACAAATAATATGTTACCATATTTTCTGACGAAGGTAAACCCACTAAAACATATTAACAATATAATTTCAAATTTGTTTTACAGTTGGATTTCGCAGAAGATTTGCAATGTTAAAAAATAATAGATAAACCATTCCAAATACCGAACTCAAAATATTGTTTTATAACTCGAGTGCTTGTAATTATTTGTAATAAACGCAACGTAGTATTTTATTAAGTTTTGTAACCTGTTGGAACTTGGCGTGCGTGTCGGGTGATCTGTGACAAATGTAGTTTGAAAGGAATGGGTGAACGGTAAGTTTGCCGAATTTTACATTTGAAACGTTTGAATGAATTAATAAACTATATCCATCGGGGTATATAGTGCCTCTTAGAGTGACTATAATTTAATATCCACAAGATATGACGAATATATGCTATAATAATAGATCTCTAACTCAGCACTGATGGCGACTGATATATAAATATTAGAATAGGTTGTATGTATTCCTGTAAAATAATGACTTCATGTAGGTCTCTAGGTACTGAGTATTTTTTCAAGTGACACTCGTGAGGTTTGAACATTGTTATTTGTGTAAATACTCGCATGTAAGACGTAGTATTAAGGATGTATAAAATTGATGATAGGTATTTTGTTAGTAAATATTGATATTCACGTACATCTGTGTTTTCCTTAACTACCCTTTCCTCGTGAATTATTAAATAGAACAATTCGTAAATAAATTACAACCGTGTATATATTACATGAAAAACCAATTAAAATTGCAGAATAATACACGATGGTATTAATTATATAATACCACCATGGTCATAGTTAGCAATAAATAATTTTGTAACTCTGGCTCAAATTATTAATAATGTGAGTTTTGAGATAATCGCAAGAAAGGCGACCTCCACAAACGCGTTATTTAGCGTTATGAATTATCTAAATAATAACAGATGATCTTGATTGTAGTCTGAATGAAATATTATTAATTGTATTGATTTCTAATCTGAAGTAGTCTACTTCATAGAACACTTATTTGATGCTTTATAATAAGGTCACAAATGAAATGCTTTATAATAATCTCACAAATCGTGTGATAGTAAGAGTGGTGATTTTATTAATTATTGATTTTTTAAATTGCAAAATTTAGAATCGTGTGGCATACACAAATACGAGTTTTGATTCTACAATAGTAAAAACAATGGATACCAGTCTCACGACATCAAAAATACAAATATGTGCATACAATAGTGCATTCTGAGAGATGAAACATGGACAATTTTCAGGGTTGACAATCTTTCATGTGGGGAATTTCTATGTTTATTTCAACTATCGTTGTTGGGTTACTGAAATCTTACCAAGATTTCAGTTTAATAGAGGATATAGAAAATAGTGAGATCATATTTTTTCACCTACTAGATAAAATTTAAGCTTTTCAGAGCGTTAGAGGTATTTGTATACCCATAATTATGAACTTTTATTTCAATTTTTTAGCTATTTTAACAGAGTAATTTTTATTGCGAATGTAATAAAAATTACTCCGTCCTTAATATTAAATAAATGAAATCCAAAACGAAACAAAAGCATAACTGCTGGGTATACTTTTTGTATAAGAATACTTTAACCGTTCATGCAAATACCATAATGAGAACCTTACTACGCTTAAAGAGTTATTTTTATGAACCACCACAATCTCAATTTGAACCAATTATTCTACCTACAAATACATTTTTCTCTCCCTTTACCACAACAATAGTTTCAACCTCTCCACCCTTTTTCTTTTCCATTTCTTTTTATCTTCTGCTATATTATGTGCCTGAACATTTTCGTGGAATTTCATCATTTTTCTTCTTCTTTTAAATAGGCAATCCTTCAAGAGTGATTTGCGCCATTCATCAAGTAAAAACTTTTTTTTATTTAAATTTATTTTATAGAAAATGGTACAATAAAATTATAGAATAGGAAATATTATATTACAAGTCAATGCCATTGTCGTTCAAAAAATTTGTTATTATATAGATTAAATGTGGCGAGTTAAGGGAAAGCAGATGATACAAGTTAACCGGGAGTTGAAAATTACCATTGACGAAATTACTGTAAAAAAAACACCTGTGATTTGCAATGGACAGGCAAAAATATATGGTCAAGGGTTTCCTCCTCGGCATCACACTCACACATTGGGGAATCTATTAAGTTCAATCTGAATAAATGTGAGACTACCTGGCGATGCCCAATTCTAATTCTATAGATATTTGATGATTTTCATAATTAGTATCATACATTATGTATTTATTATGTTAGTTCTGTTATGTTTATTTACACTGTCAAAATCCCAAAATTAATTAAATAAATACCAGTATAATAAATAATTGTTGTACTTATGGTAAAATATATAACGTAGAGGACACCAGGACCCGGAATGAATTTTAAAAAGCGATCAAAGTGTTATAATAGCAGAATAATGTATATGATGTGCTGACTGCTGACGCCTTTAGGAAGGCTATGCAGGAAAGACGGAGCCATTCACTTTCATTGTTCACTTCAGTGACCCAGTTTCATCAACTGCGAAGCTCATCGCCGCCTCGAGTAGCCAGCCTCGACGAAATTGTGTAAAATGAAAATGTAAGTAGAAATTGCATTAGAATAGTCACGGAATACGGAAATGTGAAAAGTGCTCAAGTCGGATGGTGTTTCGAAAGAGATGAGTCACCCAGAAGCTTACAATCCTCAACTTTCATCCGTGGGTCACTATCATATTACAACACAAAATGGTGACTTGATTACATACGCGTAATACATACAATATATTCAAAAATTACCACTACTTGAAATATGTATCAAATGCATGTGAAATAATGCTAAAAATGTTCTATTTGTTATTTACGATTTGATGACCTTTTGTTAGTTACGAAACATTGCGTAACAGGGTCGATCTTCGCTTCGAATTATTTAACTGTAATAGCTATTATTTTTCCACATAAATATTTAATTATTTGGATAATTTGTTTTTATCAATTCATCGATCGGCTCACTGAATGATCATTGATTCTAAAAAAATCGACTAGTTAAGTTAAGTAAACAAATATTTTTCTTGCCTTTTTAGTCGCCGATTCATCGATTCGTCGTCGCGAAGACTTGCTCGGGCATTTTTGTCGTTGAAATTGAATTTAATCTAGACATTTATATAGAATAACTTTACAGCATCAGCACATATCGCATAACACGGTCCTCAAAAAAACGGCGAGTCGTATTCACCGTAGGTTCTACAGTTAAATCACTGCCCACGAGAATAATTGTCACAGACTCCAACATTTGTGGATGAATTCAGATGTGAACTCATTAAACCAAATATCATCGGAGGATTAATTTAAGGATAACCAGATAATACAACACTAACTAATTAATTTACTATTATGCTGTTTACCAGGGATAGACAGAGACGATGGAACGCCATACACTTCTGTGGTGACATATCCGCCCTTGCTTCGTTCATTTTCATACACCTTCACGCGTGCTTGTCGATTGTTGAAGCTTCTAACAAGACCGTCGTCCAGAATCTGGTACGATATGCGGTGTGGTAATTATGCGGATGTTCTTCGTTCTTGTTACTTACAAACACTCGCCTCGTATATTTTCTTTACCATCTTTTTTCATTCACAAGTGGCACACCGGAACATCTAAGAGATATCTTTTTAATCCTATCGATAATGCTACAAGATTTTAATTTGTTCAATATTCACTCCAACTAGTACGTTGTTTAGATTTATCACACATACGCTTAATCGACAGTACTTACACCGAATTCGTATTTATTTTATTTAACGCCTACTTGATACTGTAGGTAATTTGCCAATTATATTGTTGGCCTTTCTATTTGCCTCCCTGGTATTATGGGTATAAGTACATTGCCTGCTTAGTATTATTGGCGTAAGTATACTGCCTGCTTAGTATTATTGGCAGAAGTGAGTATTATTGGCATGTTCAGTATTGTCAGTGTTACCTTGATTTTGAAAACGAGATCGAGAATTCTAGTGACCCTCTTTCGCGTGCAGGAATTTGCTCATTTAATTAATTAATGCAAATTTCTTTTGAATTGTTACAATGACCATTACTTATTTGTATTGTACATATGTGCGTGCACTGAATAGGTGATGTGTGCGTTCTCACGCGAGTAACTAACGAGTGATCAGCAGCTAGTCAGTACCTGCCGTGTAATTACTCTTGTGCTCAATTCGTGTGAGAGCTGGGGCTCGATTCCTCTTTTTGCCATTCTTGGGTAGACACTAGGAAGTATTTGTAGGTATATTGTTAGTATTAAATAAATACTAACATTCACATGATCTCCTGGATGCCATTCTAAACCCTCCAGATATCACAATCTTCGGGAAGGTGAACAGCTCCTTACAAAGTGGATCCTGCTGCTTCCATCACTTGGTCACAGAGATCAGTCGGCACGTTTCTAGTACATATTCCTACCACAAATACTACTTTCACTCCCTCCCCCTTCTTGCTTCTAAAGATGTCAAAATTATTTGGAAATAAATGGTTGAAACATTGATATATATTTGTATAAAATTGGTATGAATGCAAGGTTAAGGCGAAGCAATTAATTTTCTTATATATTGTCATTTGTACTATACACTAAACTATAACAAAATTTGTACTATAGACTAAGTTTTATTTTTATCACGACTATAGTTTCGAGAGGTACTATCCTTCTCATCGACAGGAGTAAATACCAACCTTTTGGTTAAATTAATATCTTATTAACTTTGTTTTGAACCACAACGTGTTTGCGTTAAATATTACAAATACTTATTGTTAAAATTTAGTTGTGTGTATTATACAAAAGGTTTTTATCAATTTATTTTAACTGTGAGATTAATTAATTGAAATCTACCTGATACATTTAAAATGAGTCCATTCATATGTATATATATATATATTAATGATGACATATTATATGGTATTTGGTGAATGTCGATAATATGTACACAGAGTGGTCTTATTTGACCAGGTTATTAAAATATTTAGCGGGAAATACACCTACAAGTGAAAAGAAGAAACAACGAATTCCGGTATCTGTATACATAACAGAAGATAAGATTTATGTTGAGCCGGTTCACAAAATTGATCTTTGACCTGTCACACGCAATAAATACTAATGCGGTTGTCAAGAATGTCGCTTCAGATAAGGAAACATACTTTTCTTAGTTTGTTGTCATATTGTGCGCGGTTTTGATCATCCTGTAATAATGGATTGTTTGAGAAATACGTGACACGCAGTGAATGTTTCATAAAATAATATTACTATTACATCTTTGTTAAAACGCAACACGGCGCTTCTTCTAATTACCACTACTACTGCTAATACTAAATGTTCGTGTCGAGTAGAGTATATTTGTTCCGTAAATGGTAAATGATAGAGTAAATGGTATTCCACTTAACACAAAAAATTGTTACAGTGACTGATATCAACTGCGCGACTTGAATTCGCTGCAGGCGTCATCGATCAAAATGCATCGGCTGTCTTGTCGATCGACCGAAACCGAGCCGTGTAAGAAATGGGCCCAAGGAGAGGTTGGCGCTCGCGCTCTCGGCAACACCGCAATACTCGGTCATTTCAGGAACATTTATTTTAAGTTTAAACCATCCATAAGTTGTAACATGGATAAATAATGTCAATTAATGATTCTTTCGCAAGTTTCTCTTTATTATGTATTAAAATGTCTTCATTATCCTATTACATGATTGCGCTTCGTCGTCGCTATTGGATCTGTACATGATACGTACAGTAAGAAAAAAATCAATTTTAATATGTATCTCTGGAGGTTAAATATTATCTCTTTTAAATATTCAATAACAGTGCATAAATATGTATTCAATTTAAAATGTGTACATTGTCTTTATTTCGAGTAAGAAAAACGTTTGTTCGTAATGTTTACGTTTGTTCAATAATTGGGTATGTAAACATAATATCAGTCTTTTCAAGAATGTATGACGAAGAATAATTAATTAGATATATATAATTCAAAGTTGAAACGTAAAAACACTGTTTGTACAATTCCAGTATCGCTGATTGCTCGTTGCGGGCGGCTGTTGTGGTGATATCCGGTTGATTGCATCGGCCATAGCGGCGATATTCGGTTGATTGCATCGGCCATAGCGGCGATATTCGGTTGATTGCATCGGCCATAGCGGCGATATTCGGTTGATTGCATCGGCCATAGCGGCGATATTCGGTTGATTGCATCGGCCATAGCGGCGATATTCGGTTGATTGCATCGGCCATAGCGGCGATATTCGTTGATTGCATCGGCCATAGCGGCGATATTCGGTTGATTGATCAGCAATTTGAGATTCAAGGAAGTAAGGCCTCCGGTAAGCGTCACTATACGGGACGTGTTAGATAAATAAATGACGTCGTGACGGATTAATAATCATAGCAATTGAAGATAGCTCTAGGTGTACATGTATCATTTTACTAATATTTTGTTTTTTCTTACTGGATAGAAAGACAAAGAACACTACTATTATATAAGATTTCCGCATTGAAATATAGATCCTACAGAAATCCTGGCCGTGAAGCGGTCACGATAGCTGCCCGCTGGATCTAGCAGCAAGCAATTTATTAAGATTTTCTTACGTATCCGTACATTTCTGAAAATACGATACACTTATGTGCATTTTGTTAAGCAATCTCAACACAGGTCAGTCACGTGTCAGTAGGTACTTATCGTTTGAAGTAGGCACTTAAATAACTCGGGTCCATTCTGAGTGAATTATTTTCTAACGCATACAGTTGTTACGCGAAGACGTTACTGATGGACAGGGTGCAGCGCGCTAGGGAGCCGGGAGCCGGGAGCCGGGAGCCGGGAGCCGGGAGCCGGGAGCCGGGAGCCGGTGGAAACTAGAATACAGTATAGTACTAGGCGAGCCGTCTTGCGACACTCGGACGGAGTGGAGGCGCGTATTCTAGGTGTGGGCTCAATTCAAAGATTTAATGCCACCGGTGAGTAAGGTTGAAAGTGAGAACTGAGGCGCGCTCGCGGGGCTCTTGTGATATTTAGCGAATAATAAATAGGATAGCGAAGAAAGCGTCGTGACTCCCATATCCCGCACGTTCCCTGAGAAACATTAACGCGGCGCAACAAGTCGCGCGAGACGCAGACGGCAGACCTCTAGGCTAGGCTGGGTATCGGTGTCATTAATAATTTGTACAGTCCCCGTTCTACTGTGAGACACGTATAAGACAGTATTTTTAATTACCGAGGAAAATAGTACCTACATATTATATAGAACAACATTTCCAGAGTAATTGATTGATTACAATATAATAGAATTTTTCTACGAATGTGCTTATTGTAGTTTACACTCTCGGAACGATTGCGATGATTTACAAACTCCGAGGACGTCAAGTAAATAATAAGAAAAACCCAACGCTGTTGTGCCAACATTCCTTCGCTGAATCTCAGCTTTATAAATACGATCGGTTAGGTTAGGTTGCTGGAAGGACTCATTTAATATTTCTCTTTAGGGATCTATCAAATAGTACTCTGTAGTTGGGAGAAGAAGCTGCGGACTTCATTTTTGACCATCATCAGGGCCGCTGAGTATCAACCCAACGATGAATTAAAATTGGCATCGATATTCTGATGCTCAATCTATAAAAAGATGCAAATGTGGAAACGTTCATGCAAAGTCCTGTTCTTATGCGCAGTCCTTCTAAAACCTACTCTACACTTTGGTTGCAAAGTGGGATTCTTTTATCGCATGTATCTAAGTCAATTTAGGATTGAAGTGTAATGATAGAATAAGCACGCATTACGGATCGAGTCGTAAAGCGGAATGGTTTCCAAATTTGAATAAACAATGATGTTGAACTCTTGCTAAATCGAAGCTTATTCCAGAACATGAAATCATAATGTGATCACTAAAATGGTACAAAATATTTATTATTAGGATTTCATTTGTATTATTATAGTCAAATTGTCAGAGCCCGCATGCAGTATCGTATTTTTAATATATACATACTTTTAAAACGATTTTAAACGATCGTGGTTGTGGAGAGTTTTTAAAAGCTGTAAATAAAATACGTGTTGTTCAATAAGTGAAATGAAAATATAATTATTTTTAACTTGCTGAATTTTTAGTAAATACAAATCATGATAAAAGAAAAATGTAAAAAACAACGAATGAATGAGGTACATACATTCTCCACGGAAGCACAGATTAATAAGGCCTGCTTCACTATTCACGGGATAACTCAAGTATGGTTGTTTCAATACATGCACACTACACCTTCATTTAAAAATATATCAATTTCAAGACCACTACATTGATATATTTTGTGTAAATTATGTGTATTATCCGTAGAGCCGGTGGCATCTTATGTCCATTTATATTTATGTGTTCATGTACTAGAGCAATAACAGCAAATATATGCAATGCACAGTATGGCGATCTCTGAACTGTATTTGCCTAACCGAAAAGTTAAAATTATACATGCGGTATAAGAAAAATTAAGATAAATCAGAATAAATGATCGACAGTTTAAATTCAATTACTATTGTATTGTATTGTAGAGTTACATCATTTAACTATGATGTTTGTATTTACCGTATTTACATATACAGCAATCAACGGAGAAGTTAACTTCCTTTAAAATGCTGTTAGGGTCATTTATGGCGAAAGGTTAAAAGAAAATGCTTAGAATGGAAGACGAACAAAATGAATACATAATTCATGTTGATGTTTTTATACAAATCGTAATAATTTTGGAAAATGATTTATACATTGTCGATGAAAAGGACTGAATCTATTGTTATAAAAATAGTCTACTGAGAAGTGATTAAATTAAATGAATTGAATGTACGTAAAGTATTGTTTCCACATATCGCGGAAATCCAATGTTATTCTGATCTGAAATAGGTAGTGGGGATCTTTTGATAAATAAATACAGAGATACTGGCGTCACGCGGCAGTGACGTATGGCGTACGTACAAACCCACATCTGACGTCACGAGCGCTTTACTCTCGCACCGTCGAGTCCACGGATGTTATTTTATCGGGCGAAGTATTGCTAAAGTCGCTCGGATCGGTGCACCGGCGACTCTGCCGCGATACCTGCGCACTGCGGCTCTCGGGGCAGCTTGCGGAAGAAACGTGCACTTGGCCTTCGAGCGAGATCAACTATCCAGTGCGAGATCCAGTTCCAGTTCCAGTTCAGTCATGCGGCCGAAGGAGTCTCGATTGCCGGATTGCCGAATTGCCGAGTGCTCCAAAAATAAAACAATAATGGCTAGGTGGGCTGTTGTCCGCATTCGCGTCGGTCTGTACTTATGGGCTCTGTCCAGGGAATGAAACAGATTCATCTTAGAGACGTTGGTTTGGAGATAAACTCAAAGAAGAGATTGAGATTGGCAGAGACAGAGACAAAAACTCAAACCTATACGATGTTTGATTTTACTGCGAGACTCGACACGTGCACATATGTTATCTGGAACCATGGAATCATCGATTGGGGAGAAAAAATTCACCCGACTAACGAATGGAGCGGTCAATGATATTTTACGTTTGACTTGACAACAAGCTTGAAGAGAGGCGAGACATGAATGACATGAAGACTTAGTGTCTCGGCGTGAACACGGTAAACTACGAAAGCTGAGATTTGTTTCCAAATAATCTAATGTCTGTCTCGAGTCTCGATCTCTTCATATCTCATCCGTAGAGACTGGCCATCGTACTCGCGCCAGCACGGAAGAATCATAGTGAGGAACCGAGCAAAAACATTTCATAACTAGTGTTTAAATCGTCTTAGGGTGGCGCAGAACACGTGCAAATGACGGTTTCTGTGAAAAAATGTAATCATTTACATAATTATCTATTAACAGTGCATCGTAATTACAGTGTATTATTTCAATTTTTACAACTAAACTTTGTACTACACACGTGTTGAGTTATTGCCACTTCTATAGTTTGGAGTGGTGCAGTCCCTCTAACCTAAAGTGTGTATAGTGCAAAGTTTAGTTGTGGAAATAAAAATAATCATATTACACCACAAAGTAACCACCATGTCAATTAATTTTATCATTACAGTGTAACAACTTTAAAATTTCTGACAATAGAAATGTACTTGTTTGTTTTCTAATTGAAAAATGTATCCTCGGAACAAAAAGGTCACATATTCATCTTATTTGTTTATTTCATAGTAGTGATGAACTTAAAATCACGAATCGTGAGGCAATCGCTGATATCTTTGAGTCACACTCACTATCAGTGATTGAATATCCGGTAATATCGTGATTCGTGATTCATTTTATTTATATTTGGTTGTGAACCGTGATTCGGCGCATGTGCATATGAAACGAAAATATTCATGAAGGAATAATGTTATAATTCGTGATAAGCGCCATCTAGTAGATTCTGCTAAAACGTTTTACGCATTTGACCTGAAATACTGAGAATTTGACCAGAAAAATAAACTCACATTTTTTTAAGGGTTTTTATTCACTTTGTGATGGTATTAAATTAGATATATATTATTTATATATGCTAGAATATGTTTTTAATGCAAATATAGTTTGAATAATATAAGTATGCTCAAAATTATGTTTCTATTTTATTTATTTATTTCGTGTATTGTGATATCGTGCGGCGCACGCGTATTAGTAATGAAACTGTGATCACAGGTCACAGCTTTCAATCACTGGTATTATCGAATATCAATCACAATCATACCAGTGAGTCAAAAGTAGCATTTTTTCACATTACTATTTTATAGATAGTTGATATTTCACTCCAATATAATGTTTCATTTTACTTTCATATTTTCCTGTGCGTGGCACGTAGAAAGACGTTAGAATACTGTTAATTTGAATGTTTGCAAATTTGGTGAGATTTCAAGAAATTAAAATGTCGTTACTGCGTTTGACGCAATTTTATACTCTCATTAGCCTAATTCGCTAATTTGTCTGCTTTGACGAATACCTTCATAACGCGTCCGCGTCATCTCGTATGTAATCTAATGTCACGCACGCGTAATGACACACGCGTAATGACACCCGCATAATCCAAAGTCGGCTGTCAACTCAAAATGTAATACTATGTACCAATCCACTAATAATATATCCACTAAATATTTAGTTGTGCGGCTGGCAGCTCTTCAAGTAGATTTTCAACAATATTCTAATCTGAATTCTTGCTAGGATTGATTTTCTGAGGCAGTCATCTCGAGATTTACATTAAATTACATAAATAAAGATAAAATTAAATATTTAGAAGTATTCGTATTCTACCCGAAGATGGCGCGAACGCTCTGAAACCGGTCGGTGTTAAATAAAAAAATCAAACTTATTTAAGTTTAATTATTTAAAATGTTTAATCACAAGTTAATGCTTAAAAATCTCTCCCTTAGAGAAGATGAAATTATTTATTTAACATAAATCGTATTTATTTATCTACAAAAGATCAAATAAAAAGTTTATATTGAACTATGCCTGTTTCACTAGAAAAATCTGTGTCGATATAGCAGTTGTGTAACATAGTTGTTAATAATAATGAAAAATAAGAATAAAGTGAAAGTGACCTCCAAAAATAAATAGAAACAAGATATGTGTACGAGTATACAATAACAGTAAATTGAAGATATTTAATGACACAATCAGTTTGCTACTGGGTCTGCCCATATTGCGAATCAACCCTTTAATTTTATAATATGATCATTTATGTATGGTATGTTTTCTAATACGTTCGAGTATTTCAGCTAGAAGTTGTTACAAAGTTAACTCGCATTCTGTTGATACTGGAATGCGCAATATTAAGCGCACCGCAGGCCGCCAAATCGCACATTGTCTATGCTTGTTACTGACTCCTTCAAATCAAAACCACTTATCATATTATGCAATACATGTATAAATAAAATACACGTTCTAAATACAAACTGCTATTTTGACGTCACGTATGTTTGCAAATTGATATTATTTTACTATCGGGCACATTTTTTGTGTGACGCTGCTATTCTGTAATTATTTTAGAGTAGCTGTGTGACGTAAAATGTAACAATGTTGCAGTACCATAATCTGCCGGATATAATAATGTATCTAATCAACTATTTCATTATTCTGATGGATTACTATGGCGCGTTTCCTGGTATAATTACTAGTTACTATCCACCAGATCCCATTTCTAAACAAGTTTCAATAGAATTTCATTCAAATAACTGACTATCCTTGATCGTATGAAAGTACTATTTTTAATACATTTTCATATTCATTTTATATTCGAGATTAAAGCTAGTAATCCAAATAAAAAATATTAAACTAATGTGGCTAAGTAATATCCCGTCATGTCATGAGAAGCTTTATAAATTGTGAAATACGTAAACATTTAAAATACTCCTTTACACCATTTATATATATATATAAATATGTCGTTGTTTGTATGTATATTTTTTAGCATTATGTAAAGAGATTAACACTAAGAGATACAAAAGAATATAATAACACATGAACAATGATTTGTTATTGAATTTAGATACTACATATTGTGCACTTAACGTACGAAAAGTAGAAAGGCGAGTTGCTTCCTTCACATTTGCTGACAACTCAATTTGAAACTTTTATAGTATACACTATTTTGCGTTCCTACCAGATTTTTTTTTGTGTAGGAAAACTAGACTAGATATCAGACTTGTAAGATAAGTGTGGACTTCAAAATTATATTTTTAATTTTGTATATCAATACTGGAATACTTTGCTTAGCCGTCATTGATTTAAGTTGTTTTACAAGAATAAGTTATATAATAGTTAATAAATATACATTTTACATCTTTATATAGTTCTCATTTCTCTGTTTTGAATTTTTTTCTTATCGATTTCATTTTCCAAAAACAGTACCGTTGAACAATAATTTATAATATGCGGAGTGACGATGTTAATATTCAACATCGTTATGTTTCTTTCGCTTCAAACGCCTGATTTAATGTAAACAAGCGCACGCATTCTCCTCGATCGCCTCGTAGTATATATATTATTGTAATATTATACTTTAATATAATATATTGTGCAACATATAATTATTTTACTTTGTAGGTGTGTACATCAATAATGATGGGTATTTTATTTTATTCACGTAACAAAGCTAGGCGACATCGAAACAATCTTTATTCTTAAGTTTTATAAAACTTTTTCAAATCGATCTTCTGATTAATATACGTATTATATCCGTACTCCTCAATATCTTCTAATTCGTATAAAATATATAAATTATGAACAACGTGATAATCAAAATAAGAATGATTTACTTACTCCACGTAAACGGGCCCATTAGTGGAAAAGGATGAATGAACATGCGACGCAGACGTTAGAAGACGTACGAGACCTGCGGAATATAAAGAATTTATTCACGTAGTATCTAACTTGTCTCTCTCATAAGGACCCTCCCGTATTGGAATAATTGTATATGTGTTTTAATGGGCTATATACACAAATAGTGTATTTTGAATTTAATCGATCTTTATTTGGTTTTTTATTATTTGTCAGGGTTCATTTATCACATGTCTAGATTTTCTACACTGTCTGTGAACTCTGGCCATATCTATTTATAAAATTTTATTGTAAAAATTTCTATCAAATTTTTTTCATTTCTCGAGACGTTGAAGAAATGTCGATTTAACAAAAGATAAACGGCGTATTCTATCGAAATAGTTTGACGTCAGTGTGTCTGGGAGATAAACGTGTCGGCCAGGTCTGTCTAGTATCAGGTGTCCGATCGTCACGAGGCTGATTGGTTTCTATCGCCGCATTCAGTCCGAGAAATGGGTATATTTATGGTCACATTCACTTGAATTACACACCATTAGAAAAACCAGAAAACGCAGCAGACGCACGTGCTCTCTGCTAGAAACCTTTGACATGTAACGATAATTACAGCTGCGGAGAAATACATTAAATAAAGCTCTTAAGGGCCGAGCGAGAGGTGTGCGAGATGTTTTTTTACGACAGGCGGGAGAGAGGTCCATCGCATTGGGTATCATCTCGATTAGCCATAGAGAGATTCAATCCACAGTTTGCACGTTTTAGTTAGTACCTACACAAGGTGTTCGGTTCGCGGAATCTAAGTGGCCAATTGGTGAATACCGTTTTGACACAAAAGATACCACACGATGGAAACTCAGGTCTCTATGTTGCTCGTTATCATATTTCATTATTTTACAATACACGAATCGAAAGTCACAATTAATTTTATTATAAGCGAATGAATGAATCACAAAACATATCAAACAAGAACGTACTATGCTCAAAAATATTCTACCAATCATATGTAATTATTTGAATCAAGTGTTCATTAACGAGGGAACATGACCTCTGAAATGACGGAAAAGTGAAAATGGAAAATTTTAATATAATTATTTGAATTATTAATGTTAATTATAAATATTTTATAAGAGTAGCGTGGATTTTTTATTATCCTCCCCGCTTCCGCAACAATTTATTCTGTGCTCTTCTCCATAAATAGACATGTCTTTATCAGTTTTCGGTAACGGTACAGAAGTTAAGGTGATCAAAGTAGAGCCGGAAAAATTCTCCTTCTGTTATTTCCAATAAAACATATTGTAGGATTTTAAGTACAAGGATTTCTGGGTGACCTTTTCTCATTCATTTCCAAGAATATTACTCGGCCCATATTTACCCTTAGCCAATATGTGGCGAAAATACGATCGAATCGTATTTATTGAAGGTTCCAGGTAGGCCACCAGCTCTGAAAGTAATCGTGAATATTTGTCATTAGTCATTTACTATTAGTAAACAGATAAAATATAAAACAGAAATTAAAAATAAAAATGCAAGTAAAGTGAATATTTCGGTCTTGAAGTACCAACTCGATTTATCGTTTCCCAGTTAATCGTTTTCCTGCATGCGTTATTTATTTTTCAGGTTTTCGAAATAATAACATTTAATATTGTACCGCGTGGATTATTCCTGTACGTCATCATGGTTTCCGTTTTAGTTGATCTTGATGGATTTTAGAAAACATAAGAACTTCAAATTAGCATTGCTCGATAATTAAGTCTTCTAAGGTTAGCAGTCCATCTTATTAAAATCTAATTATTATTTTTAAAAAGCGTCTTAAAAGCAGCAAATTGTAATGTTATTGAACATTGTATAATTTAAAGAGAACACATTATTATTTGTGAATTTGTAATTTTTTCAGAACATAGTCGGTGGCAGCTAAAATATTTTTTCAATAATTTGAGTTTATCTGTATGTATATTTTTCTAGTTAATTTATTTAACAGATTGTATTTATTATCGCGAACAATGTTGGTTTTATTTCCGTAATCATTATTTTCCAGCACAGATCATCGAATTCTAACTGTCTCTTCAAAAACGATAAATCTTACGTAGAATTCATTGCATCATTAAAAATGTTGTGAGGTTTTCACGGCAGTTCAGAATTATTTGTGCACAGTTTTCTAGGCTATGATGGAACCTGCAATGGGGTCCGAAACGTCGGCCAGAAAGGTTAGATACGCACGGCAGATTAGCCCAGAAAACAATACACAGAAGATTCGTGGTATCATATGGAAGAAGTGAGCTCCAGTCTGATCAGTATTTTGAACAGTTACAGTAACAGTTGATGAAATTACCGTTACGGTGCCATGTCTATAAAGCTACAGCTAAATTTAAAATTGTACTTATATATAACTTTGTTTAAACCACTGTATTATTTTTACATCAACCAGTATCTTCGTCAGGACTGGCGTACAATAAAGTTAAATATAAATACAATTTTAACACTACAGCTAAATTGTTGATAAAAAATTATAGTTATATCATAATAGGTAAATATAAACCTCGTTTCAAAAAAATACTGAAATTACTAATAAAATAATTGAGAAGTAAAGCTGAACATATAAAAAAATAATATACAATGATAATGTCGCCATTGATTACGTTAAAATTCCTTCTGGCTAAATGATCTCGAATCTAGAGAACAAGAGCGCTATGACGTATTTCAAAGTTCTCGTGCGTAACTCCTCGGATTATATTACTCAGTCACACAAAAAAATACGTTAATCCATGACGTCATCATCTCACGACGAAGCCTTACAAAGCATATTTTGCGGTGAAGTGATTAGCCTATTACGGTGGTGTTTCCAAGTGGCGTCCGAAGTCAGCCCCGTCACTCCCCCGCCCGCCCGCGCTCTCCTCTTTCTCGCGAACCGCGCCCTTAATGGAAATCTTACCCCCTCATTCATCCGCCTTCGTCTTCCACGGGGAACGGAAATATATCCCACCTGACACTGTGACGTCACCGACAACATTAGGGGGGCAGGATATTCAATATTTTTAATATAACGAAATTTCAAAGATATTAGGAGATTATAATTATCATTTATATTGGGAAAGTTGTGAGTAGGCGTGAACCCCCGAAGGCTATTGTTTTCTGCTATCTGATTAATATTTCCCTACGAATACTACAATATTACTAACGTTAGCGTTATCTCGGAAATAAAGTTTCGTAGTGAGGAATAAACAATCTTATATATTTCAAACAAATTAAATGTATTAATTAGAAAGATATACATATAAAATCAATTTATCGAAAAATTATTGTTTTTGCTACCGGGATTCGAACCTGGATCTCTTCCTATCCGGGGAAATGTATTAACAAATGAATACATTTGTATTAATTAGTAAATGCATTTTCTAATTAATACATTTAATTTATAATAAAAATATCAAAGATCTGTGTTCTGAAAAATTGCAACTTCACAATAAGAATGCAGTCTCTTTAAAAAAATCTTATATCTGTTTACTTCCTTAACGATTGATACATCAATCTTATAGGCTGTTCGTCTCTCATGTGTCGCCAGTACCATATTACTAGAGTGTCTTTCTACAGTGTTTAATTGGAATTTTGCTTGATCTGGTGATGTTCCTAATCTTAAGATTATGCGTTGCGGTTCATGTATTGGCTTTTTTTATACATTTGTGCTTGTAAAGACATAGCTATAGGCAGCGGTGGGCTGGAGGGGGGTCGGAGGGGCTCGTGCGAGCCCCTTGTTAAATTAAGAAAAAACAATATTTTCAGATCAAATCTAACTGCAATTTCTGTAGATGGTTTAAGTGCATTATAAAACATAAGACTTTGTTGCCTTTTGAAATTTCTCGTAAAATACATTTATTTCGGGTGCAAAATAAAAGAGACCTAGTCGTTTTTTTTATCTATAATCTAACAATGCTTAAAAACGCCGTTGTTTGATATTTATTGCTTTCAGCTGTTCTTAGATCTCCAACGAAACATTTTTGTGAACGATACTTTGAACGATTATACTTCACACGTGTACATTTTTTCCCTTTTACCGTAATTGTGCACAGGTTTGAGGACAATTCATAATAAGTATTAATTTGTTCAAGGAGACTTTAGACTTCAGTTTCAATCCAGTGCTCTATTCTGAAACATGGAATTGGAGCGAAAAGAATAGCACCTATTTCTGCGTCAATTTTGAAACTCTTCACTCTTGCAATCTACGGTAAGTTCGGTATGTTGCGTATTGTTACATCATATAAGTATATTAGGAAACATTCGACTGCTTTAATAAATATTGCGTATAATTGTATAAAAGTGATGTTAAATCCGCTCTGAGATTAAACGAGCCCTTTGTTACCGTATTGGCAGCCCACCGCTGGGTATAGGAACACGGGGATGAGTTCTCTCGTAAGCCATGTTGATAAATCTGTGATGAATACTTATGTGTGATGAGTTACGACCTCGCGTATCCTTTATGTGTATCATTGGACGTATCCTTTGGACGCTTTTAAAAAATGTTGTGTATTTAAAATATATTTATATCTGTGTGCGATATTTTTTTATATTCCATTCGATACATGTCTAAATAACGGCACATAAAACGGCAGCTTGTGACCGTAAAAAACCTTTTCATGTTAGCAAGTTACCGTGAAACTTGAAATGCATACAACTCTGCATGATTTAGATCTGCATCCATTATGACACTGATGAAAAAATAGTTCGGTGGCGTCATTTCCTGTTTAGTCGCTGAAATAATTGATGCCGGATATACTGCAACCGTCAATAAAAAAAGTAATTTGGATGCAGCCTGCCTTAACAGTGACATTCCAATTTGTTGGTAATTTTATTTGCCCGCAAAATGTCTGCAAGTTGAATACCCGGGACTGATAATATAATATTGCGATCATCGATTGGACGAGGAGTACCCAATGAAATGCATTTATAATGAGTTGATTTGCATGACAAATTCAGTTGCCATGGAGACAGATTAATACATATCGATGCGGGGATGGACGACCTGAAAATGAAACCGTGAACTAGGAAATACAGATCAGCTTCCTCTCAAATTTCAGCCAAAATCCGTAATAAGAATATTCTTTTTCATTAGGAATAAAAAATGAAACCCCGACATGGCGAATCTTTTTTTTACAACTTTTGCACCTAATTATAAATAAATATTGCTGAGTAAATTAGTTTACATTGTTTTATTTAATGTCGGTTTAACCTCTCTAGTAAACCGGGTAAATTGGAATATAAACAATCTTATCGAAACCTAAATACAGTGCAATACTCGTAAAAGCTAGTTTTTTTACAGACAAGTTTTAATCGCTCAAAACTTAAAGGATAGCTAGACTTTGTAACATAACCTAATTCTGCTGTAAAATTCTTTGACATAACTCGCAAAACATCATTCTCTCTCTTACTACCGCGTGTAAGTTGCATAACACGTCGTAACATTCTAAGCGTTTTTAGAAAATATATACCGGAACATGAAATTAAAAATACCTGTCACTGTAACATTGTGTTTGAGATTTTTAATAAATGTTTGAAAAAAAATTTTTGAATAATTTTTTTGCAGTTTTGAAATAAATTTTTGACACATTTTTTACTTACTTACGCCGTTTCCCCGCGGGCGTAGGCGCAGTGGATAGAGCGCCACACTATTCTGTCCTGACACACAATTCTCGCCTCATACACATTCATACATCTTATACAAGCTCGTCGATTATTGAGGCTTCTAACAGGACCATCTTCTAGTATCTGGTTTACCTGGTCATGCCGAGTCTTCTGCGGACGTTCTTTATTTCTTCAAAACTTGCGTCATATATCTTTCATATCATTGTCTCCTCATTCATCCGTTGTGTTAAAAACTCAATGAAAAATCTTTTCAACTGAAGGAACTTGAAATAAAATGTTGACCAATTTAAATTAAAATGACCTTTTCGTATAATTTTGAAAATATATAACCATTTTCTTTATCTGAGTTTGTTACTCTGAAATAGGATCGATAGTTCAGGTCAAAGGACCCCTGAAAACGTTACTCCGAAATTAATTTTAAGGGTTTCTTATTGGAAATATACCTCAGAATACAATAATTTGAGTTCCAGGAGGTAGGGGTATTTATTTATTTCATTTTTATGATGTAATTATTCGTTTTTCACAAAATTTGTCAACAGATATTCTCTGTTTTATTATTTGTAATTCAAGTATCCGTAATTATTAATATAAACTTGTCATCTGAGGCAATATTGACGGTCCGCATCGAATCGTATTGTTGTTTGGGAGAGATTCCAGGGCTGAAGGTCGAGAGTCGAGAAGTGGCGGGGCGGGAGTCAGCAGTCAGCTGACGGGGGAATTGATTTGCGACTCCATCGTGGACAGAATCATCGCGATGATTCACTCCACTCTGGATCGAGAACTGGCGATTTTAGAAATTATCAGCCTAAACTCACAACCAACTATTCCGTACAATCGCTCGCCTAATTAATTAATTAATTAATTCGTCGTAATATAGCTATCTGTAATAGAGAAACAAACATTTCTACACAAGAGATTGATTTCGCGCATCGAACCACATCTCTTCCTTCATTTCATCTCAAAACAAGTAAAACAATTTGTTAAATGGTTAAAATATCGGTGGGCTCAAGAAACTATGCAGCGATATTAATTTTGCTGGTGTGTATATCTGGTGGATAGTGAGAGCTTAGTATAGTTATTTCTTATGTAAATGAGAAGTTCATTAACCGACCGACCCAGCGATAAACAGCAATGGTTTATTTTAAATTATTGTATAATAATATAATAGGTAGTTCTAGAGTTTTCCCAGTAGAAAACTTAACCTAAATTCTTTTTGATGGGTTTCGCCAAGAATCAACAACACGGAGAATCCTATCCAGAGAAGTCTGCAGAGTCTTGATGAGATTATAAAACGATTCATCTCGATAATATTCGTGACTTACGGCGGCTTGTGTCTACTTTTTTACAGATTGATCATCAAACTTGTAATAATGCTATTTGATGTTCATTGATTTGGTGAGTTTATAAAAATATTTCTAGCACGCTAAATTATTAAAGCATGTCACGTTTAAAATGTTAATTATCACAAAATTACTGTCCTTTAGTCTCGCTGCAGATATATATATATATATATATATATATAGTTGAATATTATGTTCCAGGCCGGTTTTGTTTAACCGCCATCTTGGTTTGGCAAACATTCGTCAATTTGCATTTGGTAGTCATAAACAGTAATTAATTACAATTTATTATGGAGTATTTAATACCTCAAAAACGTGCTAAAGTCATTAAAACATTTTATCTAATTAATAATGGCAATACTGTAACCGTTAATGGTGATCGCTATCGTCACACGTTGGAGAACTTATTGGTAGCCTTTGGGCCTGCAACATATGTGGTTTCAACAGGACGGTGCCACCTCGCACACAGCTCGAGCTACGTTTGAAATTTTTTCCGGCCGCTTAATGTCAAAACTTGATATCGACTGGCCTCCTCGATCACCCGATTAACAGATTAGGGGTGATACGCCAATAAGCCAACAACAGTCTCGATGCTACAGAACAATATTCGAAATGAAATTTCTGAAATAAGATGCGAAGTATGCGAGGATGTTATGAAAAATATGGTTAAAAGAGCATGCGTTTATGTCGCTGCCAGAGGCGGCTATTTGGCCAATGTCATATTTAATACATAATTGTAATAAAATCAGCAATCGATAAATAAAAACCAAATTACAAAGTTGTGTTTTATTTCTTAGTTATTTAAAAACAAAATTGACCTGGAACATAATATTCATCCTGTTCATGGTACAGAACAGAGTATTCCCAAAAGTGAAAAAGTTTACGCCCCCTGCATTGTATCGCGCCCATAGCAACCATTACATTATTTACATCACGATTCAATTGAAGTCAGATGATCGCCGGAGAGGAGCGGGAATTCGGGACGAAGGATGATGTCAAAATATAATGAGTCACGTAATTCTGATGCGGTGTGCGGTGTCACAGGATGCATCTTATTGGGAATACGGGCGGGAAGAGTCAGTAGAACAAGATGAACATCTTATATATAAAATTGAATTAATTTGATTTCACGTTAATTAATCGGATAGTTTATTTTTTAAATTGATCGGTTTCGGAACGATCAGTTCTGCGTTCACTTGCGTCATATATCTTTCTTACCATTCTCTCCTCATTCATCCGTTCCATATGACCAAACCATCTAAGTGATCCTTTCTTAATCTTACTCACTATACTAACATCAGCTTTACATTATTTCTTCATTCTTTAATCTGTCATAAATAGATTTTCCACATATACGCCTAAGTGATCTCATTTCCACTGCATTCAGTCTACTTTCGTTCCTCTTCTGCCAGCTCCAGGTCTCACTTCCATACATCAGTATCGGTACCAGGACTCTATTATGCACCGCTAGTCTTGCCTCGGTTGACATAATTAGTTAGCTGTATCCAAAATCCCCTCGGAATGTACAAATCAAAATCTTAAATAAATTTTCGATTCAAATAAATTAATTGTGTCAATCTGTCTACCTTATTTTCGTTTCGCTATCCATATTACATATACAGGAAAAAATTGAAAAAAGGTGTCCTAACAATATTTAACTAGCCTAAAGGCCCTGTGAGTTCTGTCTTGACAAATCTTCTTGAGTTTGTTAGTGATGGACACCAAACAAAATTGAAATAATCTCATGGGTAGGTCAATATTAAAATAAGATCAAGAAATATTTCGTTGTATTTTTTCATAATTCATTAGATATTTCATTTGTATTATGAAGGGGAATTGCAACATTTGAAAAGGTGGTTTCGTAAGGACTAGTTTAGGATTTCTCATTCTTATAATGACTATGGAGCTAGGACACTGACATTATTGTATAAAGTACAAGTCGGTACATGGCGCACTCGCCCAGAGCGAGTCTAATTTTGATACTATAAAAATTGGTTCATGATTAATGAAGGCATATTTGTAGAATATAATCAAATGCATTTTTGTTAGACAATTAAAAAAATATTTGCCTCAGGACGGGCATAGCCCAGTGAGGTTAGAATAATTAATACAACTGTGAATACTGCCATGCAGTTTGGCAAAAAATAAAATTGAAATGAATATATATGTAATAAAGAAGAAATAAAAAACAAAAACAGTTAATTGAAACAGAATTATTGATTTTTATGAGTTATTTAATAAATTTAAACTTAGTAAAGGATGCATAAGATTGAATGAAAGAAACATTTCATTAGACATTTATTTTCTTCCACTTTTAGTTAGGTATAGCAATGAGCAGGTATACTATTAGGTATGAATAAAACCAGACCCGAGCTTAATTAATTCAATAACTCTATTTCAACACATAACATGTAAGTTATCTACAATCTCTACAATTGGTTAAATGTTCGCTGTATCTATCTATTCGTGGTATACTAAAACACTTTTACCGGCATAAACAATATTACCAGCAAATGACGCACCTTCACTTGACAAGGACACAGGCTAACTGTCACTATCTTGTGCCAAAACTGAACAAAACTTTTGCACAAAGATTCCATTTATTTCTAGCACCAAAAATATACAACGGTATAAATGCAAAAGTGAAAGATTGCAACTATAGTCTTGCACATTTTTTACGAAAAGTGCAGTTTCTGGCTCCACGAGAAATTACGCCCAAGTATTTTTAAAGGTCAAAACCTGAGAATAAAACTACGACAACAGTATATTGAATTACCTAGTTACATCTTTTGATTAACTGTTTATATATATTTTTTGTACATTGATCATTGCACTTTACTTACTGTTATACCAGAGTCTGCTATAATACAGTAAATTACTAGTGTAGCAAGCAGGGTACCCAAATATATGTCTTACTTTCTTACTGATGTGTTATATTTACTTTGTCAAATTTTATATGCGTATCCTCGGTTCATTTGTCTGATATTTGAAATATTACGCAACACTCTAGGTGAAAATGTATACTTAATGAATATTATTTTGGAAGAGTAATACATCAGACCATTAGATATTATTATCAATGTAAGTACATAATACATGTAAAAAGTGAACCTAATAAATGTATTATTATTATTAAATATAAAACGTTATGGTTCATAACCTTTAATTGAAAACGATGCATAGAGATTTCTCTATCGTAAAGTAATTACAATTGTTTGGCACTCCTCCATCAATCAAACGACCAGAAACTGGAACAGACTGCTGATAATCAGCAGTGGCGTGATTCGGATGTAGAGTAGGGCGAGTTTATGCTCGAGTCTTCATCAAAAATCTATCAACTCCGCCGGACTTTCGACCAAAGCGGGAATGCCAATACCGCCTACCTTACAGCTTACAGTACTGATTGCAGCGTGTTCGAGTTATCAGACTGTCCATGTATTGGTTACATAACGCAAACAGACCAGTTCAATACTCCCACGGCTAGAATGAGGATACATTCTTTGAAAGAAAATTATTATCTTGAATGGATAATTGAAACGGTGTTTGACGTTCGTTCCTGTTTACTCAGTATGTTGTTGTGATGATCGTTAAACGTTTTAAGGCCCGCTTCACAATCGAGCACCAAGTCTAGAGCCGGCATGCTCGCAGACGCGGGCGACACATTGCTAATTTTATTATGAACTAGCAGAAAACAATCTTTGATTTTTATTATTGTTGGTCGACCCTGCAAGCGGCTGTTGTACTGTGCGCAGCAATTAAGTAAACATATATTTTATTGACGACTATATATAATTTTATAAATTATAATTTTTACGGAGAACACATTATTGTAAAGTTGTAATATTTCAGAACATAGCTCTATTAAAATATCACTATTTTACTTTTATTTACAACTTTTGATTGACTGTGCCGCAAATGTAACAAACCAAACTTGTTAATGATCGACTGTTCGTCACACATAAGCGATAGCGCGTTTCAAAATGTTCGAAAAGGATCGAATGTTTTAATTTGTATTTTTCAAATTATTGCACATTTCCATCAAAATATAGTAAATAATACCCATGCACGCCTGACACATTTAAATACAAAAATATGAAACCGACAGAGGAGGTGGCGATACCGTGTTTACAGACATACTAAACTAATTAGTCAGTAATAATATTAGCAATGTTGGAAAAGCGAAATCAAATAATTTTCATATGTTCAAGTAATATTGAAATACACCCAGTCTTGCATTTACAACTATCAATAAGATATCAAAAGGTAAAAATTACAAAATTAGTCATTTATGACGCAAAAAACAACAAACACTAAAAGATATAATAATACAAATAGGTAGAAAGTTGACATTTTCGTCACTCACAATATAAAATTATTGAAAATTTTCCTCATTTTAAATCCAACATACAACAGTAGACTGCGGGCAATATTTGTGTCAATGTTAGATTGATATTGCTGCGGTACCATATTGCTTGTTGCATGTTGCAGATTGCTTCAGTATGCACCAGGCCTAATGTGATCGCACAGCTACTGGGATGTTGAAATATGTGGTAATTAAAGACTCCATTTACAACTACTATCATGTTAACTTCATCAGAAGTGGAATTCATTGTTTTCTACTATCAGGGGCATACATGGCGTTTAGAGTTCAGACGAATCTTAAAAAGTAGGCCGATTGATAATAATTTTCATCTCATCTCATTCATTTCATCTGAGACGTCATATTTAACTATTACTCGTATTATTAAGAAGCATCTTCATGATGTAATTTTTGCCATATGTGACAATAATTTCTGTCGGCAGTTTGTCAGTAGCTAGAAGACATTGTTTGAGGATGGAAATATTTTAATATATATATTAATATCACATTAATTAATTTATAAATAATAAAGTAACAATATCATGTTACAGTTATTATATGATTTTTAAATATATAAAATTGAAAGGGAATTCTTTATGTTTTTAATTGAAAATGTCTTGTTTTCACCGCCGTTCGGAATCTTTTGTGTTTTCTGATCTATTCTGCCGTCGTGTGTTTACAGTCCCTGATTGATGGTTCGGATCTCGATGCTGGATCTATCATCAGGCATCGTAGATGCATTCTTCCGGGTTACTTTACCGTGGGTCGGTTTTTGTTGGAGTTTCCGGGTACATTTGAGTGGTCATTTTCAGGGCAGGCCACGATGATGGCCGCCAGCTTAAGTCGTGTAGTTTGCGAAAACCCCGCACACAGGCGAAAAGAATAATCAGAATAGTGCCGAATATCGGAAATTTAGTTTCGGCATATTTCTTCCGTGGACGCGTTCCAAACGTTTCGTCTGCCAAATGTTGTGACACATGGCTAAGCCTGATCTACGGTCGTGGCGTCGTAACGATTTCTCACGATTAATTCGCATCTGACCTACACGGGTCACAGAGATGTCTAATAAATAGCCCCAAAAGCCCCCGAGATAGTAATCGATCCACTCGACAGACCGCGATGCAGAGTGATCCTCCCAGACACTGTTAACAGCAGCCCGCAGAGGGACATGTGTGCCGATTAAGCGCATCTGCGGTGGCCTGGATAGCCGGATGGTGGATGGTGGATGGTGGATGGTGGATAGCAGTGCACAGCTCGCCACACACCAACGTTTGGTCCACATGGCGGTGCGCTCCATTTTATTAACAGCGCGTGGAATTAATTATAATCGATATATCATTCATTAACCTAATTTTTCACAATAATGTACTGCTGTGCCTGTTGAATATGTATGTATATACATCAAAAGTGAAAGATTCTTTCAAAGTAAAGCATTCATGAATTTTTATAAAAAGTTGTGTATTTGATGTGTTATTGAAATAGGCCAATACAAATTTATTATTTTTTTATTTACTACTTTAGACATTTAATAAATTTAAATTATAGTGGATTCTGTTTTTATTGATTTTTATTTATTAATGAAATGAATGAATTAATTCAATGAAACGTTGAAAGTTTTACAAGAATGTTCACAGAGGTGCAGTGGACGACTTTTCCTCCGGACCGATTCGACTCGTATGAAACAGATTCATTATTAGTCATTAGAAGATACTTATATTAAATCATTTGATGGACGAAATTGAGTTGTTATTCATATTCCAAGTGGTGAGAATTCAATATTACACACGACATGTTGACATAAACATTTTATTACTTCATTTGCGCAATTAGTCAGGAAAGTTTGGAGCTGATTTATTTTAACGTCAGAGGTCCGGATTTTTCTGTGGCCTTGCCAAAGGACAGTCGCTAATTTGGTAAATCTATTTCACGATACAATTACAATTGCGTACGATAATAATTGAAGGGTAGAGATGTGGAGTTAAATTATAAAATTAAATATTCGAGGCGTTAACAACTTTTAATTTTTTTAGTATTAGAGTAGACTCCTAGACGAAAGTTGCCAAACAACACACAATTCTCAACCGGAGGTGGTACTACTGCTGCACAATTACATTTTTTTACTTACCTATATCTAAATTGAATAAGTCATTTTTATTTATTTTTACTGTTTCCGAGGTAAGTTTGTAGAACTCCATAATCACAATCCCTTGAGATTGATAATCCCCTTGCAAGGGGAAACGCATCTCGAGTAAATTAAACGATTAGAATAAAAATAAAAGTATTTTATTTCCACATAAGTAAGTTTTTGCCTCTGATAGGTCCAAAATTTCAAGTAAAATTGTAGAAAATAGTAGATTTATTAGAGCTCTAGTTGTAAAAAAACTAATATGGTAAAAAATTGTAATTAAAAACCACAGACTAGTAATGAATATACATGAAATAAAGTGTACATATAGGAGAGGGGTTTGGAATCTTTGTGTAAACATAAATTCGATAGTTTATTACATATGCAACAGTAAAAGTATTTACTATTCGAAAATTAAACATTTGTGTAAACAAGATGTATTTTTTACATTAATGTATATTATATTGTCAGCGTTTAAATTTTCGTTCGTTCATATATTTAAAAAAAAGTCGCGGAGCTATTTGATTGCGTAAGTGGTACCGAAGTGATCACGCAGTAATACCAAATTTAAAATATTGAAACAAGGAATTTGCATTAGTCTATATATTTGGTAGGCTGTGTCGAAAACGTACTTTATTCTTCGTTCTAAACAAAATCAGAGCATATTAATAATATAACGATACAATGGTAACATCGAAATGTAATATATAAATAAGTACGGTTAAAGAACTTTAGGTTTGGAATATAATACACGTATAAAACGTGCGACTCGGTGAATAAAATAACACGTTTGATAAGATTATGGCTATTATATTAGCCGTTTTTTATTTATTTTTCTTTATTGTGGTAACGCATAAAAAAATCTACGCATGTATTGTATATTAGCATTTATTGCCAATTGCCGTAGCAGCTCAAAGGAATTATATATAAACATATATTTTTCATACTGACAAATAAAATACTTAAAAATGCGTATTATTGTATGTTTCACCTTTTAGTGAGTTTTCATGCACGAGTATGTAAGTAAAATTATTGATAGGAATTGAATTGAGGTTTTAAAAAATCACAGAAAGTGAACTACTTATGAATTATAATTTTTGTTTTTTATTTAAACAAACATATAACTTTTGTGTTTTGTTTAAAAACAATCAAATATAAATGTATTATTGTACCAACCAGCACACGGCTTATGAAGAGACTGGGATACATATATACCCAAAAGTAATTTATCTTAAATCCTTAAACTTAATTGTCACTTAGAGCAGGGGTCTCACCTGCCGAGCCGCATGCGGCTCTTTTCATAGGCATTTGCGACTCTTCAACTCCAGTTCATATTTTCCTCTACAATCATATTTGACACATGGAATACTTCGTTCGAAACATGTGACACAATAAAATAACATCTTTCATGAATCAGATAAAAAACTTAAGTTAAAGTTAAGAAGCAAATGAACCGACGATAGTTTACAATCATGAATGGAACAAATTGAACAAAGCAGTTACTTGCCAGACATATCATGCAAGGTCAAAGTGCAAGGTCAAGGTCACCGTTCTAACTAGTCAACTTTACGAAGCCTATAAAGTGTTTAATTATTTAGGTTTTCTTGTTTTATAAGTAGTGCACTGAGCTACTGAAGCTTCTAGCTTCCATATACAATATTCTTTTCATCCGAGTATCCTACAACTGTATTGTGAATTTAAGTTTTAAATAAAAACCTTGATTTTATCTCATTTTTTTTCATCATTAATATTTGTATAGCTACAGTGAAAATTTATGTTGTGGCTCTATGAAAGTCAGCGGTCATTGAAGATACTACTATTGACATTTTTGCGATTAAAAATGATGTAATTATTTATTTATTTTTAAATTAACGGCTCCAATTGAGTCTACTACACTAGACATAAATAAAAACGAAAAATATATGATTAAAACAATAAGTACATGATAAAATTTAAAATCATTAAATCCATGATAAAAATAATAGACATTAAAAAAATGTAGGAAATAAAAATCGTATAAAGTTTACGAAATAAATAAAATAAATAATAAATAAAGAAAATAAATATAAATTTTGTCAAGCACCACCTTTAAAAATGTATTTCTATATACATAATAATTAAATATACATAAGAAATTTTTATTTATATATTAATGTAAATATTAATTAACGGTCTTTGTAGCTTTCGTTGGTCTGAAATCAGTCCATCCGATCTGTCTAGATGCATTTTTTTCAGTTTTGGCACACATTGTCTTATGAAATTTCAATTCTTTCGCATTCGGCTTCGAAAGCACAGTCGATTCAATTTGTCAATAGGACAATTAACCAAATGAGTGATAAGAGTGTACCGCGGGGAATTAGTGTTTTTTTTTCTGTTTGTCAACGTTTTTCGTATATATTATTTATGTATATTGTAGTCCCAAACTAATTAAATGATGTTTTTTCGTTCTCCAATTAATGTTTTAATATAAAATATTAACAACTAAACAAAGTATTTGAACTATCTTTACTACAAATCTAATTATGGTAAAAGACGTCGCACACGATAACGGAAGAAATGAAAATATAATTTGATACGGTTATGTTTCCCGTCGCGTTGACGGGCAATGTAAGAGTTCTAATAAAACACGACATGTGAGGGAGGCACTCATCCGTCAAAAGTGAAGCACTCGCGGTTCAGGAAGACTCGATACCTCGACACCTCGATGTTGGAACAATAACCTGCTAACCGGCTAGTCCAGTTCCCACGGGCCAGAGCATGATGTGGCAACTAACTGCACGATGGCGTGTGATATCAGGTACCCGAGTGCCTCCGCCAGACCACCGTTTGCCGATACCGGACGTGACGCCAAAAAGTGGTTAGCTTTTGATTGTCTTATAATAATAAGCCGTCTGCCTGAAATTTCTGCTATTCCGTGACTCGCGGTCACAAATACCGCTAAAATGCTAAATATAATATAATGATATATTATACTGCATATATTTTTATCTTTTTGTGTAATATCGTCACTCATGTTTTACCAATTTAACAAAAAAAACTTATTTTTATTTTTATTAAAGGTTTTCCAAGCATTACGAAAATAGATTTTTTCTCTAAGATTGTACGCTTGGCTCTTCGTCGAATGTTTTGGCAGCGATGTATTCGCATCGGAGCATTTCTCTTTATAATGGAGTTATAATGTTGATCAGTTGATATACTGTTCTTTCCGATCAATTCTCATTCATTCTAGATCTTTTGGGCAAACGATATCATTTTGAATCATCGTGCACTCTGATTATTAGATTTTACTATGGTTTGGGTCTATGAACTTTTGTGCGGTCTAACCTAGCATATTCTAAATGTTTCCATACCATAAATACTGAATCATTCACCCCGTAAGGTTACGTTGCTACCTGTGCTCTATTTAAAAATATTACATTTATATACATACTAAGTCTGTCACCTCATTTTGATCGATTTTGTTAATTTGTAATATTGTTAATACTTATGATAATCCAATAAGGATGACATTTGGCCGTAGAGAGGCGATAAAGCGACAACTCAAAGATAATGGGATAAATGTAAACGTTGTAAATCACAAAGGAAAAAAACAGTTTAGTAAAAATTCAAAATGGGTGCGTAAAATAACACAAGAGTAGGTCAAACATAATTAAGGGTATACTCGTAGAGATACTATATAGTGATATTACAAATAATACAAAGAAATCACGTGTACAAGGTGTGCTTCAATAAATTTAGCAAAATAACAGCTATCGGTATTTATCACGACTCTGACCTAAAAACACAACACAACACTAACGCCTCGTACAGCGGGTGCGGGTCAAAGCAAAGATGATAGATAACACTGAGATTAGAGCGAGATAATTATGAAGATACTTACTTCGCTTCCCGCAGCTTTCTTGATTTTGAAAAAACACTCGGCTCTATAATTCATTAGATAGACGCCACTTAAACCTTCAGTGCTGTCAATTGAATCAATTTTAACTTATCATAGTTACTTAAATATTAAATTGTAAAAAATATTTTTTACAATTTGAAGACTAGTTTTGACATAAAACGTTAAATATTTATATATTTATTGACACTCAATATTACATCTGACAACTAAAAATGAACAATGAATTTTGATTAGCTTCTCAGCCATTACTTTTACTGATTGGGTAGACATCTGTCTCAGTAATCATAAAAACAAAATTGGTTAATTCATCCCTGTTAAAATTAGAGGGGAAGAATTTACCTATTTTGAATAATTAAGTTATTAAATTATGCATAAATTATTTTATGAGTTTCATGGATTTTTAATTATTCATGTCCTTGTTGATGTCAATTGTTTACTTAGTAATAGTGAATAGTTTTCTGAAGTTGTTAATTGACTTGTATAATGAGTTACTTAATAACTAACTTAATGGTTCGAAAGGGGCAATCAAAGAATTTGAGTAGCTTGTTGGTCTAGTGCTTAAGACACCGGTCTAGTGATCTAGTGATCGGGGGTTCGCGCCTCGTTCCAGAAGACCAGCAAGTTAGTTCTATTTTCATAGTACAAGCGTTTAGTTTTGTTTGAAAATAGTAAGAATATTGATGTGACATATAATCCGTGTACGCATCTCGATTTTTAAAAAAATAATAAAAATTAAAAGAATGTAAGAATAAAATTGATATCATATTACTACGGGTAAATCAAGCCTGACAGATTTGCTTTGTCTAGATTTCTAGATTCTTGAATTTCATTTTTGGTTGTATCAGATTTTAATTGATATATTTCTGTCGAATTATTGATCTAAAAAAGTATAGGTATTACTTATTTAAATATGAATTAAATATATTAATTAGAAAGATATACATATAAAATCAATTCTATCGAAAAATATTGTTGTTGCGCCACCGGGATTCGAACTTGGATCTCTTTCCTAACCGGGGAAGGTGCATTATCCAACTATGCTACAGCGACAATATTTTTAGCGACAATTTTCGAACCTATATGTTACCTTTATGATATTAATACATTTTAATCGTTCCATTATTTAATTCATATTTAAAATATCACAGACCGTCTGTTCTGAATAATTACAACTTCACAATAAGAATGTGTTCTCCTAAAAAAAAAAATTACTTATTTAATTTACAATAGTTTACACAGTGTACGATTATTATAATTAAAGTAACAAGATGAATAGTAGTATGTAATGATATATGAAATTGAATGCAACCTAGATCCGCCCCATTACCAATCACGCATCTCGATGCAGACTGCAGGAATGTTAGATATTATAAAAGTACATAATTTATTTATTATATTTACGGTCTTATAGGCTTTTACAAATTATTAATATAAACGTGTGCAACTTGTACAAAAAGTACAATTCAGTAGAGAAGTGCACACATCAATAAAATAATATATTACGATAAAACTATAAATGACCGTTTATAAATAATTGACTTTTTATTCTGTGTAAAATTATCGGTACTAATTGCAATATTTAATAGTATTGTATCTATCATCGGTGTATTCACTATATTAATTATACACTCTTTTCTGAGCACTCCTAGATTACAAGACCTGCTGCCCGTTGTTCTGGACAAGTCCTGTACTAAATATAGAGTGGAGTGGAGCGATGACGGGTTTCTCAGAGCACGTGTCATTACTCCAAATTAACCACTGTAATTGGTAATGCGACATATGATTATAATTCTTATTCTCTTGTCAAGCATTTAATTTTCAAATATTTGAACTAATTGAATTCCCTACATATCGGCACTAGCATATCGTGTATTATATTGTACACTGAACACTTCCAGAATGGTGTTGTTCAGCCACCACGCGGTCACCACGTGCCCACAATTGTCTTCGGAATTAATAAAACAGTAAAAAAATGTGCGCTGTGTCCGGTATTCTTCATGCAAGGTATAGTGACAAATTTGCGATAAAGCAAATAAGTTATCAAAACCAAAAAAAAATTGCAGACAAAATTAGATTTATTCAATTTCAAATCTGTCGATCATTGTTTATTTATTTATTTATTAACGCCCTTATGGGCGTTTACAAAAAACACATGAACAGCTGCACTATTTTATATATATATAAATAGAATAGAAAAAATATAAATTAAGAAATAAGCAAAACAAACTATAAAAAATAAAGGTTCAAGGTAGAAAAAATAATAAATTTTAGATTTGACATAGAATGGCCGAGTATCAAAATTAGTATTCAAAATCTTTGACTCAGAACAGCATCAAAAACATCACTTTTATATTTAAACATATCGGAATATATCTACAAGACCAAAATCGTTCCCATGCCTGTGAAGTCTTTGTGTGGGTGCTTTCATATAAAAATAAGTAAATTATGAATTTATATGGAAAAACACCGACGACCTGGTACTCCGCACAGGAGCGTGGTATACAATCAGTTCAGTTAAATTAGGGGCGTCCAGTATGCCATTTACTATTTTAAATAAAAATAATAAATCACTTAAAGTTCTTCTACACGACAAGTTAGTTAAATCAAGAGTGCTCATTAGAAAATTGTAATTCAATTGTACATAAGCACAAGGAGTTACAAACTGATACACACATATTGTTGGCGAATTTTCATTGCATTATGTTGTCAGACATTATATTTATTTTATTAGTTTATAATATTGCTCATCTGAAAGTATTAAGATCAAAAAGGCGACACGTGCTAACAACGGTGATAAATAATAAAAGTTTAAATTAAACCTAACCTAACCTCACTTTCACCTTCGTATTTTCATTACTTTAGCTGTCCGAAAGATCAATCTTTTAATTATATTTTATAAAATGTAATTCTCACACTGCTTTGCAATAAAATATATACCATCATATTCTATCTGCTCTCACGCGGACAGAGGAAATGGCAGGCATTTCACATTAATATATATGTTAGGCTGAGTGAAGATGTGATTTCCGTTATCTGCACGTGTGCAAATGGTGTTCCTTTTTCGATCTATCTAGAAAGTTTTAATTCGTATTTATCATCACATCACGAGTTATGTGGAGGCTCATGTTCAGAAATCTTCAGAAGATTAGATAGATTTCTGTAAAAATATCAGTCTGACTCCTCAGTCATGAGGGCGCTGTACACTGTGTGTAATAGAACTATTTTACAAAAAGCGGCAAAAGAAATTCACAGCTTTTGATCGATCGGTCCGAACTTTACATTTTTTAGAGTACCTATATAATATAAGTAATTTTTAAAATATTTTTATCAAGTGAACTCATAATTATTTTAAAAAAGACCCTTCACTTTTGGACATGCATCATTAAAATAAGGGATCCACTTTTGAGCAAAAACATCTAAAATTTATGTTAGGATAAATTTGTCTTATATTACTTACCTTACGCTGACGCAATTGAGAAGAGCTGTTACGCAAGTCGAAATGTGTGCGCTTTAAGTTGTCGAGCCACTCGGATTGAGTGGCTAATCTTTGAAGGTTATGCAATTCGGATCAGCAGGTTTTGTACATGGTGAGACTGAGGGCTCTATCTCTTCTCTGTTCTAATTCATGTTGATGTATATCGCAGTACTTTGAAATAAGCTGTACCTACTTAAATAGAATTTTTGAGAAATAAAATATAAACATATCTCGTAATATTTCTATCACAAATACCTATCATCATATTATTCAGATTTTAATAAATCATAATATTCTGTCAGATAAATCTTTAATTTCGCTTTATTTTACAAAATATGTATTTACGCACAGTTTATTTCATTGTATTGACTGCACGCGCCTGGTCGCAGTGTATATGAATGTAGAATGTGCGAGTGGGTATATATGTTGTGACTAGAGCAACGTATTACAGGACTTACAAAAGATTCACAATTGAAAGTATAACAATTAAAAAGTTAATACAAATTAAATACATCAATTAGAGAGATATAAATACAGATAAAATCATTTTATCGAAAAAATATTTTAGCTGCCACCGGGATTTGATTCAGGAACTCTTCCTATTAGGGAAAGCGCGCTGACCAATTACACCATGTCAGACTAGTTTACAGCTATTTCAAATTGATTATTTTTTTTCAAAATGTTATATGTATTAATTTGAAATAACTGCAACATTCGAGTTCGAATACCAAAAATAGTATATTTAAATTTCATGTCTTATTGATTTCAATTTATTAATTTATATAATATTTACGCTTTTGTGGACTTTTATAAAATTCTTTATAAAAACATATGCAGCTCGTACAATTACTATAAAAAAGAAAATAATTTAAAAAATTGACAGAATTAAAAAAAAGGAGAAGTTAATAATATTAACTTGAGTAGAAGTATATATGTGAATAAGAAGAACATAAAAATAAAAAAGATTAAAATATTAAGCAAAAAAATAGAAATTTAGGGTAAACACAGAACGGTTTAAATACCTTATTCGCTATTTAATTTTTTAGTGTGCAAGAAAAATAAATAATTGTAACAATCATGTAAAAATATGTGTTCTGTAGTAACATTCTAGAAATAATGTCATTTTGAGTTGGGTCGACTTTATTAGCGCAGACCTCGTGTCCTCGCGGCTCGCGGCAGGTTTACGGTTTTATTTCTATAAAGCTGTGACAGCAATTTGTAGATGTCGTAACTCGAATTCTCACGACTTTGTGTCACGCAGAAGGTGTAAGTATACATGATTATCTTCTATTAATAGTAATAGTAATCTGTACTTTAAGTAGATTTGTTGGAACTGAAAATAAACAGACTTTTGGAATTATTATGACCATCGTGTACATTTCTTGTTGATTTTTGATTATTTTAAAAATAATAACATTAAAAAGGATATAATTATTATAGGTATTAAATAATGTCACGTAAAATATAATAATATACAATATGCAAGCATCGCAATATGTTATCAAAATTACGAAATATTTACATTGATTCCCGGACACTAACCTGACTCACGATAATACAAACACCGCAATGATCTATTTAATCTCGGACGTTATACTTCCCGGTATCGTTATCAGTTATCGGTCCGTTGGGCGCGACCCATCAGCCGTAAAAAATATCGCGTATGACGTCACGTCACGTGAAATCTTCTATTTAAATGGCGCATCCAATCAGGATCCCGCGAGAGTTTCCCGCCGTGTTCCGGGAAAGTCGTCGCTGACTGCGCGGCGCCACGACACCGGCCGACTCAGATTAGTGTCGCGAAATTATATTTTCTAATTCACACCGAGTTCTCATGTGACGATGATCGATTCCTTCTCTCAAAATTATTTATTCACTTCAAACCTTTCTTCTCTTATTCTCCATCCGTTCATTATAGCGGTGAGCAAAGAGGAAAGAACACCTCACCATTCAATTTTGACACGTCTTTCATCCATCACAAAATAATATAGTATACGTTTTGCTTATACTGTTTTGGTAGCTACTTTGATGAACGTTTCCTAACATAATTAACATTTCATAGTCGGCCTGTGTCTGCGCCGCTGGACAGGTACCGATTATATCTCTGTCTCCAGCCTTTAATGATCACTAAATGAAAATATCTATCGTAAAGCGTATTGTAACGGCTTAATGACTTGAAAATGGTCCGAATTCGTGTTCGTATAGGTATATATTATATGAACGCGAGTTGTGCGAAGGGCATCAAAGCAACGAGCTTTGACAATCATCTGCATGAATGTGGAGGAAGGTGGTTGTATATACAACATACACTATACATTCGTATATACAATGTATCTAATTCTTCGAAGAAATGGCACGATCCAATATTACTGAAAGTATGTATTTAAAATGAAATGAAATGTGTGTAAAACGCAGCTATCTCTGAAGATATGACTATTACGAGAATTAAATACAATCGACCGTATTCATCGCGGTATATACCGCAGTCGGTCTGTGACCAGAAGTCGTAAAGTTCGACAGGAGCTACACTGTTCGGAGTCACTCACTTCACTCAGCTGACGAGCTGATGAATAGCCACTTGTGTTTGGCATCAGGCGGAAGTGACGGTGTCCAGTGTCCAGTGTCCAGTGTTGCCGTGGTCAGGAATGCGCCGACGAGAGTGATACTGACTACCGTCGAATCCAGCAACAGTTGGAATGTCAAGGGCCAGAATCATAATATTAGTCGGAACAGTGACAAGACAAAGTCGAAACGTTTACACGCAAATCTGATAACTCAATTATTATGTTGATTTAATTTCCCGTCCAAATGATTTGGACTACAATCTATAATCTACAATCTACAATCTATACGATCAATTATCTACAATCCGCGTCGTTTAATGCTGAAACTGACCGCGGCGGTTGTTTTACTTGACCGGTCAATACTGCCTTAATATTTACTTGACCGGTTTGTAACTCGAACACATTTGGAATTATCTTCGATTCTGATACATTTTGTTTTAAAATTGCGCCTGTATAATAATTATTACATAATATAAGTATTTAAATAATACGTTGTTTGTTAAAATAATCAAAGATAATTAATGAAGTTAACCGGGAGTCAGAGACATTTTAACGAATATTTTTAAAGAATATATCAACATTACGAAAATTTTTATTAGTTTATTTATTACTTTGTTATCTTTGAATAATCAATTATTACGTATTGTATTAAACTTTCTCAAAGTTAATCTGGTATCTCAAATAAACTACCTCAGCTTGAAACGTTATTTTCGATTTAATTATCAACAAGCTGATTTTTCGCCAGGGTTGGCAGAAAAGCGCCGATTCTCCTGTTATGACAAACGTCACCTATCTCATCCAGCAGTTTGGATTAGATGACATACCCGGCACGGGCAGCAACCCCACCCCCGGACAGTAAACCGCCACCCGTATTCTCATTATTACTTTTTCTTTCCAACATTCGTTAGTTAATCAAACACTAATTGCTGAGGAAGACGGAATGTTCTCGAATATTACCATAACAAGATACAAGCAAGGAAGTGACGTTTCATCATACTTAATTCGGGATTTTTTTCTGAAATTTTGTGAAATTCTCGAAAAAGTATTACGTTTGTGACTAACTGTCAAACTTGATTTCTGTTTATCAGTACCGTCAATAAAAGAGGGTATGCTCGTGTGTCTGTGGCTTTCACTCTTATTTTTCTACTTATTGTAATGCTGAATACGGATTTATATGGTGCAAGCAGACAACATATTGTAAAACTGATATTAATTGTGTTTAAAGACGGGATCTATTACTTATGGAATTATTGGATGGTGGTGTGCTCCAGGGCAATATAGAGATATCGTGCACTCGCGACGACGAATTACCTAGTAGAACGATTTAATTGTAGACGGTGCCAGGTGCCAGGTGCCAGGTATGTAATTCTCACAAAAAATAGTGCACTGCCACTAACAGGTAGGTACAGTTATATTTCGCTAACAAGTCCTGCGAAGTGGCTATTTTTAAATTAATCAGAAGTGTAAAGTCGATATTTAGACATTTCGATCTCAAAATCAATTAGGTACAAAACATTATTGTGATTCATTTTGTGCAGGGTATTATTTTAGAAATATAATTTTCGCTAGAGAACGAAGGACTAATCGTCATCAATGCTCAAAAAGTAGTGATCAGGACTTGTGATGAGACGAAAGAAAAACTGATGCTAAAACGAAGCTCGGAAGGAGTTGGTTGAGTCACGTATCCAGTACTGGATGAAAATATACGATGATGTGCCAATAAAATTGTCAAACACCTTTTCATATTATTTGATTTCACACCCCTGGTTTACTAGCACTTTCGGGACGGCGTTGGAAGAATACTTACTTTGCATTACAGTGCAAAATATTAACTCGTTTATCGTAAACAAAAATCATTTTTGTTAGCATAAAAACAAAGTTTGTTAAAGATTTGTTTATTTTCTAGAGTTAAATTATTCTTTATTGTTGAAGCCATAAATATTTTATGCTGCTTTTGTTTACTTTGAGAAAGCGTTTTCGGCTGACTGAAGAAAGTTGAAACCACTATTCGGGAAGACTTACGATGAAAAATATTTTTACTCCGTTTCTATTCCACTGATCGGCACCAAATCTTGTTTGACCTAAAATGCTCTTTCCTTAGTTGGCGATCATTGGTCACGAATCTGTGCAAAACTGGACCGAATCTAACAATAATAAACAAAAGGCCATTTAGACATAACTCTGAAGAACTATTGAAATTCTTTTTTGAATTCAAATTTTGGATGTAAGACAATTGTTTACCAGAGCAATCTTAAAACTATTTTTTAAAAAAAAATTAACTTTACTTCCTCGATCCGATCCAAAGAAAATTAGAAGCAAAGCCTTAGAATACTATTCAGTGCCAACATTTACGCAACGAACTTTTTTATTTTGTGCTCCGAGAATATTTAACAAATTGCCACTAGATCTTATAGGGTCTAAAGTAATTAACTATTTCAAACCAAAAATAACAAAGTGGTTGCTTGATGTGGGTAGAAAGCAAAATGAAACTAATTTGTCATTTGTGCTAACCTAACTACCCACACATTTTTGTCCCCCACTATTGTATATTACTGACAATAATATTTTTATAACTTTTTTTTCAATATATTTTTGTAACTTCTGATTATACTTTTTTCGCATAACTTTTCATAACGTACTTAACATTATACTTACTTACCTCTTAACATTTACAACTTTTAAACACTGTACAGGTAATTGCTTTAGAACAGACTACGTCCAGTAAAGAGATTACCTTTATTTTTTCGTATGAACTATTTATGCTACAAAAAGATAAATAAATAAATACAAATATTAAGAAAAATCTCAGGTTTATAAATTTACGTAAAATATTAGAATATGTGTGTTAAGGATTGTCTGACTAATCATTGGCTAACAATACGAAATTAACAGAAGTTCATTTGGTCGTCAGCTAAGTTTTCAAAAAGCATCTTAAACTGAGTTAACGTAAATTTGTCAACAAATGTATACATTTTTCGAGAGGGAATGTTGAGTTTCATGTTTTTTTTTAAAAAACGTTATAGTTTTGTAAGTGTTATTATTTTATAATATCATCAAAATGTAAGTACACAATACATCTCAATTTGTGCATAACATTCCTATCATTATAACACGTGTCGCGCAGTTTATGAATCACATTAAATGTATGGAATCTCAAACAACCGACGCGCAAAATGTTTTAAACATCCCCGAGTGACAGAAAGTTGTTTTAGATAAATTAATGCATAAACATATGGCCGTTAAATAATAGAAGATTGACGAATATTAAAAAAAAAATTATTTCATGCAACAGTGAATTGCAGTGCGGGCTGACCGTAACTAGGCATCATAGGATTATGACACCGAAAAATTCCAAACAGAAATAAAAACACTTTAGTAGAAATGTTTAAAGACTTTAAAATTAGACTTCCTGAAGGCGGAAAATAATTTCACGGATAACGGTAAAATTGATTGAAGATTGTTATCCGATTATAGAATGATGTAAGATGAATAACATCATCAGTCATCGTTTGTCTCAATTTGAATAAAGCAAGGACCCGAACCTTTTATAGGGCAATAACCGCTCGATTTACCCGTGACTCAGGTCTATCTTCATCGCTCAAACTGACAACGCAACGGACAAGAATATCGTAGCACTTTAGTAAAAATAGATGTATCGCGCACCCCGAACTGAATTACAGGACTCGGATTTCGATACACTTTTTGATGAATGTTTTTATCTGTCGAACGTAAGCGCAGATTCGGGAAGGCCCTCGCAGCGGGGTTAAGACACTCGGAACAAGTGGAGACAGCGCGGCGAGGATGGCGAGGACATGTGTTTTATGATCACTTTTATTTTTCTTCCGGAGTTTTAAGATGTCAGTTTCCTTCTCCCGATGCGAAAAATTCATTTCTTGTTTTATAATATACGATCGCAATCTCTTTGATCAAAGTTTAGTGACGTATTCTCTGGATGTTTTGTTAGGTCTGTACACTCGGAAATCTGAATAATACCGCTTGCTGAAATATATATATATATCTTTCTTACCATTCTCTCCTCATTCATTCGTTCCATATGACCAAAGCACCTAAATGTTCCTTTCTTAATCTTACTCATCATACTAACATCAGCTTTACATGCTTCCATTATTTCTTCATTCTTTACTCTGTCATAAATAGATTTGCTACATATATCTCATTTCCACTGCATTCAGTCTACTTTCGTTCCTCTTCTGCCAGCTCCGGGCATCACTTTCATACATCAGTGTCGGTACCAGGACAAGTTCCCGTTAGATATAATTTCATTCAAAGCGCCGTTCACTTTATTCCCTGCAGTCACCATCCTTTCGATAACAACGTTATGTAATAACGGCAGAAGGTCCAAAGCAGAGGCTGCTCTTGGATTTTGAATCACAAATGATAAGTTATGGATTTCGAAAAGATTTATGGGTTGGTATTAAGAATATATATTCTTATTTTGCAGATTTGTACCTATTTCAGAAAATTTATGAATATAAGGCGGCCGTTGAAAAATAATGAATATAACAAACACTTCAATGTACATTTTTTTTAACATTGTGCAAATGAAAATTAACTCTGGTATATGCATATAAATTATATTTGACAAATAAATTGTTTTAAATGTTTGTTTTTACCATCAATATTTGAGCATTTGTTGGCGCGACAGTGACTCGTTTTGAAAGTTTTTACATTGACATTTGCTATAAATCGCCAAAAATGGTCTCAATCAAGTTTCCAGACGATATCATTTCCGTGGGAATTTCAATAATGTCTTCTTCATACATTCCTGCTACCCGAGGGAATTTAGCTGAACATAGTGGACTCGATTGAATGCAGCGTTCAATGATCTCTGTGCGCGTGCCTCTGGGGACGATTGGAAGCGTCTGTCGACAATCTCCACCGACAACTATTGTTTTGCCTCCGTCGCTTTTCATCATTTCTTGCAAAAGCTTGTCAATGCTGCGTAATCCGTTTTTCGGCAACATCGTGATTTCATCAATTAAAATGAGAGAGACGTTTCGCAAATTATCAGCTTCAAGTGAAATAAGTCGCATAGATGAGAGTGATGTGTCAAGCGATGGAACCGCCGTGAACTGTCCTTCCACCTTTGAGTAATGTTGATACAATTCCAGTTGTGGCAAATGCCAATGCTATTTCTCCTCGACCTCGAACGAATGCTAAAAGCGACTCGCGCAGAAAAGTTTTTCCAGAGCCACCTTCGAGCGAGACCGTCGAGATAAAAACATCGAGTTCTTAAATTTGGATTGTGAATTGATTCGATTAAATGCGTCAAATTGTTTCTCATTGAGTTTTGCCATTCTTTCGTCAGCTTCGCGTTCCTCTTCCTATTGGGACTGGTAAGCCAAGATTTCCAAATGATAATCTATGATACTTATAAATATAGTTAATGTCATGGAGAGCTTTGTTGATCTGGACCATTTTTCAAATAGTCAAGTGTAAAATCAGCGACGTGATTCTTCCATAACGTGGTGCGTGATGAGCAACATCATGTGCAGCTAATTGTTCGGCTGTCATTTCATTAATGCGTTCTTAATGAGAGGCAGCATCATCATCTAAGGCACGAATTTCCCCACGCGATTCCTGACTTTGATTTGCCTGCCACCCTTCTGCCTTTCATTAGCCAATCGACACTTTCTAGAAGAAGAAATTTTTTTGCATATAAATGTCATACCAACCAATAAAGAAAGACCACTCAAACACAGAATCTGTAAAATTTTTCCTACGTAATTTTATAGCAATGAAAATCGCTTTTTTATTTGATGCTAATGAATTATTTTTTTAATTGATTTTCAGCGATAAATTGAATATTGACTTACTTTGCGAAGTTAATGATTGTAAGCTTTACTTTTACTTCTAGCGCCATCTTTTGGTGAATAATTCAAATGCACTTCACAACACATATTTTATGAAAGTATGTGTTCATGTAAAATTTATGCGATGCTACAGCGTTACAGAGTCAATAATCAGCGTAACTATATATTATATTTTATAGATATACATATTTAACTGGAGTTTTATGTTTCGATGCCGACCTGTCCAGGATTCGATGGGAAACTAAAAATAAAACCAAATTTTATTGTAAATAACTAACCAAAAATGTTATTAAGCAATTTATTTCGGCGAATATGTTTAATTCACATTATTGTTATTCACATTATACATTAGCCACATTATTTACGGAACAAGTGATAATAATAGTATTTGGCATTGTACAGTGCGGCGGGGCTCACCGCAGGTCCGACCGCAGATCGATAATGCATTTGACATTGACAGTCAAAATATCGTTATATTGTGCAAAGTTCTATGGAATCGTGGACCTTGTTCGATTACTAAAATAAAACTAGAAAAACATAACTGCTAAAAGAAATCAAACAACGAGAAGCACACGTTCAAGGAATTTCCAGAATAAGTCTGAAGTAATAATAGCTTGCTGTAGAACAAATATATGTGCTATTCTAGAAATCGGTAATGATAACGAGATGGTGCTTATCGTTACAAATGTCGGTTAATTACGAAGTTGCTTAGATCATATTATCGTACCAAATAATTCAGACACTTTCGTGACAATAGACTCACTCATCCTTCGGTATGCGCAGTAGATAAAATCCAAGAAAATTCGCATAAATCAAATAAGGGATTAATTGAGACAAGAAACTAATATAAAATTAAAAATCCGCGTAAGTTATAGTTCAGAACTCGTGAAAGTGTATCACAATGGTGCCGAAAAAACGCGTAAAATAAATATAGGTACCAAGTCAATAAAAACAAAGCATAATAAAACATTTTTATACTTTTAAAATCAGCAATATTATTTTTGTGGTTAAGATTCATATTTTTATTTATTATCTTTGTTTTATTAACCACTAAAATGAGTTTAAATACATCTACCGGTTTCGAAAAATACCATTTTCATGACTAAGTAAGTTATGACATCCTGAAGAAGAATATAAAACATTTTTAATTGATGATAAATCATTATCATTTTTCGATACATTGGTACTACCTACTTAACTATTTGATGTAATTTAATTCGACCTCATTTTCACCGCTGACCTTTAATGATAAAACCTTTTTCTTTCTCACCGGTTCTCTAGAATCACTATGTACTCCTATTCAGTTACATTTCGATGATAGGCTTAGTTCAAAATTCTCTGACTAATCATTGTGTTTCCAATTTATTCAATGTTCACTAAACTCGAGCTCTCCAAGACGGTGAAGTATTTCGTATACGTATCTCTAATCATATTCAAAGGTGGTTTAGCAAAAAGATTATTAAGAATTTGTGATTATGACAGTAGTAGAACGTTAAAATAATATATTTCTAATTTATACAGTACATATAGTTCTAAATAATGTTTTGTAAGCCTTGTGTGTATTTATAAGATGACCAAATAAGCCCCAATTGTTTCTCTTCGGTTCTCCTGCGTATTTATGGGAACTTGTCAATATTATCTCCTTGGAAGTATTTTTCAAGCCGACTGATAAGGTGCGATAAATGCTCTTCAAAAACAGATTTTCAGTTGCGAGAGAAATGAACCTCATCGACTGCCGTAACAAAAATAAATATTCTATAGCAGTCTTCATTAACTTATCTCTCAGTGTAAGGTGCCCCGGGATGCCGCGGCGCACACTTTGGGTGTAGTTTATTTAGAATAAGATTGCGACAAAAGGGCATGAATCTCTTATTAATTAGATATAATTAAGACCGTACCGGAGGAAACGATGACGATGATATTGTATTATACAAGTCTCGTCTTCGAGAGTGTTTAGTGTTCAGTCTCAAGGGCACGCATCGCGCCTGACAGGACGGACACGCGTTCGACATCCGGACGCAGCGACGACGGATATCCGTTGCATAATCGTCTCGCAGACTCATCCGCGGGCAATGCGCATGTGCAACACTTTCAGGGTCGTGTCGTCTCGTGAACTTTGTGCTTCCTTCACCGAATAGACAGGTTTCTTAGATTGGTAAGGCAACAGCTAATCGTGGATTCGACGAATTTGGACCTTTATTTTTAAAATCGTGAAATATCCGTTTTATATAGATATATGATTACTATATGTAAAACGATGTACACGGTAATAAATGTGAAGTTAATATTAATAAAAAAGTAACACGTTTTTTAAAAATATAAATAACATTCTCGAGGCTTCTCTTTCTTCTTTCTCACAACAAAATTAAAACATTATTAATCGATTCGCTAATATTGTCGATAAAAAATTGCGAAAATTCTACAATTTTATTTTATAAAATAGATCATTTATATGCAATATTTTTCGATAATTCAATTCAAATAGGTGGCGCTCAAATAGCATTCATGTTACAATTCGATCTAAAAACGTATATTTTCGGCATGTTTTACTAATCGTATGACATTTTGTATATAAAGGACTGTGCATATAAAATAAGAAAGAACACATTTTCATTTATAAGCACAGACCAGAGGTCAGTGTTTTTAAGCGAATTTCTGAAAATCTGAACAAATTACAGAATAAGTTTTTTCTAACATCGCCAACTCATTATTTCATATATTAGAAAATGTACGTAAATTCATTAAAACTTTTACTTGACAACCTTAATAAATTTATTACATATTTGTGTTATTATCATTTATATTCACAGTGTTATAAAATATATGAATTTAATAAATATTTTAACGTCTCGCAATTCCTAACCGATTCACCGAGGACCGAATGGAAGCTATGGTCGACCAAATGATCAATCTAAAATGGCAATGGGCTGGGAATCCTATACGAAGAGGTTACCGGGTCAGACATTCGAAGCGTATGTCGTCTTTCAGTTCGCTGGACTAATAAAGAAAAGTGGCGGTCGTTGGAGTTAATGGACGGACGTAGTGATGAAGAGAAATAAGTAAGAATGTGTTTACACCGACACACGCCTGGCCTGATAGACCGCAGCCATCCCGACAACGCCGACCAAATGCTCACTGGACATTTGTTTCAATTCAGACTTTATTGTGGCATTACATTATTTAAATCCCCCCCTCCTTCACTCCTTCCCGTCACGTGCAAATTAAACGAGATGGATAATATGGTGACGTCACAATCTCGATAAGCTTCCGAAAACATGACGTCATGATCCTTTCAAGTAGACAAATAAATTTATCTCAACAATATACAGGGAGCGCCTGAGGGAATTAATGTTTTAAATGGTAAATGATACACCGTTCTCGCACACTCTACTCTATATGTAGTAGTGTTTAATGTGTAGTGATGTAAATAGAAGATACGATAGGTTATGAGATATCAGATGGTTATGTGTGAGCGTCTGAGTACCCCTGAATAAATTACACTGAGGGCTCGCCTGTTTGTTTGAATTATAAAGCGGAGTGTGCGAATGCATGTGCGAGTGTGTTGCCAGAGCAGGATGAATAATGAAAAACTACTTACGACATCCCGGTAGCAACAACAATATTTTTTCGATAAATTGAATTTTCGCGTATAAATTTCTAATTAATAGATTTAATTTGTATTAGAAACAGTATGTTAGTTATTGCAGATAATGCGTTCAAAAGAGTGTGTTTGTAAAATACACGAAAAAAGTGAGTTTTGCGAAAAGTGTCACTTACTTCCGAGTAGCTGAATTATTTGAAAAAAAAAGTATTTTTAAATTGTATTCGAATTACTGTTATAATGTTATAGGCCAGCTCGTGGTCGACTCTCCCACCCCTTGTGAAACAGTCGAGCCGACGAACAGCTGGCGTGCATTTCAGTCCACGCGGATCGTATTCCGGCTCTACGGCTGGAGGTAAGCCATAGAGCCAGAATTGCATGTACGATATCAGTTCGATGTCAATTGAAGTACCTCACTTTCAAAATAACAAAGGAACAATTGAAAGATCAATCACAGTTTTTTTGGAGAAATGCAGATTATATATCGCTCCCTGAAATACAACCGACAATAAACTATTGACAGAATTAAAAATTAATAATTTGTCTGGTGGTACCAAATAGTTATCATTGTACTAAATTGTGCATTTCGTAAACTTAACTTGGTGGAATGAAATTAACAAACTTTTCAAATAAAACGACTAGAAATAAAGCAGCGTTCTATGCAGTAATTACAGTTAATTTAATCATTAACTCAACTTCTTGTGCCAGACGATAACAAATTATCGATAAAAACATATGTGATTATCTTTAATTTAATTAAATGTTATATTGAATATATAATAGAACAGATATACGTAAAAGGAACTAATGAAAAAATTCTATACAAACATACAGAAGAAATAGAGGCTAGATTGGACGCTGTCATTTCCGTGTTCAAATATTTGACTGGTTTTGTGTATACTTTAATTTTAAATGTAACTAAACGCGTCGAACCTCTTTCTGAGTCTAAACAGTCTTTGAACAGTTCAGCCATATAACTATTCAAAGTTCTAACACAACTAGCTGCTAGCTCTAATAAATGAAAAAATTTTATACGAATCAAATCACCGAAACATATAAATACCAGTGGCGTGCAGTAGGCACAAACTTAGGTTATGATGTTACCGACGATGCTAACTAAGTATGCAATAGGTAAGTACAAAGTGTGAAGTACGGCGCTGTGTGGGAGACTCCCTGGCAATCGTCCTCTTGGAAGGCTTTATAAATGCTGGAAGGACAGCTGGTACTGAAATTCCAAGAACGAAGTGAGTCCGAGGAGGAAACAGAAGGACCACTATAAGAAAAAAAAAAGGATTTTCTACTCAGGCATGAGGATGCAAGGATTGAACAAAATATCGAAATATTTGAAGTGATTGATATTTTCTCACAAATATCGTGTGGGACATCTCTGCCTGATGACTGAACACTGAAACACGGACGATAAACTTGTCAGAAGCCCCAAATATTCCAATTTGAATGATTTTCAACGAAACAATCGAATGTTTCTGAGTTTCCGTTAGAAACTTAAGATGTGGAACAGGAAGTGGAGTAAAAGACAACCTGTAAATTATTGTAATTTAACTGAAATGTTCCGCTATTATTTACTGCGCGAAATTACTTTTCTTCGAAGGCTTAACAATGGCCATTGTGGTTTGCAGTTTGGATTTACTGCAATTTTCTTTATAGCTTGATAAAAAACCAGTTCAATTGTGATGTTGGAAATAAGAGTGATGTGGAGAAATGATTATATTTACTAATGATCGAAAGTTTGTGCTCTTCTATCTTGTCTTTAAGAATCTTGTCGAAAAAAAAAACTAATGGTCATAACTGATAATCGACAATCGAACCTTCTCGAATGAACATCCTTCCAGAGCTTTAAACTGTCGACGAATTTAATTATCTCGGCTCTATGATTACTGTCGGCGGTAGTTGTGAACCAGAAATCCAACGACGCATGGGTTTGATGAATAATGCGATAATAATAATAACATGAATAATTTACATAGCGCCGTGTGTCTATGTTTTGGAAGTTAGGAGATATGGATGATACTGTGCACCAATTATCCTATCCACAACTCCTATCTTCTGATCTGGAGTCACAGTACAGTGCTAGGTGTGCGAACTGAAATGCGAGGCGATACTCGTGACTAGGGTTTATATTGTTACATACCGTTGGTACCCTACGTCTTTATAGCTGGTTGGAGTAGCGTTACAACTATCACCTTGCTGGTTGCATTAAACTTCATTGTGTGGACTCTAAATGACAAGAGTGGAGGCGACAGCCCCTCCACAATGTCATATATTGAGTTTTTGGACTATTCTGATTTCTTTGGTCGACGTTTCGTACCTCGTTGTAGGGTCCATTGTCAAAACTAATGCAATTGTCAAGAGTTCCACCTCCCAGCCCAGTACACATGTCCTTCAGACCAGCAGCGATATGGTGTCAATGATGGCCCTGAATCTGAAAGCCAAAGAAGGACCACATAGCCCAGAAAGCTCAAAACGGAATATCAAATATTGCCGTGGAAACCTGCGAACATATTCGAATGAACTAATAAGAAGAAAATTCTTTGAATAATAATTTCTCACTCAAGCTACTGTAGCCAATTAACTTTTAGAAAATTCTCTTCACATAATTTAGCTTGATGTTTTTATACGATATACGATAAGAACATATTTCAAAGAAGTTCGAACGCAATATTTTATATATTTTTTTGGTGTATAATTTTGCTATTGAAGAGTTGGTTTGGTATACATATATGTATATATATATATCTGTATTTATGTGTGTATGTATAAACGTCTTCACTTTTTATTTAATTTAATATGAATTTTTTTAAACAAGCCGGTTGAGATGGGAACTTCTTAATAAAAACAATGTCTGAACTTTTTCTCGGGAAAAGCATTGAAAATAATTTAAAGTATCTACAAAGTAATCATCTTATACCCATTCCGTGAATCCTATCAATGGCCATACAAATTACATTTTATGGAATTATGTTTATGATTTCGAGTTTGATTAATTTATTGTTTGATTTTTTATCCTCCCCGATAAAATAAACATGTTGAAAATAACGCGAATAATAATTCAGCACGGGGTCACGGGGTTGAGGAGGTCAAGAACCGTCCATGTTGGGTTTGCGACCTCTGGGGAAATGTTATTAATTCCGGAATTTGAGGCAAAAACAAATTTAATAAATTGTTGCTCTTTTTGTAATAAGTTGGCCATTCGCATAATTTAAGTTCCGCCTGATTCGAGTTCAAGGAACTGTCGACAATTTAAAGCTGAATTATAAATTGTAACGAAACACGAAAAAACCATCTTCAAACAGTTTTCAGAGTTTATTCGACTGGCACTTTGCAGCGATGCTGGATATTTCAACAGAAGTAAGAGACAAATAAAAAAAGGGAGATAAATTACAATTTTATGTTCAAATAAATTTTTACAAACTACTTACGATACGAAGAATATATAAAACAGAACAGAATAATTAGTACGTATGTGTGAAATGAAACACTAAAAAGTTTTGAAGAATATTAATTTTAGGTTGAAGAAAATTAGTCCGTTTTGTTTTTTTATTGGAAAATCACCAGACAAAATCAACGCTCACGTAAAGTAGAAGCTTGCGTGATTCTGTGACAATGGTGTAAACAGGTTAATTAAAAAAATAAAGTTTTTATTATATTTAATCTAATCCGGTTTTATGTGTCGAAATAATTGTATAGATAAGATACTGCTGTTGACAATAGAAGCACTCGACTGAAAATATCAATCTCAACATGCATTATGACGATTACTCATATTATAGATAAACACTTTTGATTTACACTTCATTTGGTATTTCCCGCACATGTGAAACGAATCATCGTTAATGGAAGATTTTAAGATTTTGACCTCTCGATGGAATCTAAGACGCGGCAACTCGTCTCTCAATATCGATTTTACGCAGTGTCTACTGTCTACGAAATATCTAGCTACAAAGAACTATTTAAGATATTCCTCATAATCTATAATTTGTTGTAATCTCTATCTCCGAATCTATGCGAAGTGTGAGATATCTTTAAAATCGTTCAATACTGGATCCGATACCGATCAAATCAAAACTGGAACCACATTGTCTATTAAATATCACAACACCACCGGCCCGATTGCCATAACTCACTAATGTGAAGTTTCAACAATATTATTTTTTTGTATATATTATATTTCTAATTGATTAATTTAATTTCTATAAAAAAAGACTATTGTTAGGATATACGCTGCTGCCAAATATGTAAACAGCTTTAAGATCTCATTTAGCACATCTGATCTCGAACAGCTCTATGTATACAAGTATATAGTGTACTCAGTGTGGAGGCTAACTTCTGACAGAGTGAAATATGATATCAGTGTAAAGAATCAAACACATTTATTTTTTATCAAACAGGTAAAATCCACCTTTGTCATCATGCCTGACGTAGGTGAAAGGTAATTTACTCAATAGGCAATTGCGACGTAATAAAAAAGGCAAATAATAATGAGTGTCAACATTTTTTTTGATGACTGGCAACAATATTCTTCGTGGCCATCACTTATTAATTTGCACAAATCCGGAAACGCTCGAATAGAACACAATTTGCGCATTATTCAAAGAGTACAGGTTGCGTAACCCAAATTGTGCGCTGTAAATCATATGACTCGGACACAAAGTACAGAAAAGAGAAATTGCGGAACAAAACCCAGCAAAAAACTCCACAAAAATGGTCTGATTTTATACATTAAACCTTGCACGATTAAATTCAGCGGCTTTGAATTAATTTGTAAACTATCCATTTCCGCAATAATAAATGTAATAGTAATAAATATATAGCAGCGTTTATAAAATGTTCCGTAAATACAACAAATACTACCACAGTTGTGGGTGCAAAATATAATAATGTTACTATTATTAAGAGGAAAGCATCTTAGTGGATTGTAAGAAATAATAAATTCTATTTTGCGCAAGATTAATGCAAAAATAGTAAATATTTTTATCGTCCCTTATGATGCATGGCCTCATTACCGCATATCTCCGTTGGACCAACTCCGCACGACGGCTCACTCGCGTCTGATACTGAATTTTTCTCCCGAGTTTCTAGTATATTTATATCAATTTTAATTCTACTCACTTTATTATTTAGTAGTCTTCCAATAAAATTTTACAAAAAATTCATACTATAGAAAATTTAAAACTATCTTAGAAAGATAATATTGGAATATCGTACCTAAAAAAGTGTATCGTCTATCACAATATTATTTTACAAGGAAAATGTGTTATACATAAACAATTTAAGATATTACTTATTTGTATATATTATATAAATGTTCCCACGTCATACGCAGTAAGTATACGAGTACATTACCCACTTAAACAGGTACGTTTTGTTTATTTTTCATTGGTTAGTTTCCAAACAGATGTATTCATAATTTTCTGTAAGTTGCATTAATGTATATTTTTAAATTTTATTTTATTCTGTTAGTGTTCTTAATATACGTACATATTATACATTATAAACATTCTTATAAATATACAAAAAAGGCGAACAAGCTTCATAATATAAGAAATGTTCACTGTCTCCTTAACTAGACCGAAGTCTGTACTAAAGGAGACAGGTTCATCCGTTGTCTATCATGCAAATATGAAAACCATTATTAATATATATATTCTTTTTTATCTAAATCAAAAATATTAGGAATGAAGAAAACAGGGTTATAAAGAATTCTGATAACATAAATAAAAGTAAAACACTCTCGCTATCCCATGATTGAAACACTATGCAAAACAGAAAATTGAATATAAAGAAATGATGTTCTGTTCATGTGGTCATTTTCATGAATCTTTGCTGTTTCCTTTCTGCCGACACCCAATAACCAGCTCCTGAGATGGTGATTGAATTCCATCGAGAATTGTTTCATACTGCTCGGCAAAATGTTATGTATAGGCTTTGGGGGCCAGAACATATGGAAGGATTGACCAAAGCTAGTTTTCATTTTAGGCTTAACGGTGAGCCTATTCTTTTTTGCTCTCGTAGCATAATTATGAGATGGATATTGATGAAGCTCTTTGTTGGAATGAAAATAAAGGATCAGCCTTCTTACATGGAGTTGTCGAATATCAAGAAGCTGACATTCCTCAAACAGTTTTTTTATTTCATCAAGGTTTATTTTTAGCAATCTGACAAATTCCAGGCTCTATCTAAGAATAAAGCCTGCCAATGGCCGCATTAGCCACCAAATATTGATTTACTTTTGAGATTGAAATAACCAAATTTGTATAATTAAGTTATATTAGTGAAGCTTGACTTATTGCCGGTAAAATAAACGGTTTGATTGCAGATACTTTCGACAATGGCAAATAGAGATCGCATACAAAAATAATCATATTTATTAATCACTCGTTTCTGGATTCGTAGATCTGCTGGTACCAAATATGTATAATAGCGTTGAGATATCACCAATTATCGCGGATGACAGCTCTGGAATGTCATTGTAGACTATATAAAGATATAAAAACTTATTTTTGAAGTCAATACTAGTACCTATACGCCGAGGTAAAAAATTAAAACATTTTAAAACGTTTAATAAGTGTGTCAATACTTAGCGATTGAAATAAATTGTAATGTGTTTAATATTGTACACGCTGTGATGTGAGTGCCAATAAAGTGTTACAAAATAGTAATTTAAATCGTCAGGTATCTCGGGCGTCATTCTAAAATTGTGTCAATATTTTAAACTCACCGGTCTGAATATACTTATAAATAAATGTTAATAATATTGGTTCATTAACCAAAATCAGATACCATTATAACGTACTTGAATTATATAATTATTAACAGCCTGTATCTTACGCTTTCCCAGCTACTAGATAGTGGTTAGTGCGCGCGCAGCTAACAATCAAAGGAAATCTGTGATAAGATATAAAATAGATTCCAACACGTGTCATGACCAAATGAATTGAAATGTTTAAGTAAATAATAAAAACAAATATGTGAAAGATATGTTATAGTAATAAGGGAAATATTGATATAGTTAATATTACAGTATACACAATATACTAATAGTAATAAATTATAATAGAAATAATATTTTTGATTACGAGCCAGAAGGTTTTCAAAAAATGCATTATTTGCCTTAGTAAAATGATATACCTGAGAAAAGAAATAAATAGCTAGTGTTATGATATCGCATCGTTTCCCTTTGTCCTGAAAAACCATTACTGATTTATTCAAATTCACACACTTTCAACTTATCTATTTGGTAAACGTACCCGGTCTATTGTTGACGACTTATATTTTGAAGGACTTTTAATTCCTGGTTTACCAGATAATATTCGACACAGTTCAAAGGAAATAATTATTAAGAAACCTAGAGAGAACAAATGAACTATTCCGCGAGTTTGGTGTATTAAAGGAACGATACACAAGATGAACGCGCCGTTACCGAACCGTAAAGATCGATTTGGAATAAGTTATCGATCGAGGGCTCTGAATCTTTAGAGTTAAGATAATCTGAGGTTAATACTACTACGGTCCAGAACCATTATAGTTTCGCTGATCATTCAATATTCAATGATTCAAATATTATAATTTACAAAATTGTAAAAGATTTCCCTTTCCAAGCTAGAGATTTATTTCTCGTAGAGAAGTAGCGTTACGCAAAAAATAATTGAATTATATAAAACCTAATTTTAAATATAACTTAGCATTTGTGTATTTACTTAAAATTATTAAATAAAATGGTAGGACTTTCACCAAAGTCTTTCATTTCTGATTCCATCGTGTCGTGTCTTTCTTCACTTAAGTTATTTTTATGTCCAAACCGTCAAAGTGATCTATTATAAAATACTGTGATAATGAGTGCTTTGCATTCTTTCCTAATAATTGTAAATTCGGATCATTATCATAAATAGATTTAGTACAGTTAACACCGGTGACTATTTCTACTATTCTTTTGCCAGCTCCGTAATAAATTTCTACAAACAGTTAAAACCTGAAGTTCACCGTATCGTATTAATCTCGCCTCGGTTGACCTTTCATTCATTTCTCCAATTTGTCCGCAATTTGTAAATCCGCAATTTGGTGACCCGAGTTGTTATTTAAATGATTGAATATCGTTTTCACAAACAACACCCGGTGACATAAATATTGATGTCATTTATCGCAGTTATTCCTGAAAACAGTAAATATTTTGCGAGTGTTATCGATAATAATTCAGGGAAATATTAGTACTCGCCGACAATATCTGGTGCAGCAAATAACAAGAATAACACGCAAGAAGCGATAAAGCTCGGCGGGTATCAGTAAACACAGATTAGCTGCAAGCGGCGTTATACATAATAATTAGTAGTGAGTCATTGTGTCCATTGTGTATGGCTTATTTCCGATGAAATCATTATACATTATTCCACACAGATGGGGTTTGATTACGTTTCGAGCCGAGACGTGAGATGAGGGGATTGAGATTGTTATTGTCCGCTGATGGAATTAGAGAATCACCCATTAGTCCAGATGATGATTTTATTATCAATACATATTTTATTAATTATGTAATGTATTGTATATTTTTAATAAAGTGAGTCAGCTGGGGACAGTGAGGGCAAATTTTGCTTTGGCAGCTGTACGGTATCGTCTTGTCATATATGCGGGGCATTATCAAACATCTGCCTAGCAGCATTAAAAAATTCCAACCAGGCGGCGAATGAGTAGGACCGAGATAGGAGCCTTGAATTTATTGCATCGGTCCTGGGAAGGCGGTGGGTGTTCTCTTGATTCCTTTCTTCGAACATAGATTATTATTTATCAAGCAGCGCATATAGTTAGATTTAATTTAAAACAATCTCATTATTTGATTGCGCTTCGTCCATCCTCCAGCACTGTTAGTGTCCATTAAATAAGACAATAAAGATAAAACACCAAAGTAGCGAATATACGTATTTTTAATATCTCTAGGTTAAGATTACTTAAATGATTTCTATTTTGTATATTGAATTACAGTACGCACATATATATACACTCAAAAATCCTGGTTTCGTAGTAATTTACTTTCTTTAAACTCCGAAAAAACCTATTAACCTTTCAATCAGAAGTCTTAAAATACCGCCCAATATAAAAATTCCTATCCATAACAAAATGACCTCTAACGACTGTACAATCTTAAACCCTTAAAAATAAATCATATATCTCGGTGTAATTATCGATCAACATCTAAAATGGCACAGCTACATAGCGAATTGGCGAAGAGAATAAGAAAATGTATTTATATATCCATAAGATTAAGAAATATTTTCAGAATAAATAACTTGGAAAATGTATATTTTGCTATTGTTCACTCACTACTCCAGTATGGAATAATTGAGTGGGGAGGAGCATACAATAAGATAATGAACTCGGTAAAAATAATACAGAGAACAATTATTAAAGTAATATTAAAAAAAAGATCAACTTTTTCAACACAAGCACTTTTTGCAAAATTCCCAGTTCCCAAAATAGAAAACATTTACAAAATAATCTAAATTAATCAATTACTCAAAGAAAATAATACTGTAAAACTTGAAACAAGTACATCATTAAGATTTAAAAAATATTTTAAAATCCCTAAATGTAACACCAAACACCATCAGAAATATTTAATATACTTAGGGATACAAAACTGTAATAGCCTCCTATAGAAATTAAAGAGTCAAATGATATAAAAGAACTAAAAAATAAAATAAATGAACATTTCAGAAGCACATAATTAGATAATAAATAATATTATAGATTACAATTGTACATATACATATGTATATATATTCAATTTGAAATGAAGTGTACATTGTCTTTATTACGAGTAAGAATTTTTTTCCGACTGGCAAGTATATTGTCACTGAATAAGTCAATAGAACAAATAATACATATCAAACCAATAACACCTATACATCTTGCACCGATAAAATCAGCAAACTACAACTTGGTTGCCAACCATCGATAGAAGACAGCTCATGAAGAAGATCATAATATTTAATAGCGATAGTTTATTAATCCATACTAGCAGTGCTAGGACACGCGGGTGGCTAATGCGGCCGCTCACGTAACTGTGGAGGCCCTGAACGCGCCTTACAGTTAACTGGGTGTTAAGCCAAACTCTCAATAGCAAGAAACACTCCTGGTATCGACGTTAGGCGACGTGCCATAATAATATCAAGCGGCAACCATCGGAGCATCACTCGCCTGCCTGCCGTCTGCCCGATCACAGGCTATAAATCTATAAATAAAGAATATGAGGTATATTTTCATAAATTTCGTTTTGAGTTACGGCTGTTCTAAAATAAACGCATCTCGTATCGATCTTATTATATATTTGTGGTTATATTAGGATTCTATTGACAGTCGAAAGTACCAGCGACCGGGAGGAAGTAGGCACTTCACGAGGTGACGGGATAACACGAAGAGTAAACGCGATAACTGGATGTTGCCACAGTGACGCAGCAACTCCGTAATCCATTGATAGGAAGTGTCATCTTACCGCTATCTATGGTAAGCAGCTGCACTTGTGGGGATATTTATGTATAATTTCTTTCACGGTGGGTTCCAAAATCTGTGTATCGTATTAATTTATATACCTAATTCAATGGTATTTTGATTGTATATGTATTTAATACTACATGCGTATACGAGTATATGACAATATACTTAATAATGTAATACCAATTCATAGGGAGCACTTTAGAATAGATTGTGGAAATATACTTGCTTACTTATTTACCATCACACCGAGGGTATGCAGAGAGGATAAAGCGCCACACTCTTCTGTTCTGACACACAATTCTCGTTTCTAACAGGACCGAGAAGCGAGACAGGAGCGAGTGCGGAAGGAAGTCTATTTAAAATATATGAGATGATAAACAGAAAGATCTACCAAAATCTTTTTCGGGTTTTTTGCTGGTAGAATGCGATAAATAATTAATAGAAGGAATCACATCTTATGTCAAAAATTCAACGTGAAAATACTTAGCTAACATAGTGTAATCGGTAATGCATTCTCTGCGCAAGATAGTGTTTTGGGTTCGAGTCCCGGTGGTAGCATATTTTTTTTTGATAGATAGACCGTTCAAAGTAATTAATTGATTGAATAATTGTTTTTTTTTTTTTTTAGGAGAACACATTCTTATTATTAAATAATTACAACTTCACAATAAGAATGTGTTCTCCTAAAAAATAATAAAGTTGTATCAATGTGTCCAAAAATTTAATAAAAATGAATTGATAATTCTGGCGTCTGCTATCAGATTTACTCAAAGGTATTTTGAGATTCTGTAAAAATAAGGTAGATGGCTCTGTCAAATGATGGATCGATTAAATGTATTAAATATCAAAAAGGTAACATATAGGGTCGAAAAATTGTCGCTAAAAATAATGTCGCTGTAGCTTAGTTGGATAAAGCACCTCCCCGTTAGGTTAGGGAAGAGATCCAGGTTCGAATCCCGGTGGCGCAACAACAATATTTTTCGATAAAATTGATTTTATATGTATATCTTTTTAATTAATATATTTAATTCATATTTAAAATAATTGTTTTCATTGCCAAAGCCCAAATTCTAAAATAGCAATTTCAAAATAAAATATATTTGGCGTGATTTGATAAATTCACCCCTTTTCATTTATTTTATTTTATATTTAAAATAAACATATTATAGCTGACAATATAGAATTACAAAGTCTAATAAAATATAATATTTCTCAATACAGAACACATCAATTATTTTTTTCTATTTTTTAGATGAACAGATTTAGATGTTGTAATTCTTAGGGCAGAGTATTATGTAGTACAATATTTAGATTACGAACCATAAATATATGTGAGGTTAAAGTGATGTAAATTATTGAAATTTATTCCTACTTTCTCGACAAAGTGCGAGTAGGTACGCTTTATTAGTTAGTACGTAATATAATATGCGCTTAATATTATTTCTTAATTTTTAATATCGTGAAATTATATAGAAGTGTGATTATCTATTGACCTTGGGCAAAGCAGATTGGCACGCAAAGAAAATGAAATGATATTTCCCATCAAGATTGGTTTAACTACGTAGTACACATTATAAATATCGGCCGATCCTGAAGGATATCACGAGGCGAATCTCAGGTCACGGTCACGCCATAAAGTTTCTTTTGTGCTTTTATCAACCTTCCGTAATCGATACAGCCTTACGTAAAGGCCGAACACAAAGGCTACCCCCTTCCGATGAAAGATGCAACTCGAAAGATTGCCCTTAAAGAAAAGGAACTCGTGTATCACAGATAATAAAGAAAGAAACATTTCTCTCCGGTGTGTTTTATTTGTCATTTAATGGTAAAACAATTGATATATGAGTCGAGATTCAAGGATTCAATATTTTAAGAATGTGTGCAAGGATTATATTTTTCTCTCGAAACTCACGTAATGATAGTACTAAATTAGTGTTGTAGGTACTGATTATTTGTTATCTTCTGTATATTGAATGGAAAACAGAGTAAGCAGCTGATGTAAACCTATCATTGAAGGAAAACTTCAAGGCCGAGTCTTCAGACCAAACCAAATAATTCCGTGTACACCACACCTACCATTTATCATTTATCTAACTAAACTAAATACTCTGAACAAGCATCGATCCGTAATATTATTTACTACCCTTTTGAAAACCCTTTATCTTTCTATATATAGCTGCAGTGAAAGGTATAGGAGAATCATCAAGCACATATGATAATGAGGGAAACGACTGAAGAAAAAGACTACACGTCATATCTCTATTCGTGGTTTATTCTGTACTGTCCGTTAGGGGCTTTCGAGACAAGAATTATCGTACACGAGTACACGTGCCATAAAATTAATGCGCGGTAACTGATTGAGTTTTCATACCACAAAATGCGATACGCCACCAAGAGGGAACGCGGAATCATTAAAAAATGTATAAGGAATCTTGGTCGAATAAATGCAATTTTAATCGAGGTTCTATCCTCACGTGACCAATCTTATAAACGCTTCTCATTATCAGTCATGGCAATGTTTCAAAACAACGTCGTGCACGCCGCAGGTCAATTATAAATGTAAACTTGTAAAAGGTTTGTCATAACATTTATATTTTTTATTTCTTACTTTACATTGGAACTATTCGCTAGAGCTCTCTAGTATCGATTAACGAATTAAATATAAGAGATACAGTAGCCTTTGAGAACCACCAATTTAAATACAAGAAGCATGAAACCTCTTAAACCTCGCCATCGCTGTGAGGCCCGAGGTCGAGTGATTTCATTAACTCGAAGCTAACAAAGTCAGCCTAATACATGGTACACAGGTATATCTATCAGTAGCTGATAAACTTATAGTCGTGAATTTGTGCTGACGACCTTATAGCAATATTGTCAGGTGTCTGTGTATCATATTATCATGAAAATATAGTAGTGCATGTGCATGAATTAACCGGTCATTCATATCGTTTGCCATTAAAAAGATCTGTTTTCAACTCGATAATTGTATGAAAGAGCTGAAAAATAAGAACGCAGATTATATGACGCTTACTAATATATACTGATCAAATAGTATTAGTAGTTAATAGTGAATACGGTTTACAGTGCCTAGTGAAGTCTGCAAAACAAGTGAAATAATAATCATTAAGGAGAACACATTCTTATTGTGAAGTTGTAATTATTCCGAACAGACGGTCTGTGATATTTTAAATACTAATTAAATGTATTTATTAGAAAGATATACATATAAAATCCATTTTATCGAAAAATATTGCTGTCGTCAAAAGCACAGTCGGTTAATGCACCTTCTTCGGATTGGAATCTAGGTTCGAATCCCGGTGGCAACAAAAATATTTTTATATTTTTATTTATTATCTTTGTTTTATTAACCACTAAATTCTTCTTCGGAATGTCATAACTAACTAAAACATATATTATTGTTTCTTTGCCAGAATCTATTTAGGTACTAAAAAAATATTTTTTTTTTTTTAGTACCTAACTCAAATCATTACTTAATACAAATTTACTCAAATAATTTAAATTATAAACAACCAACTAAAGTCTAAAATTTTTCCCTAAAAATTATTCGAGTAAATTTGTATTAAGTAATGATTTGAGTTAGGTACTAAATAGATTTTTTAAAAATAGATTCTGGCAAAGAAAAAATAATATATGCTTTAGTTAGTTATGACATCCTGAAGAAGAAAATGGTATTTTTCGAAACCGGTAGATGTATTTAAACTCAATTTAGTGGTTAATAAAACAAAGATAATAAATAAAAATATGAGTTTTAACCACAAAGTTAGTATTGCTAATTTTAAAAGCCTATCTTTGCCTATCTCTTTGAGGATCGTCGTAATATTGAGGTAAATGCTTATTCTGTCTTGATTGTTTACATGTTTAATTAAACAATTAGCTATTTAATTAGCTTGCGAGAAATCCATTTCAAGGAATTATTAAATTTCCAGTAACTCGCCAAGAAATCATTTTTCTTGATCGTAATTCTATGACATTAATTCTTATCGATTCTTTTCCCGTTTAATTAACTTGGCAGTTTATTTCACCCGGGTGATGGAAGATTTCATTCTAAATTAAAATGTAATCATTCTATACAGGGTTAACTTGTATTATGGTCTCTAGAAAGGATTTATTATTTTTATCAAATTTAGTTGACTAAGGAAATATTTAATTTAGTATTATTTCGTATCGGAGAAAAAATAGTTCAAAGATTATATTCCTTGGAAAACATTTATACTTAAAAAGTATTCTTTGGAGCTGAAACATCCAGTTAATCTATTTTAGATTAGCAAAATCAACTTTGTGATTAAAATCCATTATTTTAGATTGTTAACTTTGTTTTATTAACCACACCGGTTTCAAAAATATCATTTTTTTCTTCAGGATGTCATTAACTAATCAAAAACATATTTTATATTGTTTCTTTAACAAAATCTATTTTAAAAATACAATAATTATTTATAAAATTAATTTAGTACCTAACTTAAAATGACGCTTGATGATACAAAATATTTTTAGAAAAAATTTTTAGAATGGGAACAAGTTTAATAAATTTAACCACAAGTCCCATCCGCAAGGAACACCCTAGGAACTTATAATTTGTGATATATTGTGACGTTGTTTTCTATGCTGTACAATGTTTGCTTAAATAGATATACTACAGAAAATTTAACGTTACAAAATAATGTTTTATAATATTGTGTGGAATAAAACATCTAAACTCTTCTATTATTATTTTTTCGTCGGATCTTATGTCAATTTATTCCCGCACATTTTAAGCATTAACTAAGAAACAAAGGCGGCTCTCTTTGATTTAAGTTTTATGAAAGTTCTTAAATATCGGTAATTTAAGTAACTTTGTGAAAAACAAACTTTTTTCTATCCATCAAAGTAAATATTGTTAAAATGTAACGAAAATATTGATTTAATTACACGAAACGAGTTTCTAATCTCCGTTTCCTTGAATTAAGTCCAAATCTCCCCGAGATCCGTCTCCGGAGGCCGTCGCGCCGACCTCGCGCCAGCCGCCAGAGCCTCCCCGCCCCCGGTCGCAGTTCAATGTCGCGCTGAGTCCACACATTACCGCCCCTCATAGTAGGGGTCGCGCACGCTTTCAATCAACCCTCCGATATCCGAAGGTTTTCCTCGCGTATGGCTTTGAAAATCATATCAAAAATATTCTCAGCGACCTTGCCAATTGAAATGTAGAAATGATAGTAAGGATAGATGAATTTTTCAATACATTTATTTTTTGAGAGAGGAAATTCAGTGATTTGAAATCATAAACATATTAATTTGTAGCAACGTATGTGGGTTAATAAACGAGAGATCAGAGTAGCTAAAAATTGGTACAAAATTGAACTTAAATTAATATCGTTTAAAACAAAATAATAGACATTGCAAAAAGTAAGTTTTTATTTATAATTAAAAATGCTAAACATTGTCGAAAAACATTAACTTTACACAAAATTTTGACACATTGGACAAATAGATATGCTTTATTAAATAATAAATTAACAATCTTTCTCGGTTTTTGTTCAAAAATGTTGTGTCATTCTTCAGCATATTTTGAATGTTTAATTGAAAATATGACTTTAATAAAGATGACCCGGGAGCTGATGACCGCAGTTTCTGATGATCGATTTAAACCGATGGAGTATGTTAATGCTCATTCAAGCGGAATTAAAATCTTTAGAGAAGGTTTCTTTCTAATACCATTGCCATTTAGCAGATATTTCTAAATTAAGGTGAAATACACGAATCTGCTCTATTATCCAATTTAAGGTAAGTATACTTTATATAGTATACCATATCAACTACTATACCTTTATCTATTTCCACGTTTAAACACTTCCATGTACAGACTTCTGACTTTATTATCATACTTAATCTTTTGTTGTTGTCTTCAACTTCTCCATTTACATTTACCCGACATATTATCTGTCGAACTTTATTTTCGTCAACCCTCCATATGTAAGGTGAATGCAAACTATTGAAAAAAGCGAATATCAAATTGGATATCCATATGATTTAATTGAGAATCATTTATGAATTGCAATGAAAAATGTGTTTGTCTTCTGATAAAGCACCGGAATATGTTGGGTAGAATCTCTTCGTGTCATTATTCCTGTCGCTAGTCGCTACCCAGTTAAATAGACTAGCTGTCTGTAATTCAGGATTACCAATCTGATTTATCGATCGAATCTTGGCCGACTAGGGACTTGGATACCGAGAGTAACCGTTATACACATATATTACATGATATTAAGGGTACATTTATTAGAGTCATAATACTTCTGTTGATGACCAAAAAAGTGTTGGCGAGTAAAGGATAATATGAAGTTACAATCGTGTCCCTAAATAAATTCACAATTTTTTGTAGTGAAAATATCATTCAACTCCTTTTTTCCTATATTTAGATTGCCGACCACGTGTATGATTACTGACCAATAAGAAAAGTCGATAGACTGCAATGTCTTGTGTTATTCTACATTAGATATGTCTCACCAACAATATGGATTGGCTGTTTACAAGTAGCGTATCGTCGTAATTAACCCAAGTTCTGAAAGCACGCACCTGTGATCGTTGTGCCTCTGGGTAATCAGTCGTAACGAATAATACCAACTAAATACCTTCTGACGATGAATAAAGAGTTTCCGCGTTGGTGCCAAGGTCATCGGTTATGCGATCGGTTATTGTTGTTGTAACCTATTTTTCCGTACTTAGGTACAAAATGCCAGAAGTGAAAAAGAAATATGGAAAAGAATTGTATAATTAATTATTTAAAAAGAAAAAATGTATATATTGCACTGTAAGGATGTGAAAAATGGAATCTAATCTAAAAAATACAAAGGGAGACTGGAAGCGATCGAAACGTGGTGTTGGAGGAGAATAATGAAAATTTGTTGAATGAAAACGAAACAAAATGATGACATTTTGTTAATATAGGAAAATAGATTTATACTGTGGTCGATAGACAACAGACGTGGAATATATTTGAGTCACATCGTCTTGCTCAACACATTCGAAACTATAGTGATAAAATGAAGAAGATGAAAAAAAGCAGATGCTGAAGCTAACGAGAATAACGAGAAGAGAACGAGAGAGAACATCTCTATCTATGGAGAGAGCTATAACTACCAGAGAATGTCCCTTAAGAAGAAGTCATCTTTCATCAAAAATCACGCACAGTACAGATCAGACGAACTTTTATGGTCACCCGATACGTTCTTTCTAGCTTAAAGTTCAGCAGTTCAAGTTCATTGTATGTCTGGGTATTATTTCAATTCACAAATAAGATATTTTCTATTAAGTTTAAGTACATAATAATACAAAACATGCTTCTCATTCATCTACTTCGCGCCCGAATCGAAAGATTGACTTACATTATATTGTCGCGTCTCATTATTATGAGACAGAGGAATTGAAAGGAATCAATAATATTGAAATGAACTGGCAGGGGGGTAATTAATGTCGGCGATGTAATGTGGTGCACAATTGACCATTTTTTGTATTGGTCGGTAAATTGAATCACAGTAATTAAATTGTGGAAAAGGAAATATTTTCACCAAGTAATTTTAATGAAAGGATGGTCGAATTTTCTTCCAACTTATCTACTTGATTTATAAGATTGATATATCTATTACAAAAAAAATTACACTTATTTATAAGAGAGTTTTTAAAGTTTTTGACCAGCCGCCGCTTTGAATTTATATGGCGGATCGAGGAATCACAAAATCCGTTGTAGCCAATATGTACACAAATTTTTAATGGTCTGATATGATCGATAAAAGCACGTTAAAATATTCCGAAAGTTCATGAGACCCTCTGAAGTAGGTAATACTTCTATCAAAATCTACCTAAAATCATATTAGTTGTATTTGAAAATGTTCAACATTATGATCATATTGATTTAGAATTTGTATTTGTCACTGTGTATGAAAATTTTAAGGCAGTTGAGATATAAATTGTTCTTTATCTTTTTTCTTAATCAAATCTAGAAAACTAATAACAAGAGTGGCAATGCTAATATTATGTCTTATGTAAAAAAGGCCAATTAATTTTGCTCCAAATAAATGTAAATGTTTCGATGAATAATACCGAATTCCGATTTTAATCTCGCTGGAATAATCATTTCAAGCAGACGGCGGGTATCGGGTGTAACTATAGTTGACGAGTTTTCCAATGAACTAAGAAGATTTACAGAAAGTGACAAATGTTGAAAACGTGTTGTAGAAAATACTGCTTGCGAGAGTACGTACGAGATCGGCACAGTATTGAGTGTAACATTATGTGAACCAGGTTACGATTAGCAAAGATAAAACGTCACATGTTTCAATTAAGGTTAAAATGTGTAAGATATTATAACGGTTTATCTAAAAGACTTTAAAACATAATTATTTAAAAAATTAATAATGTAATATTTCTACTTGTTCAAACATATTTTTATATTTATAGCTATATAGTTACCAATAAATAAATAAATATATTCACGTCATTAATTAAAAATAAATTATTTTTGGAATTTCATGCGCTAGTTTTTAAAATATGCCTTAATAGAATATAGCAAAAAATGACATTTTAATATCATTTAAGGCTTGCGAAGTCAAAAACGAATTGTTTTTTTTATTTTTTTATTTTCTTATTTTTTATTTAGACGTTTGTTTGCCAGTATATTTATATCAATTTTATTACATTTAATATAATTAAAACATGATAACTAATGAGTATCACAGATTAAACAATTCATTTCATGCTTACAAGTAAGATAATTTATTTTCAATTAATTTCTCTCAAATTGGGAGAAAGCGTTATAAATGATTGATCTCATTATTTGATATTTCGGAACTTGTTACAGACCCCATTAACATAAAATCGCCTCTTGCTCAAATAATTCAATGAATCATTTTTCCAGCACTTGATATACATATGTCCATCATCATCAGCCCTGATGATGAACCCTGCAATAGGATCCGAAACGTTGCATATAAAGGTCAGATATAGACGGCAGATAATAAAACTGTACACATAACATGTTGGTGTTTTTGTATTCCATATTACGTACTATATTTTATCATTTCCAAGTACCATTTTTTTTTTCTATAAATAAACTCTAGGAACTGCATTTCGGTTTAGCGTTTTCTGTTTACTTCAGACTTCACTTTTATACATCAATTTAGATACGAGTATTCTATTGTGCGGCACAATAAAACGGTTTTGATTTCATAATAAATATTTGTAAATAGTTGATACCCATTTCAGAAGAGTGTTTAATTCTATAACAATAGCACATCGTCGCCTTCCCCTCTGTACAATACAGCATTTGTAGGAAACACAATAATGTCGTTCCTGGCTCTAGGTTCTGGCTGCACCGGCCGCCCCGGGCCATCAATATCCTGCCCCGCCCCGACAGATCGATCCGGGAGAGGGGGAGTGCGCGCGCAGAGCAGCATCCCCGCTGCACGTCGCTGGGGTGACCGTGGCCGGGGTGCATCTGACTGGCTATACGATTTTGTTTTACTTTTATCTTTGTATGACTAGATATTGAGGGTCGGTGCACTAATAAAATCCACTAAGTAACATACAATTTGTGAGGTGCATAATTCAATTTAAATTCCACGCCGATAACAAATGACTCAAACTGACAACAGAAATAATTGTATCCAATGCCACAAACACAAGTGATGTTTATTTATTTCAATCTGCTCTCTTTTTTTAAGATACCTACCGCTAACCCGTTGGTCATAGGAGTTAATAATTGAATCCTAGACCGGCTAGAGTAATGAACTCCCTATAACTATCACTTGTTAGTATCTTATTTCAGTGAAATATCTATTTTTACCAAGAGAAAGCTACATTCTTTTTAATGTACAATATTTCTTCAATTAAACGCTGTTCTTTATATTTTTCAGCGACATTCACTTTGGTTTAATCAAGGAACGATATATCGCGAAGAATCGTAATTTCACGAAACAAGCGTCATTGATCATTATGTAATTAGTTTGTTAATAAAATAACGTAACGTTAAACAAATAAGTGTAAAAACAAGTGAATTAAAAAATAGATCCTCATTAACAAAAAAACATTCAATAATTTGTTGCTTCCTTCAGTCTGTGATCCGTATTCATGATTTAAAATGAGTTTATATATGTGATAGTCATTATGCTATGCGGTATAAAAAAAACGAATTTGATTATGTTCCAAAAATGAAGTTTTACTTTGTAATATTTATTATAAAAAAATGAATTAGAAAGATATACCGAAAAAAATCTATCAATTGAAAAAAAATATTTTGCGGGCCCGGAATATTCCTATCCAAGAAAAAGTTGTTTTAAACATAAAAAAATGTATTTTGAAAATGAAACTTCACAATATAATCAACAACTTTGATTTTGATTCATATTTCAAAGATCCCATCCTAATAGGTATGGAGTCATTTTTATTTATCCGGATTAACAATTTATTTAATTTAGAAAAAGTTCCGGCGTTATAAGATAAACTAGATCTGGGAAGGGAAACCGTGTTAGAAGTTCTGACAATCGACGAGCATGCATGAGAGATGTATGTGATAATAAACAAGGTAAGAGTGGTACATCAGAATAGAAGAGTGTGGCCTTCTATTCTCTCGAGTTAAATTATTAATATAAATTATTTAAAATAAGTTACAAGAGCAGGCTTAAAATAAAACATAATACAATATGGAAAAAGAAAAAACGTTTTTCATAAAAAAATTAAGTCTTATATGGCTCTATCGTATAATAATCAACCGATTAGTACGCAACTATTATTTAAATATAGTATTTGGAAGAAAATAAAAATAACTGGGATTATATCGAGGATAAAGAATATATAAAACCCAGGAATATTGCAATATGACTTTTTAATTAGTTCAATAAAACGCAAAAAGAAGTATTAATTAAGTACCTACATCATATTTTTCCCACACAAAATTTGCCTAATCTTGAAAATGTAATATTTGACGCAATTCGGCCGTGGGTAGGTACTCGATACAATAAAATCCGCTGACTATACACAATGTACACGTGCAGCTATAATACTTTGAACTATGTACATATTACGGTATTAGGGTACTTGTGTATTAATTAGGTTTTACAAAAACAGACTTTCATATTTAATTTTTAGTTACAATCGGTTTTCAAATGTTTCCAAAAAAATAAGTAACTAAATCAGTAAACCTAGTCATGTCTTTAATATTTATCATTTGGCGTTTACATATCTACACAAATTTAACAAAATAAACTAACTTAACTTAAATCTTATACAAAAGAAAATAAAATAAACTAAAATGACTACTTAACTTGTACAAAATATAAATGATTACATTTTATTTTATTCAGTATTTTTCAACTGTAAATAAGATTTAAAAAAACCAAATATTCACTGAACGATTACTTAATGTTGCTCATATTCTAGATACTAAAGTAAATATTACATCTCTCTCTGGCTACTGAACTCGATCAATCAAACAATAAATATAAATATTTTGTTGTTTTGTACTTGCCCATATACTGAAAATTTGACTTTCGGTGTTTTCGGGTATGATCTTTTTTAGATATATATATAGAATAAACTGATGAAATTATTTTCTAGCTTCTTTTATAGCATTGTTCTGATTAATAGTTAGGAACCTGTTTTCTTGCAAAATTTGGCTTGATATATTGAACAGTATTTCTTCAGACATCTTAAGATTTCCTTCAGTTCGTGTCAAAGATTTGCTGGTTGGATTCAATAATAATGAATTCAATGTAGTGTTTTAAAAATTAAAAACTTCGCTGCACATTGTACATGCACGCTGCACATTGTACATGCACGCTGCACATTGTACATGCACGCTGCACATTGTACATGCACGCTGTGCATAATTAATTTTTTTTCAGTAAACAACTGTGTTGTTCATTCTTTTTACTCTCACCAAAAATTGTGTATTTCACGGATCATTACATGTACATATGTATATTATTTATGAAAAGCAAATAGTTTCTGAGGAGTATATGGTATATTAATTATAATATTTTTTACTAATTTTAAAAACAAATAAAATAAAATTACTATCCATTCTATTGTAATATAGCTACATTAATGGTATATCAGAGAGACTATTATTTGTTTACCCTAAAATATTTTAAAACTTTTTTAATTCATTTTGAAAAGTGTCAGTACGGCTGTGACTTTCTTTCCATATAAAAAAAAAAACGTAACAGAGACCTGGCACTCGCTATATGCAATTGGTTTTTTCTCACAAAAAATAATTTATTTTACACTTCACTATATAAGGTATGTTATTACTATCTTATTGCTCTTGTTAAGGTCATATCCTGAGAATTATCGATGAAACTATTTTGAAAATGGTTTTTCAAGAAATTTTAAATATGAGAAGGCCTCAAGGAAATCAATCCAAGGAAAAACTGGAAGAAATAGATTTAATAAAATATCATAGAAAAATTGAGGTTGCCTCGGTGGAAAGAGATGAAAGACAAAGGGTGGTTAATAGCGAAATCAATCACGACGCGAAAATGAAAGGGAATTTGTGCCCTCAAACCTCTGACCCTTCAATTAGTTAGCCAACGTTTTACCTCTGGACTATAAGCGCCAATTAGATATTACTGAACATGAACAAAGAATGGTCACTGTTGAGTTGGCCGTCAATACCATCAAAGAGAAGGTCGGCCCGTCTGCCTCCGCCCTCGGAACGGGGGGTGCAAGGTAGAGAGCGCACAGCGAGAGGGGTGGCTCTCACAAAGGTGAACCCGCTCACACCGCGCTACTGCCTGATGCTGAGATGAGCCCACAAAGCTTTCCTGGGGCTTCATAAACTACGTAGCACCTATTAAATATATAACTATAAGGATTTAAACACTAGTTTTTAAAGAGTTTTTTCCACATCCAAATTAAAAACTAACTAGTGTGTGACCGCGCAGGATAAGTTTTTAAAAATAAACAAGCATGTTTTATTTTATTTTTATAGTAATAAGTATAATCTATTTTTATATTATATCAACTAGGTCATTTTATCGATAGAATACTAACTGCATTGATATTGAAAATATATATATATAACAAAGGGAATATAACATCATCGCGTCTTACATTGAAATATAATAATATTAATAATTATTGAGAGAACTAGTTGCCATAACAATCAAATGTGTTTCTAATAAAGTAAAGAATTAAAGTTAATTATAAAGTGTATAAAAATAAATCAAACTAAAGAAAATTAAAATATATCATCTCCAAATGTTTAAGAAATTTGGAGATGAGATAGGAAATCAGGAAAGAGAGTATTATTTGGCCCTTCGGGAAAATAGTCTCAAAACTGAGAGGCATCAGGATACAGAATTATCTTTCAATGAGTCGGTTAATGTAACCTACTTCTCATTTGAAAGTAATGCTAATATAAATTATCACATTCTTATTGATGTAAAAGTACTTTTCCCGTAGGGGACAACCGAGACTTCCATACAAGCGCCTTAGATAGCTTAATGAACTCAAGGGAAGTATGTAGGTACCACTTAGGTTGGATACGCAAAGCTCTGACGCCATCAGGTCTTACGAAAGTATTTTATTCATATAACAAAGCTGGGAAAACTATAAAAATATTATTTCAAAACTTTAATTAAAGTTATTCAAATTGATCTTTCAAAATTCGTAAATTACTCATATATTCATAGCCGTTAATGTCTTCTAATTTTTTTCAAAATATCGTTTTAAAATCCAACTTTCAACAACAAAACTTCATTTGTGGCTTTCCTGGAACAATATTTTTTAATCTGTATGTTCCTTAAAATATCAAAAAAAAATCTCAATGCATTCTTCATTAATTACAAATATCAATTTATTTTTCAATTAAATTTTTTAACTTCACTTTTAACATGTAGTAGTCAGGTTTTATTAGCACGTGGGAACCAAGCTTTATGCATCAAGTTCGATCAAATTTGAAAAAAATAGAATATCCAGATAGCAATATTTTTCATATTCAGTCAAGTGAAGAAATGCTAGACGATTATACAATTTATTATAGATGTCTCATAGAGACGAAGCTATTATTTTTATATGGGTATTACAGGGCTTACAATCTGTCCTCGGCTGCCTTGAGTGATCACTTTACACAATGTAACGTTCACCAATTCTACCCATGGTCGACTGCCACACCTATCAAATTTTTGGAAGTTTTTACCATGTATAAAATTAATTCACTTTTCAGGCGTATATATGTTAACCATTTGTCATATATACAAATAAAGAATATAGCTTTCATACTTCTATCAAAAAGATTCTCATTAGAGACATCTATGCTATTTCAGGGGAAATGATTATCAAATTTTAAACCATAGATGGCGACAGCGTAGTGTACTTGAAAGGTTTCTACATGGTAAAAACATTTATACAACTTTCAAAAATTTGATAGGTGTGGCAGTCGACTATAGGTAGAATTGGTGAACGTTAGATTGTGTAAAGTGATCACTCAAGTCAGCCGAGGACAGGTCGTAAACCCTGTAGTAGCCATGACTTCCATACTTCCCATATAAAAATAATAGCTTTGTCTCTATGAGATATTTATAATATGTCTTGATGACAATACCTGTGGGGATAAATCCAGTAATTGTGTTCTTGCAAATATTTGAACATACTCAAAATATTGTGATAATAAAATTATTATTTTATTCGAAATATGCGCATATGATTTATTCTCGCAGGTCATTATTAAAAGTGTGACGTACAAACGGCGAGAATTAAATTGATGTAGATTCTCGTGGGAAATCGTAAGCACTCTTCGGAATATAATCTACATTATGAATATATAATCTAATTGCATCACGTCGCTAACTCTGAGAAAACAATATTCATATCTTCCACGAATTACGAGGCAACCGAGACAATATCTTTACGTAAAGGTTGTCACGGATAGCTGTAGCGACGAGCGCGGCCGGTGCTACAGAAATCGGTGAAACTATGTATTAGTGAGTTTTAAGATGATAACATAACAGTTTATTAAATTCGCATTCGAATCACTTTTGCTGGCAATCATAGGACCCTAAGATATCACTGCAGGTTTACAATCATATTATGGATTTATCTGTCAAAAATTCAATTTTATTTAAATTATAATTAATGTGCTTTATCACAAGAACCAGGGCTCGTAATGAACCGGAGTAAAACGAAACGCCGCTTCGGTTGATGGGATTCTCGCAAATATAGCTCCAGCTAGAAATATCCTTTTAATTTCATAAAAATATTCAAGCCGTATGTGCTCTCAACCTTGTCATTGATATAAGCATTTAAAAAAGTCTTTGTTATGCGATTATTTAATTAATTAATAGAATTTGTTTTAATTCCAAATTATATATTAAATATAAAAAAAGGTTATCGAACTACGAGAGGCTACACTATTTTTGTTGGTTGATTTAGGGCCTGAAGCAACTATATAGAGTAATAATCAAGAGTAAGGATCAATTTCACAAATATTTATTTTGAAGTACGTAGACTTAAAGCTTAATATCTCGTACAATCATATTTTCCATAACGGTACATAATTTGTACATATCTTTGAACATTTTCAACTAGTAATTGTCAGTGATCCACCCATAAAATATTGTGAATACGTTTATCAAGTATATTCTGTATTGCATTGAAATGTAAAGTTTGAATACTGAATAATGTAGCTAAACTCAATTGGAAATTTAATTTCCTAAATGAGAAATGTATTTTCAGGATACTTCCTGCTGAAATGACTGAAAAAGAGTTTAGCTTATATTATATGAAAACACGTCCTTTATAAAATGAATTTATTCCAAAGTAATTGCGTAATCTTTTTTCTTTGTGACTGTAACCGATTGTCGGAAAATTCTCGGTATTTTGTGATGGAGGTCTTACGACAGGATGCTTGTTTCCTTCAAGGCTTTTTTCCTGTTAAATTAAGTTGGAAAAAGCTCAATTAGAGGGATTAAAAGTCCCCCGCAGTTCCGAAGGTTTGTCAAAGGTAATGGCGTCAAAAAAGCCTTATTGCGTCACTCTTTCAAGTGCGGAGTAGAGGTTTTAAATGAAAAAAGTATTCACAAAAACAATTCGATTCTCGTTCCGGAGAGATTAAAGTATTACTTGGATTACTGTTTTATAAAATAAAATTATAAAATAATGGTCTTGACGCTATTGTTTAAATTTTTTGATTTAATTTTAAACATCGTCACATAAATGAAAACAATATAAAAATGTTGTATTTTTAATACTTAATGTAGAAACGTTGTGTTTAGTCATTTTAATAAATTATACAGTAACTTTGTATTAAACCACGTGATTTTTTTTCGTGCATCAACCAGTTTATATAAAATATTTTTTCTTCACCAGGGTGATAAAAAACTAAAACTAAACGTCAAATTAATGTCTTGTGTTTCCAAAATTCTATATTAAAAAGATTAAGAAATTAATTAAAAAATAATTCTAGTGCCTGACTACATATGATATATATATTTTTATGATGATGAAAGATGTTGATAATATAATATATTTTTTTTATATACGACTTGTGGTTGAATTGAGTTGGTTATTTATAATATTATGGTTAATTTTGCTCGCTTTACATACTTTATTTATATTTAGTGGTAAACAAACAGTTAATCGGGTGTAAAATAGTGAAAAAAGTGTAACAATAAATTAAACCGTTTACTTTTTTCTCTGAATTAAAATTGACCGGTGATACAATGCTTACAGTAATACTTAACAAATACTACAATTTTACACTTTTGTTTACTATAAAAACATAAAACTTATTTTTATTCTATGAAATTATTAATAATAAATATAATCAGTATCCACGATGATCTCCCAATGAGACATTGATCTATGTCAGTACTGGATGCGTCATTCTTATCCGCAAAACACACGGTTTATAAATTGCTTCGCACTGAACTTTATGCAAACTTTAGTCGAATCTCCGAAGGATATTTCATCCGTGGACACAGCCCATTAGATTATTATATAGGTTAAGATAAGTATGAGATAGATATCTAGCCTAGTTTAGTCACGCTGTTAATTAACCTGAAGGAGAAGGCTTGGACGCGGCTCTAGGGAAATAAGAGCACTGCTTTAGTACTTTAGTAGTGTCTGAGAGTACGGAATGATCGGTGACTGCGACTGCGGTCTCTGTGAAGCTGACTATTAAAAAAGTTCTGGTTGGCTAGTTTCGGTTAATAAGGCTACTAACTGATAAAAAATAAATAATTAATTAGGTTCATGTTTTTTTAAATGATAACCTAAATGAATTCTTACAAAAAAAAAATTATAAGACAAAATCCGATTATATTTTGTTGTAAAGAAAGTGACTGCATCAGTGATAGATAATGAAGCAAAATTAAATTCTTTAAACATTTGCTCAATGTTACATGTATGAAAACTCAAACAGCTCTCATGCATATATTTTCGGTTTACAATACGACCCTTAACAACGAGAAAACACAATTATTTATGCCGGGTATATCATTAACAGTGTGCGACGTAATGACTGATCGCCAATTTACAATAGAAAGAAGGGAGGGATAATCTTTGCTGAAACACTGCGCGAAGAACACTGGATTTAAATAAATTGAAAACTTGAGCATTGGAACGGTAGGTAGTTGTTAAGTGAACGAAGGTTGGAAGATTAATCCGCTAAAATGTACATAAATAAAATAAGTTAAATAATAAATATGTATGTATTTCCCTTTTTAGTATAGTATCGTTAGCTCTGTTAGCAGAACAAAGATTCGCAGCGTTCCTTTTATCGCTTCATTCAACTCACTCTACCCTGTCAACAAATTTTTCCAACGATTTTCTCGTTTCTTATTTCAAAGTGCTTATTTATAGACTGGAAAGCTGTTGAGCACCTCATTAATGCAGCAAGGAGGGAAATATTCATCTTGCCGCGGCCTCACACTTTTCTGCTCAGGGTCAGAGGTGAGCGAGCTGCAAAATTACTGTTCTGGAAATATTGTATACTGAATATGCGGAGAAAATTATATTTAAAAATCTATCAAATTGATTTTTATAAATATTTTTTTTTTGTTTACAGATCGAGATGTCATGGACGACCTCCTATATGACTTATCAGCTGAAACAATTTAAACATAGATTTATACTATTGTCACTACTTTAGTTTCGATAGGTGCAGTTCCTATTATCATCAGGTTTAGATGATAAATTAGCTAATGCTAATTACAGTTTGGTGCCGACCTATTCGGCTAGTGGGGCAGGTTTTTTTTCGATCGTTACAAGAATATGGAAAGAAATGACGAAGTATTGGCGAACGCGTGTTGTTAATTAATGTTTTTTCGATATTTTTAGATTTCTATAGTTTTTTGAAAGGAATCCGTTATAAGATATTAAGCCGCGTTATTATCTTTGGCTTGAAAAAATGAAATTGCTTTGAAATTTTCCAATACAAGAAATAGACACGGCGTATAGCGCATACATATTAGCTTCTCACTATTGATAAAGCTTGTTAGCGGATGCTGTACATATTTTCAACCTAAATAGGGGCCGTTTAATATTTTTTACATGACTGTGGACGAATACAAGCCACATATGGTTAACGATTGTCGAGTCTGGTCGTTCCCTGGAGAAATAGAGAAGTTCCACCAAAGTATTCCAGAGACTATAATGTGGCTGCAAAATTTGTAAATCTAACCACACCATTAATACAATATTTCTGGATGAAACCGTTCAGACATATTAGTATAGACCATCAATACTCCGCTATATTTTTAAATTTTGTCTCTTGATTTTGAATTGATTTTGTTGATGTATTTTCAAATGATTGTCAACAGGGTGAGGTAATCATTTCTTCGTTCGAGAGAAAGCGCTAATAAGCGATCATGGCACGATGTTAGTTGTACTGCTAATATCGGGTATGATAAAACAGTTAACATAATCAGAAAAGTGTAGTAAATTATATAGGTATTTAGGATATTTTTAGTTATAGATGTTGCAATGTTATTATTATCTTGATATTCTTGGCACGATATTTATAAAGAATCAAATATAATACATAAAAGCTAAATACAATGTACACATTATCCTGGACCTCATAATTTTGCATTATTTTCAACTACGATTTTGGCATCAATCCTTCTGAATTCCATATGATATTTTAGGTACTGCCCACGCAAAAACAAAGAAACAACTATTTTCTAACTGCAAAGGTACATTTCATATCCCATCACATAATTGAATTGAATTGAGTAATGTTTATCGAGAAACTGCATTATTCAACTTTTGCCAAGAATGCATCAACTGCAAGGCTCGGTCATAATGTTTTTATGTCGCAGAGGGCTGCGAGTGGTGCTATAAATAGAATGACAAGTAGACTAGAAGAGATTGTACGAGATGCACTTTGAAGGCTTCGCTGCGCTCCTGTTCAAACTGTTTACTCTAGAATTAATCAGAATAACAAAAATAGAAATTAATTGTACACGATCGATACTGAACACACTAGAGCTAGTACCTCCACTAAACCTGGTAACAAAGGCAATTTTAATCTCACAAATGCAGTAAAAAAATGAACGAACTCTTTGAATTCTTTTTATACGTACGACGCCAGAAAAATGTGAAAACAGTGAACCGGGTCAGAAGAGCATTCAATTCAATCTACCACGTCTACCGCCCTTCAGTGATGACCCCCAAATATTGAACAGTTCGATAGTTAGTTATGATAAGATTTGCCGTAAGAAATATAGTTAATATGAAAAGCGCATTTAGTTTATATATTTATTTGTTCATTTAATAACGATAGACTTATCGCTAATTGTTGATGGACTAAGCAGATATATGTATTTAGCCAAATTTCTAATTATAATTTAAGTATTAAGTACGAAGAAAAAAATTCTGTAATTATGAAGTAATCGATATAAATAGTGTAATTTATTTATTTATTTCCATCAACGCCCATGTGGGCTTTTACATAAAATATAATAATATTTAATTTAAATATAACAGTTTAAATATAACATAATTTAAAAACTAAATATAATTCAAGTACAAATATTTATTCAATTCAGGTATGCCTCCTGCAATGAAAAATGTTAACGAAATTCAACTTGTTACCAAGCCGATACATCCGTATTATTGGCGTGTTTACAACATAGTTATTTCTAAAGGTACCTACAAAAAACACTTCATGTTGTATCGTTTGGGTTGCTACTTTATACGAAACCATTTGTGTTAATCCAGGGCAGTCCAACATACTGTTGATAATTTTCTATAGAAATACTATATCGCTCACATCTCTTCTCCAGGCAATTTTTTGAAATTAATTAGACTCATTAAATAATCATAACTTATGTTTTCTATTGTCATTAGTCATAGTACACCCAACGCATGTTTTTTAAAAATCAACTTAATTGTTTTAAAAATCCAATGTATGCACTCTTTGATACAAACGTCTTCTTCATCTTGTGCCGTACCTGTTTTTTACGGAGGTTACATAGTACTATGTTGTTGTCAATGAAATTATCCCATATATTGAACATTCATCTGTAGCACCACATCTCGAAGGCCTCCAGCTTTTTCATAACTGCCATAGAGAGTCCACGTCTCGCAGCCGTACAGGAGCACGGACCAAACAAGGCGCGCGTGGGCGGAGTGGCAGGGCGACTTTTCGGCAGCTGACGTTTCTTATTTTTGTGAAGGCACTCCTTGCCATTTTAATACTTGCTCTCGTTTCCTGTTCAGAGTTAGTATCTAGGTACCAGAGTACTTACAATGTTCGACTTGTTCTCGGCCTTGAGTTCTTACTGTAAGCGTAGTCGTAGCGGGTGGATCGTTTCTTTGCTGACCGATATGATCTTTGTTTTTATATAGTCGATGGTCAGATCTCACCTTGAAAATATACAATTTTGATTTATAATATTTTAAAGAAGGGAAGATAATATTTTCTCTGACTCAGCTCACCTCCCAGTCCTTAATGAAGGTTTCAGGAGATTCTTTAGTCTTTATGGTTTTCCATGCGTTTACAAGAGTATTATAAATTTTTGGCCCATGCAAGAATTGTCTTAAAGTTGTTTACATTCTAGTATGTAAGTATTTAATATTGTTGTGTTGGATATCTACAATCAACTTGTCTATAGTAAAAGTACATGTTAACAACAATAAAATGTTCTAAAAGATATACATATAAAATTGATTTTATCGAAAAATATTGTTGTTGGGCTACCGGGATTCGAACCTGGATCTCTTTTCTAATCAGAGGAAGATACATTACCAAATATTCTATAGAGATAGTATTTTTGACGACAATTTTTCGAACCTATATGTTATATTTTTTCAAATTAATACATCTATCGTTATAAATTTGTATATCTTTCTAATTAATACATTTAATTAATATTTAAAATATCACAGACCGTCTGTTCTGAATAATTACAACTTCACAATAAGAATGTGTTCTTTTTAATAATAAAATGTTCAGTATCGTAAATCTATTTCGTCCCCTTTAAAAGTACGAAACGTGTTAAAATGAAATATTTTAAATATACAGGAATAAAGAATGAAATACGTAATAACTGTTATTATTTTTTATTTTTTAATGAGCTGGTTTGAGTGAAGTTGTCAATATTATAATTAGTCTGCGTGAATGCGAACGTGGCTAAAATCCTGAGGGATGATAGGGCTAAACGGTGAAATGTTTTGGAAAGTGTATAAATATGTAATATAAGTATGATAAAATTATTACTTTCTTCGCACAATAGATGATGGTGGAGATAAAATAAAATAGATACAAAAAAAATACATACTCCAATAGATACTAATCAACCATTTATTATTGTATTCCTGAAACTAAAAGCTAATATTGAATTTATTTTATCTTTATTATAAAGTCTACGGAGTTCAATTCCAAGAAAATAGGTAGGTACAGTAACTTTTTAGATTTTAATTTTAGTGAATGTATTCCAGAAAAAAAAAAAATCAAAAATCAGTTTGGAATATCCTATTTTTGGATAACATGCTCATCATCGTCTTCTGTTGACAACCGAAGTGTCCTTCGTATCGGCGTCTCCGTAACAAACACAATTAAATGATTGCACTGCACGGGGAACTTGGATAAAGGTGAAGGTCACACCCGCTTCAATGCCTTTTAACCCTTTAACCCTTTCAAAGTTGAACCTTTATAATACCAGATAAAAAATATATTTTAGGCTCTGTATAACATTGAAGAAAAGCACTACTTTTTTTTGTAATTTTGTTTTTATTATTTATAAATGTAATTTTGTTAGAATTTAATATTTTAGCCGCGACTACTATTCTGTTTTCTATAGCTTTATTATATTCTATAGCTAGACAGATTTTTTTTTGAGTTGTCGGTCCAGCGAGCTGGGAGATGATCCACGCCTCGCTTTTTAGCACGGACCTTCGTTCAGCCTTAAGATAAATAGAAGATTATTATTTACCAGATTGTTCACCTGGTAAATATTTATCTTCTATAACTCTTAAGTATTTCGGGGAATATTTTAGTTTCTGATTCAACCCTCTGCATAGTTCTTTCCATGACATATCATTTCAGATCACATTAAACTTGTGGATTAGGCCTGTATCAAAATTTAGGTAATGCAATTAATACATTTGTTTTAATTTTTTAAATGCTTCTCTGCCTAGCTGCTTGTCTTAGACTCTTGATTTATTTGGTGAAATTCTCTCGTTCCGATGGTATCGTTTGGTCAAAATTAAAAAAATAAAATCAAAATACATCATTTTAGACATATTAAGACTCCAAGTAATTTAAGATCTGTGGCAAAAAGATCATTACTATCTACATTCAGGCGCTTATTAGATTATGATTATTCAGAGGAATGATTATTATCAATATGTATCACCTTGGCAACTTCTGAGAGTGGCTGATGGGTCGCTCTAGACCAAGTTGCGATAAACAGTTAACTGTCTGAAGGTATATTGGGTTTTGACTGGTTATTGGTCATCAAGAACGGAAAAAAAGAAGTGACATGTCGAGACTTTGGACCCCCGACCCTCCCGAATATGTAAATTTATCATTCATCTCATATTTCCATTTTTATTGGGGGCCAATAATTTTACGCGCCTTATTTAAATCATTTAACATTTCCTGGAGTTTTTTGTCTCAAAAAAGTAAAAATGATCAAGAAATGTCTATTTGTGGAGACTGCGAGGTCTTCAACCAACCTTTAGTCACGCTCAGCCTACTGCGCCTGCATCTACGGGTACACCGGGTAGCCTATCCCACGCTTGTGCAGCCTGCGATCGGCGCCGCGGCTGGACTAATTTTTGGAGCACTTTACTTTTTCCACAACACTCAAATGTCAGAGCGGTTCACTGACTTCATTCGCCTCACGGAGACTGCCACAAATTGTGCTTACTCGTACGGAAAATGTTGCGAAGACGGCCCTCCTACTTGGTGGCCTTTTATGCTTCAGATCACTCGAATGACGGGTGACTGATGTCACGTTCGGCTACTGATGAAGTAATTTGGAAGATTATTTCGAGCAACGAACTATGAATGTTAAGGATAACTGTAAGAGCGCACCAATATTGATTAGATATGTAAAAGCAAAAAGGAAGAAAAAAAAGAGACAAAGAGAGACTTCAAAATATGGTACTGGAGGTGAATGCTAAAAATAATGTGATGGAAAGGAAATGAAATTTTAGAAGAAATATAATCATGAGAACGTTAAAAAACAGACATTTCAAATGGTTGGTCATATCCTCTGGCACAACACATTTGTAATCACAGTGAGAGAAGAAGGAAAACAAATAAGATGGCCGCGAAAACCATTCATGAGTCAGTTGCTGATGCAGAAGCTATAGAGAAGTAAAATATCTGGCGCTGATTAGGAATCGGGGAACTACAACGGCATGCGAATGCTTTAAGAAAAATAAGAAGAACAAGAAAAGTTAAATTTTGAAATATTACATTAATCTTCTTCTGTGGTACAAGAAGTTGGATGGTGCCAAAACACAGAACATAGACAGTTGCGATATTTTGGCGATATTATTCGAAAATAAAACATCGCCCGAGGGGTTTTTGAAGGCACACGCTCACCGAGTTGATCTTTAACGTAGTGGGTGGATGGCTCTTGTCAAGTCGCCAATAATAGCATACTTTGGGACTGCTCTAGGAATGTACATTTTGGGGGCAGATAATTTAAGGAATCGTTTTAGCATGGTGGCCACGACCGTTCTGTTAAGCACGAAACGACAAAGGAGAAGAATAGAGAGTGGATATTAATTACGTGTTTGTTAAAAAACAAAATTCACATTATGTGCAGGTTTACTATCCTCAGAATACCACGCATAGTCAACACAAATAAGTAATTTCGCGACGTCTTTTGGTAATTTCTCGTCTTTATTTACTCAACCCCGAGCGGCTATTGTGGCCGCTTCGGGGCTGATAGTGGCCGCCCAGCGGCCAGAGTTTCCATGAAATATATATTTCAATGTGGAAATCTCTTATTATATTCCTTTAACAATGCACCGTGTAGTGTAAACAAAATATTAGTAAAATGATACATATGTATATGTATGTATATGAAGAATATACTTAAAGAAATGAAATGATACGGATAGGTAAAAAAAAATTAACTTAAAATCGTAAGTGAATACGATATCTTTATCAGTGACACGTATTGGACAATGTGGAAAGTTTGTAAATGAATATTAATATTCCTTATTATTTTTTGCTAATCTGTACTGCCATCTAGCAGATTTCTAAAGAAAATACACTAAGAATGGAGGATGCATCGTAGCGCATTTATATTATTAGATTATGTCACAGGTTAGTAACGTCATCATTAGTCTTGTCGGGGTGCATCAAAATCAGCTTTCCGATACTTACATAATATAAAGCAGAAAATGGATCAATAAGCTTTATATAATAAATACTGAACAATCCGTGTGCTGTAGGGTGAAATTAATTTTGAATTAGAAACATCCGTGTCGTGTTGGGTAACAACACTCCATGCTGCCAGCCACCGCGCCGCTGCGCCGCTGTGCCGCCGTACCACTGAGATGATCTATTGTAATATCTTCAGCTTCATCATTAGAGTTCTTGCACAAGTTTGAGACTTTGATGTATCGTCTCGGAGATCCACAGGCTTTAGGGTGTGTGCGCGAAACTTTTGTCGCATCATGATTGACGTATTCCGGAATATTTACCGCCGACAATTCCTTGCCGGTGATATAAGATATGATGATTTTTTTTTGATAATAAATAAATGATTTTTATAACAGAAATGTAATAGTACATTAATTTTATGCACCGCTAAATAAGAATGATATTGACTTACGGGGGTGACTTTTGATTTGTTTTTTTGACAATATAATAACATTAAGATCTAATTATTATAACATCGCAAAGAAAAAAGAAATAATTTAGAACAAAAAACCATTTGAAGGGGAGGTACAACTTTTTGCTAAGTATGTTGGAGAATTTTTCGTTATTTAAAGACCTTTTTTTGTGTTTGATTATATAGTCTCTGATCAATATATGAGACACGTCGTTATTCTACTTCTATTTTATACCCTTTTAGAATTAAATGTTCATTTGTTTTGCTCCAGTCTCATAGTGATCCAATAAATGAGTTGGACATATTCTCCAATTCATTATTAAGCCACTGAATACTTCAACTAAAACAATCCTTTTTTTTGATACCATGTTTGTATATATTGGTGCTAAATATTTTAAGTTCATTTATGTAATTATATTCTTATATAGTATATTAACTTGTTTAGATATATGCCGTAATCGCAATTTTAAGTATATTGTCAGACTACAGGGTGTGGAGTGTAGTCGCATTACAGTGAACGCATTTGGTGAGTATTTTGAAGAAGTTTAGCGGTAAGAGATTAGTTAAATTACTACATTTTAAAATATAATATAAACCATGATTGTTATGTGTTATGTTATTAAACATTGTAAATGCTCTGTAAAATATTAAATAAAATAATTGTGGTGAATTTAATTTAATCATGTTTGAAAAAAATGCAATAACACTGTTTTTTATATAGAGATGTTAAATTTAGAATAGGAAAATCACGGAAAACCGATTGGTTAATCTCTTACCTTTTGTAATAAAACTTTTTTTGAATAACAATTATAGGTTTGAAAGATGTGAGGCAGGTTTCTTCCCAACCTATTATTCCGACATGTAAAATTGATTCAACTAGTGCATATTTCTATTGAGGCGATGAATTGCGGGCGCGATGAATCGTTTCGACGGTGAATTGTAGGCAGAAAATTGACGGCGGTTAATTGCTAGCGGTAAATGTTCCTTGATCCGCGATTGACCTCTCGCTATTCGTCTTTCTGTAATAGATTTTCAGTGACCAGTAACTTGTCTAGACTCAGACCACAAATAACCTCAATTATTGGTTTTAAACACAAACGTTTTTAAAGTATTTTTAATAAAACGTAATTTTGCGCCCTTAACATTTCTCCAGGAGCAACCTGCTTCGACTGCTCCTCGGTGTAATGCCACTGGCGGCAATATTTACAGGTGTCTTACATATGTCGGTGCTTCAGATCATCGCTCCAATAGCAGAGGCACGGTAGAATGTCAGCCTAACTTACGCCGTCATAGCGGGCGCCCCGGTTCCTCAGCCCGAGCGGAATCTAATGATGAAATCGTGCTCAAGGCCTTGCTTAATTTTTCGACGCATTCACTTCATTTTTACTGTTTCCAAGAGCAACTGTATATTATATTTACGCAATTCCTAGTTTACTCTATCTATCTAGGTATCATTTTTAAATAAAAAGATGTTGAGTAATTATCAATACTGTATCTAGTTAAACTATCAACCATTTGCCTAAGATGAATCATTACATTTTTTGGGCACGTATGAGAAGGAAGATGGCTCGGAGAAGCTTCTTATGGTGGGCCACGCCGAAGGACGCGGATGAAGAGAAAGATCCCGCACCTGTTGGACCGTCCGAGTGGAAAATGTGTCATTTCTTTGGTGACAACCCTAAGATCTGCAGGAAGCCGAGAAAAGTGGTGGAGCATAGTCAAAACGGTGGGAGTTCATGGAGGTCACGATTGTCAGTCATGACTGGATGGTGATGGTCTAGTTAAAGAAACGACGTTTTATTTCGATGATGTAAAGAAATACTGAGAACATCTACGATTCTTATATTTAGATATATCAAATAAAATAATTATAATATACATTTAGTGAATATGGGGCGATAATTCCAAAAAATATTTCGCGTCTTGAGCGATCACCTAAACTGTATTGGGTTCGGGAAAAGATTTTGATTTCTCATAATTATTTTTTATCTCACGTATTTTTAAAATACATTATGAAAACAGAAAGGCCGTCTCTCTCACAGAAACGGGGACCTGATCAGACAATGTAATGGTTTACACAGACCAAAATCGCAATAAGAGTATTCTGCAGGTGATACCGATAAAACTAGTAGGTCCGTTTGTACATGAGTAGTTCATAGTCCATGTTGTAATTGCTTTTCATACATACGCCTTATGTATGATATATAAGATGTATGATTAAGAGGTAAATATTAATTTCGGTCTGATACTTGTAAACTAATTTATTGCACAATTACTTGCCCGTCCGAATATATTATACACATCAAGTATATAGTTTCTAACAAGTCACATCTCAAAAATGATAAAAAAATCTCGACGGAACACAATTATACAAATAATAAGGAAAATATTTGAGCTAGAAACAATATAACTGTATAAATGAAAAATACTAGATTTTGAGCAGCTGACGTCATTTATAAATGTTATGTAAGAAGAAATCCAGCCGCGTCACAACACTAAATATTCATAAGCATTTCATGAAAATTAAAAATGTACATCGAAAAACATTTTCTTTTTAAAAATAAATCCCAACTTCAAGTTTAATATTTGTTCCATTAAAAATAACAACAAGAATTTAAAATATATAGTTTGGGCGTAATCGTATGATTATGTAATTACAGAATGAATTGTAATTTGTTTTGTGCCACAAATAAATGTGCGAGCCAGAGACTAATTCGACAAAATATTAATTTTAAATACCTATGCAATATGTATTTCTCGGGATTCTGGGATTTCATTGTTATTTTGATGGCAACTAATGATGACGCGCATCTTGGAAGCATCTCTTCGCGCGAATTATAATAATTCATTTATATGCTCTTAATATTGAAAATGCGCTTCCAAGAAACGAACAATAAATAGTTATCGATATAATTGAGCATTGATATTGCGCTTTTCTTCATAAAACCATAAAACTTCATATTTAAATATATCTTTAATACAAATTAAATGTATCAATTAGAAAGATATACAGATAAAAAATATTTATTTATTTTTGTTGCCTAAAAATTGATTTTATCTGTATATCTTTATAATGAATATATTTAATTCGTATTAAAAATATCACAGAACTACGTTCTGAAAAACTACAACTTCACAAAGATAATGTATTCTCCTTAAAAAAAATTTATTAAAATATATCATTAAATTTAAAGAGAGTGAATAGGTTACTAATTGAATTATATAAGGGAGTGTAGGAAAATTATTACAGTTGCGACTAACATCGTGAATGTGAGAAACGTACTTATATGGAACTAGGGGTTGCAAATTTTGATGAAATAAAAAAATTCGGAATTCGAAATTCGAATATAAAAATTCGGTCAAATTTATAAAGTTTTGGTATAATTGTTTGGTCAATACTAATAATAAAATACAGCTTATTTAAGATAATAAATATAATATAAAAATAATATAGAAAATTCAATTCGTACATAAAATAAACATTTTGGAATTCCATTATATAAATATAATATTAAATCGTTTTCTTGCCTAAAATATGTTTTGAGGAAGCAGAGATCACGGTCCCTAGTCTCGATACTTTGGTACTAAAGTGGGCTGTCATTGAGAAAGCTCGCTCGGACTCCACGCTCGTTGGTGGAAACAAAATCAAAAATGAGTGTACGGACTACTTGAATTTTTCCTCGCACGCCATTCTCTTCGAAGAATTTCATTTCGGGCTTATTTTTTTAAATTAAGCTGTGATTTGATGCTTGTTAAGTTGAGCTGGACGGTATGTTAGACGTCAAATTCGACTAAATATTGTTCTCCAACTTTTGCATTAATAACCGGGGCAGTGCATAGTGATTAGTTTGTTTTTCCAAAATCACTTCTTTTATATCGTCAGATTCCGACTGGGTAGGTGGCTACGGAAACATCCATATTTCTGTTGAATATCAATCTTTACGTAAAGTTTTCAATAACTTTGGCTTTTGTATTTGAAAGTTTTTTGAATCTCACTTTTTCCACCGTTATGTAAATACCGAAGTGTTCTAAATACATTTGTTCGTCTTTGGCTTATGCGATCTTCTAAATTGTACTTCAACTTTAGTGAGAGCTCATCAGATTACAAATTTTCAAGCATAAAAGACAATGCCGTATCAGCTTCACTGGTAGAAGTGCAGAAATATTGTTGTTAATCGACAAAATTTCAGCATCTTGAATATCAGTATCAGACGCGATGTTAATCAATGCTTTTCTAACACAGTTTTGTAGATGGTTAAATCTTTCAAGCATTTTTAGGAACGATCCCTTCAGAACACCCCAATTGTTCTGCGATTACTCATTGCGTAGCCGTTAGTCTGTGATCGTAACGACATATTATTTTTATATATTTAAATTTCGGAATTCGCTTTGAAATTTTCGGAATTCTAAATTATTTTTAAGAAGACGGATTACGGGATTCTCAAAATTTAGTATGCAATCCCTAAACGAAACTCACTAACAGATACCCTTGCGGATATCAATCCTTTCAAGGGCAACGGAATTCGTTGTGCCAGCGAATAAACGGGGCCTAAAAGACTTATCATTGTGGTATCGTAATTCCAGAATCCTCAGCATGTAAACTGGATCGGACCAATAACTTGGATAAAAGAATGAGAAACTAGTTTTAATTTAATTTTGTCGTGCGGATTTTAAATGAAACGAATTAAAAATGTGACTTTAAGATAGAAATAACATAAAAGTTGATAAAGTAAAGTAGAGCGAGGAGGGAGATCATATCAAACAGCGGGTTGTGCGGTATTAACTGTCAAGGGGCTATTTGTGGACGCTTTATCACATATTCTTAGCCGAGATTGCGGTCAGCCGGGCTGGTGGGGTCCTTGGCAGGGATGGGGGTTGGGGGCGGGGGCGTGAATCAAGGGCGAGTCGCGTGCAGAAGTAGGTCATATTACAATGTACTAACACTACAATTTGTGATGCATAAAAAAAGAGAAAGCTAAAGAATTCGGAACTTTGGAAACGGTATGCCGCTCCAAATATCCAGAGGAAGGTGAAAACAAGGAGACTGCAGTGGGCGATACGTGTAACGAGAGGAGATAAGTCCTGTTATATGCACAAAGCCATCATACATAAGTGAATAGAATCAAGACCGAGGGGAAGACCAAGACGACGGTGGGTGAATAATATCAAGACAGAACTGGAAGGAAAGAGGCGAGTGCCCGGCAGACCACTAGCGGAGGAATGGATATAGTGACTGCAGTCGTGGACTTCCCGAGTCTCACGAAGCCGATAAAGAAGAATTAGTTATGTCGTTTCCACACGTTATTGGGATGTTGCGGTTTTGAGTTATTAACTAATAACAGGTCCTATTAAATCAGCTCCGATGGTGGCCACTAAAATATTTGACCCGATATATCGTTTACGACCCGTGGCGTAATATATCGAAATCTCGAAAGAAACTACATACACCATCAGTAGTGAAATCTACGATTCAACCTTTAAAATGATACCCAAATTAAATTAAAAAATAGTTTTTCAAAAATGTAGTAAATGACAATACTTAATCATAAATATGAATTAAATATATTAATTATAAAGATATACATATAAAATCAATTTTATCGAAAAATATTGTTATTGCGCCACCAGGATTCGAACCTGGATCTCTTCCCTAACCGGGGGAGGTGCTTTATCCAACTAAGCTACAGCGACATTATTTTTAGCGACAATTTTTCGACCATATATGTTACCTTTTTGTAATCAATACATTTATTCGTTCCATCATTTGACAGAGCCATCTACCTTATTTTTACAGAATCTCAAAATACCTTTGAGTAAATATATAATACCGGTGGCGCAACAACAATATTTTTCGATAAAATTGATTTTATATGTATATCTTTATAATTAATATATTTAATTCATATTTAAAATATCACAGACCATCTGTTCTGAATAATTACAACTTCACAATAAGAATGTGTTCTCCTAAAAAAAAAAAAAACTTAATCTGTCCGGCAATCTTTTATCATCAGTGTATGCATGTATTATATTTTTGAATTGTTACTAAGTTCATTAAACTATGTACATGGTTTGTTTGGGAATAATGTAAAATGCTTTTTCTTTCTTTTTTTGTGATCCAACGAAACTCGAAAGTCTATAAGCGAGCATTATTTATCGCTAGACATCGAGTGGACACGACCCAATTGTATATTTCTCACGTCCTCATATAATTCATCCATCTCAGTTTCAATCTTTGTCCTTGACATTAGATCGTGATGGCTCGGGTGAGAGGACATTGTTGATATCACTTTCTAAATTATATTGTATTGTATTCTTTTCCTTAACCTTTTCTCCATTCCTCCTGTCAGGTTACATCGTCTCGAACCACCAGTCTTGCGGAGGACTTAACTATCGAAGACCCGCAATCTGTTTTCCCGTGCCGAGGTAAAGATTCACATCCATACAGGGCGAGCGGTTGTGTCGTCATTGTAAACATTTTAATATTTATATTCGTGACAAAACAACCGTCTCTCGGGACCGGAACGGCTATCACCTCAGGGCATCGTAAAACATCTGACGATCATCTCGAAGGCGACAGCTCGTGGTCTGTGGCGTGATGTGCTCCTAAATGACGCAACTGTAATGCAATTAATTATCTTTATGGTATTTTGTACGAGCCGTGAAAACTTCAAAGTGAGGTAGTTAATGATGAGATAACATTTTTCTCTACCTGTACAATGGAGTGTAGAGGCAGTAAACAAGAGTTCAGCGGTACGGTTCACTCTTCACATACTTGTTACTATCTGAATTATTGTCAAGCCACACACAATGCGGGTTGCACAAGAAGTGCATTCAAGTGTGAGTTTTCATTCGAGCCTTGCTTTTTCAATTGGGTTCTCCGTTCTGAAACAATTAAGTCGAGACAGATTTATTTTGTAGAGTCTAGCGATTGTGTAAATGTAACGCTACATCCATTAAATTAAATTATTTTAAACACGGCGGCAAAATGTACGCATTCTGTTTTTTTGTTCTATAATTTCTGCAACAATATATCAAACACGGAAAAAGCGTGATATTTGTTTGGACTTGCTCCACTTTAGAGCTTAGTACCCTTATTATTATTTTTTGAGTCTCTCTGGCTAGAAAGGGCTCTCTCAATATTACAAAAATGATTTTTAATTAATGAAAACTTCAATATCAACTGTTAGAAATATTAAAAATCTACGCATGGGAATTTTCAGTTGACGGACATTTCAATTTTATTTAACTTTTTCTTATGCCTACACGTATTTCAGCTTATACTTATTTTAACTTTCTTTAAATTTTTTAAATACATACTTTAATAATGTTTATATAACTCAATACCGTGTTTGAATAATTGAGGAATCTTATTATTATATTTTTGGTTATAAACTATTAAGATTTATCAAATATATTTTCTTAATCATGCTGCAAAATAAAATCAAACATTTTTTTAAACGCTGGAAGCATAACACCAAAAAGCACATACACACTTTGATGTTATCAAACGCACACATTTGCGAATTAATGGACATAGAAAAGATTGCCGTCCGTACTCGGCGCTGCTCGGTATTCAGATTAAGTTTTGATTTAAAATAGGGGTGTGGAGGGAGGGAGGTCTTTTTGTTTTGCGCAGGCCCTAATAATAACGATGTATGTAAAATTTGGTACAAACAGGGGTAGGGTCAAATGTCCAGGGGAGTGGGGTAGGGTGACTACATTTTCTTCACCAACATAACAAAATTTGTATCTCGTTCAATTTGATACTAATTTATATGGAGGGCAGAGAGTGGAGTGTCCAGGTGAGGGAGGTGATACATATTAATAACAGGAGGCGGCGATGAGGGTACCTCTGTGTTGCGGAAGGTCCTAAAGATAAACTATACAAAGTAAGAGAGTACAGAAAATAGACAGATTTATATATATAGAATGAGAATATAAATTTCTACATACATATGCCTGATCATGTATAATAATTTTATTGTATTCGCAAATACTCAAATATATTTTTCTTTCGATACGTTAGTGGTTAGTTAACTAATTCTAATAATCTATTCTAGTTAACAGCAAAAAATTACGGAATACAGTCAAGCTGAGGATTATCAACGTATTCCAATAAAATGAATTGAAATAATAATTTGTGAGTGGCGTCTATTTCACGAGAAGCACAATGTAATATCAAATCTACGAACACAAATTCGTTTACAGAATATGCTACGTTTTTGAAAATCTAATATTTTCGTCAATTGGCTGAAAAGGCTTCGAGTTCTGAAAGGTCAATTATTCCTGAGAGAATTAATGGCACAATAGCACTTTACGTTGGAAATATTATTACATTAAACATTGACATTTTAGATCTTCAACGCTATCAAAACAATTCTTCTTTAGAAGCTAATGCACATTTTTCATATTGTTCATTCATTTAGTTTTTATTTTGTATGAACGTATTTACAAAATTTTAGCTAACAACTTTTAATACACAGTCAACTTGACCAATTTCAGTTATGTTTGTTGACCAGCTACCACGGGTACATGCTTTGTTGTCAGAATAGTTAATACTTTTTTTTGTTAAAAGTAAATATTTATACAGTGCCAGCAGATTTTTCATGTAAGTTTTTTAATAGTTATTATTATTTAGTTGAAACGTGGTCTGCAATGGCACCTATCGTGGATGAGATTTATCTCGAAAGTCGCGTAACCTACTACAGAATTGAGCGTGATTAATTTGTTATTGTATTTTACACGCTCGTGGTACTGATACCACCTTTATCGACAAACCTCTCAGAGATCACAGTCTCATTCATGTACCATGATAATAATACAATACAAGATCGGAGGACTATGGGGGACATTGGCAGAGAAATAAGTGACTACTCTTCACTCACTTGAGTGATGTTGGTATTGGTTAATGTGACTGTTATCACCGTTTTAATACTATTTATTATTTAGAATAATTCATTATTTATACTCTTTTTATTTGTATTTTAGACCTTCAATATTCGTCATAAAGATGAAAAGATGAAATAAATTCGTATGTCACATTCAATCGACAGTTCATGTTTTAAGAACACGCAGAGACACGCGCAAGCACCACAGGTACGTTCACGTGATCCTGTGGGGTCAATAAATAATACATATATGTACAAACTGCGAACAGAATACAGGTGAATATTATGTTCCAGGCCGATTTTCTTTGACTGCCATTTTGGTTTGGCAGATATTTGTCAATTTGCATTTAGTAGTCATAGAGAAGTTGATTACAATTTATTATGAAGCATCTGACGCTTCAATAACGTGTTAAAGTCATTAAAACATTTTATCTAAATAACGATGGCAGTGCTGTAACCATTAATGGTGATCGCTATCGTCACACGTTGGAAAACTTCTTGGTGGCCGAATTGGGTAGATTGGGCCTGCAACACGTGTGGTTTCAACAGGAAGGTACCACCTCGTACACAGCCCGAGCTACGCTTGAAATTTTGGGAGAAATTTTTCCCGGCCGTATAATGTTAAAAAGTGGTGATATTAAAAACTGGCCTCCTGGATTTGACGGCTCCCGACTATTTTCTGTAGGGTACTTGGAAGGAAAAGTCTCAAGCTAACAAAAATTCCGATGCTACAGGACAATATTCGAAATTAAATTGTTGAAATAATACGCGTTGGTTCATCTCATTTTTGTCGCTTACGTAACGTTCAAAACGAGTGATAAAAAAGTTTTCTAAATTAAAGTGATAAGATTCGCATTGCAAGACCTTGCAGAGTACTTACTGTTAGAATCTGTATCATCATCAAATACCGAAACCCGCTATTCATTGACATCTGCATCACACCTCGTATCCATTCTGCTATTTCTTGCTTCGTCTTGGATTCTCTGAATAAATATTAATAGTAATGTTTATTAATACGTAATTAATTTACAACATACACTTTTAAATATAGTTAAAATACAAGAATACTTACTTTATATTGACATTCATCGTTCAAAAACGGTTAATTGCTCATTTCGGGAAAGTAAACACATCAAACTAACGTAAACGTCAAATGTCGAATGAAGCGTCCTACACGTGTTGCCATAAGCAAAATTACTCGCGCGGGCATTTGTTTTTGAAAATGAGATTTTAAGAGGCCTATGTAATTGCTACATTGGATAACTATAAACTTTGTTCACGCAACGCAATTTCTGTCAAATTATTTGAACCTCGTTTAAAAGTAAACGAGTTTTAATTCAAACTCGATTACTCTCAGTTATGGTTACCGAAGATGACGCAACCGGACCTTTGAGAAGTGTAGCACGAAAAAATAACTATTGTATTGTATCATTGTACTGATAACAAATTAATAAATAAAAAATAAAAATAAAATATTGTTACTCAATACTGCACATTATATTTTATATTATATGGATAATTAATTAATAAATAAGAAATAACATAAATTCCTCAATATGCTGTATTTTGTAATTTTTGATGTATTTCATTTGCTATGATGACCGAATTCAAACATTTAAGAATTATTCCTGTATAGTAGTGATGAAATAAACCGTGATTATGACTGTGATTGTGATTGGTGATTGATTGTAATGGTCCGTGTCTACGAATAAGATTTTTTTAAATTATTTTCGACTCGACAGTTTCTGAGATACAAATTGCGCTCGTATGAGGTTTTTTGGAGACAACTCTCGGCCTTCATTGTCCCCGTGCACACACCGTGTCTCAGAGATACGCCGTCTTACGTCTCATTTCATATTCATAGTGCGTTGAATGTCAAATATATCTGTCGTTCGTTAGTTGGGTGATTGAATTGAATCTTCCCAGCAGCAATTAAAACGAAATAAATGTTTGTAATTGAACGCCATATATTATTAATTAACATTTAATGAATTGTGTCTACCTTTCCGAAAATATTATTGTAGGGGTCTATGATAATTTGAGGTAAGGTTTATGTGCATATATCGAATCGTCGTGCAAACTGGCTTGGGTTTTGTTTCGAGTTGTCTCTTTCTATTAATCTCAAACTGATGCTTGAGTTTACCTTCAGATCAAAATCTCAACACGTACATGTATCTCACGATATATCACAATTAAACACGAAGTTTATCTCAACAAAATCTTTGAGACTATTCCATCGTGTTTCCTCCCGTGAACGGGCCTTCGCGACGATTGGCAACTGTGATTGCTCGTCGGATTACGAATAATTACAGTTACCAATCATCGTTACGATCGAACGCCAAACACATAATCACAGTCACAATCACGGTTAAACTCACGGTTTAGCTCACACTACTACATGGGTAAGAATAATATTACAATACATACTGATACACGGATATATTACTCCGTCACACCATTTTTCCACTAACCAAAATTACGAAATGTTTGAAGATATATCTTAGAGATTAGGCAGAGAACACACAAAGATTTCTTAACGCGCGCGCAAATTGCGGTACAGATCTGCAAAACGATTACTGCCGTCACGCGAGTCTGCTGCCTTTCATCGTCGAGGCATTTCATCACCGAGCGACCAGGCCATTTCATCTTAGGGACGATTCAGGGTCGAGCGTTTCGTCGTTGGCAGCTGCATTAGTGAGCAATTATTCATTTCTTCATGGACACTTCTTACGCAACAGACCGCCTGCGCCTGGCATGACACGCTTCTTCAATTAAATACAACTAATGTTTTATTTAGTTCTTATACTGCAATTTAAAATATGAAATATAACAGAATATTCTCAGTTAAAAACTCAATACAAAATACTATTTTCAACCCGAGAAATTGTATCTGTCTAAACTGTAACTAAAAACGAATTTCAAAATAAGATATTATTTACAAAAAATCAAGATATCTTATATTAATCAGAATATTTGCGATAAGTATATTATTAAATGGCAACGTATTAATAGATAATATAGTACCTATTTCACGCACGTAGATAATTTTCTGTAAATACATATTTATATAACTATACAAGAACGAGGTAGATAGCAAACGTGATAAAAATGAATGTAAGTAAATATATTATGGGCAGAGTAAGTTCAAAATATATAATGGATCAGATCTTTTCTCTACGAGTGATGACGGAAAAGTTTTTAAACCAAAAATTTTTTGCGCCTTCGTGGGCATATGATAGAGTTACAAGAGAAAGGTTATGAAATGTACTCTCTGATTACGGGATGAATAGTAAACTTATACACGCAATCGCATCCCTATATGAAGGAAGTTCTGCATGTGTAAGAATCAATGGAACATTCACACCATGGTTTGACATTACAAAGGGTGTCTAGCAGGGTTGTGTAATGTCTACAATGGCTGTTCAACTTGTATATGGATAAATGTGTAAAAGAACTGGAATGTATGAATGTTGGAGCAAAAATGGGCGATTTTATTGTATGCTGTTTATTGTACGCCGATGATGCAGTACTAATGGCGAAAAATGAACAAGAACTACAGAGTATAGTGAGCAGAATGTACGATGTATGCAAGGAAAATGACCTCATGATGAATGTTAACAAGTCGAAAGTAATGGTATTCGAGAAGGAGGAAAGCAAGACACCGCGCTAAATACTTGGAGGTAATGTATGCTTGGAACAAGTAGATGAGTTTGTGTATTTGGGAAGTATGTTTGATAAAAACGGAAAGGCTGAGAATGATATCGAAAGGAGGATGACTGCAGGAAATAAAGTGAACGGAGTTCTGGTACCGACACTGATGTATGGAAGTGAGGCCTGGAGCTGGCAGAAGAGGAACGAAAGTAGACTGAAAGTAGCAGTGGAAATGAAATCACTTAGGCGTATATGTGGCAAATCTATTTATGACAGAGTAAAGAATGAAAAAACAAGGAAAGAATGTAAAGCTGATATTAGTATTGTGAGTAAGATTAAGATAGGATCACTTAGATGGTCATATAGAACGGATGAATAAGGAGAGGATGGTAAGAAAGATATATGACGCGAGTGTTGATGGCACTAGAAATAGAGGACGTCCGCGGAAAACTTGGCGCGACCAGGTAAACCAGATAATGGAGGATGGTTCTATTAGAAGCTTCAACAATCGGTGAGCTTGTATGAAAAGATGTATGAATGTGGATGGGGCGAGAATTGTGTGTCTGGACAGAAGAGTGTGGCGCTTTATCCCCTCTGATGGTAAGTAAGTAAGTAAGTATCTTTATGTAGTTTGCTGTCTTAATAAAAATTCAAGTATAAAATAGCAACAACGGCAAGGCGACGGTGAAATAGCGACAGCAAAACGTGAGGCTGAAACAACCCCTTGTACAATCGGCGTACGACGGCCGCAACCCTTCCTTCCTACCAGCAGGTAATGTAATAATGCGCTTGTATAAAAATATTCTCAGGGTTTCACGGCCGTTCGGAATCTTCTGCGTAGGGTTTTTGAGCTACTACTCGCACACGGCAGAATAGTCCAGAAAACTGTACACAGAAGATGTGCTCGTATGTCTGAAACATCCGATTTCGCCTTCATTCTCAGTAAGATTGCAATGTTATTCAGACAAAAAAAAAGTGTAATTATCTGAAGAACACTAATATTAGTATATTGATGTATTGATAAATACAAATTAAAACATTCTAAACACAATCAATATGTCATTTCCATTTTCATCTCTATCCAATACCGACCAGCTGGTCTTGGACCGCGGAATATGTGTTATATACGAACATGTTGTGGTGAGCCTACGCATTTAAATAGATTTTGTATTTCAATTCTATTCACATTTATATTTATTTTGAGAATAGTATTTATTTGCTTTATTTGGCTATGTTAGCTTATCATGTATTTGATAATACATAAAGTTGAAATTTTTTGTTGATTATTAAATTCGGAATCAAAAATCATGCAGCATCAGCCTGAGTGATGTGGCCAGTGAAGCTGGATTAGCAATATCTTATAAATACGTAATTTTATGTTTATTTTTGTATGCTTATACTTTGATAATCTGTCCTATTTTAATTTGATCAATTCCGGAAACACTGGTCGTAGCCGCGCGGCGACCACCATTTGCCGAGCAGCTAGCGACGAGCTTTCTGCTAGTGTGATATGTTTGAAGGTTCAGCTACTCTCGTTCGCGTGATCCATTACATAGAAAATAATTTCAAAAGTTTCAACTAATACCGATTGAGTTGAAGAGAATGATCCCGCGCAGTCAAACTATTCTTAGAACCAAATCTGCTTCTAAATCGGTAAATTGAATACCGAATACACGTGAAATTGTTTTAAATTGAAAAACTTTTAAGCCTTTAAGAAATTAGTTTAACCGCTAACCTGCTGCCCATATTGAAATATTACATTTTGGCTCCCCTTGTCGACGAGGCTTTATTTCAGTTTCCGGAGAGTATTGAATTATTCGGAAATATCTATTAAAGCTGACAACAGATATATTAATATAAACAAAATAATCTTAATTGAACCTACAATGACGAATATATTTAGAACACCGATGAATGAAGACAATGAATTTGTATCACATTATAAATATTATTTATTAGGATGAAGACAATGAATTTGTATCACATTATAAATATTATTTATTAGGAATACAAATCAGAGATACATATATTAGTAAGATGTTGTTTTATTTGACAACAAAACACAAAACAATCTGTATTTAGATATTATTAAGGAGAACACATTATTATTGTGAAGTTGTAAATATTCAGAACATAGGTCTGTGATGTTTTAAATACTAATTTAATGAATATATTTATAATTAATATAATTTAATGTATATATTTATAATTAATATAATTTAATGTATATATTTATAATTAATACATTAAATTAGTATGTATTTACTTAACAATTGCCTGTATTTAGAGTAAACACAATTTAGTAAATATAGTTAACACAATGGCAACAGTTTGTAGTCGTGAGTATTGTACAAAAATACATATACTTCTAATCTAATGAGTATACAAGCTTCCCCAAACAAAGTGTAAGCAACACCAAAACAAACTAGACGGAGAAATGGTATAACTACGTCACAACATGTAAGGGCATGGGCAGGGACTACATTAAATTATATTCATTATTGTTCTATAATATATTCTAACGGTGCGTGTACGAGAATGAAACTTTTGTATCGACAGACAGTCACACGCCCAGAACATTACAGGGTTGAGCGCGAAGTGAGCTATGGTACGTGCATTTGTAAGCAGAGTAGAATGACGTAACTCATACATATTATTTTTCACCAACAAATCTCTTGTCCGCGGAATGAGACATGATGAGATAAATCTCAGTACCGTGTTCCACTATTTATACTGTGTTGATATTTTGATCTGGAGATAAACCCAGAGATCAGCTTGAGATTGGTAGAAAGAGACAAAAACTGAAACCTGTCTACATGACGTGAACTACGAAAACCGAGAAATGTCTTTAAATAATCTCACGGGAGCATTATCCATGTATCGGAGATTTAATTTATCATTTGTTCTCACGCACTCAAAGGGCTTAAGTAAAAATAAATCTGGTTTCCCGTCGCTAGACGAGTGCCTTGCCGCTAGGCTAAACAAACCGGTCCGTTACACAAATATTCATAAGTAGGTCCTCCATAAAAATCACAACTTGTTTTGTTTTTAAATGGCAATGATTCGAGTGCCCCTCTAAAACTTTCCATTAACTCTTAACCACGCGGCATCCGCTTTCAAGTCTCACGAGTTCAATCTTCTTCTGTGAGATGGCTTTGTTTTGGAATTAAAAGGACGGTGAAATCGCCGATTTAAAGTTATTTACAATCTTGAAAATATAAAGTAATCGGTGTGAACCACAATGAATCCTGCAGACTATAATTAAATAATGGAAAATCGTAGAACAATTTAAATATCGAGCGGCCAGGTAGGTGTTCAAAACCAAGACCTACATAGGATTCTAGTGGATTCATTTCAGTGTAGAAAATTTTCCGTTGCATTAAAATTATTAACAATGAGTTGACAAAATGGCTCCACCTTTGTGCGGGGCCGAGCCCGATCGCGTTTTGCAATATAGTTAGCGATGATTGTGGGCGATTAGCGCCTGGAGCATGGAGGCGTAGGTCGAAAGGGTACCGTCCGGTGTTCATTTTTTGCGATACCGTCCGCGACGGAAACATTTCAAATTAGTTGATTAAACACATTACTTCATGGAGTCGTTAGCTAATATTTAGATTCGCCGAATGGGCGGTTTAATATTCTTATTTAGCAATGGGAGCAGCTCTGTAACACATTTGTTTGAATGTGTTGGCAGCCATTTAGCGTGTTTAACTAGGAATATGGACAGCCAGAACAATTCCAGTCTAGAGAGATAAGTTCAACAACTTATATAGTTTTCAATGGTGATATAACCCAAAACTTTAATCTTCCTCCTCTCATTTCCGATTATTCACCACAAATACTCGTTCGTTCTTAGAATCCTTCTTCACATCGCCTCCACAGCGAAATCTCGGTCTTCTTATCATATATTGTATCCTTTCTTCCTTGGATTTCCATTGAGTATTCTTTTGAGGATTAGCAAATCATGCATCATGCATGCTGGTGTCCACCCATCTCAGTCGGAGCATGTATTGAGAGTTTGGGCTCCTTGAATAGATTGCGAAGCTCGTCATTGTCCATATTTTTCAATCATTCATGGGTTCATAAACTTGCCGCAACATTATTTTGTAGCTCTTTAGTTCGTCACTTATGTCAACACTGGTTGAAAATTTCCTGTCTGTTCAAAGTGCCTGTAGTGAAATGAGATGACGGATATTTACATCATCGCTGTATACTCCTCCGGGTATTGTAGCGTGAATATGAGAAATAATTATTTAATTACTCAGGACGCTAATTAAACTATTTTACTGCATATTCAAAGTATCATTTTATGTACACATTTGGTTTTAATGGATTAAATTATGGGTATAGTATAACAATATTAAATTATAATAAATGTTATGCGCACTGTTATAGATAATATATTTGTTTAATCTTAACGCACACTTTTAACTGTTTCATACTAAATCCTATTGGCCGAAAATAATTTTAACGCCTGCCAATTAAGTGTGACTAGACGTCCAGAAAGTCATAGATATAGATGGGGAAACGCAAAATACAATATAATAAAGATGTGTGAAGAATTATAATTATTACGATTGGATTTTTACGTTACAGATTCAAATATATTAGTACCTTTTATATTTAAATGTATTCCTGTTACAGAAAAATGATATCTCACGATTCATCTGAATGTTTAATATAAAGCTACACAGCATTCTTATTTCGGGTTTCGCCCTATGTCCCCCTGCCGGTATTATCCAGTATCTCATTTGGCATCCCTCAGCATCAGTTTACTAGCTACCAGACCGGAATCTTCTACCCTCCGTGGCTCGAGCCAGCAGAGTGGCAGTGTCGCGCTTCGCGGGCTGTATCTGCGTCGTCTCAGGGGCCAGCAGAGAACTACCCACTGCAGCATAACCAGAGTGACCATAGTTTTGTGAATCTTACGATTGGGAACTAATCAACGCACATTACATTATTTTCATGAGATTGTTAACGTCTTGCAGTACTTCTCCATCTGTTGTGATGGTTAAGCCTAGCTGTTTGAAGGCATCATTAACCAGTGTAGTGGGTATATTTTATATAAAAAATTTAAGGCTCCGCAAAAATTCAAAAAGTGTTTTTTTTTTAGTTTAAAAATGTATTTATATTTAACTTTGATTGAACCACTTCAATATTTTTACGTAAACCGGTTTCGAAACTAATGTATATAAATAAAATAACATACATAAAATTTAAACGACATCCATTACGGGGTATAGGCGGATTCCTGGTAAGAGTGGCGAGGTGATTGACAGAGAGACATTGAAATAGGAAATATATTAAATAGCGGGTTGTTTGTAAGGTTAAATGGGTTATTCATTATTTTGGACTTAAACCGGTTAACGTAAAAAAACACAGTAGTTTAAATATAAATATAATTTTAAATTATGTCTAACCCCAAAGTTAACACTATAAACATCAATAATATTTTTTTAAATGATTTTCAAGCTATTCGCTTGCTGGATATGCACGTGTAATGACAGTAATCTACTTTTAAATTTAATTCTTTAAAACAAAATTATAGTTTTTCGGCACCAGAAAGCCATCCCTTTCTTGTGAGCACACGTTCTGCATCTACTCTCCAGTGCACGCTCGAGGCACAATTGAGAATAGATTCAAAATATAATTCGAACACTTAGAATTTGTTTCTTTGCATTTTGTTTTACATTCCACAATATTGGATAAAAAATTAAAAATATTTTGGTTCACATGACGCTTTTTTTCTCAGTACCCAATTGTAACACGTTGTAATGGATCGTTACCACGCCTCACGACCTTAACGACCCCACGCCCATCTTTCCTCGCGGATCCTTTAATAATTGAATTTATCGTTATGAATTCGTTTACTGCTGTAACATGGCCAGTTTTTTATACGATGGAATACACTGGGCAGAGTACCGAGACGGCGCTCGAGGTCCGGCGAGGCAAGCTCTCGACCTCCCCACTCCACCCCATCCCCCGCCACTCTCACTCTCCGAGAGCCTTCACACTTCCGGACGACCTTCGCCGCCTCACTTCCCAGAGATAATCAATTCACGCTCGGACGAGGGGTATTCTGCTCGATATTCGGAGAAATGCTTTCTTTACAATTTTTTGCCCTGACAAGTAACTTCATAAAGGGGAAAACCTGCCCTAACTACGACCGGTGCTTAGCCAAAAGTGGCATGCACAAATAGAAGAAAAATGCTGCGATATATTTATATGCCGTTTGTACAGAGTGAATATTATGTTCCAGGCTGAAGTTAATTTAATTTTTTAAAATTTAAATAACTAAAAAATGAAACATAATTTTGTAATTTAGTTTTTATTTATTAATTATTTAGTTTATTACAATTATGGATAAAATATGACATTGGTCAAGTGGTCATCTCTGGTAGCTGCACAAATGCGTGCTCTATTAACCATATTTTTCATAACATTCTCGCATACTTCGCGTGTTATTTCAGAAATTTCATTTCTTATATTGTCCTGTAGCATCGGAATTATTATTGGTTTCTTTTGGTTTGGTAGACCTTTCCTTTTAAATACCCCTACAAAAAATAGTCGGGTGTCTCCAAATCAGGTGATCGAGGAGGCCAGTCGATATCATCACTTTATGACATGATCCGGCCGGGAAAAACTTCTCGCAAAATTTCAAGCATAGCTCGGGCTGTGTACAAGGTGGCACCGTCCTGTTAAAACCACATGTGTTGCAGGCCCAATCGACCCAATTCGGCCACCAAGAAGTTTTGCAACATATGACTATAGCGATCACCATTAATGATTACGGCACTGCCATTATTTTAATGACTTTAACACGTTGTTGAGGCGTTAGATGCTCCATAATAAATTTTAATCGACTCCTCTCTACGACTACTAAATGCAAATTGACAAATATCTGCTAAACCAAAATGGTGACCAAACAAAATCGGCTTGGAAAATAATATTCACCCTGTACATACGAAAATAGCTTAGTATTTAATCATATTATAATACAAAAATGAATGACCCTCGTAAAAAAATTTAATATATTTTATGAATTAATTATGGAGATAAATTTAATATTCTCTATTTAATTTTGACATATTACAACGCTTTACGTCCTCTGTAATTATCGTTATTTATTGAACCAATCACTTATTCACATAGCTGTAAATCAACCGAGGGGTTCAATAATACGTAATTCTATTAAACTGTCAGGAAAATTAAATGTGTAAATAAACATATTGTGAACAATGAAACTGTTTTAATTTTACAGATACCACTCAAACTCACAAAATAAGATATTAAGAAAACAGTTTTCCCGCTATTGAAATATGTTTTTACTTTTTTTAAGGAGATTTTTGTCGTGAAGTTGCATATTCAGAACATAGTTAATTTAATTCTGGCATCTCCTAGTGTTTTACTCAAGGCATTTGAGATTCACCGCAATATAATATTGATTGCTTTTAAAAATGGAATAATGGATCTATCAATTGGAAAGAATACAGAATATAAGTTAAAAATTTGTCGAAAATGTATCCGATTGCTATAACGAAAATGGTAAACGCGCTTTCCCGAAGAAGTTTACCTTTTTTAATTTAAGATTTAATTTGTATTATGTTTTTACTATCATATGTTAACGCGATTAGAGAACAATTCAATAAGATTAATATGAATTAGTATTAACGATGTGAAATATTTTATGCTAAATAATTAGTGTTAAAAGAACACATTCTTATTGTGACATTATAATTATTCAACAACAACTTCACAATAAGAATGTGTTCTCCTAATAATAAAGTTGTATCAATGTGTCCAAAATTTAATAAAAATGAATTGATAATTCTGGCGTCTGCTATCAGATTACTCAAAGGTTTTTGAGATTCCGTAAAAATAAGGTAGATGGCTCTTTCGAATAATGGAACGATTAAATGTATTAATATCAAAAAGGTAACATATAGGTTCGAAAATTTGTCGCTAAAAATATCGTCGCTGTAGCATAGTTGGATAATGCACCTTCCCCGGTTAGGAAAAAGATCCAGGTTCGAATTACGGTGGCGCAACAACAATACTTTTCGATAAAATTGATTTTATATGTATATCTTTCTAATTAATATATTTAATTAATATTTAAAATAATTAGTGAGCTCAGTTAGCAGAATATCACCTGCACGGTCGACCGCGGTTCACTGCCCTCCCCTACGCTGTCTTCGTGGGACCTTTGGACGAATTATTTCAGACCGGTTCCCAGAAAACGGCTGGTGGCTAGCGGAGGAGAGCTGTTCGCTGAGAGGTGAGAGGCCGAGGAGTTCGATGTTCGATCACCGGCAGGAACAAAGACACTCTTGTTTTGTTCGACGATAGACTATCACAAATTATGATAATATTCATTGAACAAACAGTGATGGAAAAAAATGAAGGTGACAAATTTGTCAATATATTCAACGACTCCATAAAGAGCATTCAAATGTCCTGCGATCAAAAATTATTAAATTCAAACGATTACTCCAGTGATGAACCCCAAATAATGTCTATAAAAATGATAGCTGGCATAATTGATCAAATAAATGAAAACGGGGGATATGGATATGCTGGAATAAGGGTGAGAGATATAAAGCAAATTAGAGACCTAATATCCCCTGTAGTTTGAAAATTAATTATCATTTCACCATGGGATTTATCCTAGTTCTCTCAAAATAGCTACCGTCCACCCTATATATAAATATAGAAGGCATGATGAAGTCGGCAACTACAGACCTATTTTTATTTTATCAGTAGTGAGTAAAACCTTCGAAAAATACATCGTTATTCATTCTTATTTTGTATATATTACGTAACAATATATATTTTTTGCCAAACTGCAGAGCAGTTTTACGGCAAGGATTGCCCTTCAATGAAAGTAATTAACGTATTCAATTAAGGTAAACTAAAATTTTATCATCAACAATGTTTTTTTTAAATGTAGTATAATAGACAAATCAAATAATTAGATAAGAATGTGTTTGACTTTCAATTTTAATGAGTTCAAATATTTTTAAAAATGTAATACAATAGAGAAATCAAATAATTAGATAAGAATGTGTTTGACTTTCGATTTTAGTGAGTTCAGATATTTTTAAAAATGTAATACAATAGAGAAATCAAATAATTAGATAAGAATGTATTTGACTTTATATTTGAGTGTGTTTTTTTTCCGTCTCTTATGTCTCTTTATTTTCCATAATGTTTAATAATTCTTTACTGATTTTATTAAAAATTCTTGGTAAACACATTCTCTCGTTCTCTCACCGTACATATTGTTCGAAATTGGTACTCTCATGGTTCGTCCCGAGGACCTGCTAGAATAGCTATGGTGATTATAATCTCTTCTAAAATATAAAAAATCTTAATTGTAACTGTTCAATTGTATCAGTTTTAAATATTAGTCCATAGCTACTCACTCCATCGAGTCGACCATCGCAAAGTACAGTGTGGCCCGAGAGGTGCATAACCCTAACATATAAAATGTACTTAACGTGGATCTCAGTTTTTTTTCATACATTATCAATATGCGGTTTCCAGCAAAATTTTTCATCAATTATTAAACCTAAATATTTATATCCAATTTTTCAGTTTTGTCACATTTACAATTTGTTTGATCTTTATGTAAACACTCGTAATCAAGTCCAACAAGATTAATTTTAGTTGTTTTTTGTTTAGCTTATGGTAATCAGATATGTAAATATTTAGTTTTCTTTACATTTAAAACTATTCCGTTGTCGCGAGCCCATTTAAGGATCTCGGTGAGATCATTTTGTATGTTGTGTGTATGGTTTTGGCACAGTTTTCGAAATATATGGTGTATTTATCGTCGGCAAACATAAACTTTTGGCAATGTTTTATAACATTAGTCCGGCTATTTATATGCATAATATAGCACATAGATTCTGATATAGATGCAGTTGGCACACCGTATTTTATGTCTTTTAAGGTACTTTGTATATTTAGTAGTACACACTTTCATTACGAAACTGTAATGATGTACTAATGTAAAGATAGTATAAGAAACGTACCGACAAGCCATAATGGTTTTGAAAAATCTACTGTAAGGAAAAATTTGTAAAAAATAATAAAAAAAGAAAAGATTTATGACTTCGAGTCAGTTACCCAGATTGGTGTTAATGATTGGGTGTATTATTTTAATGAAAAAACTAAAGATGCGATATTTTTGTTTCCGTTTACATTCTTAGTCATTGTAGAATTATAGTCGATTTTTATTTACTCTTACCTGAATGATCCACTTTGAATGAGCCGCCTTCCACAAATAACACACTCTCACAGCGTGACATGCACCTCATCCAATCGTAAGACGAGTCCTTTGTATTGAAAAAATACATTAGGAATTCGGAATACACAATATTATATACATTATGTAAATATAATTGTCGACTATTAAATTAACTTCAGTAATACCTCGCATAGTCCGGGTGATCGGGTCCGCCTATTTCTGGACTGTTTGAAACCGGACTAACCGAGGAAATAAATATGCACACGCATACAAAAAATGATAATTGCTCCCAACAAAATTATTTCTCACTGTTTTTCAACAAATAAAATAAATTGAATACTTTACAACTTTACTACAAATAAATTTTATTTAATATAATTTGTAAAATACATGTCTTGTAATTTTTTTTGATTCTCTAAAAATTGTAACATCGATGTCAGTACATTTTCTCCTGTTGCCTTTTCTCTTCAGTAACGGGTTGCATCATTTATTGTTCGGCGAATTATAAGACCATGTTCAATATTGAAATTTAACTTCCATAATATACTCTGACAAGATTTCTATCATTCATATTTTTTTATAGTTGTTCAGCTGTTCATTTTATGTATCGTAATATATATCGTATCGCATGACTTTAAAATATAAAAGAGACTTGACTTTATAAAGGGATAAAACCCATCATTTATGTATTAAAAAAATTGTACTCATTTTTTTGTATCTAAATTTTAATTGAGTAAAATAAAAATAGTTAGTTTTGAGATTTTTAAACCAGACTATAGTGAAGTCGGACTAGGCGAGGTGTTACTGTATTATTGCTGTGTCGTAACTAAAATGTTTATCCGTATATAGACAATAGCATTGAATGACTGATTTGCTAATAAACAAAATAAATTAACATTATTCATGGCTATCAGGAGTATCACCTACATATCTGAAAATAATATATTACGCGTTTGTACAGTCACATTTGCAATAGGGTATTATTGGATGGGGAGGTGCATATAAAACTTCAGTGTCACAATTAGAAATCACTCAAAAAATGATAATAAAAATTATTCTAAAAAAAAAAAAGAAGACTATCCAAGTATACAACATTTCACAGATTTTAAAGTACCAAAAATAGTAGACATATACAAAAAAAATTCAATAATTCTAATTTTCAAAATTAAAAATCAATTAAATTTAAGAAACGAATTCCGATCTACAAGATATAGAGATCAAATTGATATCCCAAAACTAAAATATACCGCAACTCAAAATCAATATATTTATCAAGATATTAAATTTTTTAACAATCTTCCCATCACAATTATAAAAATTACGGACTATCATAAATTTGTAACTGAAGTTAAAAAAATATGTACACAGACTAACTAAAACATAAATTAACTCGAATATACTCCTTCTCTATACACGAGTCTTACTCTCATAGAGAAGAAACAAATGTTAAAATATATATATCTACTGATTATTGAAATTGTATTATATTTTTAATATTAATAAAATTAAAAAAATGTTTCCATTGTTCCATTTCTCCGGCTGGAGTACATTAGGAAGTTTCTCAATAAAGTATCCAAAATCACCGGTGCCAAGTGCTCCAGTCATCTTTCGCCGTATTTATTATCCATTATCCATTCTCGATACTTGAAACCCGGAATTGGCCAGACTTATATTGTGACAATGTATGTCAGTGTATTATAAATTATTTTCTAGCACATTGTCATAAATAGCCCTCTCCAAATATTGCGAGATACCCCGACTACTTGTCGGGTCAAATGATACATATGCGGTCTTTGTTTTGGTTCCAGTTAGATAACGTAATATAATATGTTTAGTAACCATATACAGGCGTGTGCATTGGCATGGCATAGCATAGGTATACTTGCAAATGGAATTGTGAAATTACTTATCTCGTTACTGGCTTTACGTGGCTGGCAAGAGGAATTTAAGGTTGTACTGTATTCAAATATAATATTATTTTATAATTTTTATTGTATTAATAAAATTAATTCAATATCGAATGGCCAAAAAAAGTAGCTTAAAATACAGCACAAAAATCAATAACCTAAAGAATTTCTCATATTTGTGGGTGCTTCAAGTGAAAAAATTACAGAATATTATTATAGCTCCGCTAAATCCTTTCGATGGGAAAATATAATATTATATATCGTGAACACGAATGGTCGATTTTTTAAATATTTGGAGTTGAGTGAAGATAAAATAACTCGGAAAAATTTAATATTTTTTTTATTATTCCCGCGTAAGTCTCCATAATTCGTAACAGAGTTTGGAGAAATAATTTCGTTTCGGATTTCTCCAATAAAGAAAGGTTTACCGATTCCACTGTCGCTTTTCCCATAACGCTATTTCTGGTAATTTCTTATTTCCTTTCATTTAATGTTGAATCGAAAATATTTTTCTCTTTCAATATTTCTTACTGAAGATATATTTACATAACTACCCCATTCGGTGTTTGAATATCTATGTTGCTCGATCTAATGTTTTTTGCATTAATTATTTAACATTATGTAACATTGTCATATTATTTTATTTTATTTTTCACGTACAGCTAAAATGGCATTAAGGTATAATGTAAAAAAGACAATCAAGGGAACAATATTTAAGACATATATTACTATTTTTAATGTGTCTAAAGTTATAGTCATGTGCAGTTGAAGAAAATATTACAAAAAGTATATATAAAGTATAAGGAGGCAATGGAATGGAAATCATTTTCCACGACGATAAAACACAAAGATATTTTAGGTTCACACATTAACACTAGGAGCGGGAATATGTACTGGTTAGTAGCTCTCTGGTTAGTACACCATTTCAGGATAAGATCACATTTTACCGTTTAGTTAAAGATATTAGATAGATATATAGATATTTATATAATTACCAGATAAGGAGACTCGAGGATTATCTAAAACATAGTGAGAGCAAACAATGTACTACTTCTTCCAAGATGTTATGGAGGTGAACTCCCTGAAATATATAATAGTATTCATTTGGAAAGACATAGAAAACGACATATGTACACATATGTACACAATATTTATATATCTACTTGTATTAAAATGACCAAATGAAGCATTTTTCGTATGTACTAAACCGCTCAAAATCATTTAAAAGTCTTCATTCATTTGCCTGCCATTTATTATTTAAATATCTCCTTCTAAAATGACTTCACGACTAAAAACATTATTTCTCCAAAAATAAATAATTCATCATTATTATCAGAATACTTAATTGAATTACTTTAAATAGATTGAAAATATATTAAATTACTTACAATAATTGCTTGTAATAATCAAGATATAATTTTGTTTTGAAGAGTTTATTACATGTACATTTGTTACTTCTTTTTTGATTAATACGCTACCGGTTTCGATACGTATTTGATACAAAATAAGTAACGAATGTACATTAAATAATCTCTTCAAAACAAAATGTCTAGAAATTGTTACGCAGTTATTGCACAAGAAATACAAAAAAAGATAAAATTTGTTTAGTTCACTTTTAAAACAACTTTCTGGTTATACTTTTTATCATAAATAATTAGTTTTCACAATTAAAATTTCAAATTGAAAAATAAACTAATATTGCCAGTAATTGTTATTATTTTTACTTTATTAATATATACATAAATATTTTTGTCCCTTATCCAAATTACTAATGTTAAAATCAGTGACAGAGGCAATAACTTCAGTGGTTCCCAAATTTTCCTTAAAACCGAATTGATTTTCTGATATTATTTTATTGTAGTGCAAAAGTTAAATGCGTTCATCAATTTTAATCGAAATGATTATTTATTTAATGATGTTTTACGCACGCGACAGGGTCATCACACCGGGGTCAAAGGTCAACCGTGACTCTGAATAAAAAACATTACGTTGCGAAAATAAATAAAATCATACAAATACACGTATTGGACACAGAGCATGAACATCACAGAAATGTGCAAACTGAAAATCGAAACATATATTTTTATTCTATAAATAAATATACCTTTAGAGTAACCGAGAAAACTTGATTGGTTGGGCGTCGGGGGTGTTGGAAGAATTTTCATCAGAATGCAGAGGCGTGAAATGAATGTATTTTGTGAAAATCGCAATATTTAAACCCACGTTTTTTTATTTCTTATATCATTTAAAGATATAAACTTGTTATTTTGAGAAATACCTGCTTTAGATTAATGGGAAGAAAAGATTAAAGTGTAATGAATTATTTCATAGAATAATAATAGTCTAACCCTAGTTAATATAAATTCTGTTCGACCGTAGAATACAATTCTTTTCACGATTTTTTTTTCGGTAATAAACACAAATAGTAAAAGATAAGAATAAATTTAAAAAAATCATTTAATCTGTTTGTGTATATTTTGAACTTAGTTTTATATAGCGCAGCACTTACTTTATAGTGTTATATGATTATTTTAGTTTTTAAAAAACAAAAACATTACTTGACACAACTGAGTGCAACTTTTATGACGACTTTAGATTTGAGAGGTACCGAGAGAGCGACAGTACAACATAGTTTTAATAAAAATATTACTGTTGTCTTTGTAGTACGGTTTGGTCCATTAATAAAAATTAAAGTAACGTGGAAATATTTCGTTCTCTCTAAATGTATGTTTTTTTATAATTTCAATAAGTACATACTTTATTATTTTGGGATACGCGTAAATACCTGTTCTTAAACGGCTGCCCACTAATCGCTTAGGATATTAGAAAGAGATGTCCGAAGTGAATCAAGTTGACAGTTCTGGCAGATCATAACAGTGCTCACTCTCAATTCATTTCGTCTTCGTGATTGTGAAGTTTCCTAACATTAAGCACCTCAACTCCATCTTGAATCAATGCATATTTATCGAGTTAGGTAAAATAGCAATATAACCTAATAAATATTACTGCACGACTGTATGTGAACGTACTGTGCAAGTCTACTGTGCGAATGACACACGTGTCTGATAAATAATATAAAATATTACCTCAGGTGTCAAGCTGTTATTCAAACTGTGTTTAAACTCTGATTCAAAATTAATATGGATTTAACAGTATTGACATCTACTGAATCAACTAAAAAAAGGTTCGAATCCCGGTGGCACAACAACAATATTTTTCGATAATATTGATTTTATATGTATATCTTTCTAATTAATATATTTAATTCATATTTAAAATATCACAGACCTATGTTCTGAATAATTACAACTTCACAATAAGAATGTGTTCTCCTAATATAAAGTTGTATCAATGTGTCCAAAAACTTAATAAAAATGAATTGATAATTCTGGCGTCTGCTATCAGTTTTCTAAAAGGTATTTGAGATTCTGGAAAAATAAGGTAGATGGCTCTTTCAAATAATGGAACGATTAAATGTATTAATATCAAAAAGGTAACATATAGGTTCGAAAATTGTCGCTAAAAATATTGTCGCTGTAGCATAGTTGGATAATGCACCTTCCCCGGTTAGGAAAGAGATCCAGGTTCGAATCCCGGTGGCGCAACAACAATATTTTACGATAAAATTGATTTTATATGTATATCTTTATAATTAATATATTTAATTCATATTTAAAAAAAAGTATTTTTTTAATTGTTAGAACCAACCGAATCAAGATATATTATATTATATATACTACATAAAATAAATATATTCATGTTCTAAACATATATACGCTGTTAATATATAAACAACCAAAATTGGAAAATAATGGCTGAATAAAGACAAATAGTTTTGATTTATATATATTTTATTACATGTTTTATCTATGTGGAAGATAAAACATTTTTTAATAGAAATATGACGCACTATGATAATAGATTTAACAAACATGTTTTATCTCTGTGAAAGATTACACAGCTTTATTTTTACTGAAAAACGTTCGCGAGCCGAGTTCATCTTGTAATGTAAAAAAGTTAGAGACGTAACAAACACAAAAGTGTAAAATAATTAATACAAAATGCAAAAAAATGTAATCGAGTTGTCGGATGTGATTTGAGTTACAGTGTCGTCAAGAGTTAAACGTCTGAAGCCAGAGAAAGATGTAAAAAATTGCAACAAGTAAATGCTCTAGGCTATATTCGGCCAAGAATTTGTGATTCACGCAAAAATGGACTTAATTTACGTCCTTGGATCTTGATGGCCTTGTAAAATAATCTATGACTAATGGTATATAATTTGCGTGACTCATGCTTACTAGGAGAGCCTACTTCACTGCAAAAAATACAGTGAGTCATACCTCTAAACTTGTTAAGATATTTCAACATTTTCGTGAATCGTGCGGAATTTAGCAAAATGTCGTATCTGAAATTGGTATCTATAATCAGATGGTAATAACAATCCTAACCCCCATTCTTCAGCGTCCGATTTCGCAGGGCTTCTTGAAGGTACTGATACTGAAATGAATTGATTACGTATCGGATTTACAACACAATAATAAATTGCATACTAAATTGTATAACTAAATAAAATATATACAAAATGCACCAAAGCGTTCACGATGATATATGAGAATACATACTGTAAATCAACTTAAAATAATGTCGTGTTGATGTTAGTTATTTCTAAACTAGCAGAAAGTGGTTTGTTGCTGTTAGATACCGCGCGGCTGTCGCTGAAGTTGGCTGGCGTGACCGGTTCTTTTGGAACTGATACAATTATAAAGAGAGTCGTCTGTGTTGCGCTGTCGTGTGGCATCCCTTACTGTAAAGGTGACATTATATTTATTAAACTTCAAAGCTATCGAACACTACAAGGAATTACACTGTTGATGTGTGCCTCCTGTGTTGTCTATTTTACCAAATTATGAAAAGGGCTCATTTTCATAAAAACATAATTTCTGTAATGTGAGGATGAGGACGATGTTGCTCATATGATATTACTGGTAGATTTTAAACTGCCTGTACAGGTGATTTATTTTTTGATGCCGACTGGTTTCAAAGCGACTACTCCGTCATCAAAGATGAACTTACCTTAACTTAAAAAATGTAATCAATTTACCGAGTACTTTATTTGAGTTTTCAGATCATTTAGTAAAATACAACCATATTTTTGATGAAAATACAGCACAAACCATTTTACATATAAATTTAGGAGTCTCATAATGATGATGACATCAATCAAATCTCTGAAAATAACGAAGCAAAAAGAGTCAACTGAATGTATAATTTTAAATATGAATTAAATATATTAATTATAAAGATATACATATAAAATCAATTTTATCGAAAAATATTGTTGTTGCGCCACCGGGATTCGAACCTGGATCCCTTTCCTAACCGGGGAAGGTGCTTTATCCAACTAAGCTACAGCGACATTATTTTTAGCGACAATTTTCGACCCTATATGTTACCTTTTTGATATTAATACATTTAATCGTTCCATCATTATTACCAAAAAGGTAACATATAGGGTCGAAAATTGTCGCTAAAAATAATGTCGCTGTAGCTTAGTTGGATAAAGCACCTTCCCCGGTTAGGAAAGAGATCCAGGTTCGAATCCCGGTGGCGCAACAATAATATTTTTCGATAAAATTGATTTTATATGTATATTTTTTTAATTAATATATTTAATTCATATTTAAAATATCACAGACCGTCTGTTCTGAATAATTACAACTTCACAATAAGAATGTGTTCTCCTAAATAAAGAATGTATAATTTAGAATAATGCTTCCATTAAACATATTTCACTAATTACGTAGCGTCACGTTATTTAATACATAAGCTCACAATACCCTTTCATCGCAGGAACCGTTACCCGGCCAACGTGATGGCGTCATGTCGGCCGCCACGGGGAAGCGGACGGTTCTTTGTATCAAAAGATAAACCGATGATTTCAGTTAGCCTTTTCAGGTCGCAGCTGTGATTAGTTATATTGTATCGTGAGCAGCCTTCGGAAGAATGTCCGCTGAAGCTGAGAACAGCAGCTGAACAGTGAACAGTGAATGGAGCTCGCCGGTGCTCTGTTAGCGCGGAGCCACTTTCACTTTCCTCAGATGCATTCGATAAAACCAGCCCGAGTCGAGTCGTGCCCACATTCTGATGCTTATATCAGTGAAATGATTCAACTGTATCGTAACGTGAATGCACGGAGCAGACGACAATAAAACTAAGTCTACGGAATAGCATAATCAAATCATAACCGTTCACGGCACAATCTCAAAAAACAAGTTTAGTTTTCTTCAGTTTGGGCTTAGGATGAAATGTGGTCAAGTACAAAAATTATTACTTAAAATTCTTAAAAACAATGTGGACAAATACATTCGTGGGTGTTCGTTGCCGTCAGATGATAATGGCAACTGAAAGCACAAACCCACAGCAAAATTACCCAGAAGAAATGATTATTTCGATACTTTAAAACCCATTTTCATGTATGCAATCTGGTATGAACATTTACTAGAGTATGCTCGATGAAATTAAGAAACAAATCACTAAGATGGTTTGGTTATGCGGAACGAATGATAAAAGAAAGGATGGTAAGAGAAAGGTCTACAACGCAAAACAATTAGTGTTAGTTACTGTATAGAACAAAACATGCTAAATTTAGGACGAATGATTATTTTAATTTTTTCTAACCTAAACTATGTACTACACAAACATTGAGTTAAACTGTCACTACTGTAGTGACTATAGAAACTAGTTATATAAATTATGGTAGTGACATTACAATCCAACGCGTGTGCAACAGAGTTTAGTAAAAATTAAACAAATCATCTTAAATATCAATTAAATACACTAATTAGAAAGATATACATATAAAATCAACTTTATCGAAAAATATTATTGTTGCGCCACCGGTATTCGAACCTGGATCTCTTTCTTAACCGGGGAAGGCGCATTATCCAACTATGCCACAGCGACAATATTTTTAGCGACAAATAAATAAACCATGTTACACCACAAAGTAACCGCAATGTTAATTAATGATATTAGGACGAATGATACTATAAACAATAATTTAGAGAAAAAAAAAAATAATTAAAAAAATATGGAATTGATTCGCATTATTTCGTATTCAAGAAGTAGCCACCGCACTAATTGAATGGTAAATTCTTTTGCAAATTTCGCAACAAATGCATTTCAAAACAAAATAAAAATATCTGTCATCGTATTATTTCATAGCTTTTATATTCACTGTGGTATTAAAATAATATCTTCCTCCTGTAAAGGAATTTCTTATAATATATTAAAAATGTGATTTAGCTAATGTTTAAAAATGAAAATTTACATAAATAAAACTCAGCATTGCAAATTACAGAATTAACATATTTTCGGGTCCAGGTACAAACAAATTTATTTTTGTTTATGCCTAAAATGGTCGGTATCCCGTTATTATTCTGAATCTATAACAGTATGACAAAGTCACAGCGTTGTGACTTTGCAAATAAATCTTTGTATCCAAGTGGTATTCATATAATTGTATTTATTGCAGAAATTGCTTGATTTGATAATGATAAATACAAAATAGTTCTGGTTGTACCATAATCAGTCGAAACTTGCGCGTTCTTATACAATTGTAAAGCCGCTGTAATAATAAAATAATAAATCTTATTCGAACACGACACGCGTGAAAGGTCAGTGAAGATTGAGTAAAATAAAAATATGTGATATAAACACCAATAGTCAAGTACAATATTGTCTGGATGTTTCACTGAGCATTACGGTACAGTCGCGTTTAGAAAGTTGAGACGCCGCTCAGTCACGGGATTTGGAATGATTATTATAATTACCTGTAGCCAGGTTGGGAGCGCGCTACATCTCATCTCCGACATAGATATTAATAGGTTTTTTCTCCGAATTGTTGTAACGAAGATAATTAATATCCGTAACAGCGTTCTTAGATATATTATGTACTATATACCGACACGCAATACACTAAATGCTCTAACGCGCTATTTCTAACGACCTGTCCATAAGGTTTCATTTCACACGAGGCTCCGATATAACTTATTCTATATTAAACAAAAGGAATATGTGACTTATACAATGTATTTAGTTCCCATCTACATAGTATGTTACCTTATTAGTGAAACATCCATTTTTTCGGTTGGGAGCCCTTATTCTTACGTAATATGTGTTATTAAAATCTATTTTATTTTTCGATAGATTTTTTTTCTGATTGTTTAATTTAATTTGTTTTAATTTAATTCAATTTGAATGAAATCACATTTAATTTGTGGAGTTGAAAACATAAATACTTGATGATATAAAAATTTCTTTCTTTCTAAGGGATTCATCCAATTTGTTTTAATTATGTTCTAACAGAAATACTATTTGAGGCGTTGTTTTCACTCCGAGTGGAAACGGCGGAATAGAAGACCTGTTAGTAAAAAATCGATACGTTTTCATTAGACATCTGTTCTAAATCGTCATCTGTTTTCCACGTAGTATATTTTTCCACAAACACTGGAAATTTCAATTGACAAATGTTTTAAAACTTATTTTTGTCATGTCGCATATATGTCGTAATGTTCATTAGGTACGTCAATTTAAAAGTGGTAAACTTCTTCATCGTTTGCTGAAAAAATACAATATAAGTAAAGGCCATACTTTCAATTTACCAGTTTGAAATTCAAAAAATTCTGCACGAATTACACATTTTTTCAAGATACTTATATATCACCCAAATACTAAAGGACGTTATGTGTTACATAAATCTAGCCAGAGAAGTAGGTTTTAATAGAAAGAGACGACGATAAAATGGTTGATTATCTCGCAATCGAGACAAGATCATGACAAGTTTTATGCACGTTATACGATTGATTTAAATATACCACGATGCCGTTTTATGATATGTTTGTTTCATAATTACGTGATATTCTGCTATACTTATTAAAAGAAAATGGTGTTACATATATGAAATATTCAATTGCGACTTACATACAAAATAACGTACTCAAAATGTTTACTTGGTTCAAGAAAATGTTGTTTTCCCTTAAAATCAGTGTATCTAATTTACGAAATTATTTATTTATTTATAACTGTTGCACATAACTATGGTATAATATTCTTTATTGACTTTTACTCGTTGAACATCACTAGCAAAGTATCCTAAAAGTTTAACTATAAAGAAATATAGATTTTAAATAAATTTATACTAGGTTTCCTCTCAAATACTAGAACTTGTGCTACTCAATTATATGTTTAATTCTTTTTTAAATAATAGGTTAGTTATAAACATTAGCTAATAAGATCTTCGAATGTTTCGCGGAGTTTCTGAAATTCTTGGTCATATCGAAGACAATACCTCTGTTCACCTGCACAGCAGTACAAACTAAGTGATGACGACACTTCTGCAGTTAAACTACCAACTACAGGGAGCCATAGTACTATCAGGGAGCATTAGCATAAAATACCTGCGCGGTCCAGGGTTAAGCAGTAGGATTATCGGATAAGTGAACGGAATGACGTTGGTGTAGTGACGATTCACCATCCATCCGGTCACTGACTCCTCGGAGCTCGGAGCTCGCAGCGTAAATCCAATTTAACCCGACTGTAAAAAACAGCGATTACCCAATTAGTTCAACATTAGTTAAAGTTTGAGCAAATGGGTCGGGGACTCGGCGGCTGGCGGATCCGGACTTCGGACCGCTGCACGCGGCTGCCGGGAAATGGCTGAGCGAGATAGTCGACAGTTTGTCACCGAGTGCACCTGGTCCTGCGTCCTGGCACCGACACTGACGTATTCAGTGAAGTCTGGAGCTGATTAAAACAATCTGAATGGAGTTTACTGTAGTAAAATCGTTTATGATATAGAATGCTCAAATTTAGAGCGAATTTAAAACTGATCTAAGCATAATGACATAGTAAACAAATTAAATTAGAAAGGGTAGCCGCTTGCGCAGCTCGGTCGCGTGGAAAGATACGATGTTTAGTATTTACGGCACCGCGAAAGACCAGGTAAACTAGTTTTAAACATATGGTCCTGTTAGAAGCCTCAACAATCGACGAGTGTGCACGTCAAGACAGAATAGTGTGACGCTCTACCTTCTCTGCCCACCCTTGCAGAAAACGGTATAATGTTAAGTAAGTGAGCAAAGAGAGCGACGTGCGTACAATTTACATTTTGGTAATATATCAACATTTGATGATAGAGTACCTACACAAATAATACAAAAAGCTTCTGGCAGAGATTTAGAGTTATAAAATAAAATTCGATTCTGTTGGTGAGTCAGAAAGAAGAAAATAATTCATTGTTCACTATTACGAGAATACATTCTTATTGTGATTTTGTAATAAATAACCTTCCCCGGTCTGGAATGAGATCCAGGTTCGAATCCCGGTGGCGCAACAACAATATTTTTCGATAAAATTGATTTTATATACATATCTTTCTAATTAATACACTTAATTAATTGTTCTTTGACTGATATAGAATATACAATAATACTACACACAGAAGCCCGTGGGGAATTGCCTATCAAACCAGCGAGTATCTAATAAAAATGATGCCCCAATGGCCTCATTGCAAAATGGAACGGCCCCCTTAGAACGTATTTTACAAAATATAGAAATTAATACTACGCGGTTTATCCATTAAATAGTCAGAATAAAATTAGACTGTGTGTGTTTAAGCATTACACTGAAAAAAATATCTGCATCGCTTTGCGGAGAGGGTCTGGTCCCTAACCGGATATATAATATCAGCAGGGTACTTCTGTATACAACGAAAATGTTTTCACCTATTTTTGTAACGTACATGAGTAACGATTTTTTAAAATTTTATAATTCAATTTTTTGCTGACGTGGATTCAAAAAAAATATTTTTTCACGGTAAGTAAGTTACGCCACTGTATCAAGCGATCCCCGTAAATAGTAGCGATCATATATTTTTACTGTAAGGGAGACAGACAACTGGCACTCTAGAATCTAGAGCAGTGATTCCCAAAGTGGTCTATATCGACCCCCAGGGGTCTATGATAACCTGCAAGGGGTATACGTCAGCGAAAAAAAAATTTGGGGGTCCACGATAGTGGATCTCAACATACACTGATAGTACCTATTTACTTACATTATAATCTTATAATATAAAGACATATACATTATTTATAAAAGTACCTATGAAGTAAATTTTTTATTATATATGTTTATAAAATTGTGTAAGTTGTAGGATGTAGGCATTCGCTTTGTGATTTATGTTTTTAACACTAAACTTCACTACAATTAGAAATTTACAAAAAATCAATATCAGGTAAGTAGTGGGTCTACCAAAAACCGAAAAACATGGCAAGGGATCTACGACACAAAAAAGTTTGGGAACCTCTGATCTAGAGGAATCTACTAGAACGAAATATCACTATTACACAGGCATAGTTTAGTGATAAAATCCATTATAATTTAAAAATAATACTTTCCAAACTGTAAGGATGCTGTAGATACACGGATTATATTTTGATCGCGAAATTCTCGCAGAGTTCCAGTACATAATTAATACCGAGCGTGTTGTATATTGTATTTTGTATCGACAACAGACCGACCAGCTGATGCAGTCCGACATTTACCTTCAAATTTCCGAAGGTCGAGGACAGATTTTCGTCAGGACGAATCATTGAATTATAAATAAAAATATTATTTTTACAGCCAAATTTTTTTTTTTAGTTTATCTATGTCCTTTATATTTATTAATTTTCCATTTTGAAGCGTTGGCTGTAGCGCTGGGGCATCTAGTATCTATTTTTACGTTCAACGATTAACTTTTCTGACGACTTCAAATAATGCTCAAAATAATGTCTAACTACGCTCACAGATGGCAGTAGTATATACAAGAGCGAGACTGCAATGCGGTATCCACAGTTAGACCGTAAAAACACAGAGATCGGTAATTGGAAAACAGAAATATGTAGTTTAAATAATAGTAAATATTTTTTTAGTAAATATAATAATTAGCTTTTATATATTTTTTTTATAATTTATTGTCATCTATCGACTAATTATTATTTTTATAATCATAAAAGCTTAGTCAGATTGAAAAAGGCTAGCCAGCGGGGCCTGAGGTTCTGAGGGCATAAGAAGTGTTCATTAATATTCCGTCAAATTGAGAGATTGAACTCACGCTATATTGTTAATTACCGATGAAAAAAATACAACTAATATATTTTTTATTATAAAAAATGGTTATTGGAGTCTCCTTATGTAAAATATGTCACGAACTGGTTTAAAAATTGCGCGTTTGAAATAGCACGTATTTGAGATCATTTTGTAGGAAGTCCGCCAATGACGGTGTAATATAAGAACATTGTAACGGGTATTTAGTATCCAATAAGAAGGAAATATGTAGGAAAAAACATATTCTCTGCAGGCATGATATTATAATGCACGTGCCTCAGATAAGTGCCAAGTGTTTAGAAGAGTATGATCACTTTTGCATTAAACAATTTCGCAACGTGACAATCGACGATTACAATGGCAATGGCAAGCCCGCGTTCACTGCAATTTCCGGCTTCATTGGCGGGTACACGGTACACGGTACACGGTACATGCACACGCTTGTCCGCACGTTGGTCATTTCTACGGACACAGTACCTATGTATGTATTTAGATGTCGAAATTAATTTTCATTGTAAATATTAATTTAATGAAAATTTAATAAAAATGAATTGATAATTCTGGCGTCTGCTATCAGTTTACTCAAAGGTATTTGAGATTCTGTAAAAATAAGGTAGATGGCTCTTTCAAATAATGGAACGATTAAATGTATTAATATCAAAGAGGTAACATATAGGATTGAAAATTGTCGCTGTAGCATAGTTGGATAATGCACCTTCCCCGGTTAGGAAAGAGATCCAGGTTTGAATCCCAGTGGGGCAACAACAATATTTTTCGATAAAATTGATTTTATATGTATATCTTTCTAATTAATATATGTAATTCATATTTAAATATTACAGATCGAAATTAAATATACATACACGTATGGAAACAAATAGACTTAGATCGTGAGACAGTGTATAATCAAATTAAACTTGATCTTTTAACCTGATAAAATTACTGCCCAAAATGGAATCAAAGATGAACTCTCGGTTGCCGCGTGGTGACGACGAAAGAAAAAGCAAGATATTGGTACATTTCTTGCGATTTCGGAATTAAAAATGCAACAATAATTCAAATAGTCATAAATAAATTAAAACAAATATGGTGTACAGTGACTTTGGAATGGATGTGAAGGAAGAATTAATGGAATATTTGGAATAAGAAGTGCAGATTTTAAACAAGACATTCGAAAGGATAGTACATTTGAATGATAAGAGAACCGTCGAACATTCGAACATCAGAAGCAGTTGAATTACCTTGCTGGATCCTCATTTCTGTTGAGGATGATTAGCTTTTGTATTTCACCTCGCACACTACTTGAAATACTCACTCGCGTTCACGACGACGAGAAAATTGACACTATCTAAAAAGTCTTTCACAATGAGCATTTTAAATTTGATAACATCTTGTACGTGAAAAAGTAGAGCAATTATGGCAGTGAGAGTTTTTTTTATAACGCGTAGTTTCTGAAGTTTTTGTGAAATGAATTGGCATGAAATAGAAAAATTAATTTCGTATTGATTATTTTCGATATGTTCCATCCAACTTTATGGGACACGACACTGATTGCTAGAACGCCGACACTAATTGCTAGAACCCCGACACTAATTGCTAGAACGCCGACACTAATTGCTAGAACGCCGACACTAATTGCTAGAACGCCGACACTAATTGTTAGAACGCCGACACTAATTGCTAGAACGCCGACACTAATTGCTAGAACGCCGACGAATAATTGCTAGAACGCCGACGAATAATAAATACGATTAGCGGCGATAAAGTCGAAAACCCAAAATCAGTCCACAACATGGGGCAGGAACAATACTCAAATGCAACGATCACATATTGGTAGAAAAAGTTTTCACTAAAGAATAACGATGAATATTGCTCATAGCATAATAATTGTAAATGCAGGGACACTTCTCAAAGACGTGACATTTTGGACAAACGAAAATCGTGAGAATCATAGACGAGAAGCGGGTAACGAACAATAAATATTGGAAAGGTTTGTCGTATTGCTAGCAATATTTATTGTCGAAACGAAGCTGGGCTTTAATAATGTCGTTAAGTGCGCATGTACGAGCCTGTGTTTTAGAAATAGCTTAATATCAGGTGTTGGTCGTTAAATAATGCTGATTTTTCATCGCTTCGATGCTTGAATTCTTTCACAAGACAGAAATAGGCTGGTGCACATATTAGATTACACGAAACATAGAACATAGACAAATATAATATATGTCACCCTAAACTCGATGTAATGTGTGCACAAATCCGGACTGCGGGCAATTTTAATAACTCAAGGCGCGTGGCACACTTCAGCCCCCGTGTATCAATTTGCCCGAAGAAAGATTGGATCGTATTCTGACAATTTACACGGTATATATTATACGGAAAGATACATATACATAAGGCACAAGGCACCAGACATGAATTGTTTAACATTGTCACGCGCTTCTTGTACTTTTGACATTTATGAGTCGAGTGTATGTTGTGGGTGTGGGTGTGGGTGTGGGTGTCTACGCACACCGATACAATTTACATATAAATGCAAGTCTCTTATTGTGGTACGTCTTGGAATGTCGCGGCTCGGTACTCAATGCTGTTAACTGTCAGCTCAACTGAAACTGAGGCTTATTTCTGACTAATCAATGATGTACCTACTCTCGCACATTCGGTAGTCATAAACCATATGTATTATACCAACACGAGCGGGCAGCACCGACACATGAAGGAGACATCTCAATGAAATCGGCATTCATCTCTTCATTATTTTATTTCATTAACTGTTTATTTTAATATTCTTAGGAAACTAAATAAAAAATAATAAAAATATTATTTTTTCTTATTTTGGTCTGACAGAAAGCTCGAGCTGAGTGATTGTGTTTTATTTAATCTAATTTCAGAACCACAAAGTGATTGCTTTCTACGAAAATCTAATTTTTCATGTTGAATGATTTCATGTTAACCTATCCACTGTGTATTAAAGATGCATTGATATACATTATAAGCAATATTCAAAACCAAAGTCAAAGTTATCAAATCGCCTTTAAGATTGTGATTATATTTATACTTTTTAAATTAGCAATATTAACTTTGTGGTTAAAATTCATATTTTTATTTGTTCTCTTTGTTTTATTAACCACTTAATTGAGTTTAAATACATCTACCGGTTTCGAAAAATACTATTTTCTTCTTCAGGATGTCAAGTTTAGTCACAAATTAAATAATTTGGAATCGTTGGAGATAAATAAAGCGTGTAAAACTAATCAAAAAATTATAAACAACCAACTAAATTTAACCACAAGTTTCCTAAAAATTATTCGAAAGAATTTGCATTAAGTAACAATTTGAGTTAGGTACTAAATTTATTTTTTAAATAATTGTTGTTTTTTTTAAATAGATTCTAATAAAGAAACAATAATATATGTTTTTAGTTAGTATCGACATCCTGAAGAAGAAAATGGTATTTTTCGAAATTGGTAGATGTATTTAAACTCAATTAAGGGGTTAATAAAACAAAGATAACAAATAAAAATATGTGATTATATTCATTCGTTAGATCGTTTTGGTTAGTTATCGCACTCCGCTAGGGGGTCCTCATTCTTCCTCATTCATTCATGATGGCCGATCGCAGATTGAAAATCTGATAGCAATCATTATAAAGACGATTTAAAAATGAAATAAATTCAATGACTAATTAGTAATGGAATAATAATAGCTCGCGCGTGTCTTAAAAAAATGTAAAGCGAAAACTAGGGATGGAATACTCATTTGGTCTAGTGGTGAGGCACTTCCTTAGTGATCGAGCGGTTTGGGATTCGAGACTCGTCTCGGGAAACCGTTACATTAGTTATTTTAATAGCACAGGCGTGTAATTAAGTTTGAACAGTATTAATGTGTCGAGTATTCCGCGTAAGCGACTCTTAATTTCAAATAAATAAATTTACATTTATTTCTTTTCCAACTGATTTTCTGTCTTTCCAATTGTGGTGATACCACTAATTTCACGACAGTGATTTTGCGGTCAGACAGTAGAGCAATTCATAAATCGTGGGATCCTGACCGCCTAGTGGAACCGGCGGTGGTCTGTCACGGAGACGCGGACCTCGCCGGGCAGTGCGCACTGGGGCCTGAACTCCGAACACCGAGCATTATTTTATTACGCGGTCACATTGTGCAGTGCGCCAGCCGATGGAGAAACCGCGCGGGATATTCCATCCATAAATCACACAGATCATTTATCATAAATTTACTCTTTTGGAGAACTTCGCAGGTTTGCCATTTAATATTATCGTTGGAAATTTCAGTTGCTGTTGAAAACTGTCCAGGTCAGACGTATCACGTAGGGTCGCGGGTGGGTGTCGTATACCTATAACAACATTATTAAGGATCTCTATTTATGTAATATCTTTGTAGATACCAGTGGGGAAGGAATATTTACACAAAAAAAGCACTACCTGAACTTGAAATAAAATTAAGACAATGTTTGAAAAGACTGTAAAACAAAATACAGGAGCGGGGAGGCGAGGGGGAGCACACCAGAAGTATATTATCTCGAGGAGTGGTATGATACATGGGTCTCAGACCTGTATCTACTAGTTTTTAAATGATTTTTTTCTGAATGATTTCTGCACCGTCTTCAGCAACCAATAACTAAAATGTATTAAAAGTAGTATATCTCAATCTCGCATCAATTAAAATGGACGTTATTGTATGATAAACTTGTCCACAAAGATATTTCATTTTTATTTTTCACGAACATTGTTTTAGTATTGTGGTTCTAAAAATATACATTTACCGAGAACTAAGACAAGACTAGCTCTACACCCGGAGCTGGACAGAAGAGGAGTGAAAGTAGACTGAATGCGGTGGGATCGAGATCACTTAGCCGTATATGTGGCAAATCTATTTACGACAGAGTAAAGAATGAAGAAATAAGGAAAGAATGTAAGGCTTATATTTGTATAGTGAGTAAGATTAAGAAAGGATCATTATATCGAACGGATGCATGAGGAGAGAATGGTAAGAAAGATATATGACGCAAGTGTTGATGGCATTAGTAATAGAGGATCTCCGCGGAAGATTTGGCACGACGGAGTAAACCAGATACTGGAGGATGGTTCTGCTAGAAGTCTCGACAATCGGGGAGCTTGTATGATGAGATGTATGAATGTGAATGAGGCGAGAATAGTGTGCCAGGACAGAAGAGTGTGGGGCTCTGCTCCCGCGGAGAAATGGCGTGATGGTAAGTTAGTTAGTAAGTTATAAACTTGTTATGTGAAGATCTATTCAAATCAGTATTCTTAATACAAACATTTCAAAAATAAAGTTCTGCCCGAAAATTATGAATTATTGTTACACAACAATAATTCATAATTTTCGGGCAGAACACGCTCTGAAAAGTAGGTATGTATTTAATAATATAATTGGATTCTTTAATTTAGTTAAATAATTAAAATAATATTGAGGCATTAAATTATAAGTCGGTAGGTACTAATATTTCGTAACCATTCGCGTATTTGTCATGCACATGCGTGAGAGACGGAGAAATTACGCGCGCGCAATTTTTATGTTGACAGATGTACGGCGCGAACAAACTTCAGTGTGATCTAAAAAAATCTGAAATTAAATCGGTGTCCTTACCTAGTTGTGAAAGCGAACATAGAGGGAGGATCGCATCAATCGAACCAATCAAACTCGGTTACAAACCGAGTTACGCAACTATTATTAAATCGAATAGAGATTCAAATGCACCAGAGAAATTATTTAACAAATATATCCATTTTGAGAGTTAGGAATTAAAGAATTAAACAAAATTATACAGTTTTTGATGAACTGATAAACTAATGGTGAAATTAAACTAGTGGTTATTTATTACACATAAATGTATAATATTATGTCTGACTTACCTGAGAAATTCACAATGGAAAATTGCGTAGAAATCATACATATGGTATATCCTTTTTGAAAATAAATCGGTTCTTTTCACTTCAAAATAATAATAAAACTTTTACGTTAAATATAAATAAAATAAATTTGATACTCGTTATACAGAAACCAGAATTGTATTATTATGAAATAATGTTAAAATATTGCGAAATATTTTCGCTAGACGATATTATATGTTATTATATTTTATAACTGATGCATTAATCACATGTATATTTGATCACATGGGTAAGAATTGTCGAAACGAAGAATCCTGTGTAATTTAATAATTACTGTGACCGCTCTAATAAAAACCATCCGACTTGTAAACTCATAACAAAAACACGAAACGTCAAGTGTAACTAGCTACGCAGCTAACTGAAAAAACTTGCAGCTCTCTTCATTACCACACGTATGCAGAAATATCGAAGTAACACCGAGTATGGTTCTGTTCTTAGATTTAAAATATAATATAAATATGTATCAATAGATGGCGACTTATTATTCTTTAAGAGATTTCGAGTGAATTGCTAATTTTAATCAACGGAAGATAAAGTTTCACCACAAAAAAGTAGTTGGGATTATCTTAGATCGCTCTTAAGGCTACGTAAACATATTAATGATATGTTTAACTAATTTTTAAGAAAACAAAACACTTACATTGTATTTAGAAAAGTGAGAAAAATAGGGGATCATTTATCGATTATTAGGCAATCGAGCTACAACAGAAAGGTTTTTCTTATCATCAGTATTATTGAACTGAGATAGAAATGTCATAATCAAATGCACGAAATATACGAGATTCAATGAGATTGAGGTTAGCGAGGCAGGATGTGATCTCTGATAGGGCCTTTGGGTGAGTTGCGGAATGTCAATCATTTTACTGTTATTAAAAATGTATGCGTATTGACTGGAATTAGTTCGTTATTAGAAACTAGATATAATAACGAACCGTTTTTCTTTTATGAATACATTTTCAATATTAGTATACAATTTCTTGGTATTTAATAAAATAACAATTTTATAATTTGTTAAAATGAAGGATTTTCAGATTTTCTTCATAAGCTGAGAAATATTTTTTTAAAAAAGTACTTTGGAAGCAGTGACTAATAGAATACCAACACAGATGTGTGAAAGTGAAGCCTGGATATGGCAACAGAGGAACTAAAGTAGACTGAATGTTGTGGAAACGAGGTCACTCAGACGTATATGTGGAAAATCAATTTTTTTTTAGATTTTATTTTTTTATTATTACAATAAATTTAAAATTATGCTACAACAATATTAATTTACAGTATTTTTTTTTCATGTTACACTTCTCTTGAAAGCATATGCCTGTGTAGAGAAGTGGACTATATATTAATTCAAAATATTGTTTACAAGAACTCGTACATAATTAAAAAAAATAGTAGTATTAGCGTTGTAAAAATATTATAAGTTTAGGGGTACACCTTTATTTTTAAAGTGTTTTTAATAGCATTTATTAGTTTATTGTTATTATTAATTTTCCTCATGTTTTTTTGGTAAGCTGTTAAATAAATTATGATAGAGTAAAGACAGCAAATCAGGAGTGAATGTACCTACAGGTTAGTAAACAGGATTGAAAAGATGTCGCTTAGGTGGTCTGGTCATATGGAAGGAATGAAAAACTACGTAACAAGTACTTTATTTTTATTTTTATAAAGAACAGCTGGAGGGGAGGGACTCACCCTTTCCCGGGACCGGTTTAGAAGCTAGCTTGTCGATCCCACTCATCAAGGCTAATAAAAAATACGTGACTTTAATTCAATTACAAAACGAAAAAGGAGAAGAAATTCAAGATGGGTATTAGCAATAAATTTTTTTTTAACTTTCCAGCGTCCCTTGAGTGCTGTCTTTATTCATAAAAAATCATATTACATAAATTCATAAAAAACATAGTATTACATGCAGATGGAAAATTAATCGAAAATTAAGGTGCAGTTGTTTAAAGCAGACACTCAGGGATCAATTCATCAAAAACACTCCCAAAAGAAGAACAGTGGACTAGACACAAAACGTAACAAGTATTAGAAGAGAGTCCTGTTAGAAGTATTGAAAATCGACGAGCTTGCATGAGTTGCGTATAAGGTCAGAAGAGTGTGATGCGCGGGGAAACGCCATGTCTTGGTTTTCTTCTTTCCGCCCTCGTGCCGAGACTCGGCTCGTAATGCATCTCCACAAGTCCTGATCCTGGGTCGCCCTAACAGCTGACTTCAGGTCTCTCTATTGAAATGCAACGCATATATCCACCGATGTGGCACTCTTTCAGGTCTTCCTCGGACTAAAATCATGCCCAGGATAATCTAGCATAATGTGGCCGAAGAAACGGAGGCATCATTTGCTCACTATTGCAGATAAGGCTACGGTTGGATTTGTTGCAGAATCGAAGCATTTGTACGACATTGTTTTAATTGATCCCAATGTTTCATCCAACCCACTTCTTTATTTTGTGTATTAAACCCTTATTTGGCTTACCAATACAAGGTAAATAACGTTTTTATACAAACGGTATGAATTTTATAACATGCAGCTTGAATGTACCCAGTATTTTAACAGGTATCTACATATATACATATTATAAGCTATATTTGTTACACCTGTACAGATTTATATTTGTTCGAAATTCATTATTTTGGTTCAATGCCACTTAAACAAAAACAAGGAAAATGGTGTGCGTTAAGATTTTTTCAAAACGTACTTCGTGGAAATATAAATGTACTGTAAACCGACTACATTACAATAAGAAGTGGCTAAACTATGTGAATATGAAGCTGGAATTTATTAAAAGTTCTTCTTTATCTGTCATTGCTGGACATGGACTTTTGCCAACTATTTCCACAGGGTCTGATCCTCTAGGACTTTTCTTGTGTTCTTTCTATATCTTTTGTACAACTGCACCCGTCATTTTATTGCTTGAGCTTGGCAATATGATGGGCCTCGGTACGCTATCCAATAACTTAATTCCTCATTCAATGGCCTATTGTTATCACACTTTTATTTCCTTATTACTTACAACTGAATTATTTTATTACCTCACTTAATTCCAGTACTTTAAATGAAGCAACACCGCTTGAAGGACTGGAATAATTACGATTAGATACATTATCTTCCATCGGAAAATATCATCTGATTACTGAGCCAGCCAGTTTAAAATTCCGCATTCCTTTTCATAGTTTTGGACAAGTTTACAAAACTCGTCAAAACTTATCTACACAATGTATAAAGTGTCTGGGAGTGTGGTTGTATGAGTATAATGAAGTCACGGATGCGCGCGCACGCCGCCGGAAGTCTGCCCCCTGTCCGCCCCCCTCTCCGTCCCGCGCTTCACGGGCCGTGCATTATATCAACAATTATACCAGGGCTGAGGAACCGATGGGAGGGAAGTTAAGAACTGTACAGCTTTTGCAAGTTTTTCGGGCCATTCTCTCGAGTGTTTTCTCATCATGGTGTTATCATCGTTAGTCGGCCATAGAAGTCGAAGGCACTTAGCAGATAAGCCCAAAAAACTCAGTACAGAAGATCTAGACGATCATGAAAACCTGAAAACATTTTTGACATAAAAATATGTTTTAGGTTAGCACTGCTTTAAATAATTCGTAAAGATTGTCAGCGAATAGCGCGGCATTTTTGTTTCTAGAGTTTTGATATAAATTAAATACTTGATACTTTAATTACTAACTTCACAGGTGACACAGCATGATATTCAGCGTTCAGTTCAATTCCCATGCGGGTAAATTTAAAGACGAAAAGTAACGCGCGTGTTGTAGGCAGCCGAAGTCTTATTATATATACGACTGCGAGTAGATGATGTCTGTTCTCCAGCCCTGGCGCAACAGCCGACAGGTGTCTGTGTGCAACGGACATCCACAGACACTTTACACGGCACAAAGGTCGCCATTGTTCGAATTCAATTTGAATATAATTATAGCATTTTGATGACAAAATGGATTTCCGAGCGCGTGCTGGATTGTGAGTTTCGTCTTATAATTCGGATCTGCCTTTACCGACAGCATTTAATAAAATATCATCGGTGTCATTGGTACTCATGAGTCATAGAGAACTCTGCATGGGATGGTCTCGCCCAATATGGCTACAAGGGCTCGGATGCCACTATGCATTTTTATATTAATGCACGAATTAAATAATAGTAATAAATATTACACATTATTTCCTAATATATTAAAAAACCGTATTAGATGCTAAGTTTCACATGGCGTATGTAACATATGGATTGGTGGCCACGAGCTATGTTTAAACTAATTTGCTGTAGTTTGACTTCTACATGCAAATGAGTACAATATAGAGACATCATTCGCAAAGTTAGGTATCGTGACCGAGATCGTGCGGGCTGGGGTTAAAATGAATCGTACAGTAATTGAACAAAATGTAGCTACACTGAAGAGCACACACACTTGTTACAGAAGACACGTGACTACTGTGAATATTATTAAAAACGTGGGTCCGGCACGCTGCCAAGCGGTAGAGACACGAACTAATCTTACGCGCTGCCACCAAATTTAAAATTTCAGTTCAATTGGAACTGTTCGTATCTATAAAAGTTCTCAAGTTGAAGGTTGAAAGTTTCACGCAGGATTAACTGTGGGTATGTATATTTACAATGATCCCACAATTACTAATTACTGTCTGCTTAGAGTCACCCTGTTTCCCTGCAACGAGCGAACAGAGGATAGAGTTTTCTTCTCTCGTCCAACATCGCATGCGCGTTCGTCGATTGTTGAAGCGCTCAGCACTCGCCACATATATTTTCTTTACCATCCTTTCCTCGCTTATCCGTTTCACAAGTACACACACTCGAGCCATCTCAACGACCATTCCATTCGCTCATCACTTTATACTCTTCATTCTATTTATTACACACACGCCCGAGCGACCACATTCATTCTACTTTCGTTCTTCTTTTGCCAAAATGAATTTTTGACTAGCCGTGCATAATGAGTTCTCATGCTAACGCATGCAAGAGATACTAGGAATAGCCGGAATACTTTTCACCAGCGCAAAAAAATGTATTTAAGATTACAGACTCACATCTTCTTTTATCACCGATAATAACTGCAAAGAGTATTGAAAAAATAAATAAAATCATAGATTCGATACGTGATACTGAACGAGACACTCCTTCAACATACGTTCGCCGATTGAATGTAAATCGAATAAATTCAAGAAGTATTTCTGGCTATAAATGCCTTCAAGTGACGAGTTGGCTGTACACCACATTTTTCTAATCGTCGATCTGTTGTTACCAAGAATGCCTAAGACATAGTAAAATCGGTGCGATATGGTCATGGATAAGAAACGCTCTCCCTTAAAAGAGGTGCCTCATAAACCTCTCCAGCACTTATTGGAATATAAATAGTACTCGTGCCTTTCCATTGAGGCTCACATCATCGACCACTCTCAGCTTCGCACCGATGTTTTGAATCAAGCCTAGGATTTTAAATACAATTCCATAACATAACTGTACAGGCAACAATTGGAAATTAGTATTTTCCACCTGTGGGTGAGGACTAACTTCAGGCGAACCTGAGCGTGTATGTTACTCCAGATCTCGCAGATCTCAGTTGTTCATTCCACCGCGGAGGGAACGGTCGCTTTGCGTAGTTCGATAAAATGGCGTTTCGCAAGCGCAGCGTTATTATGGAAGATTTTATTGAATTGTGTAAATCCGAGCTATCCATTCTTAAATAATTACAGAAATCTTGAGGCTCTACATTTAATTCTTTGGTCAGATTGGTGTGACTGTATTGGCTTATTTTTAACAACCATTCTTTACACCACTTTTGTCGCGATTTTCTTTATTTCTTTCGTAGGATAACGAGAAGACCGATGCCACGGTTGACTGAGAGATTGTCACAAGTTGGCCGCTGCGTATATGGTCAATGTCATGTTTAGCTGAATAGGTATACCTGTCAGGTATACCATTGCGTGTATGGCCGGCTTAAATTAATAATTTCAAACCAAAATATTATGTCTCTTGTTGTCAGTCTTGTTGCGACGTTTGTGCACATATATTATAATTATAATAGATTGGGAAATAGGTAAACTCACTATTTTCCTTCTTCTAGCGCTTGTCCAGTTATCGAACGTTAGCGATTATGTAGGCGATCATTATATTGTTTGCAGCAGAATTGCCTTGCATTTTCCAGCCAGGATGCCCGTCTTGTAGGGCCTCGTCTGCTCGCAATTTTGCCTTGAATTATGATATGTACGATTTGATTTTATTATTTTAAGAATTTTTTTTCATTTTGCATCATTAGTAACCCTATCAATCTAGCTTATTTTTAGAAGTCATCGGTAGATCCATAACCTACATGCTTCTAGTCACTTTATCATTCAGTGAGCGTCCATGATTCCATTCCATATAAAAGTACAGGGAATATATAGAATCGAATCATTCTCATTCGCAAATTTAAGTTTAGATCATGGCAGCACAATGCGGAAGAATGCAGCTCGGACTTGTTCTACTATACGACATTTAATTTCCATTGAAGGGTTAGTTTTCTTTTAATCTGCATCCTAGGTAGACTATTTTATCTACTTTTTCATTTTTTTTTCGTCTATGTGCAGCCCGCCTTCGTCAGATTTATTTCGTTTGCTAATGATCAAGCTCTAATCAAACTTATAATTTTTACTCATGAGGGAATTCAAGCGGCCAAGAAGCGTCTTGATGGCAAATGTGAGAGAAGATTGCAAATATCAGGACCGGGATGCCTGGAGAGTAGTCATAAAGTCGACCTTGGAGATTATTGTATAAGATACTGGTCTACCGTAAAAATATTTTAAAAAACACGCAATTAATATGTAGCTTTTGCTAGCTCACGCTAATAAGCTGCTGTTTAACTTGGCAGATTAAATATTCGTAAAAGTACAAAATCGAGCAATACTTATTCTGAACTTACAGAAATGAAGCTAGCTATAATTTTATTCCATTCTAATTTGTTTATTTCAAGTAGTTTCGTAATGAATTTAATTCCAATGCGAGACGATTAAAAGTGGCTGAAAATGTCGGTTGGGTCGTTATCGCCGTAAACGATCGCATTGAACGCGGTTAATATATGAGCCGAGTGCATTTTCTGCACTTCCACAGAATACGGTTTCTGAAAGCCGAGCTGTTAATTAAGATTTTCATTTTATTGTGGTGCTCTTATTATCACCTCCGTAATCCGCTGAATGAAATTAATAACACGAACTAAAATAATTACAATATTGCGAAAAGCAAATTGTTTTATTCAGTTATTAAACATCGCTTTTCCGACATCAAATTTTAAAACTTTAATCTGAAAACTAGCTACGAATACGAAACCGATTTATCATTTTGAGATAGCTAGACACAATGCAATCTGTAATCCATCTTGGATTCGTAGAAAAAATATGAAAGTTGTCTTTCATTGCGATCCATATTTTATTGCCATTAGAGAAAAAGAGATGAAACTAAATAAGGATATAGGATTACAGATATAATATCTATTATCAAGAGTCTTGTAACGTTTTACGAAAATTTTACTATAGATACTAATAATTCAATTTCTCTTAATTAAGGATCTTTACGAAAGACGTTCAGCTAACAGATGGAACGTGATCGTCAGTTTTGGAGCAAGACTAGGATGTGAGTATTGGTTAGGTTCATCATATTTATAGTTAGTTTTTAACGCCACAGGTTCTCATATTCATAACATAAGCCAAAGATAGATAACAAATAAATGCCGACCTTTGTCAGTTAGTTCAGTATTCTCTCCATTCGAGTGTGAAGGTACAGATGTTTATCGATTTCGCTCTAGGTAGATTACGACTATCGTAGGAAAGGACACTTCAAATATGATACTATTTTGTAATTTACTACTGAAAAAGTTGAATATATTAGACGATTTTTGCTCCTTTTTGTTAAGATAACAATGTGCATTGCAATTGGTATATGGGGGGGAAGTAGACAGTTAAAAAAATATCTAAAAAAACAATGTAATTATGATAAACGGTTATCATTCAAATTTACCTGTTGTCAGGGGTTGTTACAGGTGGTGTGCGGCTAGCAGGTGCGACGCGGTTAGGGGTAGTCGAGCATGCCTGTAGGTTGTACATTCGTTGGGTGAAATTTAGATATTGAATAATATTCTCTCGTATGGCGGGTTATTGAAGCGTGCAAACAAGAAATGAAAGTATAACATCCATGGGATTATCCGGCAAATGAAAATTATTTAATAATTTTAAAAATCCTTTCCGGCACTACTGACTGCATAAATTAATTGTGTTTTTTTTATTCTTTTCTCTGGCTATATCTAATATTATCGAAGTTAGGTATTTTTAAAACTTTTGAATAGTCGCTATTTTGAAACAAGGTGGTGGCCGAGATATCTACCATGTTATTTTCCCGAAAGTTGTGATATGTAGTATTTTAGTAATAATTTGTAAGCCTGGAAGCATTTAACTTAAGGCATAATCTAAAATTGTTATATTCTTCTGTAAACGTTCTTCCTGTACACTGTACTGTACTGTACTGTACTGTACTGTAATAAAATAAAATTATAACAACAATGCTCTAAATAGGGTGGCTTCACACGAAAAAAATACAAGAGGTCTAGCAAATCTGAATCTAACGATTCCCAAAATCACCAATAAGTATGGATCGAGGACAATAGAATTTGTTTTTCCTACAATTAAGAATAAACTACCTGGGTCTTTACAAAATAGCACGCTTTCTCCCAATTTAAAAGAAATTATTAATAAATGGCTTATCGATAATAAACTGTCTTACCTGTAAGAATAATATAAATTGTTTAAACGGTGATTGATGAATTGTTATGTTTTTAAGTTTATTAAATGTAACAAATGGATATAAACGTACCTGCAGACAAACGTCTATCAAAAAAAAAATATATTTAAAAAAAATGTTTGACTAGAGTTTTCAATGCCGAGTTCGATATTGTTATATACATACAGTATTTACATGTTCCCATTTTGATTCAGATTAAAAAAAACATAAGTAAATAAAAATATCACACAAAAAAGTTGTAAATTGTAAATTACACGCTTTACAAACCGCAATTGGAATTGAATTTGGTGGGATCAGGGTACAACGTTTCTTGCGGGCGCAGACTTGATTTCAATATTACATTTTTGTTGAATTGTTCAATTGTTGTATTGGCATATTCTGAAATTGTATAATTATGAATGTAAAATGGTAAATTGATAAAGTATTTTCTATGGTAAACTTATATCTGACGTCGTTTGATGGCTAGTGCAGGAGGCTTATAGTAGGAGTAGAAAGATTGTATAAGGGTGAGAAAAGTTGTTATATGAATCGGGTTCATGAATATCATTACTAAAATGTGCACACGTCCAGCCCAGCCCTGCCGCCTTAAGAAACCCCTGGAAAGGGGGCCAGCTGGCCTGCGACCTGGTCCGGTGAACCGTGACCGACAGGTGTTGCCGGAGTCCACTCGAGGCACATCGTGACATCGTGACTGTCCATCCGTCAGCCAACGGATTCTGAAGTCCCGCGCAGCTAATTGGATCATGTCCGTCTAATGCATGTCGTGTTGTGAAAACTTTTTAATTTACGTTCAACAAAATTCGCTAACTGGTCGCGGACAAAAATTTCTCTAAAATTATCTGCGATTATCGAAATACCTAGAATACTATGTTTGATAATCATCAGAATGTTATATCTCTACATGTATAAAAAATAACAAACATAAATCTATTTTGTTATGCAAAAATGCAGACATCGCTTATGTTATCCGGTCCCATTTTATCGTAATAAAATAATTGTGTACCTACATGAGGTGGATTTTACAGAATTTTATAATACGTGGAATTTTATTCATGAGATTTATTATACTTACAATATATTCTACAATACCTAAACTAGTAAATACTAACTTTTTATGTTGAAAATACAATTTACCAATTTATTTTAAATATCAACAAACAAATAAAAGGGAAGTAGTTTAACATGGTATCTATAACAAACCCAAACAAATACCCAATCAGACATATTATCATGATTAAACGCTATTTACGACCTGTCTTCGGCTGGCTTAAGTGATCACTTTATATATATATACACATATTCTTACCCCTCAATCTCCAAAGATGGCGATGGTGTAGTGGTACTCGAAGCGAGTCCATGTAATACCATATATATAGCTATCAAAAATTTGATAAAGTGATCACTTAAGCCAGCCGAAGACTGGTCGTAAGTATCGTATTTTTCATTAAAATATAATAAAAATAGCTTCGTCTCTATGAGATATCTGATATTTATTTAATAATTGTATGGCGCGTGCATAAGAATGACTTGTCTCGGTGACTCCTCTCGAGAGTCGCGTTAAAGTAAAGAGAGCTACGAATCACTGCCTATTACGTGTTTAGTAGAATGACGCAAGTGATACATACCGACCTTTACTGACAAATCTTTGAATCGAAAGGTCAAAGACGCACCATGAGGGTGCGTGCAAATGGTGTTTACATATGAAACTTTTTTCTCGAAAAAGTGTCTACAGAGTTGAGTGCGGAAAGAACTGTCATTCGTTGTCCTTTGTATTATGTACTCATAGTGGTATCATCAACTGATGCGCATTACCGCCAAATCTCCGAGATACGAAAGATGTAACCGCGTACACTCTGAAAGTAAGACGTTCAGTATTCAATAGGATCAAATTTAAATAGGATAGGCAACAGGCAATACAAATGCGACCGAGATTGCTCTAGTTGTAAACTTTACTGAGGATATAATATGTTAATGTACCCTAAAACCCTAAAACATAATATTCCCGTATTGTACTTTATCGTACGAATATAGCAGATGATATACAGCGTATAGTATATCCCGTATTCCCTTGACTATATATAATATATATATATATATAGAACAGATCACGAGACACCCTGTATAAATAGATCTTGAATAAATTCTGAACGTAAAGGTAGCACGGTATCTTTTGGAACCTTCGCGAGGTTTTCCGTTACCGACTTTCTCAACCAAAACCCATCTCCGCCCAATTTCCCCTCGGCTTGTGATAACGTGTTTGCTCGTGTACACTTAATGGGAGGAAATTGCCGGCTAACCAGCTATTAGTCCATTACGGAGAAAAGCCGTGTCACTGAGTGGGGAACGATGTCATCACACTTTACATGCAATACAAAAACGCTTTATTTAGAACCACGAGACATACAAAACTCATTAATTATATCGACTTGTCACTTAGCAAATGCAACGAAATTTTTGATACCCTTACTTAAACGTTACCTTGCATGTTGTGAATAATAAGACTTTCTGATTTTTAATAGCTGTCTTACTCAGCGATGTATGGGTAGTCAATTTTATATTCAAGAAGCCTCGAGAACCATCTATTTTCAATAATCTAAATAAATATAAAAACCTTTTGTGCCCTTAAAACCTTTCATTTCGCCAGGTATCAAGTGAATAGAAAAACACAGATGTACGAACATTCTAAAATACATATATATTAGATGAGCACATATTACAAATCGAAATTATACATTGTTATAATAATTTCCTTCTTTTCGTCCTTCTGTGTTGCATAGTTGGACAGCTGTCCGTGTAACTTTCTTTCACGTATGTAATGTACGTGATTAATACGTCAAAGTAGGTATATTATTTTGGTATTGAATTTTAGATGATTTTTAAAATAAATTAATGCTATAAAATATTAATTCACGAATGATTTCCCGTTATTATTGACATATTTTGTTCGCATTGTTTTTCTCACATTCTGAATGGAACTACGCAATAAGCATTTTCTATTTATTTAATACTTCATTTTACATTGTTAATTTTTATGAAATAATTATTAATAATTTTGAAAAGAAAACGTTAATAAACATTGTACCATTAAGACCTTATAAATTGTACGATAGTAATAATGATGTGGGGCTCCAAATACAATCGGAATATTAACAATTGATCGACAGTGAATACTTGCCTCCTAAATAAATGAATCATTGTCGAAAATTTTTAAAGTACAGACTGACGTTTTAGTTTCACACAAATATTGCAAAATATATCATTTCCACCAGCCGAAGAACCTCTAACCGTAAACTATACAGGTGAATATTGTTCCAGGCCGATGTTGTTTTATTCATAAAAAATACAAGCGTAGCTCGGGCTGTGTGTGAGGTGGCACCGTTCTGTTGAAACCACACGTGTTGCAGGACCAATCGAATGATTCAGCTGGCCCACATGGCACACCATACAGAAACCCTACATGGGTGTATCAATTGAGAATTTTCATTGCCCATTAACAAAACCCGCCAAGTCGAAATGAGGTTCGTCGCTCATGATGATTTTTTTTCCAAAAGTCGGGTTTGTGTTTGTTTTAATATTTTAATGTTTTAATGGCTTCAACATGTTCTTGAAGCGATAGATATTCCATAATAAATTGTAATCAACTATTCTCTACGACTATTATACAGAACTGACAAATAATATCTGCCAAATTAAAATGGTGGCCAAACAAAATCGGACTGGAACATAATATTCACGCTGTATTGATAAAATTTTTACTAATAAATATAATTTTTTTATGTGTTATATCAAAAGTTATGTCTATACATTTGTTGTATTTTATAATATTTATATTTAAATTCACGATTCACGATAGTGTGCATATTTCATCATGTTTATTTATGATTACTTGTATACTATAATATTATATTACTATAATATATATTACTTGTATACTATTGTGAATTGATATAATTATATTCTGAGTATTTGTACTCTGTCCGTGTTCGACGACGACTGACCTTACACATGTTTACCCTCGTACGGTTATCAGTGGAAACTTGTGCCTAGTATGCTTAATTTAATTTTTTATTTTTTTAGAATGTAGTTTAAATACCTAATGAAGTGAAATTTTTTAAAATAGGGCTTCTTCGCGTTTAGGATTGGAGTAGGCAAGTTGATATTAATCACACGGAAATAATTTAGATACAGTAAAGTTAAGGTATCATAAATGATGGGCACGGCTGAATGTGCATCCATATTCACATGTCTCGCGTCACTTGACAACTAATAAGTTGACCAATTATAATCCAATCTCTGTTGTTGTTCATCCAACTTTAGTCTGGAGACAATCGGAATCATTCTTTATCAAAAATTAAACAACTGAATATCTAATAGGTGTTCTACATCCTTAGATGATGCAACATCACGAGGACACCGCTGAAATATTGCTTCCAATGTTATAATATTTTTTTAATTAACATACATTTACGATATTTTGAATGACTCAATAAAGGAATAATAATGATATAAACTATAATATAATTAAAGATAGGCTTCCATATATGCGAGTAGCAATAGTGAGAGATGACCAGATGATATCAATTTAAGATTGAGAAGTCTCAATAATTGTTCGGTAGTCATAGCCAACATATGTTTTAACAAAAACCTGACGAATTTGACAAATGGCATTTATTAGGAGAACACATTCTTATTGTGAAGTTGTAATTATTCAGAACAGACGGTCTGTGATATTTTAAATATATTAATTAGAAAGATATACATATAAAATTAATTTTATCGAAAAATATTGTTGTTGCGCCATCGGGATTCGATCCGGGATCTCTTTCCTAACCGGGGAAGGTGCATTATCCAACTATGCTACAGCGACAATATTTTTAGCGACAAATTTTCGAACCTATATGTTACCTTTTTGATATTAATACATTTAATTCATATTTAAAATGGCATTTAGACCAAATTTTAGAAGAAACATAGCCGGATGAAGCAGATTGAAGAAATTTTCAGTCAGAGGCTAAATTGATTAGATTAGTAGTGAAAACGAAGTTGTCTCAGTAGACCAAAGCGATCCCAAGTCACCCTGTTACGAGTAAAAAATAAAATAATTTAGTATTAGTTAAATAATTAGTGAAAACGATTACAAGCGAGTCTGATTAAGAAGCAACGAGCTTTCAACTTGTAACAGTGTGCCCACCTGTGCTCGGTGGCCGGTGGAGGTGTATGTGACTTGTAACGGCCGTTGGGGTGCGGCGCCCCTTCAGCGCGCGGAGGGGTGACGGCGGGTCGCGGTGCGTGACGGAAATACGTTACAGGTGCACCCACCCTCTAAGCGCGGTGGGAACTGCTTGTAACGTTTTTCAGATATCAATATTGATGAGTTTTAAATTATTTTATACATTAATTACTGCATCGCTGTAGTTTCGTGAGAAAGAGGCACAAGTCGATTTTAATTTTGTTTTAATTCTATTTTCGAAACTAACAGGTTCATTTCGACTCTTAGGTGCATATAAATGAAAATGTTTACTCGTATTAATATTACTAAAGTCACGTGGTAAAACTTTATGAAGAATTGTATGCAAACTATATGCACATATAAAAATTTGTTAAATATTTTACGAATGTAGTGTACCTATATTTAATATAAAATTTCAAGGCATTTTATAACTTTTTTTAAGTTAGTGTGATATTAATTATGATATATTATAGATATATTGTATATTAAATTATCTTATTTAAACGGCTTGTTAGATATTATACAAAATATTTAGAATATTACGATGAAAAGTGTAGTCAAATCTTTGTGAGATTAACCTACAGAGATTGGGTTAATTTTTGTGGTATAATTTTGTGGTAATATTGGATTCATTTTGCATAAAATATCGCAATAAACGCTACGCCGATCCAGAACGTAGAAACTATTTCGAAATAAGATTGTACTCAATTTACTGTTCGCGTGAGTTGAGAGCATCGCATTGGCAGAGGAACCGTGTCAACTAGTGCAATCTGCAGCCCTGCTTGCTCACTATAATCTATTTAGCAGTGCTATCAATTTACTGTTCGCGTGAGTTAAGAGCATCGCATTAGCAGAGGAACCGTGTCAACTAGTGCAATCTGCAGCCCTGCTTGCTCACTATAATCTATTTAGCAGTGCTATCAATTTACTGTTCGCGTGAGTTAAGAGCATCGCATTAGCAGAGGAACCGTGTCAACTAGTGCAATCTGCAGCCCTGCTTGCTCACTATAATCTATTTAGCAGTGCTATCAATTTACTGTTCGCGTGAGTTAAGAGCATCGCATTAGCAGAGGAACCGTGTCAACTAGTGCAATCTGCAGCCCTGCTTGCTCACTATAATCTATTTAGCAGTGCTATCAATTTACTGTTCGCGTGAGTTAAGAGCATCGCATTAGCAGAGGAACCGTGTCAACTAGTGCAATCTGCAGCCCTGCTTGCTCACTATAATCTATTTAGCAGTGCTATCAATTTACTGTTCGCGTGAGTTAAGAGCATCGCATTAGCAGAGGAACCGTGTCAACTAGTGCAATCTGCAGCCCTGCTTGCTCACTATAATCTATTTAGCAGTGCTATCAATTTACTGTTCGCGTGAGTTAAGAGCATCGCATTAGCAGAGGAACCGTGTCAACTAGTGCAATCTGCAGCCCTGCTTGCTCACTATAATCTATTTAGCAGTGCTATCAATTTACTGTTCGCGTGAGTTAAGAGCATCGCATTAGCAGAGGAACCGTGTCAACTAGTGCAATCTGCAGCCCTGCTTGCTCACTATAATCTATTTAGCAGTGCTATCAATTTACTGTTCGCGTGAGTTAAGAGCATCGCATTAGCAGAGGAACCGTGTCAACTAGTGCAATCTGCAGCCCTGCTTGCTCACTATAATCTATTTAGCAGTGCTATCAATTTACTGTTCGCGTGAGTTAAGAGCATCGCATTAGCAGAGGAACCGTGTCAACTAGTGCAATCTGCAGCCCTGCTTGCTCACTATAATCTATTTAGCAGTGCTATCAATTTACTGTTCGCGTGAGTTAAGAGCATCGCATTAGCAGAGGAACCGTGTCAACTAGTGCAATCTGCAGCCCTGCTTGCTCACTATAATCTATTTAGCAGTGCTATCAATTTACTGTTCGCGTGAGTTAAGAGCATCGCATTAGCAGAGGAACCGTGTCAACTAGTGCAATCTGCAGCCCTGCTTGCTCACTATAATCTATTTAGCAGTGCTATCAATTTACTGTTCGCGTGAGTTAAGAGCATCGCATTAGCAGAGGAACCGTGTCAACTAGTGCAATCTGCAGCCCTGCTTGCTCACTATAATCTATTTAGCAGTGCTATCAATTTACTGTTCGCGTGAGTTAAGAGCATCGCATTAGCAGAGGAACCGTGCCAACTAGTGCAATCTGCAGCCCTGCTTGCTCACTATAATCTATTTAGCAGTGCTATCAATTTACTGTTCGCGTGAGTTAAGAGCATCGCATTAGCAGAGGAACCGTGCCAACTAGTGCAATCTGCAGCCCTGCTTGCTCACTATAATCTATTTAGCAGTGCTATCAATTTACTGTTCGCGTGAGTTAAGAGCATCGCATTAGCAGAGGAACCGTGTCAACTAGTGCAATCTGCAGCCCTGCTTGCTCACTATAATCTATTTAGCAGTGCTATCAATTTACTGTTCGCGTGAGTTAAGAGCATCGCATTAGCAGAGGAACCGTGTCAACTAGTGCAATCGGCATCCCTTCTTTCTTACTATAATCTATTTAGCAGTGCTATCAATTTACTGTTCGCGTGAGTTAAGAGCATCGCATCAGCAGAGGAACCGTGTCAACTAGTGCAATCTGCAACCCTGCTTGCTCAGTATAATCTATTTAGCAGTGCTATCAATTTACTGTTCGCGTGAGTTAAGAGCATCGCATCAGCAGAGGAACCGTGTCAACTAGTGCAATCTGCAACCCTGCTTGCTCAGTATAATCTATTTAGCAGTGCTATCAATTTACTGTTCGCGTGAGTTAAGAGCATCGCATCAGCAGAGGAACCGTGTCAACTAGTGCAATCTGCAACCCTGCTTGCTCAGTATAATCTATTTAGCAGTGCTATCAATTTACTGTTCGCGTGAGTTAAGAGCATCGCATCAGCAGAGGAACCGTGTCAACTAGTGCAATCTGCAACCCTGCTTGCTCAGTATAATCTATTTAGCAGTGCTATCAATTTACTGTTCGCGTGAGTTAAGAGCATCGCATTAGCAGAGGAACCGTGTCAACTAGTGCAATCTGCAACCCTGCTTGCTCAGTATAATCTATTTAGCAGTGCTATCAATTTACTGTTCGCGTGAGTTAAGAGCATCGCATCAGCAGAGGAACCGTGTCAACTAGTGCAATCTGCAACCCTGCTTGCTCAGTATAATCTATTTAGCAGTGCTATCAATTTACTGTTCGCGTGAGTTAAGAGCATCGCATCAGCAGAGGAACCGTGTCAACTAGTGCAATCTGCAACCCTGCTTGCTCAGTATAATCTATTTAGCAGTGCTATCAATTTACTGTTCGCGTGAGTTAAGAGCATCGCATCAGCAGAGGAACCGTGTCAACTAGTGCAATCTGCAACCCTGCTTGCTCAGTATAATCTATTTAGCAGTGCTATCAATTTACTGTTCGCGTGAGTTAAGAGCATCGCATCAGCAGAGGAACCGTGTCAACTAGTGCAATCTGCAACCCTGCTTGCTCAGTATAATCTATTTAGCAGTGCTATCAATTTACTGTTCGCGTGAGTTAAGAGCATCGCATCAGCAGAGGAACCGTGTCAACTAGTGCAATCTGCAACCCTGCTTGCTCAGTATAATCTATTTAGCAGTGCTATCAATTTACTGTTCGCGTGAGTTAAGAGCATCGCATCAGCAGAGGAACCGTGTCAACTAGTGCAATCTGCAACCCTGCTTGCTCAGTATAATCTATTTAGCAGTGCTATCAATTTACTGTTCGCGTGAGTTAAGAGCATCGCATCAGCAGAGGAACCGTGTCAACTAGTGCAATCTGCAACCCTGCTTGCTCAGTATAATCTATTTAGCAGTGCTATCAATTTACTGTTCGCGTGAGTTAAGAGCATCGCATCAGCAGAGGAACCGTGTCAACTAGTGCAATCTGCAACCCTGCTTGCTCAGTATAATCTATTTAGCAGTGCTATCAATTTACTGTTCGCGTGAGTTAAGAGCATCGCATCTAGCAGAGGAACCGTGTCAACTAGTGCAATCTGCAACCCTGCTTGCTCAGTATAATCTATTTAGCAGTACTATCAATTTACTGTTCGCGTGAGTTAAGAGCATCGCATCAGCAGAGGAACCGTGTCAACTAGTGCAATCTGCAACCCTGCTTGCTCAGTATAATCTATTTAGCAGTGCTATCAATTTACTGTTCGCGTGAGTTAAGAGCATCGCATCAGCAGAGGAACCGTGTCAACTAGTGCAATCTGCAACCCTGCTTGCTCAGTATAATCTATTTAGCAGTGCTATCAATTTACTGTTCGCGTGAGTTAAGAGCATCGCATCAGCAGAGGAACCGTGTCAACTAGTGCAATCTGCAACCCTGCTTGCTCAGTATAATCTATTTAGCAGTGCTATCAATTTACTGTTCGCGTGAGTTAAGAGCATCGCATCAGCAGAGGAACCGTGTCAACTAGTGCAATCTGCAACCCTGCTTGCTCAGTATAATCTATTTAGCAGTGCTATCAATTTACTGTTCGCGTGAGTTAAGAGCATCGCATCAGCAGAGGAACCGTGTCAACTAGTGCAATCTGCAACCCTGCTTGCTCAGTATAATCTATTTAGCAGTGCTATCAATTTACTGTTCGCGTGAGTTAAGAGCATCGCATCAGCAGAGGAACCGTGTCAACTAGTGCAATCTGCAACCCTGCTTGCTCAGTATAATCTATTTAGCAGTGCTATCAATTTACTGTTCGCGTGAGTTAAGAGCATCGCATCAGCAGAGGAACCGTGTCAACTAGTGCAATCTGCAACCCTGCTTGCTCAGTATAATCTATTTAGCAGTGCTATCAATTTACTGTTCGCGTGAGTTAAGAGCATCGCATCAGCAGAGGAACCGTGTCAACTAGTGCAATCTGCAACCCTGCTTGCTCAGTATAATCTATTTAGCAGTGCTATCAATTTACTGTTCGCGTGAGTTAAGAGCATCGCATCAGCAGAGGAACCGTGTCAACTAGTGCAATCTGCAACCCTGCTTGCTCATTATAATCTATTTAGCAGTGCTATCAATTTACTGTTCGCGTGAGTTAAGAGCATCGCATTAGCAGAGGAACCGTGTCAACTAGTGCAATCTGCAGCCCTGCTTGCTCACTATAATCTATTTAGCAGTGCTATCAATTTACTGTTCGCGTGAGTTAAGAGCATCGCATTAGCAGAGGAACCGTGTCAACTAGTGCAATCTGCAGCCCTGCTTGCTCACTATAATCTATTTAGCAGTGCTATCAATTTACTGTTCGCGTGAGTTAAGAGCATCGCATTAGCAGAGGAACCGTGTCAACTAGTGCAATCTGCAGCCCTGCTTGCTCACTATAATCTATTTAGCAGTGCTATCAATTTACTGTTCGCGTGAGTTAAGAGCATCGCATTAGCAGAGGAACCGTGTCAACTAGTGCAATCTGCAGCCCTGCTTGCTCACTATACTTTATTTAGCAGTACTATCAAATTAACATCAAAACAATATGCGATAGGTACCTATTATAGAAGTAGTTTAATAGACAGTAAAGGTATACGTGTATACCTATATCGTTTTATTTATTAATTTTTATGGTAACATGATTAATTATTTTATAAGTAATAAATATTTTTTACTAATTAAATGAATCAATTAGAAAAATATACAGAAAAAATCTATTAGTTATTATTTGCAACTAAATATTTTTTCGATAGATGGATTTTTTCTTGTTGAATCCTTTTATTTGTATTAAATAGCACAGAACTACGTTCTGAAAATGCAACTACACAACAAAAATGTGTTTTCCTTAAAAAAAAATTCTTCATATACATTTGCATCGGTGCCCTGCCATACTTTTAAATTCCAATCGGTCACTGATAGGTAGTATGGAAAGATAATCGTTGTTGATTCAGCATTGTTGTTAAGAATTGCCACAAAGGTGAATGTGCAAACAGTTGACCACGGATGAGGTGGGACGATCAAATACAACGAAATGTTCGTTCAGAGGCGTGGAGAGTGGGTTAGGTTGTGGATGAATTGACGGTAGGAATGTGTGATAGTATTTCATGTTCTGTACCTTCTACTGTAGAAATATGTTTGTAATTAGCAATTTTTTCTCCTTAATGATGTAATAAGCAGAATAAATTGATGTTTTAAGCAGAGTGCAAAAAAAGTCTGTATTAGGAATCATCGAAAATCGGGTTATTTTTTTAGGCTCAGCGTATAGCTAAGAAATGTTACTGAAGGGCTGACAAAAATACATGCGCCAGATGATGAATAAGTCGAAAGTAAACCTACAGACAACGTCTGGATAGAGAAATTGAAATGATTTGATAATGTCAGGGACGTGGTGTTCATACATTCAAAAATGTCATGGCATAATTTACACGTAGTTTTAAAAAATAGAGATACGTGCACACCAACATTCTTACTATTTGTAAACTAAGCTAAGCTACAAAATAGACTAACTTGGATTAACGTGACAATCAAAATGAAATATTTCGCTGATGATGATGATATTCTTAGCGCAATTATTATTGTATTATTCACATATAACTAGATAGTTTTCCGTATAATACGAGTATATCCATATTTACCAATAATTTTTAAGTTTTATTTATTATATTGCCCTATTTATTGTTATACCTATATATATTGTACTATTTAAGTTATTTTTGTATTCTTCATTTCTTTTTCTTTTTTTATTTAATATGTAGCGAATAATTTGTTAGTTGGTCCAAAAAACATGCATTGCTAATCTAACGTTAAGGTTTAATTAGAGCTGTTATTTTATAAATTAAAGATATTTAACTTTCCAGAATGAATTGTTTAGAATGCGTGTCTTATTTGAATGTATGTGATGCACGTGACTAAAAAAATACATTCAAATATTTGAGGAATGTTTTACGACCTTTGGATTAATAATTGATCTCGAGTTAATAAATATTGCATCAAAAGTTGACCAACTTTAATCGATGTTTTGATTTAATGTGATCTACTAGCCAGAGAGCTGGCGCGATAACACTGCGCCGACAGCTTCCAGTGTTGATCTGCGCCCGGTCCAGGTGATTCACTGGACCGACTGAGCGGCCCCTCAGACGCAGGCTGCGATGCGTCATCTCTAATTCAGGCGAGCCTCGGAGGTACAGGCGGCCATCCCCGGAGCCATCCGCCATCCGTCACGCGCCATCGTCACTTTCTTTTGCAGTTTACAACCAATCAAAACTCACTAACTAATCATATAGTTCCTGGTTTGGGAAATAGTTCAAGTTTAGTCAATTTACATTGTTCTACTTTCTTTCAAGCGACCCTCGCATTTCCCAACCTTTTGCCTCCGCGGGTCTCGTATTTCTTCTTGCAGTCATCAGCAACAGAATTCTTAAAGATTGCGTTATTACACACGTTGCGACACTTGCGTTAATACCTCAAAAATTACCTAATTTTCTCTTTTTGTGGATATATTTTGCCTTAATATGGCCAGTGATGAGAACTAGTTTTAGACTAATTAAACTTCTCAATTTTCCCATTCTCAACATATCTTCATTACGTAGATCTTCAAAGGTATTGTCTTGATGATCTTAATAAATAAACATTTTCTCCAATCGAATAATGTACGTAAGTCGAGTCTTACTTAAATGATTTGTGAATGTACTTATCGATGACATCCAACAACTATTGGCAGCGTATGGTCTCATTCATCCTGAAATAGGCCGTCTATCGACAGCGTCAATAAATGAAATATATTAAAACGTTTGTGTTACAGATGTGCAGTATATTTTTAAATAATTAAAAAACGTAAATTTTAATGTCGTTCCACATACCCAATAAAATAGAATTAACACGTACCCAAGTAAAATTTAATGTTATGCAATCATTTATATAAAGATAATGCCAGTTGTGCGACAATAACAATATTGTGGTGACATTTTTAAAAAAATGTATGTGGATCTTCGCTTCGTCACGTGGTCGACGAATTAATTCTGAACTCGATCAAATATTGCTAGGAATAGTGCGCAGTATAATGATTAGATTATTTTTGACAATCGATAGTTATCATTATTAGTCTCATGGCTGCATCCCTCTCTGGCAGCTGACGCATCAGCCTTAAATAATCAGATATTCATCCGTCATGCAGCGGCTCTATCGGCGGGGATAGGCTCTATCGGCGGGAGGCGAGAGGCGGGAGGCGGGGGGCCGGCAACAGGTAGAAGTGGTGAGGTTAGGTTAGACGAGCCAGTCGCGCAACGGCTGGCGGATAGGTCTCATCTCACGCAGGCGTCAAACCGCGGACTCGATAAGCGCGCGAAATCGTCTGGCGCCGGACGCGATGGTTTATTTTTGAAAAATACGCGATCTCCAGTGAACAGTGGGAAGGCAGATAGAACGCGACGCTCGGACCAGTGAGAATTTGACAGTTGCATTCGAGATTGGTATTTGAAACGAGTGATTTAACCATTTAAAAACAATGCGTATATTGTAACAAAAAACAATTAGTTTTAGTCATTTGTGTTTGTTTACTAAAAATAAGCTGTTACAGCGAAATATGAAAATGTCGAAGGCCGAAGCTGATTGATATAAAAACGAGAACGAATACAATACTCTTACGAAGTGCGCGATTTCTACAAATCATCGGATTAGCGGAACATCGAAACATTTATACCCCTCGTAACGGCATATCGAGCAGAAACGTTTTACTTTTACACGGATATAACAACATTATGCTCGCCTCGTATTTCACAACCGACGTTGAACATTTTATGTACTAAACACATTGTAATTCGGATGATAAAAAATATATCGCACGATATTTTTTTAACTCTCAAATGAGTAGGGATAACTGTAATCATTTAAATAGAATATAAATTAGATAGAAAATACAATATAGGTATAATATAAACAACGAACGGAATGAAATTGAACACAACGAAAGGTAATTATAAAAGATAACTAATCGGTTAAGGAACTAATCAGCCAAAATACTAACAACGATGATAGATGCACAGCCGTAAGATCAGCATATTAGGATTCGCGTCAAAGTGACAAGGTGCATAATATTTCACTCACTGTCGGAGTGATTCCATTAGTAGAAATGCGGGTCAGGGCTTTGAGCCCCTATCGAGTGAAGTGAAGTGAGCCAATAAACACTATCCACCTGCCCGAACGAGCTGATAATGCGAGTGCTCGATTTGCATATCAGAAGTGACATCGTCTGTCACGCAGGCCGGCATGTGACTGGTTTCAAAAGTAACCACGCAAAACGTGCTTAAATGCTGCCTAAAGTTGCGATGTTATAAATAAAATAATTCTGAATCAAGGTTGCCGCGTTAAGTTGAAGAAGTACAAGCTCGCATCGTGCGAAGCAGCCGCCGAGTTGGAATTGAAATGTGAATTATGTTTAACAATTGTTCCGAAAACTCAGTACCTGCGGTATAATTTCTGGTATGCATAAAACTTGTACACGCGTGCCGGGAGTTACATCTCAACAAATCACCGAGTGAGTACTTTTGGCATTGTTCTTTTGTGTGGTCGTGTTCTGTAGGTTGTTCTCACCGAGTGTTATCCACAACTCATCATCGGTTGGTTTTGTTCTATTCTAATGGTGCCCACCTACATCGCCGTCGTGTGACATCGCCCGTCGCGTGAGTACTGTTTGTTTTGTTATCTTTATATGGTTATTAAATAATATTGCACGATTACAGGTATAGTGCAACGACGGTGAATTATAGCTTACCGCGGGTTTTCCTCGCAATTCAGTACCGTGCGATATTGTCGACTTCGTGGGCTAACAGCGAATTTCTAAAGTAAGCACCGTTAAATGGCATGTCTAATTAAGAACCTGAACGTGAGCCAATTACGATATGCGCAATATTGTTTTATGTATTATTTATTTAGTATATTTATTACCTTATTTTTAAATTTTTATGTAGCATTTGAAAATATATACATACATGTGATACGGCCCCGTTAGCATTGATAAGAACTGTTGCTAATAATTGAATTCTACAAAAGAGATTTAGGGATTACAAATGTATCAACAATTAATTTGCCGACAGTGTCGTCATATCGCGTCTAATGTACTAACCAAATCTCTTGTTGTCGCCAGAGACTTACTCTTATAAATTATACAAGAAAAGAGTTATTTTATGTAAAAGTGAATTAGGTTTGATTTGAAATTGTCACTTGCGTGTTATGTGTATGACATGACGTGACATGAATTTTATTTTTAATTTAAACAAATTGTTTCAACCGAGTTGTTTACTTTGACGTCGACTTGTTTAGATAGCGCTGTATCTTTGCCAGAATGGACGTACACTAAACACGGTGTCTAACTAACCAACTAATTAACCGGTCAATATCAAAGTAGTCAAGGTGATTAATACAAAGTGTGTAATTTGTTTGAGTTAATAATTTTGTCTAACGATAAAGTTAATTATTAAGGAGAACACATTCTTATTGTGAAGTTGTGATTATTCAGAACGGGCGGTCTGTGATGTTTTAAATACTAATTTAATAAAGTTAATGCTATAAATATTAAAAACATAAATATTATTGTTGGAGTTCTTGAATTTAATGTGCACACAATATTTTTTCTTCAGTGCTCAATTTGTAGCTTGAGATGCGGTAAAAAATGTTGACCATTATTTGGTTAATGTCAGTCGGCCTGTAATTATCATTCCCCCGATAAATATGGAGTTCGATTTATTTGTCGTTTTTTATTTATCGAGCGAGGTAATCATTTACCATTCCCACTTTCTCGTCAGCGAATATTATAAACAGTCGACCTCGTCGAAATACAAGCTTTTTTGATTGTTTTGGAGGTTTTTGCGTACGTAGAAATGTACGCACGCTATTAAGGGCATCCGTTGAGAGCCCAACAGAAAAATGGCATTGTAAGTTTATTCCACGCACGCGCATTAGCTCTTCTACCAATAAATAAGTTTTCTTCAGCCATCATAGAGCTAAAAGTGAAAGAATGAAAATGTGAAATGATTGTTAGAGAAATGAGAGATACCTACTAGGATTTAGAGATGTGGAAATGTACAGAAAATGAATTAACTAGATAATTTTTGGAATGAAAACCTGGTGAAAGTGCCTTGAATATAGTGGAAAAGAGGTTACTCAGACTTGCATACTGTGTGGAAAAAATCAATTTATGATATGAGTGAACCGTGTAAAACTAGTTGTAGCAGACGGAATCAAATTACAAACGGGTCAAGTTTGAAATGAGTGATTGAGGAGAGAATGATAAGAAAGTTATTCGACGCGAGTGTTCGTAGACTAGACCAGAAACAGAGGAAACTAATAAATTCAATAAATATACGAGCATACGAGAGAAGGTGTGTTCCTCCGTGAAAAAATGGTGTAATGCAAAGTAATAACTTCGCTAGAGCAGACTTTGATATCAAATTTTATTTGTCTGTCGACATTATTGCTCGAGGTGGGAACCATTATGATATCTCTGTAGGCGAGAGAATCTCGGTGAAGTGCAATAGGTTATATCTGCATAATCGGCCGCAAATTAACCGGTCCAATTACCGCGTACCGATAGGATGGATTGTTAAATGTAATCTGCATAGCCAGTCTCACGGAATAAATTGTCACCTACCGACAGATGTAAACAATGCACAGCTGAGGTCTTAATAGATTTATAGATCCATTCTGATAGGTACGTACAATAACTGCAGACGGAAGTTCGGTGAAGAATCCATGCGGGCAACGTAACGAACTAGAACTAAGGAAACTGGTATGACTGATCTTAGGACTGAGAGGTTTTTCAAAGTACTCGTTCACCGAAATGGAGTCTCCCAGAATCAGACCAAAATTAATTGAAAGGAAAAAATGGATAATAAACAAAAAAGGAGGTAACAGTAATGTTACGGAAGTGGTGGTTACTGGCGATGGCCAAGGGTCCATACTCCGAATAGGATGAGGGGTATTCTTTCTTCTTCTTCATTAATGACGCTCAGTCCGAATGGTGCCTTAGCCTCCTCTGTGTTCTTTTTATATTGGTAATTACGTAACCAGGTGTTTTTGGGAAAGTCAAGTAGTGGCCCTCCATGACACGCTATTTTACCTGCACTGATATTTCCACCCCAGTGAAGCCATTGATCAGTTCCGAACACTAATTAAGAAAGTGTTCTGTAATGATAATTACACGTCTATATGGAGATTTTATTGCGTATATCGGAGAACGATATTTTATACAGTAAGTTCTAAATTGTTTTGCTGATTATTTGTTCTAGTTCTAGTAGCTCAATGCCAACTCTAATTAATTTTTTAACCCTCGGGCACTATTTACACTATGTAGGTACTTTAACTGGTTTAGTTCGTTTACGCAATAAAATGAAAGTGTTATTTAAAAATGCAAAGCTTTCATCTTTTAGACGGATAAATGGCTACAATAGAAATTTATTAGATAAGATTAAATTATTAGATTATTAAATTATTAGATTAGATTAGTTTTGTGTACAAATATTTCACTAATAAGAATGAAAGTTCCTAGTTTAATATCATCATTGTACAGTAATGGTGATTTTCAATCGAAAACTTAGTAAAGTCAATAACAGATGAATCGTTGGTAAAAAGAAATCGCCAGTGCCGTAGATATAGTTTTGATGACGGAAGTCTATCTGTTGAAGCCGTGAAATTCTTTAGAATATTTTCTGAATGATTAATTTAATCACTTCCCTTGGAATTATGAAAATGTTTCATTACAATTTTAATAATTCATTTCTTCAATGGGCGCGAGCAAGGAAGACAGTCTGATAGACAAAATCGTCATTTAGACTTCTTTGGACTGGTTTATGGTGTTGGTTATGGAACTTTATGTTCTTCATAATTAAGAACCTAAGACAGCGGTAACACAATTTATTCATCTTTCGGTATGTAGAACAAACCTGTTATTGGCCTATTGCAAGTGTTCAATATTGAACCACATGGCTTCGGATATTGACGTTATATTCCATGTGGTCTATGTTCACAATTTATTCATCTTTCTGTGTGTAGAACAAACCTGTTATTGGCCTATTGCAAGTGTTCAATATTGAACCACATGGCTTCGGATATTGACGTTATAGTGTCTGTCATATTGATACCTCATGTGTCAAACCTGTTATTGGCCTATTGCAAGTGTTCAATATTGAACCGCATGGCTTCGGATATTGACGTTATATTCCATGTGGTCTATGTTCACAATTTATTCATCTTTCCACATGTAGAACAAACCTGTTATTGGCCTATTGCAAGTGTTCAATATTGAACCGCATGGCTTCGGATATTGACGTTATATTCCATGTGGTCTATGTTCACAATTTATTCATCTTTCCACATGTAGAACAAACCTGTTATTGGCCTATTGCAAGTGTTCAATATTGAACCGCATGGCTTCGGATATTGACGTTATATTCCATGTGGTCTATGTTCACAATTTATTCATCTTTCTGTATGTAGAACAAACCTGTTATTGGCCTATTGCAAGTGTTCAATATTGAATCGCATGGCTTCGGATATTGACGTTATATTCCATGTGGTCAAAAATCTGCTGATAGCTGATCTTAAGCGTCTTCTATGTATATAATACGTGGGTTCACTTCAGGCAAAGCGCATTTCTTTACTATGATGTTAAATACGTTCATGTTTTTCCAGAACAAAATTAAATTTTATACGTGTGTTATCAATGGTGGACTAGAAGGTTAAGGATCAGCGAGCGCCTAAATAAATTTAAAAAAATATTTATTGTAAAATTAAACCAGTACTATACCAAATATCATAAAACCTAGGACATCATCGTCTTTTTGAAATTCTTCGTTAAATTTTTATTGCGGTGCAATTTAAAAACATAAATAAACATTTAAAACAAATTTAATGAATCGTTAGAAAAATTCTTCTTATCCGGGAAACTATTTTTCCATTTCGCCCTATCAACTAATTAAGTTTCCGACTAATTATATTTTGTAGTTTTAATAAACGATACATATATTATTCAGTTTTTAAAAGCAATCAACTTTATATTGCAATGAACCTTATTTAATACACGTTAGAAAAGGCTAGAATAAATGTCCCGGGTTCATATCCCGGTAGCAACCAAACATTTTATCGATTGATACATTTTTTTCTGAATATCTTAATTTAGAATTATGTTATACCCACAATATATCGATAAATACAACTTCTCTTCAGCCAGCGATAAATTAAGCAGCGTCATCAGCATTAGAAACGACTAAAAAGCTAAATAAGTTATTTGGAGTGCGAAGATTTGTATCGGAAAAGTGATACTTTAACTCTTTCACAAGCCAGAAGCTGCTTTGGAATATTACGGAGACAGAGAACATCTTAAACGATGACGATGAAGTAGTAACTGATTTACCTAAATCCACAAATTGAATGAGCTTTAAGAAATTGCAGCTTCTAGTGTTGAATAGACAGCGAGAATTTGCATCCGTCGAAAATGAACCCGCGTCCGTTTATTCGTACCGTTCTGCAAATCAGAATGAAGCCAATCAGCTCGAAACAATAGAGCAGTTGTTGAAATAGTTCAAATGCGATAACTTTGTACAATTGAATTATTGTTTAGCGCAAACAAAATGGTTTTATAAAAAACGTCGCTTTCCATCCACTGCATTTGATTTAAAACAAAGAGATTGTTCCTAAGATTGCTCCGCCGTCAATGTGAACAATTTTATTTTGCAAACAATGATGTTATTGCAGCCGACTAATTTGTCAAATCAAACTAAACGTCAGAGTGAAAGTTTGCGATGAAAACTTTCGAAATGATCGAAATATACATTTACATTCTGTCACGCCGTATTCCATAAGGGCAGGCAGATACAGTAGGCAATGGTCCGTGTCCACGGAGTGAGACACGATGAGGTAAACCTCAGCACACCTGTTGATGCATCGGTCTGGAGATAAATTCAGAGATCAGTTCGGATAAAAACTGGAACTCGTGTATATGATGCTAGAAACATAGATACTTACAACTATTTTTTCTAAAAAGCTAGACAAATAAATGCATTAAATTACAATATTTTTTCCGTTTCAACTGCTGCTGAGGAGACTAAAATTAATCCAACTGATGAACGGAACATAAATGGTTAATAGACCGGCATTTGTCGTTTGACGGACAAAAAGCGTAAAGTGAGGCACGAGACGGCAATCTTTGTGTAAACTAAGAAAGCCGAGAGTAAAGTTGTCTTCAAAGAATTTCATAGGAGCGTAATCCACGTCTCAGAGATTGTATTGAGTCGAAAACCTCATCGTAGACCACAGGCTATAAAACATATTCCTATCTGGACACATAATTTATGCTTTTTCCACATTAATAGATCTTCTTCGTCTCCTCTCTCTTCATTTCCTCAATAAGGTATCTATATTAGCTGTAGGCTATTCTATTCCCCAATAAAAGGCAATGAGCGCTCTGAAAGTTATTTCTCGAAGGGTTGTGGGAGACATTCGATCATAAACAAGAGTTATTCCGACAATCCAAACGTCCGTAGCAATTAATCACCTAAAGCCCGTCTGCTGATACTGCAACGAAAATTATTTGACGCAATTTGACTCGATTTATTTATTATTTGGCAGATTTTTGGAGTATGCTATCGATGGATATCTTTACCAGATCTCTCTAGCATATGAACAACCTACCAACTAAATATTTTTTCGATAGATAGATTTTTTTAGTATATCTTTCTAGTTGATTAATTGAATTAGTATTAAAATAGCATAGAAGTATGTTCTGAAAATGTAACTTTACAACCTGAAATGTGTTTTCCATAATAATTGTACCGTAAATCAGCAGATATCGTTATCTTCGCGTTTTGTGAAGGTGGCCAAAGTAAGCCAAAGTGGCCTGAACTTGTGGTGACAAAACTCTTGGTCACCATCACCAGCACCACATATCTAGAGCGGTTGTCTTCCTGCGATCTTATACTTTTATAATACAAATTATTGGTGAGGTTGCTTTTAATCATTATCAGTCTTATTCTGTCTACGCAGGAAATTCTCTATTTCTAACTCACCGCGATTTAACATACCTTATTTTGGTCTCTATTTCCTTCTAGATCATTCAAACTACCTACACATTATTTTCAATTGTCATATTTTTACTATTTACTGTTTAGTCAACTTTCATTCATTCTCCGTCGGGTCATTTACAAGAATTTTTAGCGTTCAACAATTTTAATACTTAGACATTTTTATGACTTCTCTTAAAAGGTGACAACAGAGTACTGTACTGTTAAATTAATTACACGCAGCCACTTTTTTCTTGATCAGTTCATCGTCTATCATTATTTTTGGAATGATTTTACTCTCTGAATATATTAATTCACTTTTATATTTATTATTAGATTCCACTTTCTAGATACACATCTGACGAATCGTTTTTTGTCGATTAATGTAAAATTAATTAATTATTTATAGTCAATAATTACTCGAATTATTTAGTCAATTTATAGCTAACACGTTCCGAGACAAAGCTGTTTGAACTTGGATAACACTTCACCGAATCATCTCGAACATTTTCACTAAAAAAAAAGATATCAATCATTATATTTTTATAAACTGAAAAATCTTTAAATTAGTGATTGGTACTTGGTTATTTCGTTACAATTCATTTATTAATTATCATTTTATCTCATTTAAAGTTGAAAATGCAAAAAATATTATTTAATTAAACTTTGTACATTACACACAACTATTGAGTACGTATTATTATTTTTCATGACAAATTTCGGAAAGAGCAGACCCTCCATCGACGGTAGAACATTTTAACAAGCCTTGAACACCATTAAAATTTTCGTGGAACTTCTAGAATCTATTTTAAATAACTCCCGCACCTCTTTCCTCATATGTCATTCTATCCGTGAAAAGATACCCTTTGTAAGGTCTTGTGCCCTTAGAACTTTTCATCTCGCCAGGCAACGCGTGCATAGACATTATAATTAACAGACATTAAAATAAAATAAAATATGACGAGACAATGGTACAAGATTCTAGTTTTGTTTGTGAGTTAAATAATGAAGTTTGATGAGAAGAAATAGTTCAACCGCAGTAGCTCAACATTACAAATCTGTTGCACAGTCAATTTCGTAAATGTAAATTAATAAAAACATTTTAATTTTGATGCAAGTTAAATGTTTGTATTTTACTCACTGGAAGATAAACAAAGCAGAGTTTCACGGCTACGAGTGATTGCCACTCCCATAAAATATTTGACAAGACGGATATCTAGAGATCGGTACATAGGTGTTACGGCTAAAACCAGAGATCGACTAATATTAATAACGCCCGGCATTCCTAGCGAGTCGGGTCACGATCCGCGACCGTTTATTAGTTATTTATTGCCTCAGAGAAACTTAATGTCAACAATTAGCGCGAGCAATGAAAGCTAAACCGAACCGAACAAATCACCAAATCAATGTCAAAAAATGGATACAAATTAAGATAGAACCTAATGTAGCCGAAAATATTTTACAGGTTTTGATTATTTCATAACGCACAGTGGAGAAGTAGGACTAGAGGTCAGCACTGCCAAAATTAAATACCCGAAAATGAGCGATCGCCATTCTTCGTGAGGATCAAGCTTTTCAATCGGTTGAACAGTTTAAATATCTGGAAACAAATGTGACAAGGAATAATGATATCCAGCAATTAATAAATAGTCTCATAAAATCAGGAACGCTCGCTACTTTGTTAGGAAATGGAAATAGGAAAAAGGGTCGTTGTCTTAATTAATCTGTATACAACACTGATACAACAGTTCGTTCTATACAGGTGTGAAGTTTTGTGTTTCAGTTTAGCGGGAGAAAATAGGTTGCAGGTTTTCGAAAATAAAGTCTCGCGCAAGTTTTACGGACCGATACGTGACAACCTAGCCTAACAATAGAAGCTATTAAAGTTAAAGAAAGGAAGGAAGGTGAAAGCATGGAGGTTGCAGTGGGTAGGTTATGTGGAGGAAACAGATGAGTCCAGTAACACGTATAAAGGTCTCATACACAAGCCAATAGGATCGAGGTATAGTGGAAGACTAAGACTAGGATGGATTGGACTAGGACAATGTCAAGAAAGCCCTGCAAGAGGTAAGCGGGTGCCCGGCGGACTGGACCACGGAGGCGATGTCAAGGGAAGTATGGCGTGCCGTTGTGACTGCTTTTTTTTGAGTCCTACGAGACCGTTAAAGTAAGATGATTATTAATTAATAAGATGATTGTTATTATTTTTTAAATAAATTTATTTTTGTACTGTACACAGTACTAAGACTTGTCACGATTATAGTTTCGTGAGGTACTGCAGTCCCTTTCATCAACAGGTCTGAATGCCAACTCAAACAATTGTCAGTCGTGACAAAAATAAAACTTAGTTGTGTAATTTAGGTTAGGTAAAGATGTTGTTAAAAATTTTATTTGTCATTCTGGTGACGTCATCGTTCGCCAATTGTCTCGAAATATTCAGGTAATTATAATGACAATATTCAGCCAAAAGCCGCTTGTTTGGTCTAATAGTTATAAGCTTGTGTAGTGACATAGTTGTTGGGAATGCTCGTTCTAGGAGACCTGAACAATGTTGAACTGAGTATATGAGTAAATTGACGTAGCATACTAAATTCCGTTTATGCATCTATGGAGATAAAACATTAAACAGATGTTAAATTATTATCACATTGTGACAAAATAATAATATCCTGGAATTACAAAGTAATGCGTTGCACGGTTAATGATGTATTTAGAATATGTTTTATAATATATCTATGGATTTATGTAACTATAAAAAATTACAACGCGAAATGCCTAAAATTGATTGATTTTTTTAGCGAATTTTTTTTGAAACGCCTAGATTTAGAACCAACACAGTACATTTTATACACAGTAGAACCTGTTGTGATTTACCTTGAATATAAATAAATATTCATAGGTCCTATTTACAATTGCCACCTAAGCGCACAAGTCGCTTCGAATCCATCAATCACCGGTGCCATTTGTTATCCGACTGTGACACTTGCGGCTGCTCGCATAAGGCCCATGTCGCCTTCCGGCAAGGTTGGCTCTCGCGAGTATCGGGTACGAGGGCAGACCACGATCTCGACGCAAGCACGATTCGGTGGTCGTGCTGCAGTTTGGGTTTCACGACTCGTCAATACGATATCGGAAGATGAAAGATTTATCTAGCCCTCGACAGTGGGACGCGACGGCTAGAGCTGCTCTATTTGGAAAATGAATACATTTTTAATAACAAATATTTTTGTTGTGAAACTGCAATTTAGAATTAAGTTGTTGAATCCCGGTAGCAACTAAAGATTTTTTTCTGTATTTCTTTCTAATTTAAAAAAATATATATTTTGATATTTTTTTTTTACGGAGAAAACATTATTGAATGATAAGATATGATTAATTTGATTTATATGAATTATTTTTTAATTTATCTTATATTTTTCACTGTTGTTCATAATCTTCCATGTAAAATTTTTTGGGCTATTCTGCCGTTTGTATTCGATTTTCTCGACCAAAGTTTAGGGGTCCATCATCAGGATTGCTGCCGCTGATGCTTCGAAACCTCGCGTCAGTTGGAGAGGTCGAAAATAGAATACATAGAAGAATAGGTCACAATACACAGAACGCTTGTAACTGGTTTACTGAAGAAAGAGAGAAAAATATGCCGAACGTCTGTTCGTATTTTTAAGCCGTTCCAAAATACTTTACGTCATCCTTATTTGATACTTTTCATGTCATGGATCAGAAAAAAATGTTTGGCAAAGAATCAAAGAATCATAATTTTTTTTGTCCATCCCTTGGTTCGACCACACTAGACTAGATTTCCAACCACGCCACTGACCCTGGGGTCATCTTCTAGGAGTTTTCTGTTTAGTGGGCAGTCACTGACATTGGCTCAAGATTATAAATGTTATATATTTTGTGTAATCATTACTGCGGCTAATTAAATCATGTTTAAATTATCAACATAAATTCCGGTAGCAACTAAATATTTTTTCGATACATAGATTTTTTCTGTATATCTTTCTAACGGATTCATTTGATTTGTTTTAAAAATAATTATAACTGAATAAGTATCTAAAGGTTGCTTTTAAAAATTACATAGATTTTCCGAACAACCTTATTTTAGGGGCTGCAACTACAATAATGAAAGTCGACAGGAAACATATGTATTTTATATTTGTCTTAACGCAGTATTTGTGCATCACTACCATTGGAAACGATTCTTCTTCACTACGACTTTTTCACAAAGACTCCTCTCATTTTAATATCTCGAATAACTTCGCAACCAAATACACTTATCTTAATTAACAGCGCTACTCTTAACAAAGTATCACAAATTAAAGATCTTGGCGTGTTATTTGATGAAAAACTATCATTCGTTCCACACATTAATCAAATCACCAATAAAGCTATTAAATGTCTCGATTTTGTATTAAGAACGGTGAAAGATATCAATTCACTTAAATCGCTTCAAGTGTTATACACGGCTGTAGTTCGTAGCAATTTAGAATTCAACTCGACTATTTGGTCTCCATTCTATAAAGTGCACGAATTAAAAATTAGAAAGGGTTCAGCATACATTTTTAAGGTTTATTAACTTCAAACTGTGTATAATCGCTGAACAATTGAATTATGATTTTCTAATGAGCACTCTTAATTGAACTAACTTGTCGTGTAGAAAAACTTTAAGTGATTTATTATTTTTATTTAGTAAATGGCATATTGGACGCCCCTAATTTACGTTATACCACGTTCTGCGTACCAGTACCAGGTCGTCGGTGCTTTTTCATGTAAATTCATCATTTACTAATTTTTATAGGAATGCACCCACACAAAGACTTCACAGGCTTGGGAACGATTTTGGTCTTGTAGATATATTCCGATATTCTATGTTTAAATATAAGAGTAATGTTTTTGATGCTGTTCTGAGACAAAAATACAACTGATTTTGATACTCGGCTATTCTGTGTCAAGCCTAAAATTTATTATTTTTTCCGTCTTGAACCTTTATTTTTTATAGTTTGTTTAGCTTATTTTTTAATTTCTATTTTTATATATATATATTCCATGCTATTTGTGTAGCTGCTCATGTATTTTATACCAAACCTATTGTGTAAAAGCCCATAAGGGCGTTAATAAATTAATAATAATAATATATTCAACTTAACTCTTATTTCATTAGCAAACTCACGGTGTGATTTCGCCTTTTCTGAATGTTTTGAAGTACATTCGAGAGCCCATACTTGGACGTCCTGTTCTTAATAATATTATTGAAACATTGTATTCCATACTTGTAAGTTCCCAGTGGCGTGACTAATTTTTCAACTAATTAGTAAAGTGAAGCATGCTTACTCATATATGTCGTAAATATTATCAAGAATTCACTTTTGTCAGATTTGTTCCAGGTATCTTTCAACTTCTATTCTATTAATAACTATATAATACTGACTGTTCTCTATACAATCTAACACTCTTTGACCGATTTAAACCAAACTTTGAATAGTCACTCTTGAGGATCCGGCGCAAAGCAAAGGCACTCTTGTATGACCCCCCCCATCCCCTCCAATCGATATAAATGTGTATTATATTAAACACAATCCAAATTTTGTTCTGCACTACTTTAGGATCCCGAGGAAAATATGTAAGTAGAGAATTAGATAACTCACCCCAATCCTTTGGACATCTCACTCGCTCGCAGTAAATTTTGCATACATCGTTATTAGATAATTAGGGCATCCTCTCTCCCTAGATCTCCTTAATCATAATTTTAAATGATAACTTAAAGAATCCCGGTTAACATCGGGAAACGGCCGCTAGTCATCAACTAAAGTAAGTAATTGAATGTCACTATTTGTTGTTTCGGAGGTAGGTTTGTAGAACTTCATAATCACATATACATGTGAAAATAAAACACTTGTTTTTTTATTTAACTCATTTAATTTACTTGAGATGCGTTTCGCATTGTAAGAGCATTATCAATCTTACAATTTAACTCAACAACTTGTATTTATATCTGTAGTGAGGGACAGCTATACAATTTTGCCAATAACCAAGAATGTGGAACAAGATCACCAATTCAACATTGCTGCATTAATTAAAAAAATATCATTCGGGTTGAACATACTTATTGCCTAGATGCAAACATTATATAAATTCCAGAATACCAAAATTGTTATCTTTTTATGTTGTAAAATTATATAGCTATCTTTTTCTACATATTACCTATGGCATTAAAATATCATTAGTATTGAAACAAAATGGTTACTTTGAATAATTGTCCTCAGAATTCTAATGAATAAAATTGTATAGCTGTCCCTCACTATAGAAATAAATACAAGTTTTTGAGTTAAATTATTAGATTGATAATGCCCTTACAAGGCAAAATGCGTCTCAAGTAAAATAAATGGTAGAATCAAAAAACAAGTGTTTTATTTTCACATGCGTGAATATCATTAATTGTACTTATAAATACATGAGTTAATTTACGAAATCATGTACCACTTAATATCGTAGTAACGTATTTTAACAGATGTACATCGTGAAAACTACTTGGCCACCGAGTGTATGTGTACGTGCTTAGGTTTATATATTTGACTATCACACGTTAGATAATTCAATTCAATATTACTAGAATCATAATTCATAATGAGATTCTTCTGTCTCAGCTTTCCACTGATTAACAATCAGCCTGTGTGAGAACAGGTGGAACAGAACCTAGTGAAACTGACGTTATTGTAATACATTTATTGTTATCAACAAAAACAAGTTTGGTTCCATCGTAAAGAATTCTATATTACGCTACAAACGCTGATGTCTGTGATGTACCGCTATGAAAGGAATCGCAAGTGTATCGCATCACCGCCGAAATGGTACATTACATATTTAATTATATATTTAAATCATTATCTGATTAAGTATTTATTTACTACGATTGGTTAAGTTGGGTTTATGGTAGTTGACTTCAATTTTTTAAATTTAAATTTCCCTAATACGCCGAATTGAATTAAATTTATAATATATGCAACTTTTGGAGCATTTAAATGAGATAAAATAGATATTCTCTTAATTTGGCTCTGTATAATAGCGAACAATGGTGTAGTATTAGATAAATAGATCACGAAGTCAAACTGCGGTTTAATTCATGTAACCACATTGTTACTTCGTGCGTCTCAACTTTCAAAATGTTCAGTGTAACACAAACATGTCTGATGCAGGCGCGAGCCCCGTACGTACGGTGCAACCATTTGTGTGAGACACATTGTACTTGCGTGGTGTAAATTGTTTTCTCAATAATGAGTCGTGAAAATATTTAATCGATTTTAGAATAAAATGTGTTTAAATTTATTTTTTGGGGTTTGTTTCTACTGACTTTTCCGGCCTAAATTACTCTGCCGTGTCCATTGTAAAGCCTCTAACGCCAAGCATTTATATGACAATACGTAGCTGTAATATGTTGGTTCAATTTACACAGTTTTCTGAGAACAGTATGGTAATATTTATTTTGAAATATTGAGTTTTTATGTTATTTTTGGTACAAAATATATTGACATATAAAATACAATAATTATACCTTTTTAGCTAAGCAGTATACATATTTCGTCGTATAAATGCTAGCTTATATGTTTCCATCACACAAATGTTGGCGTACTATATTTCTAGAATTCTGTTGTCTAATATCTAGTTAATTTGAACAAACCAGGTATTTCCAACTGTTTTCTGTTGCTGTTGCATCCAACATCATATTCATCTTTATGATGTTTGCAATTAACGGACTGTATACTAATTAGCCTCTAGTGAGCGTATTCGTTACGCATACACAACAGACGATTAAAAGAGAGCCACATTAGTTAGTCCACAAATCTAAGCTGAGTGCGTTAACTTCAATCGATTCAACTGCCATGAAGATTTCTCGATTCTTGTCATCTCGCGATGAGGTCGATCGTGCTAATTCGAGAACTTTGTCACTCTGTTAAGTCGACTGTCTAGCCCAACTGTAATGTTTATACAGTATTGGCGCAGCTCCGTCAAGTGTTTTGACGAATTGACTTACTATTACATAACATCAGGTTTAATAAAGTATCACGCTGCGATGTGTAAATGCTAAATAGAAAATGAATTGCTATTGTGATACTGACTGTCAGTTAGTTACTTTAACTGTCATGAAAAATAACGGTCTCAATTCTTAATGGACGTAATATGACAACCTTCGAAGCACGTAACACCACTTATTAATATACTTACAATTAATGACCATAAATACTTTGAACTAGATAACTTTGGTAAGCGATGTGAATGTTGTGTAATTAGGTACTTGGCTACGTGTATAAAATAATAAATAATTTATTAGATTCTTATCACTTTTGAAATAAACTCCCATTTTAACTTTCGCTATTCCCGTAAATCTTAAATATTTAATTACCACGTACAGCGACAACACAACACTAGTCCCGTTCTTCAAGTAACAGCATAGTCCTGGAATAAACCACGCGGTTTAACCATGATTTAACTTTTAAAGCAAGCAACCAAAAATATTTTTTCGATATATAGATTTTTCTTGTATGCACCTTTCTAATTAATTCATTAAATTGTAGTAAAAAATACCACAGAACTGTTTTCTGAAATTGCAACTTTACAACAAAAAATGTATTTTCATTAAAAAAAATTAAGTTTAATATTAATAATGAAAATATACTTTGTTTATACTACTGTTTATTGATGACTCACCGTGTTTTGGGACCGATAGTCTCTTCTTCAGGATACAATGTATACTAAAATTAAAATTGCATATATATAGTATATATGTATAGTAGGTTACTAATTATTAGTAGTAAATTGCATTATTTAATAGTGAATTTGCAGTAATTAGTAGTAAATTGCATATATATGTATAGTAGGTTACTAATTAGGAACTACTGTGAAAACAAATTGAAAAGGTTGCTATTTATAAAAAGGATTTGGTTGTTAATAACCATTGTATCCCGAAGGATGGACTATTGATCCCGAAACATGTTGAGTAACATTAGTATAAACAAAGTGTGTTTTCATTATTAATATAAAATGTTGCCACAAAATAACATTGACGAAATACTTACTTAAGTTTGTTTGCTTTCATTGGCAAATACAATAATGTTAAATGTACTTCACTGGTGTCATTTTATAGAGGGCTTTAAATTCCATCAGTATTCTCTCATGGCCAGTGATGGTGATCTCTCAAAAGAAGAGTCGTAAGGCAATAATTTATCTCATCGAACAGCAGATAATAACTTCCGTGACGTATTTTCATATCCATGGATGAGTTTTAGCTGTACGAGAATTTAATTTAAGTATCGGCAAATAAGGTGCACACAGAAACCTGTAGGGAATGAATAATAAATGATGAAGTAATCTTTTCCATATTAGGTTGGATTTAATAAGTTTGTAGTTTATCGTATAAGAGTTAACATCGTGCCATCTGTAGGTGTGCATATTTAATTTTTTATAAAAAATATATTCGAATAGTTCTCTGAAATTATTTATGTACTGTGACATTACAAAACCAATGTCACGTTCTAAATTACCCCGTCAGATTATTCTACGCCAATGTCGCTGCTGTCATGAACAACAGTACGTTTTGCAATACGCGCGATCTTCACAGTGGTCGGGTCGGTTCTTTTCTATGGTGTATTTGGAGATCTTGCCGGGCGATGAAAGTTGACAGATCCTTGTGAACTTAACAGCTGTGCCTGGTGGCATCAGTGCCCGATGGCGAGCGGGCCGGTATTGAGAATCAAAAAGTTACGAGGAAATTAGATATTTCCTTTTCCCGCTTGGATAAAAGCAATATGATCGACTGACGATGATGTTACGGAGCATCTTTCTGGCGATTGATGATCAATGCCTAATCATCTCACGGTGACAGATGATCCATAGGGTGGCTCTCGACTGCAACAGACATGGGATTTCGTAGCGGAAGATTGCAAATCGGACCAAAATGAAATGGCGACGTCGGCCACGGAGTTCGAGGTTAACCGATCCTTTCTTATCTCATGCAATGTTGTCGCAAACCTGTGCTAGAAATCATCATACTCGTATCATCCCTATGTTGTTAATTTTTTCTTGTATTTCTTGGTTCTAATTCAAACTTAATATCTTTGCTGCGGGAATAATAATGTTGTATTTTCTAAGTGTTATTTTTTGTGGTAACTTATATAGGTTACCCACGGTTTATTGGTAAATTATATTTAAATGGTTATCGATGTAGTATATTGATCGATTATTTGCAAATCTTTGTACTGACTATGATTGTTGAATAGATTCTCTGTTAATACCGAAATTTTTATTTATTTATCGTTCCAGGGTATATTTAACAACTAACAATAGATTTTTCTAGTTGAGATAGGATAGAGGATAGAACGCCGGTCTATACCCTCACAATAATTAGAAATAAAATGAATATACATACTTTTGATGAACCGGTTTGTACGTCATACATTATTGTTTCCGTTCAAATGAAAGTATATTTATTGATATATACACGATGAAAAGATATACATTATCACATTATTATCTCACTATTGAAACATCCTAAGGGGAAGATAAAACTGAATCAAAAATTTATTTTATTTACTTTATTTATTATTATTATAAAATATTCTTATCAGGTCTTTAGAGGAAGAAGATGATATGTGAATATATTAGAGAAAGCCATATGTATATATTTCAGAATTATCTGATTAAAGAAAATCAAAATATCTAAATGATTTAAGATTTTTTATGAATACTGCATTTTCATTTCCAACAATTAACATAATATATTAGAGGTTATAAAGAACCGCGAACAGAATATACAGCCCTCCCTACAAATGAGTTACTTTGTATGGCCAGTTAACACAACGGTGCGACAAAGTTTAGTATCCATCACCGCTGGAACTGCTGCGGCGCTAATTGCATCACTACAATAAGAATAGGAACCGGTGCTATGAAGCGTCACTATCTAAATACACATCTGATACATCCAAACTAATTATGTTCACTCGACTTAAACTACATTCAGTTTATTTTACGTTTATTCACGTTCATTTATTTTAAATGCACATTCATTTACATTCACGTTAAAAGACTGCGGATTTATTATAATCGTGTAGTTAAGCAATATTATGCGGATAGGTAGACACGTGTTCTGCAGCGTGCGCACACACGGTGCGCAGTGGACATACATATTTTCCGGTCAGATGCCGGCGAAGGGAGAAGACGATTCTCATACAACATATCCTCGCTCGAAGATATGTTGTATGATTCCATTGCACGCTTAACAACTGCTAAATTAGTTCTCTCAATTCTCTTATTATCTTTCCTTAATATGACAATTTTAGGATAATGAAAGCTTATCCTGATAGCGCAATGTTTATTTATTTATTAAGGTTCTTGGTTCGTGTCTGGGTGGTAACAAAAATATTTTTTCGATTAATTGATTTTATCTGTATATATTTCTTATTGATACATTTATATTATAATGTTTATTCGGTTTGAAGTCGTCAACTGAAATGAACTAAAATCATTTTTGTTACTCTTGTTATTTGGAAATTGAATGAAAAGTTTAGTATAAGATGAGAGGTAGGATGCTTTTTGAGTCCCGGCTATTTTCTTAGCTTAGTCAATTTTTGAGTTAAATTCTCATTTGTGTTACTTCTAATTATGTAAATGTTTTCTATATTTATTTATTGAAAAAGTCATATAATATGTATAATGTCATCATCCCAAGATGACCTACCCGAGTATCTCCCGCAACTGTCGCGTATTTCCGAAAAAAATAATGATTATTACAGTCCGACTGGTTGTAGGGCGGTCTCCGTTCCCCTGAAGTACGATTTAAGTACGGGAATATTATTCAACTCCATATAAGTATACACGTAGTACAATAAAATAGTCGCTTTTAATCGATAAAATTAATACATATGTAAAATGTAAGAGTATTCGTTTATCTACTGATTTAGAACAGCTAAAGACTGTGTGGTTAGTAAACGAATCACTTCGCTGATTAAGGCATTACATTGCAATAATAATTACAGAACACAGATCTTATCTGCGGCGATTTCTCGGTCCATCGTGTTTCCGCATCTTCCCTTTGAAGGTAAAGTGCAGAAACCCGTCACACGAGCGTCAGCCGAGTTGAAGGAACTAGAGATGGCATCTCGACTCTCCGGTAATGATCGGTAGCTTGGATTGTCTTACCTGGTGTGCGCTGTCATCGCTATTCGTGCAACCGCAGGGATAGTTTAGTGCGTCGTATCAGGTCACATCGATTCACTACACACATCGTACATTTTGATCGTATTTATATTAACACAGCTAATCTTCGGATTTGGTTAAGTGTCGACGTTAAATTAACAATATCAACAATAATAAATGAATCCTCGGGGTACACAGTATACTAATATTTTTCAAAGTAACCTGAGCGTTCGTAATATAAAAATGGATAAACTTTACTGGTCTTGTGACTACTAAATATTTAAGGGTTACCCCATACTGAGACCCCTATATTTCAGAATCCTTTAATATTTTTCAAGCAAACATAATATAATCATAATCGATACATTTTTGATCAACTGTTGGATGAAGCGTCTCCATAGCTGCCAATCTGTGTCGTGTGTCACGATTGAATAAAAGTTGACTTTATAATAGTATTTGACGCGAGAAGTGAACTACAATAGCATGTAATCAAATAACATATCTATTAGAAATAATATGCCATTTTAGATGGACAAATTATTATTATATGCGGTTTGCAGCAAGCGTCGCCTCTGATCATTATTCAGTCATGTCCTGGCTACTTTCGCCTGCGTAAAAGTAGACTGTTTTTTTTTAGTTGGTATGATCATATTTTACACATTTTTTGGTACATCACTTTTTATATGGTAGAGTTAAAATGTTACAGAACAACTTCTCATTATTATGAACTATCATAATATTAAGTACCTGCTGTAAACTGAGATTTTAAAAACTATCTTTTTTGAAATGTATTGCTTAAAAAATTATTTTAAAAACAGAACATTGGTTAAATTGTACACATTAAAGAATAAATTTCTGTTTTGTCGCTGCAACCAATAGGGGAGATTCCAAATACGGAACGTAAAACGAAGAAAAATGATGCGAGTACCTACATAATATTCCTACTATAAGCTCAGAACCAAAAGGATACATACAAATCGATTTAATTCGTATTTTAAAGGAAATTGATATTTCACTTTTATCATATGTATTAGTTTCCTTTCAAATTTGAAAGAAAAAGAAAACGTTAGAATAGAAGGTTTATTTACATGCGATTTATATTTGAAGTAACACGAAATAACACATAGGTAAATTATAAATGATATATTATGTTAACATTATTTTTTGATACAAACCATTAATTTTTATGTGTATTTTTTCAAAATAAAGAGAAATTATTATTTTGGCTTTAAAAATCAGTATTATTTTTTTTTTCTGTAGATGTTATTGAGTATAAATGATATAGTTTCTTTGTGAAAACGTTTGGGACTCAGTGTGTTTTAAATCATTTATTCATCTAAGAATTGGGGATGAACCCTTTAAAATAAATTGTTGTGAATTACCGAATCATAGAACGTAATTCTCCTCAGTATTTCCTCCATTGTTTCTTACTAACTTTTAAAAAAGTTATGAGGAGAGTATAATTAATAACCACTTTAATAATTAATAATAATAGTATAATTGGTATACCACTTGACACATGTCGTAAGATGTTACAGTATGAGAACCAGATATAACTATTCGATCCAATTGAATTCAATCGACGAAAGACTTCATTTATTTCTAGGGGTTTAAAACTCGGCGTGAATCGGCAATTAATAACGTTTAAGGCAAAAAATAAATAAATAGAAAACAATGAATTCCAAATGAATGAATCAATCAGAAAGATATACAGAAAAAAATCTATCTATCAAAAAAATATTTAGTTTCTATCGGGATTTAAACCTGAACCTTTTCCTATCCGAGAAAGCGTGTTTACCACTTCGCTATAACAATGAAATACATTTTTGACAAATTTTAAACTTGAAAAAAGCAATCAACTTTATAATACTTTGTATTATAATACCACAGAACTATGTTCTAAAAATGCATCTTCACAACAAAAATGTGTTCTCTTTAGAAAATAAAAGATAACCATTTTTGATACATTATCGTAGCTTGTAAAACACAATTTTCAATTAACATTCTACAATTTTTCTTTACCCAATCTATAATCACTAAATGTTAAATTGTCGTGGCGATTTCAGCGGAAAAAAATCAATTTGTATAGTTACCTACTGCCGATTTTGCTTTCTATATATGTAGGTACAGGGTGTGCACGCAGAGTTTTACCAATACCGCTGGTAACTACTCCATTGTAATGAACGCAGCAATTGCAGAACATAAGAAAATTAATAATAAGTATAAAAGTTAGGGAAAATGAGTAAGCGAATCATGAAGGAGAACAACTTGTTAAATATAAAGGTAATGTTAAAAGTGATGAAGTTTTAATTGACTTATGGCCTGTTTTCCGACCGCGACGCCAGTCTACTAAACCAGTAACATTAGTTTTATCTCGCTTCGGTATCTAAAAATAATCTGATAGAACCTGATGTTCCGGTACGTACCTGCAGTGTCCAGGTAGGTAGGTAGGTACCTGCTCGTGTGTGCATAATATACATGTTTTATAACCACGCGTGGAAGCATCTCTTGTTTGTGTCGGCCTTCGTTTTATTCTGTTGGCGAAACCATTTCCGGTTTCCGCTCATTATTTTAACACATGACGTAGTCGCCGGCTTCCGGTGTTTAAGCGATGCTCATGTAGATAGTACGATATGATTTTTATGTAAAAAAGTCCGTTATTTATCCATTCATACATTTATATCTCGCTGTGCATAATGTTGAAACAATGGAACCTTTCGTCATTTGACAGGAAGTATTATTGAAAGCGTATCAACATTTCTTGGCTGCGTTTGTACTCTTAGTAGTAGAATTCATATTTATATGGAATATGGACTAAGAATTCTGGCACCCTCCAGCAAATTTCATTCAAAGTTAAATCTTCAGAAATATTTTATGTAATATACTTGGTATCTTTCTACCCAAGAAAAATGTGTTGCTGAAGTGAATACGACTACATTCTATATTCATTCTATATTTAAAATCAACAATAATGCGTTATTTAATGTATTAGCAATTATAAATCAACAATAATGCGTTATTTAATGTACTTAGTATGTTAAATACAAAGCAAATGTTTTAATTAGAAAGATATAATAATAATACTCAGTATGTAATATGATCATCAACTTCAGCATCTTTGTATCCAGTGGAGAATAGCCTTCCCTAATTCCCAAGTTTGTCGTACAAGAAGACAATAACTTTGTTAAATGAATGGTGTGCTAAAAATAGGCATAGTCTAAATGGTCCCTTTCATTTATTCCTTCACCATCTTTCTATTCTTCTTCCAGACTGCAAGGCACCAGACCGAAGGGTATAATGTCATTCCCTATGTGGAATAGTATTAAAAGACCGGTAAGTGAAATTTATTTCTTTTTCAATTCTTACCTCTCGAAATGATATTGAGTATTTTTGTAGAAATACTCGACTTGAATGATTTAACCAAAAGAAGATGGATAATTAAATGCCATTGAAACTGAAAATGTGGCTTCCTCCATTCGGAGGTCGCGCTCTCTTCGCTTGTGCCGGTTTCGTGAGCGTTGTTTACAATAAAAAATATGGGTGCCGGCAAAGTAGTTGATACGGATTTTTTAGCAATATTAAAATCAATATTTATCGTACAGAACCATCAAACACATCATCAACGTCACAGATGCAGGTCTGGTATGCTAATAATTCTGATTTCATGCAAATTTTATTCTTAAGTGCTTTGACACGACACTATTTTACCTCCGCGGACTGGCATCGGGAAGTGTTGCAGTACCATCGAGGTGCGCGGAGAAAAAATTACATTATTCAACTTCACATCGCCTTCGAAATGTTCTTACTACGATCTTATCGGAGGCTTCTTTCACGTTCTGATGGATGTTCCTCCAACTATTTCAAAATTATATCTGAATACCATAAATTACAATGCAGCGCAGCACGTCCCATTTCTTTAATAGTCACTTTTTAAATGCCAAAAAAATACAGAATTTTCGCAATGCTCAGCTTTATGAGGTTGTTTTTTCTGACTATAAAATACTAAGTATGTAAAGTTCACGGTTGCCCCCTTAGGTATCACTAACTAATATTCCGCAATATTTCCTTCATGGCCATGGTTTTAATACATACAGCTTAGGTTGTGAATTCGACCAAGCAATAACATAAGTTTGAACTTAAATAATAACCTTCGTTTAAGGCGTAACTGGCGTTTAAATCGAACCGTGTTGTATTCGGATTATTTCGACACTTTATAAATCAAGTTACAATTATAAGTGTTGTAATTCTAATGGCGCGTATACATGGATAAGATTCCGAACTTTTATCTTGGAGATTCATTGGTAAATGGTCGGTATGTATCAGTTGGTCATTATATTACTCACTCCCTCTAATTCTATACTGTTCTTCTGCACAATTTTCGAGATAGATCCCTGACGCTGCTCTCATATCACTATGTTTGTATACATGCGCCATAAAACTTTGAACTTTTCGCTAAAAAATCAAATTTTATAGACAAATACGTGTGAAAGTAATTATACTCATAACAACACATGCGCTCTGTTTAACAACAAATCTGAGGTTGAATCGTTTGTTTTTGTTTCTGAAAAGTGAATATTATTTGGATAAGCGGAATCTTGCAAAAAAACTCAATTTATCCCACAAGAAATGATCCATCGAAAGGTTTAAAAGTTTTATTTTTCTTTTTATTTTGCAATTATTTCCTTGTCGTAAGAATCTGCGATATCGTGAACATAATTCGACAATACATTGTTAATATCTCAGCTTTGATGACATATGTAAATTGGTTCACGTGCCAGTTTAGGCTTACTTTAATCGTCCGTAAGAATTAAAGCTATTTATATTTATATCGGTACAATTTCATCAACTTTCGGTCAAACCTATTTCAAACAACCGATTATTGAAAAGTATATATTATAATAGCAGATTCTTTATTAATGTGTGTTAAAGTGGGCTGTAGTAGCAGTAGTAGCTCTTGCGTCCGGCATACGCTCGGGGGTACGCTAGACGACTTTTAATTTTGGTCACCACCGAAAAGGAGATAACACCGCTGCGGGAAGGGAGAAACCTGCTCTCTCAGATATGTAAATTACATAGTCTTCATGCACTATTGTACTAATAACATTAATATTACAAAATATAATGTACTGTCTTTAAGTGCAATATTTTGGTATGTCTCAATAAAATCATTATAAATTAAAAAACATATTCATAAATACACACACACGCAAATTTACACACAGATACCAAACACTTGCACAAACATGGGACGACCGAGGCGAATCGGATCACTTTAAGCTTAATGGTGAAAAAATGATAGTCATTCATTTATAAGCCTGATTTTTATTATAAATAATTAAGCAGCATTTATCATCATTTAAAATTATAACAAACTCAAATTTTATTTCTTATAGGAACAAAAAACATATAGGTGAAAAATATCAGATTCGTGGGGCGTCACGTTAAAACCTTTAATTAAATTTAAATTTTTAACAAATCTTTGTAATCAAGCTTACGATTTTTTAATATTGAAAATAATCGATATTATTTGACACATTTGTTAAAGTTCGAGTCCTCTTTGTAGTCATTGTCTTCGCGGATGTTATTTTAGTGTCAATAAACTCAGTATTTGTTGTCGAAGTTGTACATTAGTAGAAGGTTGTGTATTATGCGATGTTATTAAATTCTAAGATTGACGCACTTATGATCATTGTCATTCGTTTGTCATCTTTGAAAAACTTGTAATATGGTATGGCTTTGGGGTCAATATATTCTCGTATTCTCAAAGCTTTTTGTAGCTTTTCCTATTGTAGCCTGTATGTGCCTCCAAATATCTTTACCTCAGTGTAAATTTTGCCATACTATCGCTTGCTGATTGTAGTACGTTTTCAATGACTTAAACAACATATCAAGCGATTTGAAGACAAGTAACTCTCCTTTGAAAACTTGTGTAAGGCAAATTATAAAATTCTGCAGCTCGACGTGTAGACATTGGATCTTTCTCATTTTTTGTGGACACCGTGATCCTAGATTGTTCTTTTTATTGTACTTAAATACCTTATGAAAATAATTATCATATTTTGTGTTAAAATAATAATAGAATGAAGCAAATAATTGATTCCATTCTCATTATACAAATACTTTATGAAGTTTGAAAAAAAAATGTAATCCCATATTCAGATATCATATATATCATTACTGATAGAAACATTCGAAATTCTATTGTAACAAACTTCTCATTTTATGTGCGAGATTATAAATTATGTATCTTAGCGTCGCCTGCGCTTAAAGATGAGGTGAAACAATCAAATGATTATTGCGTAAGACACAGGAGAGAGAGAGATGAAGTAATCTGAATTAACGACAAGTTTGTTTCTGTCGCGATGTTTCAAATATGGATTTTTCCTTATTTTGATCCGATTCGCCCTGCGATCCGATTCGCCTCGGTCTACCCTACATACGCACCATTTAATCAAAGTATAGATTAAAATGTTAATAATAGTTAGATATTTGATGAACATGGATATACTAACTTCATTCAGAACAATTCATATACAAATTTAATGAATATATGTATGTATGTAAGTATTTTTATAACATAAATAGTACATTGTCAACACAATGACTTTGTTACTACATGTAGATCATTATCTGGTCAACTATACTGTTGTATTGTACTAGAATTTCATTAAACATTATATATCTGGAAGATATACCTCTCTTGATAGTGGTCTATCTATGTATTTGGTAATCTATCTATTATAGAAAGTTGTTTGAAGTACCTATTAAGGAAGCAGAAAACCTTTATTCTTTAGTGTTTCATCTTCCACATATATTGAAATAACATTAGTCTACCGAGCTATTCTAATAAGTGAAAAGCTAATTTTATAAAAAGTGTTCTACTTAAAATAATATTTTAATAGGTGCGATAAAACTTACGTCTACATCTAGAATCTAAAGAACGAATACGGCCGGTCGAGTTCTAGAATGGTCCATCATATACAAATATTATGTTCATTGTGAAAATTTACACAATGGTTTTTGAATTCTCATCATCATATCACATTTTTAAATAAGCTTTAAATACTTTTTATGCTCGCCTCACTATCTTTCTATCCCATTCTGTAAGAATGATACTAAATTTTTCTATACAAAAGGATAGATATACGTAAAAACGCATTTTTATCTATTGTATACCCCATGGTATTGTATTATAATAGGATAGAAAACTCAGTATGAAGCCACTGATACCATCATTAGTTTTCATCACTCATCATTCACAAGGAAAATAAAAATTTGCTAATATAATAAAAGGAACGGAACTTTCTTGGCATGTATTGATGACATTATTTCAAGGTATAATATTGTACTGTAAAATTTTTGTTAGTGGAACAAAGCTTAATATTGCTCTGAAATGAATAAGAAATCAATTTTTGAACATTAATTTATTAGTCATGACTTCAGGCTCATTTAGTAAAAAAAAAAAAATTATTTTTATCAATATTATTTCAACCCCTGTTTCACATCTAATATAAGAATTAAAATGAAATTTTCTGACTTCAGAATTGTTGAAAAGTCACTCAAAAACTCTTCGATTTAACTCGGATTTCAGTTGTAATTTAGAGTAGGTACCTAAATGAATTATAATGTTTTTTTGATCAATAAATTTGTCCAAGTATAATATTTTTTATCTGTGAATTGATTTATTTACTTATTAGACTTTATTGCATTCATGTTTTTGTAGTAACAGAGGTGAATATATTATAATATAACATGATAAACATAAGATACAATTATATTGCAATTAAATACTCGTAGTTTATTATATGGGATGGAGTAGACTCCACCTCTGATATATACATAATTGTCCTGGCTACTTTGCTAAACTGAAGTCTGTGTTAAAGTAGCCAGTTTTTTTCGTGCTGTTGTGGTGTTATTTAATTCAAGAAAGATAAAGATTCGACAGGAATAAAAATAAAAATAGAGATAAAAAAAATAAAATAAAAATATGTAGTGGGAGTGTTGTGGAACTAGTGACACACTGAATTACATGCATCTTGTTCTAGGTCTATAATCAGTTCATTGTAATTTATACATTTACTTCGTAAGTCTTATGTGATTTGTTGGTATACTGTTAGATGTCCTTGGATACCTGGACTTAATCATAATATGGTCGAGACAAGATTTGTCTCGCCTAGGTTTGTTTATTGTTGAGAGGAATCCGTGATGAACTCTCGAGTAATAGTAGGCAGTGATGACGTCGATATTAAAGTCGCCTGTGTTAATTATTTTCTTAGATTGTGAGAGAGTAGGGAGGAAAGTGTCTAGTGATACTAGGAATGTCGCGGCGTTCTGAAATGAAGGCAGACGATATATCGCCAGAACATGAGTAGGTGCAGGCAGTTTGCGTCTAGTATGATTGATGATTCTTCATTTGTGACATGTAAACTGTTATGAGTGTACACTACCACTACCACTCCGTCATTTTGGTTGAAATGTTTGGTTGTAGTATGTGCTTCGGTACGTACAAGTTATTTAGTCAACATTCTGTGCAAATGATTATATCAAAATTGATGTTAATGCATTGGAGTAGCACTTGCAAGTTATCGAAATTATAATTAATGCTTCGGATGTTGACGTTGAGTAATTTAACTCTTACATTTTCTTTAATTATTTCTTTGCAAGATTCCGGTTCATTGCATTAAAAATGCCTAATGTCGATTATCTCGGGGTAACATTAGGCATTTTAACTATTATAGAGTCAGAGGTTTCGGTTTCTGGCTACCCTCGTCTGTCGATCCGCGCACAGTGCCACGATGTAAGAATCAAGAACAATAAAGGCCAAAAACGAGGAACAGCTACCTGGCCAGCGTGACCTTCCGTCCCGATCAAAGAACAATCCTCCATTCAGATAAGTTCGGTTTCCAGTTTAATTCCGGCAAAAAAAGCAATGATTTCACTGGTTCTGACCGTTGGTGTAGCCATTGATGTGATTGGTCGTGGGAACTGCCGCCATTGTTTCCTGGCTTGGCGGGGAAGGGGGTGTGTAGCAGACCTGAACATCGTAGCAGTCGGTGCAACAATACCGAAGCAGGGCCGGATGAGGACTATCTATATACTAAGGCAATATATATCAAACGTCGTATCGAATATCGATTTTCCGGAACTACTCTAGTCTTCCAGATACACTTACAATATCGTGACAGACCCCATTTTTAAATAACAGATTGATATGAAACATCTTTTTGGTAGATTCGCTATATGAGAGACACGTAGGACAATGTCATCTACGTATTCGAAATAGAAATGTGCAGCCGATGGTGAACTCAGGGTTGTTGACTTCGTTTGAGGGACAGGCATAATATTAAGTACCCTTTGACTCTGTTGACGAAAAGAGAAAAAATAGAAAAGCAGCGCATGTTTTACGATTTCTTTTAAATTCTATTTTTTTAAATTTTGAAGTTTTTTTCACATTTCGTAAATTTAGTTAGATGAGATATGTAGTTTATTTGTTTCAAATCAGACCGTAGCCAGTGAAGCAATTGAAACGTTTGACCACTACACCGCAGTCACTCCGTCGGACGAATGTACGATCGGAGCGAGCGATATACGCGTGCTGCTAAGTGCCGTTACACCGGGTGAAATGTGTACTGCGTAATGTGATTGGTGAGATTTGCGATGTCACTTTTGTAACAAGTCGTTTGTCGGTTTCAATGATTTACTCTGCCTAGTGCGCCCTAGGAAGTTTCACATCAAAAGTAACTATTCAAAGTGTCTTTAAAATTACACTTAATAAGCGCCTTCCACAATAGTGTCCGTGGCTTTGTCCCCAGTCTTGCCGCAGTGAGACACACAATGCGAGCGGCGATCAGTTCTGTGAACACCTGACTATGTGGCCAAGTGGGCAGGTACTCTATACACACTCCTGATTAGTATATTGAACTGTGCACACATATTCCAATACCACTTCAATGGCTATGCATGAATGAAACCACTCATTATGGAAATAGAGAAAATAATATCTATTTGCGTGTAATTTGCATAATATAGTTAACCAAATCGATAATTTAAATTACTCGCAGATGGTCAAAAGCGTTACGTATAATTTCATGGTATTTTTTGTAAGCTAATGACTTTATTAACAAAGAAATTAATCCTATCTGAGTATTAGAATTTTTGAACAAAAATTATGTCCGCTAATGGGCATCGGTCTTACACGTAAAATCAGATACCGTTTTTTCTCCAGAAAGTCTAAATTAATATTTCTAAGAAGAACGCATTATAATTGTGAAGTTGCCTTTTTTTAGAACATAATTCGATGGTATTTTAATACAAATTAAATAAATCAATTAGAAAAATATAGAAAAAATAAAATCCTTAAAAATATATAAGTTCTATCAAAGTTTATCCAAATTTAATACAAATTAATTTATTTAATTTCTGGCGTCTCCTAACGTATATCTCTCAAAGGTATTTGAGATTATTTGTTATTTAGATGTTTTTTTAAAAATGGAATAACAGATGTATCAATTTGAAAGAGCTATAGTATATAAATTAGTCAACTTATTCGGTTGGTGTGGTGTAACTAGTGACGTATTTACCCGGATAGGAATAGATCCAGGTTCGAATTTTGGTAGCAACTAAAATATTATATCGATAAGTGGATTTTCTGTATATATTTCTAGTATAAACATGTAATTTGTACTAAATGTATACTGTCTGTACTCACTTATTCCCTTCCGAAATCTGAACTCTGACAAGACAACACGAGACGACCCTTAATGTTTTTGAAAGAAAGAGAATATTTGGCCCGATCAATTTATCTATACGATCTACTTGCTGTGTGATGTGTGTGATATCAGAATGGTCCAACCAAAATTGGTAGACTACGCTAGTTGGTTCATGTACAGCGCAAGACCAGGAATCAGCAATGCGTCTAGCAACCCAGTCGTGATCCACTCCGGGTAGTCGGGCTTGTGATGCTGATAAATACTATTTGAAATTATTGCAATCGAAAGTTTTGAATAAAATGTTATTAATTATTACTCTCATTAAAAACTCTTCTGCGTAATCGTACATATAATTTGTTTGTATGTCCGTAGACTTGACTTCAGTATTTTACGAATACAATTATGCAATTTCGTTTCATCAATTCCTAGCTCAGGAGACTGGCTTTATGAATATAATTTTCTAAAATAGATGCATTGCTTAATTTAATTAAATAAATATTTTTGATTTTTATTTTATGTTTACAATGTTACTTTTTTGTAATCTTAATGGGTAATAAATAAAAATGAATTGATTAAAGAATATATATTGAACACCTCTGTACTGAATTTGCGATGACGTAGGCATTTTATTTTTAAAATAATTTATCTCTGAGGCGAGAAAAATGTCGTCACTTTAATTCGCGTCACCCCAGATGATAGAAATAAAGTACAATTCTCACACACCTTGATTTTAATTAATTTAAATCATGATCGTAATCTTATTTCGCACGCAACGACCTAAGGTAATGACGTCACGGCCCGTGGTGTCTAGAATCAGATGAACCTGTGCTCCGGCTGCGTGACACTGTTTCACATCCCCGAGAGATGGAACGCACAGCGTTGCACAAGGACATGCAATATACTTATTTAGCTCAATACCTACTATTATACGTTGGAGTAGGTACTTATTACCTTCAAAAACCTATTATCCAAATAAAATCCAAGTATTGCCTCGCGCATGTATTCAATTATAAGACGATTTTATTAGAATTATTTAAATGCAATGTTGCCAATGCTGGGGCCCACGTTAAATAGGGTCCCAAAAAGTTTGCGCCTCACAATCCATTTCCATGAATATTTTCGCAAGTATCGTTACTTTTTAAAAATTGAATTATATAATTGATACAATCGTTTCTCACATGCATTATAAAAATACGTGAAAACGTTATTTCTGTATACTTTAGCTACTATGTCAGTTTAGGCCCTTTTTTACATTCTGCATTGGGGCCCAATTTTTGTAGTTGCGCCACTGCTTAAATGATTTTGGATGCCGAAGCTTTTTAATAACTTGTTAAACTTTCTACAGTGCTCTATAGAGATGTAAGTATGCTTATAATTTGTATACATATATTATATCATTATAGTATATGGTATACATACAGAGTTAATTACATTTAATAATATAATTAATTACCATACGTCGTATATATACACAATGTTAGCTGTTTTTGAAACAAAACTTTGAAGTGTTATAGATGAGTCTTATGAAGTATGGAAGTCTTGGGCATTACAGGGCTTACGACCTGTCATCGGCTGGCTTAAGTGATCACTTTACACAATGTAACGTTCACCTATTTACTCAATTGTGTTCGAGCAACCTTTCGGCAAAACTCACTTGTAAAAATATTTATTTTGTTTTACAAAACTCTCCTAATTATGTTCGTGTCGGAGACCCATCACTTGACGTGGCCTTTCTTTATTTATTAATTCTTAAAATAGTGCATACACACGTAAACATATGTGTCTCTAAATGTTTGTGTCCTCGTTCTGTGCCATCTTGGTAATTGTTACTGGAACTGCAACCCTCATACAACTCCCATGGCTGAACTAATTGATTCCTTCACATTCTTTTAGATCAATTCAGCTGATTCAATGGAACTATCCAGTCAGTTCATTTAGACAACGGGGGTTCTATTTCGAGTTCACGGCCCTCACATAGTCAATTCAAGTGCAATTCTAAGGTGATTCTTTTAAATTGTTCGAATCTGGTGTCCACGGGTAAGGATGGGTCCGTAAATTGACTGAAAAATCGATATATAACATATACCATTCACATTAGAATGGGCAGTGATGCCAAAACGGTTTCATTGGATTGACCAGACGATTTAATCAAAAAAGGTGTAAACTAAGCAAAATATAGATATTAGCATCAATCAATGACGCGAGTGATTTCCGCGAGCAGTTGGCCAACCGGGGCTTGCCTCACCGCGCGCAACAATGCGCACACGTCCTCCCACGGAGCGTTGCGCCACCGAGCGCCGCGCACTGCGCGCTGCGCGCTCTCATTCACAGGGCGATGGTTCGGGTCCGAGGCGATCACGAGTTTCATCTCGAGCCAAAGTGGGGAACGTTTTACAATTGTTGCGCTGAAAAATATAATGTGCACTGGATTGCGGCGGCGTGCCTCTGCCAGTGAAGCATTTGGAAAAGCGTTATTATTCAACTTTCAACATCTGAGTATTAAAGCTAAACCTATTTTAATACATTTACTCGCACTGGGTACTTCAATATATGAATCCCGCGGGATTATGAAGTAATGCACCACACGATGCGAGGGCTGCGCGCGAGGAAGAGCCGCTCTCGTCCGAGAGACCCTACATGGCTTCAAAAATGTGTAAGTGAAGAAGTAGCGCGTGTCAGGCAAGTCACGAGCGCGGTAGTATTTAAAAACAATGTCACTAAGTTGGATTATTCCGTGGAAATATCAAATGTCCCGCCCCTTCCCAATCTTGGAAGGAAAAGGGAAATTCATCTAGTGGGTTTTCGTAATCTTATCTAATAATAGTATCTATATCTTCGAACTTCGGTTAGCGAAGAACTTTTTCTCTTCCTTCTAAATCCTCTTTAATCCGTGTGATTGATTGACCTCGTCTTCCCACGATTTTTATTTCCTTATTTGATTTTATTTCTTTATTTATTACCTAAGTTCTACGGCTATCATAAAGGACTTCCCCGGTAGCTTTCTCGTTGATAAACGAGCTCTCAAGTACCCCTATACGTCATTAGATGCTGTACGCGATTAGTTTGGATTTTTGGAAAGGAAGAAAAAAATCTTACGTGAAGTTTGAAGCGTGTGTTATTTAAATGTAGCTGTTTGTCTTTTTGCAGATTTTTGTCAAGGTTATCATATGTATTCAAATGAACAATAACAATGAAGAATTAGATCTAGTCTATTATCATTCCCTCTCAATAGTCTGGTATTTAATTTCGTTTATAAAAATTACATTTTTAAAAAGTGGGAATAAGCGGGAGAAAAATATTTTAGCCAATTTTAATTGTTTTTATCTGAAGTGAAAGTAAAAAGTTATATTGATCAAATTACGGAAAAAATCTTTTCCAAGAATTAGGTTGAATTTGTCTGTGTGTGAGTGCTTTTAAATTTTTCTCCGAATACAATCGTGTCCACAAAAACCTCTACATTCCATATGTATGTATATGGTTATAATCCAATAAAATTCATTGAAATTATTATGAAATCTCTGGATTTGGTAGTATTTTTAATTAATACGTTCGAGTGTATTTTTTGTAGTAATTCAAAAATCAATTTTTTTACCGTTGGAGTTAATTGATTTACGTTATTTTCATTCATTCGCTTTTTAAAGAACAAGTCCATTTTAATCCTTTATTATTTAATTCATAAATGTACATATCTCATCGAGTACGAGTCATCATTTTATAATATCATTTCTTAGTACCAAACAATTGGTATCACGTTACAAAAATACCAGCGTATTACACATATGTGTAATTCAGTATATTGCTCAATTTATCATATTTTGATCATTAAAATAGTGTACCAATACGTATTGGTATCGCACTTCCTGAACTGCGAGACAAAGAAACTTCAAAATATGCAGAAAAATAATTCTTGTACAATTTAAGCGTATTTTTAGGAAAGATGGAGAAGGCCTGGAGAAGGGGTCAATGGAAATGTAAAATGACGAAGTGTGAGAAGATGATCAGTAACAGGATAAACCGGATCCTTACAGAAGTGGTGGTTCATTCATGCAACACACCATTAGATTAGAAGACCCCGATACTTAGACACGAGCTCCCGATTAGACAGTAACATTTCTGATCAATTGCTTTATTCAACATTAACCAAAAAGTACAATAATTAATGTATACCTTTAATAGAATTTACATATACAGACTGTCCTAAATGTAACGTGCTGTGAATATAGGTATTACATAAAGTGAAACATGAACGGAATGAAACTGACACTGATTTTAGTTGTAAATTGTGAACACTAAATGTTAGTCTAAAATGCTCTGTTACCAAGGTAATGAGTCTGATTCTACATCTGATTGTAGCGAGGTTTCGGTCAGTTCTCTGACTTGGTTCATCTTGTTGGAGATCAACCTCTCGCTATTCGTCCTTTTATATATATTCCCAGTGATCACTTATGTACTATATATATATCCTCATGCACATAACATTGTCGATGTACTCATAAATTCCGTTGCGGTTATACAGTATTTTTTGCAGGTTGTTTTAAAAGAAGGCGTAGCGCATATACTCGTATGAGCCGTAACGATTACACAGATAATCCATATTGCCACACGCAGAGAGGCCGGCGCAAACTATTACTGACGTATTAGTTGTCGGAATTCTCATTTAAATACTTCATGAGAAACATTTACATTTATTAAATCAAATCCAACGATAAATCTGCACTCAATCTCATTCATAAATCAGCCGACGGACGCCATCGTCCGCCAATACTGAGCGAAGTGTAATTTACAGTTAGGTATTTGTATTTGAACAAACCACACCTTAACAATAACACGACGTAGCCCTGGCGGAGAAGGCGCGGAGGCGCGGAGGCTCGCAGGCTCCACCGCTAAGGTCACGCGAATGACTCAATTGACGCGAGCCTGACAGATGACTAAGGGAAAGTGTAACCGCGAGGATGACTCGCAGAATATTATGTTGATCGGTTACCCCTTCCGTTATCCAATGCTCGCATATTTGATCGGTTACTCCTTCCGGTCGAGATGGAATAGGGGAGTTATTATTCAATGCGATTCAAAGCCGATAATAAAACTAAATTTGTATTCGTAAGCGTAGTGTCTGTGGCAAACTATGTTTACTAGATATCACTATTAAAGTTAAATACCAGTTTGCAGAAAAAAAACTTATTTATTTCTTTTGTAGCCACTATTTGGTGGGGAACCATTACTTGGCTAATACCCCCTGATGCTCTGTAGCTACAAGTCGAAAAGAAACAAAGAATTTAATGAACTATATTATTATCATCATTTTCATTCTCTTATTTTAAGAGAGTCGGGGAATCAAAGTCTCGACAAGGCGCTTCCTCATCGCCAAATTTTTCACTCGATCCATAATGTCAGTCCTCCGATGCTACTCCCCGAAAATATTTCATTTCGGTGAATTCACGTTTTATCAAAAGAAATATAATGCAGAATAATCAAATGTAATATTAAAAGTTGTCCAAAGACAATATACATAATTAGGAACTCATTATAGAATTAAAAGTCCATTATTTTGTTTTAACAAACGACATAGTCGACTTACTTTTGTCATTATTTTGAATTGTTTTCAATTGCCGAGGCAACCGAATAGTCAATCTTATATTCCATCAGTATTAATAAATTCTGAATTATCTAATTGGGTCAGTGATCTTTTTAATTTTGTCAGCATCTCTGCTAAAATAACTTTTCCATTCGCTCCCAACGTTCATAAATCGAAGCGCAAGTGTCTTCTGTATTCTTCTGATGCCGCCGTTTTACTTTCATTCGTTCACTTTCATTATTTTATCGCCAACTCTAGGCTCTACTGTGCTACACCAGTGTTGGTACCATGATTCATTAGTAATTAGCACGTTAAGTCAACATTTTAATGGACAGTTATTTGAATGCCACATTAAGTGAATCGATTTTATTGACAGTTTTGATTAAAATTGTTCCATGTAATTGGAATTGCAATATTATTATTTCTCGATTTTATGTTCACATTAACTTCTTTATTAATGTAGGCAATTCTCGACGTCTGAATGTGGGGGGGATTGAATACGGTAAGGAAGATATAGCACCGCACATACCTAATGCGATATATCTCGAAATAATGTTTAAACCACTGTTACAATACAATCCTCTCGTACCATAACGTACACTTAACGCTGGACCATTGGTCAGAATACCGTAATAAAATGAATTACCCTCGCTACATCTCGGCGGAGCAGATTGCGGGACGAACAGTGTACGAGGATTCTGTTTCACGGCGACAGGTTGACCTTGAGTAGGTGTAGGGAACTCCAACAAGGAGTGCGCAGAAATAACAAACATTATATATATTTATAGAGAATCTCTAAAAATATGTTATATTCCTGACGGTACTCTCTACAGACGTGGGGTGGTAACAGTTCGAATTACTATTTTAAATATAAGTATAAATCTTTTACTTGTACTAATGTTTTACTTTAGTAAAATCAGTAATGAACAGTGGCGCGCAGTAGGTATAGATTCAGGTTTTGCTGTAACCAATGATATTATATAATCATATATAATATATGTACACAGATGGCGATAATTGTAATAAATCCGTAAATATACGTTCATGATCCGTATTATAGATTATTTAATTTATATTTGTTTCCCAGAATTTTTAGTAATGCACAGCTTTTTTGCTTGTATGCATTGCACGCCACTGGTAACGAGTTGTTACATCTTACATTTAGTTAATGAGCGGAATCCTTTATGCAAATGCCTTTAAAATAAATGATCTATTCAAGTTTTAGACTGATTCTGAACAATTCTTTTGTACGCCAACTGTTATTTCAGACATCGGTTCATTACGACATGACTGAGAAACGCCCTTCATGGAGCCCATCATATACTTTTCGAGAATGTTCTCACATCTACCCTGGCACATCAGTTCTAAGTTTATCTAATTAACTCCGTTGGTGGGGAAGTAATTTTTATCTATCGATTATTCTTTTACATTGGCGACCACCCTGTCTACGTTGTCATCTCAGTGTCTCAGGCAAACAGTATGCTACTAAGGTGTCGTATGTGTAGGCATGTCGTAGGTATCCCTACGGTGTCTCTACAGTATCTCTACGGAGTTCCTACGGTGTCTCTAAGATACCTAAACCTTCTATATTTTGTAGTCTTATTTTTTATTCAGATCGACCCAATTTATTAGTTACCAAAACATCTGGCTTCGTATCGATTTATAAACAATTGTACATATCGACACACACAGAACATATTTGGTGACAATAATCTACCGCTCTCGGCTTATCTAAACCTACAAATGACGCGAACATGCGAACATCTGGTGGTGCAACATACAAACAGGTGTCTGCTGTTAGTTGTCGAGTTACTTTCTCATCTTTACAATATTTGTACCAATTTTATTTTGAACAGCCTATGGGATAGCGCGCGTATTCTTCGAATACCTTTCGATTATTATCGTATCTATTACATCATTTTAAAATTATATACCGCTAAAGAAATAGCACAACAAGTTCGCAACGCATGCTGGCGGTTCAAGCGATGGTGTTTAAATTTTGCCCAAAGTGCTGCGAATGAACGTGCACGGGAGACTAATTGAAGCAAATTGTCACAATGAAATCGACGAAATTGGTATTAAATTGAATGTGCAACATGGTAGTGGTAGGAAGTTTAACCCGCGGCGGGCAAACCTGCTCGGGTAATATATTCAGCGGGCTATCTGTGAGCTATCTGTGTCATGGGAAAGTGCTACCATTGTCATTATCTTCATAATTATTATTGCAGGGATAAATAATATATGTAAATAATAAGCTACTTATTTTTTGTGCAAAAAAGACCACGAAAGTAATGCCGTTTTTAATTACTTTTATTTAATTTATTCAAGAGAACTACATCTTATAATTATTTATATTATTTTCTACTTACCTTACTTACCTTACTAGTATATATATGTAACGATTATATTTAATATTTCAAATCAACTCTATAAAAAAACTAAAAATAATGGAAAAACACCTATTAAGTATTTAATTTGGTATATAATATTTACTATTTCCTGGTTGACAGATACATAAACCTGCTAAAATTAACTAAATAAATATAAATGATCTAATTATTGTATCTCTAGGAAGGTGGCAACCGAACCCTAGCCGGATTATTTATCAGTGTCGCCCTGGTGCACGTATGTCGCGCTGGGATTCGTACAGTATCGGTATATAAACATTTTGATTAGATCTGTTATATGTTTTCTTTTTTCTTATATTCTTCCATTTCATCGTCTCTTTAGTAGTACCTTAAGTTACATTTTTGATTGAAAAAATAGTAGGTGTATGCAGAAAGAAATTGATCTGGTTAATAGTTTCCAATCGTCGTATTGTTGACATGGAGATAATCGAGATTCATTTTATGATTTTTTGTTAAAACGTTCTACTCACAATATTTTGTTTATGCTCTGTCAATACAATTCTAATGACAAATGTTGTACTGTTAATAAGTAATTAATCGAACACATCTAGTAGTACTGGAATACTCCAATTGGATGACTAAAATTCCCTCCCCGCCATCTTTACCATCACTTTTAATATATATTTAATATATCGTAACTAATTAAATGTCTAAAATGACTTAAAATCTTTATTAAGAGTGTACTTTCATTTTTAAGTTTGAAATTCGATCAACTCTACGTATATTCAATATTCTTTAAAGATGGGGCTAATAGTTAAACTTCTAATAAAAGTCACCTACAAAAAAATCTAAATGATGTTATTTGTTACCACGTAAATCATGCGAAAGAGGAAGATTTGAATAGAAAGAGACGACAATAAAATTGTTGATTTTCTCGCATTCGAGACAAGTGTCAAAAATAACTCGTATTCCACGTTTTTCATATTGATATTATGGAATGATATATATTTAGACTGACGCAAAAATAAATATTCTAAATTTAAAATTATTATGTCAGATGCGTTTCGTTGTTTTGTTTAATATAAAACACCACGTTGCCGTTTTGTGAGTTATTTGTTTCATATTTACTACGTAATTATGAAACAAACAGCTAGTGTTTAAAAGACAACGGTGTTACATATAAACTAAATATTCAATTGCCACTTATGTACATACAAAATAACGAACATAAAATGTTTACTTTGTTCAAGAAAATGTTGTTTTTTATAAAAATCAGTGTAAAACCGTCTAATTTACGGGATTTGCAACTTATTTTATGAATGAATACATACTTCATATTATTTTTGAAATATACGTGGAAACATATTTTCGGCATTTACGAGAGCGCAAATTTGACATCCATCACGGACGTTCAAATCGATGATATGAAGTGAAAAAATACATTTTAATAAGATAGCAAATTCATAGCAAAAGCCTCAAAGCATGTAAGAGTAACATATTATTTAAAATCATTTGTTTTCACTAATACAAAGTACTAATCCTCGAAAACTGATATGTTCTACAAATTGAATGGTTTAAAACTCTATTAATTTTTAACATTTTGTTGATTTGTCTCCATACTTGGCTTCAAGATTATAAGAAAATATATTTCGTATATGCAAGAATTTTCGATATTAAAATAATTTTGTGGCATGCAAAAAATGAAATTAATGGTCGCGGTATTTTTTATAATGCTTGTATTGTCTTATTTATGGTAAATAACATTCAGTGTATTAGTTTTAAATTAGTGTAAAGATCCCATCCTATTCTAAGTAATAGTTAAAAAAAACTCTAATCTAGCGTATGACATCTGACATAAAATAAAAATAAATACATTAATAATTCGTAAATAATTTCGCGATAATATTAATTATTATTGAAACGATGAAAAGATTTTTTTCTATATATCTTTCTAATTGATTAATTTAATTAAAATGTTTTTTTTTTAAATATTTATTTGTACATCTTGAATATTTTCGAGTCAAATATATTATATTATAGACTGTTGCGCTAGTTGGCTACACCCTGTACCGCTGGGAAAGCGAGATTGGTTTAATACGTATTTGGACTGTTTGTACGCTAAACAGCATCCATGACGCAGAAAGCAATTATTTAATATAGGTAAGGTCAAAACAATAAGGACATGATTATAAGGAAATATCTGCTTTCCCCTGCGGCTAAATTTTAAATTGAGATTGTATCGGATAACGTCCGTCTGTCCTTCGATTATGACGAAGAGTTGGTGTGTCGCTCCGTTAACTATCGACACGAAGTCAGACGTGTGGAGGCGTCAGATGCGGTATCCTGACAGCTGCTCTGTACAGTCTAATTGCGTATAATTCATGTCTGACGAACACATTGATACCGATCTTAATGAGAATTTCTTCTGTTTATTTAAATTTTCACTAGAGTTTAACTTAATCATAATATATATATTTTTAATATTTGATATTTTAAATTTATCAATAGCGAATCAGAAACATACCATATATAAATTGCTATGAAAACTTGTGAAATAATAAACAGAACGACAATATTTGTTAACATATTAAGTATAATTAGCTGGTAATTATATTAATGCTTTTAAATTAATGTATTTTAAAATATATATAATAATAGTATACTTCCTACTTCCCACTTCCTAAATTCTTTATTCCATGTCTTATTAATAATATTTTTACTATTATTCCAAATAATTAAATTAAATGATTTAAATTGTGTGTTTGTTTATAAATTCTAGATATTTAAATGCACTGAAAGCACAACGCCATTCCAAACTAGCATCTAATAGCTACAAAAATAATGTTTTATTTTATCAAAATGACTGATCTTTTCTAATTCAGTCTCTTGTGTAACTAAGTAAAGGTGTATTTGTAGAGGTTTGTTTATCGAATTGGCAACACTTTTGACAGCTGATTTGTGCTCAGTTTGGTTTGCCATTTCACAGTGAATAGACTTACGCCAGAACAACGCTTGCAAATTGTGCAAATGTATTTCGAAAATCGTTGTTCAGTTCGCTATTTTACGGTCGACATAATCGTCTATCCGAACACGTAGTTCGAAGAAGCTGTTGCTGGAGTGGAGCGTAGTATTAACGAGGACCCGAATGAGTCAATTCGCCATCGTGCACAGCATTTTTTTCAAAGAGACGTCGCAAAGCCGCGCAGCGCGCGCCACAATCAATTTATTGAAGGAAACATTCAATGAGCGCATAATTTCGCGTAATGGACCTATGAATTAGCCTCCAAGATCCTTTGGATAATTTTCTGTGGGGATATGTGAAGTCACTAGCCTACGCCGATAAAACAGAGACGATAGACGGCTTGAAGCCAACATTATGTTATTGCCGATATACGGCCCCAGCTGCTCCAAAAAGTGGTCAAAAATTGGACTTCCAGATTGCGCTTTATTCGAGTCAGCCGCGGCGCTCATATGGCTAAACTCTAATGGCATAAAATTATCTTTCCAATAAAGACAATACCATGGCCGTTACCACGATTTTTATGTGTTTTATTTCATTTTAATGTTCTATACCTCTAAAAAACACCCTTTATAATACTTACTTATCATTACGCTGTTTCCCAGCAAGGGTAGGCCGAGAGGATAGAGCGCCACACTCTTCTATCCTGATTCACAATTCCTTATCCACATTCACGCATCTTCTCATACGAGCTCGTTAATTATTGAGATTTCTAACAGGACAGTCTTCCAGTATGTTGGTTGACCTGGTCGTGACAAGTTTTCTGCGGACGTCTTCTATTTCTGATGCCATTATAACTTGCATTTATATTCAAATAAAATAATTCACTTAAAATTTTACTATATTTATTTTAAATAAAGACACCCACTGAAACTACCCTTCGTGGCACCACACCTGATTTTAATATTTGTTTTTATGAATATGCGATACCAAAATTATTAGAGTGCTTTATTTTACTCTGCGTACATAATACAATAGACAACAAATCTTTAAACGCTCAACTCTGTACTGCATTTTACGGAGCTTTAAAAAGAGTTCCATCTATGTAAACGCACCCTTACAATGAAATTTACAAAACTAGAATGACAAATTAACTTAACTAAATTAACTAAATAATTTCAGTTAAGACCTATCGCACTAAGAGTAACTAAAATCTTACCACAATCGAACAACTGATTTCATAAGATCTTTGATAAGTAATCGCGACTAAGCAATTATTATAATTTATTGCCTAGTTAATTTCAAGGACTTTATTATTCTTAAATGGTAGCTTAATTACCTAAAATCATTGGCTCTCCGTAAAAAACTCTTTAATAGTAAAAAAAACAATTTGCAGTAATAACGGCGCTGCGCACGCAGTGTGTATTTAAATAATTAAAACGATTCATGACTGTAGGCTACATTTTGAAATATGAATGATTAATGGTTGATATATATTAGAATACTATTCCAATTAAACTTTGAAATTGATATGTTGAATGCATTTTTCAACTGCAATGTTAAAAAAATGGCATAAAATTAATTTTACTACGCTTTTTTAGATACTGTGGCTGAACAAATTTCATAGTTTGGTCTAATTCTACTACTATATGTGGTACCTGATCGTGGAGAGGATCACTGTGAGACCTCCGCACCAACCCGAAACCGTAATGATCTGTAATTTGTTCCAACGCCGAACCACATTCCTTCAGGATGAAATAAAAAAGACGAGAAACAGCATTTTGTGTACCAGAACAACACGACTGAAAGATGATTTAAAAAAAAATCATCCAACTTAAAGGGTAGGCGTACAGCTTGAATTTAGTAAAATAAATATAGCGTGGCTATCCAGTTATAGGTATTGAACAAGGGAACGTCATTCTTAAAATGTATACTATATACAATCATGTTGTGGCTCATATAATTGGAAGTAACCAAAGTAAAAATAATTACGAGTGATACTTATATTCTGAGGGTTAATATTGTCACCTATTCAACATACGGCAACTCTAGAAGACTTTGAATACTATTTACTTATTGATATACTTTTCCATTTGTTAAACTTAATGGCACCTAATTAGATACCAAAGATATAAAGAAGAAAAAAAAACATATAATACAGCATAAAGTAAGATTTAAAATATGTAATCCTTATATTTTTCAAAAATTACTAAACTTAGTTATTGTATTAAATCAATTAAAAACTTTATAATTATTATTATCCATGTAGATAGATTTAACAACAAATTTCTGCTTGTACACAGGCACTTGGAATTCGAAACTTAATGACACTCAAAATATCAATTACGTATAGTGTCTATTTTCTGTTGGTGCACCAAAATATAAACGTTAATACATTAAAAAATCTAATAATAGTAAACAAAGATAATGTTCTGGTGACAAACATTTGTATGTAGGCCGTATGTGCGGCCAGTCGTAGGGTATATAAACCCTCATACTCACAGTCAGACCATTGAGATCGCACCTTAACACTTAATAATATTTTATGGACGTTGAAACTGCGCACCTTGTAAAAGAGATTGACATATTGGGTATTTAAGGTTCATTTTATTCTACCTTAACTATCATATAAAATTACTTACTTTAATATCAAAATCACGAGCAAATATACTGTTTTTATTGAAATTGGAAAAAAGGTATTGTTTATTTACGAATCATAAATTGCACAACCCTGACTCCTGTGACATGCTGTTACATTCTTGTTTTTAGTTCTGTAATGAAAGTGACCGCTGTGGACATATTGGGAATTGTAACTGTTGAATTAGTGAGCCGAAAATAATTGTGGTCGTTTATTAAGGAGGCATTGCAAACGTCAGATAATAAACGGAATTCATAACACTTTTGCGTGACTTTAATGTGGTATATCATTACAAGAAGGTCAAAAAGGAAGTGGTCAATTCATTCTGGTGATTTTCCGTAGTCGTAACGAAAATTATTCAATCTCGATTATTTAAAATAATATTTATTAAATTAACTTTGTACTTATGAATTACATGGGTTATATATTAAAAACCAACCAGTTTCGTTAAAATCCTAAGAGTAATGAAAACTAAAATTGTATACAATTGTTATCTTTTGTTTCAAAACTTCAATTTTAAAAATAATAATTTGACTGCATAACATATGACATTTGCATGAAAGTGAAAAATATTGAAAATGTCCTTAGTGATCCAAAATGATTGGAAATACTTTTAGAATAGTAGGTACTGGTAGTTAAACCGGTTGGTTTTTAATATAAAACTCGTATAATTGTGCAATACAAAGATAATAGAATAAATTGTATTATTCCTCCATCAGGAATAGTTATCTTTCGTTGCTAACATGTCTTAAGAAAAGATGCGGTTAAAACAATATCTGATGTTTACAAATAGCTGTATAACTAACTAGCTAATAACTGTAAAGCTTGTCCATCTATCTAAAGATTATCTACACTCTTGGGTGGTCACTTTTACTGCTTCTGTGAATACTTGAACATTGCCTATTTATGTATATAAGCATTGTTCCGTGAAGTTGATCATACTTCCTGTCTGCAATCTGACGACGAGGACTTTTGAACGTATGACTAAATATAATATAAGTCTAACAAAGTACGATTATTTATTTATATCATATACTATTGGTGCAATAGAGTTTATTCATTGGTTCAGTTTGCTTATGTACTCGTAAGTATATAAATCACCTTATATCCTAGCAACGTATCACGACGGTATGTGATGGATGTATTCGTGAATATATTTAGATGAAAACTATGTATGTGAGATATATGAGGTGTATTTATTGAAGTGAGAAATAAATTAAATAATATTTTTGAACTGCGAGAAATTTATATTAAAACTATATTTTTTTTTCACATTTTATAAAGCTATTTATGACACGATTTGTAAGAAAGCTCGTAGCAGCATTAGTTGTATAAATATTTTTTGAGAGGAGAGGTGTGACTCGAGTATTCAAGTTTACTGATGACAGTAATTGAGGGCAGTCTGTGTTGTGTGGTAATCTGTAAAGATGTCATAAATCATTCATGTTAGAGCTGTGCGTGCAACCAAATAAACAAATAAACTGTTTTATCTTCATGTTTCATTGTTTCATTTTAAACACTTTCACTAAATCAAAGTATATAATATTTTCGATAATATCCATACATATCGCAACACCCACAGTGTTTTAGAGGTAGAAACCTTTTTAAATTTAGAATTAAAAGTATTCAAGCTTTATGTGCAAAATATCAACATGTGGAGGTATATCGCCTCCATAATCTGCACGCACCCTGCATATACTTGGCTCTCACCTCAGCTCTCATCGATCTTAAAATCACGCCAGTACCGACCGAAAAACTAACAACAGTACAAAGCGCCCGCTGCAACGTGCATGACACATCTCTCGCGGCAGCCTTCCAGACGAGTTCATTAACCAATATTTCACGTTGTAGAATATTCACTGCTTATACTTCTATCCGTAACTGTATTTCAAGCATCAATAAACGACGATCTGTCATAAGTACTCTTTAATTTTCATCCTGCTCTGGCTACACACTCTAACACGCACACTCCGCGTTATAATTCAAACGAACGGGTAAGCGCCCGGAGTACATTTATTTGGGGGTACTCTGACTCTCACACATAATATACTGACATCTCATAACTAGTGGTGTGGTGGGGCCAGGGCGGACTCATTTTGACATGGAACTTACTTTTCGTGTACATTTTTAAATATTTTGATACGTAATATTCCGCATAGAATTATGTACATTAAATATCGTGCAGCGGACGGATAGGACCAGAACAAAACGTGAAAGTCATTACAAGGAAATTTATAGTTTTTTTTGTTTAGAATTGGATCATCTGAGTGCCTGGCGTTATCCCTTTCTTTCAACCATTCACCACATTCACTTGAAGACAACTGAAATATATTGACTCAACTTCAATAAATAGTCATCCTTAAATTTACATGTAATATCTCGATAGTTTTTTTGACATATGCATGGTTTTAGCGTTTACAAAAGCTAATTATGGTTGGTTAAAATCAAACACCACTCTGGTCCTTTTTTATTTAGCACTACAACATTCCTCGTAACCCATCTCATATACACATTAAACACTACATCTTTCAAGCCCCAAAAACCATTTCAGAGAATTAATAATTTTTTTGAAGCCGTAGTCATTTGGTTGACTTAAATTTTGAAAATAATTAATTTTTACAATATGATTTTAATTGATATGCTGCGTACAAATAGTAGTCGAAGAGGACTTGAACCACCAACGCGGACTGTACCCAAAGCACTCGGCGCATGCGTACCGCACTACAGCTAGTAGGCAAACTAATAATCATAAAAAAACACCGAATTCCACTGAACTTCTCTTCTATGACCTTTGATGAAACAATCGCGTGGTTGGGTAATACACGGTACATTGTTGAAATTACTCTTCCACGAGGGCCTTTGGTTACTTTTACAATTCAATTTCATCTCGTTTACGAAATATTTGTCTATCACTGGAACACCGTGGCAAATGACCTTTGCCGAAAGGAAACAATTATTGTTTAAACGAAAAACTTTTCAACTGCGAGTGTTAGCGAGAGGTCACCGCGGGCTGGCCGCAAATGTCAGAAATAACAATGCGTGGAAAAATGGAATAAAATACTTTAGACATATCGACTCTGGGATCGTGTTTAAATAATATTACGCGATAAAATCAAGTGTACATAATACATATCGTTTCCATTACATTTAGTCGGGTAACTAAAAATATTGGGCCCCAATGCAAAATAGAAAAGTCTCTTGTATACACGAATTGAGAATATTAATTACTACGTGGTTTTATTCGCTGAATAGTAAGAAGAAAAAAGCTTATTTATATTATATTCACACTTTCAAGAAAAAATAACGAAATTGTATTTTTAGGCACCTAATATATAATACAGATTAAATTAATCAACTAGAAAGATATACAGAAAAAAACCTATTTATCGAAAAAAACATTTAGTTGCTACCGGAATAAATAAATACCACAGAAGTGTGTTCTGAAAATGCAACATCGTAACAAAAGTGTGTTCTCCTTAACCTAATATATAATTTCTCGCATTTGTAGCTGAAAAATTTTCGCTTTGCTTTAATGATGATGCCTAATGATCGGATCCCCATGCGGACATTTTAGCAAGATATTAATACTTTGGCGTATTTTAGTAATATACGCGAGAAATTTCCATTTCGTTTTGTGGTGGATTCAAAAAAATATTAATCAAAAATATCAATATCAAAAATGTTGCAGGGCGCGAGGTTTTTGATCCTCTATCCGGAACGCAATGCACCGCGTTGACTGCATTGGTGTAGTATTGGAAGTTCAACTTCGCGCCTTTTGATGTACTGCATTCTTATTATTTTTAATTTTTATTAGTTTCATACAAGATACTATTCTACTATTTCACGAATTATATTCATACCTCCTCCCATTCGTTAAATCGATGAAATTTCTGCTTCTTATGTTATACTTATCTGAGTTTTATAACAAATCAGCAATGCATCCAATTCCTTTCAATTCTTCTTCACTTTCCTCACCATTTCAATCATGCACAGGTAGATGGTATATAGGTATGACTTTTATGTTTTTCAATAATATTTTATCTCTGGTATATTTTTGTGGCGAAATATTTACGTAAAATTTCACCAGTCTTCCTGTATATACTTTTCTGGGTTATATCTGACCTTTCTGGACGACGTTACGGATCCCACATCTGCCCTGATGATGGGCCCTGCAATGAGATCTGAAAAGTCGGCCATAAAGGTTAGATATACACGGCTGATTAGCCCATAAAACTATACACAGATGCTGAACGGCTGTGAAAACCAAAGAATATTTTCACCAGTCCTGTCTAGTGTGTGTGTACGAATGACCTGGCATATTTCATCTTGTCTTGAAACAGCTGTCTCCAAGTATCCTGGCGTCTAATAATGTGACCGATATTTTATATAAATAATGTGTTTAAATATTAAGTTTATTAAAGATCGCAACATTAGTCCTGTATCAATTATTTTAAGGACAGCTATACATTTCCTACGTAGAAAAAAATTGCAAAGACGAAATTGACTAACATTACGAAGGTATGTATTTGAAAGATTAAAAGTTACTCTCGATTAGCTCCTTGTCGTAAAACTGCCGTGCAGTTTGGCAAAATAAATAAATTATAATGAATATATAATTAAGAAGAAATAAAAAATAAAAAAAAAGATTATTTCTAATTGATACATTTAATTAATATTACACCTTATTAATAAGGACGAGACATATCCCAGGCTAATCATGGTATAGCGTGTGTCCTGAGCTACCTATCCTTGAAGGCTGTGTATGTGCACAACTTTCTATCTGGTGATGTTCCGAACTTCCGTATTTTTCTGATGTTTTGCAGCGCGATTCTAGTAGTATTAGTATTAACTTAAATATACAATATTTTCATTTTGTTGGGGAATGACGCCGGTTACGAATGTGTTATGAACTAAACTGACATAAATTATTTACAGATTTTGTTAATGTTTCTCGTACAACGAACAAAAACATAAATAATTAGAAAATGAAAAAACAAACAGTTCCTTGTTCACACATCTTTATTGGGTCATTACAGAGATGGGGATGTAATTATTTGAAAAAAATCTCTCGACGATAAGTCATTTTGACGTCATAATGAGAGGAATTTTTCATTTGAGTTGTAAAATCTCCGTTGGCTACTTAAGATTGAAACAAACGGGTGCCGTAATGAAGGCAATAAAAATAATGTTCGTGAGAAGATACATAACCTCACCACAATAACAATATTTTGCATTCCTTTCAGTATTTTGCTGCTCGGGCTAACATTCTTTTGTATTCAGCCATTTTGTTACAAATGATGAGTTTTTAACATCACCACGCTTGTTCTTGGAGCCAAGTGCAGCGGCGATGAAGTCATTCTTCACAACCCTCATATTTCCTCGCGTCCCCGGATAGGAAGTCCCCGTTTAAAAGTGCAATGGTATTAACACATGTACTATTGCGTAAATATATTGAATAAATTACATAAAGCGGAGGATAATCTTTTGCAACGAATTATACACTGAAGTTATTAAAATTATTTACAACGCTGATATATCTATAGATATTTCGTGGTAAGAAGGTATAATGAAAAAAAAATTGCAAAATCCATCAATATATAATAATAAATAAATTGACAGTACGTGAAACTATTAAACGCGTTAAAAAATAGTGTGCGTTTCAGTTTCTAAAGATTTGATGTTATGGCGGTACTAAAAATTAAAAATATGTACATTCTTTTACAACTTTTTTGTACGAGAGGTACATCTGGAATAACATACAAATTATACACATTTTAAATAATTTTTTATTTATTAAGTTTATTGAGGATAATTTACTCATTAATCTGATGAAATCTTAGATAGCCGATCAAAATTGTATCAAAATTATTAATATTTTTTATTTAATGATAAATGATGTTAAAGATAAATAAAATTGTTAAAAAACAGCTGAAAAGTAAAATGTAATAAATAGCTGTGCTTCAGTCAGCCGATCGCGGTGATTAAGAAGCTAACGGACTGCAGTCACTCTCTCGGTGCACAAAGTGGTCGGCCTCGACGGCAGTCCCTCGAGACAACCCTCCCTAAAGAAGTGAATAAATACACAAACGCGTTCATTTTCACTAATGCGAAAACCGAACGCGCATAATAATGTAAATTTTTTATAGAATTTTTCACACTGCACCCATTCTTGCGCGCCCATTCTTCTCCGCTCGCGGCGGTCGCACAGACAGTTCAAATGAACGTTAACGTAGTCATTTTTTTAGTTATTTTGAGATAATACACATTTTGTCAGAATTGCGGCGCGCGATTAATTTTTTGTTATAAGTTTTAGTTGGATTTTTCAAGTGACGCAACGTCAGTAAAAATGGATTCGATTTAAAAAATCTTCTTCATTTCTTTGTGTCAGTATGGCATGTAGTAACCTCACTAGATTTTTTAAATCAAATGCCTTTTTACTTACGTTGTGTTACATGAAAAGTGCAACTAATGCACAAGTTTCGGTCATAAATCACGTTCACAGCTGATTCCAAAATCCCTCCAGAAAAATGCATCCGTGTTGTGGTATTTTTTCAAATCTTCTTCGTTAATGTTGTATTCGAGATAATTTTATATTTTAGGCTGTTGATATTGCCGCATATCGTAGCCAAAAAATGGCTATAATCTACACATCTTTAGTGATAGAGCCTGATGTAGTTGGATTTATTACATTCTTATATTGTGTTATTCACGGAATATCCTTCTCCAGCTGCACGTTTCGGGGGCGTTTTTTTTCGCTTGTCTTACATAAAGATTGAAAAGACAAGAGTAAGAAAGTGTCTAAAAAAATGTTTACAAATATTGACAAACTGATATGAAAATAATGACATGCTTTCGTGTACCTAAGCAAAACGATATTAATAAAAAAATACAACAATATTATTAGCGCGCGTGGCCAAGTACATTTTCAGTTCAGACACCTGTGCGGCGCGGATTGCAGCACACATCAATAATAATATGCATTTTATTGGTGCAATTTTTTGCTTATTAAAATTACACGTGATTGTATGCAAATTACAGCGTATTACTATTTTAAAATTGAAAGCGTTTTCTCCTCGGGCAATTTTTTTTGGTCACCGCGGCGATCGAGGCGGATCCCTCGCGGGAGCGTGTGGTAATAGTAACATAGGTGTACTGGGTGACGTCATCTCTGCCAGAGTTCCGAGTGATGACACGCGGTGCGCTCTCGGGGCTTGACAGGATGCCGACCGTTGTTCTCGGTTTTAACAAGAAAATTTAACAACATGTAACGAATAGGTCAATCTCATTTATAATTCGATATATCACGCGAGACGTCTACACGCCAGGGAATTATAAATTATCCGCGATACAACAAATAAAAAAAATGTACAATATTATGTAATACGCGTACCTCGAATCTTCTAGCGAGCTTTAGTTAATCTATGAAATCATAATCTAATCTGTGAAATAATAAATACGACATAAGTGAACAGGGTTTTTATACGTGTTGAATTTTTTAGCAATATCCAGTAATTCCACTGGTGAAAAAACATAATTATGAGTGAAATCCAAGAGTTTGCAGTTATATTAAAATAACGTGTAATGTTTAATTTACGTTTAATAAAACAAGTGTTGTAAATAAAAGCACTGTGAATATGCATTATCTACACCTCGTGTTAACGTTGTAGCGACTTGTTTAAAAATGTCTAATCTGCGTTAAAAAAATATCTTAAGAATTGAAAAATGTTATGATATATATATATTTTTTTATTCTAATATCCGTTCTTTACAGTCAATGTCCAAAACTACTCAACCCATCAAACAAAACTGAATAGGTATTTTGAATAAAAATTCTTTAGTCAGTATTTCGCGCATATTGATACTTTGAAAATTTAACTTTTTATATTTAAAAGAAATGAACTTTTAAAGTTATCCTTATTTCAAAACGATTTACGAACAACCCTCATTTATCACGCTCATAACCCGTGGCGCCCAGCCAAGCCCGGGGAGAAATACTTTCGCCACCAATTTAATATAATTTAAAAACAAAATTGTAAATTACAATTTAGTGATAATGCTTGATTGTGTCACTATTTAATTACAGATAATAGTGTAATTAACTTTATATATGTATATTGTTACCAATAAAGAAAGCACATAGGGGCGTCGTAAAGTGTAGTTTTTAAATTCACAAACTAACATCTCGTCTTTTTTTGTATAATATTTTTCGGGAGTTATGTATGAATGTAGGAGCAAAAATGGGCGATTTGATTGTATGCTGTTTATTGTTCGCCGATGATGCAGTACTAATGGCGATTAATGAGCAAGAATAACAGAGTCTAGTGAGTAGAATGTACGATGTATGCATGGAAAGCGACCTCATGATGAATGTTAACAAGTCGAAAGTGATGGTATTCGAGAAGGAGGAAAGCAAGACACCGCGCTAAATATTTGTAGGTATTGAAAGATGAGTATGTGTATTTGAAAAGTATGTTTGATAGAAATGGAAAGGCTGAGAATGATATCGAAAGGAGGATGACTGCAGGAAATAAAGTGAACGGCGCTTTGAATGGAATTATATCTAACGGGAATTTGTCAACCGAGGCAAGACTAGCGGTGCACAATAGAGTCCTGGTACTGACACTGATATATGGAAGTGAGGCTTGGAGGTGGCAGAAAAGAAACGAAAGTAGACTGAATGCAGTAGAAATGAGGCGAGAACTTGGGCGTATATGTGGCAAATCTATTTATGACAGAGTAAAGAAAAAATAAATAAGGTAATAATGTAAAGCTGATGTTAGTATAGTGAGTAAGATTAAGAAAGGATCTCTTAGATGCTTTGGTCATATGGAACGGATGAATGAGGAGAGAATGGTAAGAAAGATATATGACGCAAGTGTTGATGGCACCAGAAATAGAGGATGATTCTGTTAGAAGCCTCAATAATCGGCGGGCTTGTATGAGAAGATGTATGAACGATGTGTGAACGGCGTGATGGTAAGTAAGTAAGTGAGTAAGGGAGTAAGGGAGTAAAGGAGTTAAACTTTTCTTGCTTTTGTTGAAAGGAACCGGTACATGCGTGAAAACTTATAAAACGGTTCCGGAAAGAGAGAGGTCCTTTCGATTGTGCCACTATCATTTTTTGGCCTTGGGAGGATGTTAAAAGAATTAAAAATATATTGAGTCCTACCATAAGTTTAAAAGAAAAGTTTAAAATTTTAATCTCGCCATAAACTGAGAGGAACAAAGTAAGCCAAAAGCATTTGCAATAAACTCGATAGGATGGAAACGTAAGCTGAATGGAAAGGTAATAAATAAATAATAATAATAAAAGGATAATAATTTTTTAAGGAGAATATATTTTTTTGTGAAGTTACATTTTCAGATCAAAGTTCTGTGATATTTTGATATAAATTAAGTAAATCAACTATCTATCGAAACAATATCCCGGTAGCAGTTTTTTCGGTACATAGATTTTTTCTGCATCTAGTTGATTTATTTAATTTGGATAATAATGAATATTTTTGGAAACGGAAGATGAAAATGGATCAAACACTATAAGCTTTGAACATATTGAGACAATCCGAAAATAATAAATTGGCTTCTCTTTTGTCTTCTAAGAGAAGTCAAGATAGAACGAATATGGAATTAATGAATTATAATAGATTTTGACTGAATAGTGCTACCTGAAACTATCGGTTGCGACGAAGAACAAGGATATCTACAATAGAAAAATACATTAAGTTAAAAACATCGATACCTAAATATTAGTATAAGTAGTATATAAAAAAACGATTAAATAGTCATTTTTCGTCTTAGGAATATTATAAGTTATATATAATAAATTCTGTGCAAATTATTCGCGCAGCTACAATTAGTTGGAAATAAAGCTGAACCTCCCATTTAATTCTAAATAAAATTATATCGTTTATCATACTGGCCTCGCGGTGTGTTCCTCCCTTACCTGTCATTTCGGAAGGGGCGTGTCAGGATCACGGAACCACCAACCACCAGGATCAATAACTCACCCCCTTGGCGCTTGCGCCCTAATCAAAACATCACACGTAATGTTGCCAGTGGCGAGAATTAAAATTCTCCAAAATCCAATAAATAATATCTCCAGCGGCAATTTTTCCCTATGTTCGGGTTTAAATTTGCGCGAAAATAAATACTTTGTCTACAAGTAATGCTAAATCAGTCACCTACTCTCCTTGTAAAACAGTTCACGAACAATGGTAACCATCTACAGTTGTACAGTTTGATAATTTCCTTCCAAAATACCTTACTTTAATACAATCATCTTTGGCGTCGATTAAGGATATGAAGTCTTATCACTCGATTCGAATGCATAATATTTAAGAAAAGTATCGTTGAATTTATTAAATAAAAATGTAATACAATAAAAAAACCGCTGAAGAATTGCCGACTACCTGCCGCGTAGAGAACCTATAATCTGACGGTGCGGTTACGATAAACCTTATTCAAATGTTAAATTTCGACGGAGAATTGAATTTTTACATTGACCTATTTTTAGTGGGCAAATAAACATAAAATTAGAAGACAACATACCTTTATCTTATATCTACACGGTGCACACATGGTGCGTGAAGCCGACCCAAGGCTGTAGGACTATCCCACGCATTGGATAATTCTCACGCTGTGAAAATAAGTTAACCGACAATAAGTTATGACAACACATTTTCTATAGTTTCTCCGTACATTAAAAATATATAATTTATTGTTACAACGCTTATTTCTTGCGTAACAACTGAAGAAATAGTCAATTATAATTTACTTTAATTCTTATTATTGCAAAAGTTACGATTCAAAAAATAAATAAAGTAATCGTAGAATTAACGATTAAGAATCCGTGTGTATTGAAATTTTGTAATACTATCAATAATATTATATAACCGTTTTCTAGATTAGTGATTTATACTCATTGCCGTGCGGTTTTGACTTTATTATTTTCCTGGATATTCCTTTACGTCAGTGTTTTTCAAACGTTGTATCGCGGCACACTGGTGTGCCGCATGTATCTCTTACCGAGTAATTTTACCCATAAAGAAAATAATACAAATCTTTTAACAACCCACAACCTACAACTGACAACGCACACCTATGACAATCACAATCGGCAGATATGCTACTAATTAGGCGCAATTAAGTCATTATTGTTTGACTACTCATCTACGTTTGTAAGTTAGTTTAACACGGTGATCGATCAACAAACTAGTCGATCTAATGCACAATTTATTTCTGTTTTCTATGCACATTCTGCCCGTACTCTACCGCTGAATTGCTGCGAACGGCGTGGTTAGCTGAAGCTGCACGCGTCACTGAATACTTTGAAAGCTGTGTCAGTCGCGCAGGATTGACAAAGTTTGTGAGTCGCATATTATTTGTACAGAGCGTCATGTCTAATTATTATTTTGTCGGCTGTTTGTGTGCCGCGGGAGGTAATCAGAGGGACAAATATGCCGGTTTAGTAAAACGTTCGAAAAACACTGCTCTACGGTAGAATACATATTAGAAGATCTTGGCGTTAATGGTAAATCGCATCTGTGTATTAGGTAATGATTTTTTGAATGGTCTGCTCTATTATTCACCACACCGCAAGGTATTATTGCGGTCTAGAATTTTTACAATAGCACTTATGTACTGACCTATAATCTGCTTAATAGCACTTACCTACACTCTCACAGTATAGTATAGTAGTTAATATTTAACGATTAGGTTTAAAAAATCGCGACCATTTTAAGAGAATTCTCAATCAACATAATATTATATAAGCGATGTCCTACTCATATAAGAACCAACGCAAACTTGGTTATGAAGTTCCACTATTATAGTATAGCTGCATATATACTATATGACTTATATGAGAGAACATATATGAAAAAAAGCATTCAGCCAAGATTCCGTTCACATTTTGACTCATACCTTCTTTTTCAATATCATGTTTATACATTTTAAACAATCTTCGGTAAATTTTGTGACTCTGATTTAGATTCACAATTCACGAAACCATCCTTCACTAAAAAGCTTATCTATATAGAGATGCACACGGAGTACGTATCACGTCTATATTCTTACTAATTTCAAACAAATCTAAACGCTACACAGATAAAATCTACTTGATTTTTGCGGCCAGTACGGTAAGGGACTTTACAAAATTTTCCCCGTATCATGGGGAATATTCCAACCCTAGCAACACGGCCTGAAGAACGTCGACAGGGGGTGTGTGCGGCACACATCGGGTAGTCGCTCAGTCTGAAAGCAGCGCCCGAGCGGACAGGACCACCGGGCCTCCGGCCATCCGGACATCCGGCGCCAGGACAGCGGACCTGCCGGCCAGTGAGTAGCATTTCGACAGCCAGTCTACTAGAGAGCACGCTTGTTTCACCTATCAACTGTACATAAATGGCACCACACACGATTTATTGCTATTCCGACGAATTACGTATTATATATAATCTAAAACAGATTCGTTAAATACTGACTTTTCTGATCAAATTTACGTATTTTATTTTACTAAATTTAATCTCGTATTATAGTTAGGAATCTTCTTTTTATATATTTTATAGATATTAATTCTAATACACTGTTTAGAATTATACAATTTTCTCTTGTATAGTTTTTCTCAATTTCAAAGTAATGCAATTTAATTATTTTTTGTAATTCTTATAATAACAATTTAATGATAATTTATCTTAGAAAGCAAAAATTGTCGATTTCCATAACTTATTTTAAATAAGTTTTTAATTAATCGAAGAATTATTTAAAATTATGTATATTTACGTGTTTTAATTTTTGTGTTCAATAAAACGAATTAACTTATTTATAAAAAACGAATATATTATTAAAATTTTAGTATATTTGTTAGTCATTATTTATAATATAAAACATAAATATTATAATATATAAAAAGTGCGTTGTAGTTGTGTGAAAGTAAGGTCATATTGTAAATAAAATATTTGTATTGTTATGGTGTGTTTTATTGTATATTTTTGAATTTTTGATGAAGAATTTTTTTGTTTAACGTTTTTTTCACCCCTAATATAATTTTTAAAGGTACTTAATGATTTTACAAACGCACGCAGTCTTACGTACATTTGAAGCATTCGTACATAAATAATTATATTTTACAATGAAGATAATGTACTTTTCTGACACTTTAAAGAATTTAACTCTGGATTTTTTTACCTATTGATATAACGATTTGTTTGTGCAAACAGCGAAAGCCTTTTTATGGCCGATTAAATATTATTTTTAAAATGTCTACTCATTGATCAACTAAAACATGTTGAGGTTATGACGTAGGTATGTAGGTTATTTGTCATTGCGTATAATTCATTCTCGATTTCTTATGATAAATCTTTTTTACCGAATCATTTGTTATGTAAAACTTATTCGCTGATCTGGAGCGAGATTAATCACCTGAGATATTTTGATCTGTATATATGTAAATCAAAAGACATACTCATTGACTATTTCATTAATTGGTTTATTTTGGCATGACAAGTGTATGTAATATAAATATAACAGCTGATCTACTTTAAATACAATAGTATTTAAATTGAATGTAGCTGTATATTGAAACGGAGTTATCGAGTCTGTTGAAACTATTGAAGGCTCTGTGGGTGATTCGGAGCATTTTATGACGTTCAAACATCGTAAAAATAATGACGGCGTTCAACTAGCATACATACCTTAATGGGGTAGTTACTTTGATTTAGTTTTTTTTTGTGTATGATGTATGTGTAGTCGTGGGGTTAGAAATATTGTAATATTAATTTGAGATATCTCAAGTTCGGTAAGTTTCATTCCGTCCGGCAAAGATAATGAAAATATGTTTTAACGCATCCAATTAACTAGAATACCTAAATTTTAAATTATTTTTAATGTAGCTAATAGAGATTAAATATAATTTGTGCATTAAAAAGTCTTTAGATTTTGAACTAAGCATTGAACGAACTAAAACTAAAATCTAGACTACAGCTCTATCGGCTTGATAATTAAAAACATTAATTTGTTACAACTCCAAATAACTGTTGCAGTCGTAAATCTAACCGGATGCGTTTAGAACGGTGATGTTTTCTCGTCAATGTCATTTCAAGAAACACAATTATTCGTATAAAAAAATATACGGAAATGTAATATATGTTGCTAGCCCATTGTTTGATTGTTTGATAGCCTATTATTGATTTTATATTTAATTGCTAGTAATTAATGTACGTTGTATTTGTATTTTTATATTATCAGGCAATATTCGCACTGGGTTAGTAAGAAAAGCCAGTGTATTTAGCACATAAATTCCTATGCAGACATAGATCTTCTACATCTATACTCTTTCTTGCATAGACTTCTGTTGTCTATGTGACATATTTTTCCGTCTGAATTTTTGGTGGTATTTCGGTATTTGTTTTCTATATCACTGATTACACATTTGTCTGGCGTATTTCAATAGATCCTTATACGCAATATTTTCTAGCCATGTTTTTAGTTTTAACTTCTCTACCTACTGGGCGTTATATTACCTACTTAGGTACAAATTTTTCCAATATAATCTTCAAAATTGAAACTCTTCTCAATTATGGCATTTGCATAGCAAGCACAATGATAATATTATTTTTTAAAGTTTTTTTGGAATAAATTAATACAGTATAGTATTGAAACTCCATTGCGAATCATTATTTATGATAGATAATAAATATTAGATAAATATTTATGTTTTTTAAGTAGAAGTTAATTTCATTTTTTATTTATACTTACTCATAAAGGCAAATATTACAAAACCATTATCGAATTTGGCGTCTGTGGGCTGGTGCTTGAGGACCTATTAGAGTCAAAGCAAAGGAAGATTATTTGTCGTGTTAACAAATTATTTTTGATGTGTGAAACTATTTGCAATCTCTTGAGATTTGTGGAAAATATAATGCTAAACCTTCTTCTGATATTTTAATGAATTAATTCACAGCGTCTCAATTTCCCCTGAGGAAAAACAAATTTGGTTGTGAAGTTGGTGGGACATTCACATATTAAAAGGTTCCAATTTCCGTGTATGTGGCTAGTATACTTTCTATTTTTTAAATTTTGTCAATTGTTATTTCCTTAATAGTTGAAAAATATGATTTACTAATATTGATTATGATCATGAAGTAGAAATATAGCTCTATTTCAACGCCAATTTTTTATAATTATGGGTAAAATTGCGTTTTATGTAATTAGTATAATATTATATTCTAATAATGAAAACGAATTCGTTTCACATAGAAAATAAAACACATGTTTTTTGATTCTACTCGTTTAATTTATTTGAGACGCGTTTCGCCTTGTAAGGGCATCAATTGATCGATTGATAATGATTATGGAGTTCTACAAGGTTACCTTCGAAACAGTAAATACGCATTTGTTTCATTTACTTCACTGCATTTTATTTACTAATAATCATACACATTAATAAAAAATTGTTCGTCTTCTAAGTATCCAAAAATTCAATGTCATTCTCTTGTGTATGTTTTCGGTATACGTGTAAAATAACAATAAAGGATTTATAGTAATGTGTGTGCAAGTCAACAATTTTGATAATATTGTGAGTATATGGTGGTATTCAATTGATTTTTGTGGTTGACGAATATTTTGTTTTTTTATATTTCAATGACTTAATATAAGTTGCATGTCTCATTTTACAATAATTCATCTCTAATGAGTAACAGAGGGATTAGTGAGGTAGTCGAGTGATAGCGTCTCATTAATATCTTATGATATCCTGGTTCTCACCCACATCTTTATTTGGTACATGACATGTATCGAATAATTAGAATCTTCCGTGCTGTAATCGCGTCTTATTTTATTGTTTCTAATTCGCGCGATTTGGCCAATTAGTTGTGGCTTGTGGATGTATTAATCAATGTTTTAATAGGCGCCGTGATTTCATTGTAGGAGACATTGTAAGTCAGAAAAAAATTACAATTTTTAAATTTTAATTATGAATAATATTTTTTACGAAACGTTGACAATGGGTACAGGTGTATTCAATTATCATACCTAGAATATAACGTGGGTGAGGAGATTGGTGCCGAATGCTTCCAACCGAGGTGAAAAATTATAAAATAAAGAATTTAGTATGGAATTTTGAATGATTACATTACTGAGTGGGTGCAAAGTGCTATCGGACCCAAAGGTCGAATCTTTGAACGTCGCACCGTCTTTCGAAACTGATTTCTATTTTCATAATAAGGAACGCTTCAAATTATTTTTTTCTCGAATATCAAGAGTATGACTGTTTTTCAATAGAGACTCACCTACTACTTTACTGTTAAACTATTTACATTTCTCCAGTGACTAAAAATATCTATTTAAAAAATAAAAAGGGTTATTTTGAAAACAAATAAATAAGTGCCTGCTGTTTTTAAAAAAAAGGTTATGTAATAATCACACAATTTTTCAAACTAACCTAAGCTTGTATTAAAACCAAATACATGACTGAGTTGGTGGTCTCCCGGGGCGAAGGTTAAACCTCAGCCACTGACCGAGTGGTTGATATAGAGAATACTAAAAAAATAATTAATTTAATATTTGTAAAAATAACGCAATAAATAAGATAATTTAAAATTGTCATTAACAGCTGTCCGTTTGAATGCAAAGTTTTATTAGAAATATGCATATTATAATATTATGAATTCAATGGACAGGTTCTTTATAATTAAATAATTATTTTAATTATAATGCATAATGTGATTTCGTCATGGCGCGGCGCGCGGCTGTGAAGAGTCGCCTAGGAATGAAATCGATGACAGTTACAAGTGATATATTAAAGTGATTTGATCACTCTTGGTGATTATCGTAATAGTTATGTGATGTATAAGACATCAGCGTTTCGGCTCTAACGGTTATGAGGGGCTATTTGGGAATATTAAGATCGTCGTCGACCGATTTAATCTGAGAAAATTAAGAAAATACAATTATGTTCAGGAGAACACATTCTTATTGTGAAGTTGTAATTATTCAGAACAGACGGTCTGTGATATTTTAAATATGAATTAAATATATTAATTATAAAGATATACATATAAAATCAATTTTATCGAAAAATATTGTTGTTGCGCCATCGGGATTCGAACCTGGATCTCTTTCCTAACCGGGGAAGGTGCTTTATCCAACTAAGCTACAGCGACATTATTTTTTGCGACAATTTTCGACCCTATATGTTACCTTTTTGATATAAATACATTTAATCGTTCCATCATTTGACAGAACCATCTACCTTATTTTTACAGAATCTCAAATACTTTTGAGTAAACTGATAGCAGACGCCAGAATTATCAATTCATTTTTAATAAATTTAAAAATTGTACTGTAAAAATAAGGTAGATGGCTCTGTCAAATGATGGAACGATTAAATGTATTAATATCAAAAAGGTAACATATAGGGTCGAAAATTGTCGCAAAAAATAATGTCGCTGTGGCTTAGTTGGATAAAGCACCTTCCCCGGTTAGGAAAGAGATCCAGGTTCGAATCCCGGTGGCGCAACAACAATATTTTTCGATAAAATTGATTTTATATGTATATCTTTATAATTAATATATTTAATTAATATATTTAATTAATATTTACAATTATGTTCAGTTGGAAGGAATACCACATTGTATTTCTTAATCCAATTTGACTTTTAACAAGTATGCGACACGTATCAATTTAATAATCAAACTGTACAACATATCGTCTCATGGTATATAATAATATATATTATTAAAAATACATTTTAGTTGTGAAGTTGCATTTTGCTGTGGCGTTTTAATACAAATTAAATTAATCAATTTTTTTTGTATATCTTTCTAGTTTGATTAATTTAAACTGTCGATTTGAACTAAAAATTCCTTTTGTAAATATTAAAATTATGAAAAGACTTCGTTTATAGGTTACTGGAGAGATAATATTGAGCGTGGTTGTAATATTAACGAGACCGAGAGATCGTCGTGCCATTGAAAACTAATTTAAAAATGTCTATAGCCAACACGCGGGGTGGATTGATATTGCGGGAGAAGACTGACACGATCGCACAATGCCGACTAGGATGAAGTGGCTCAGGACCGGGATTCCCGGAGAGAAGTTGTAAAGTTAACTTTCTTCAAATAATCCAATCCAATAATCTGTCACCAGTCAATACAAGTCAATTGTTTACGTGTGAATAATGATAGAGCTGAGATTTGTATTACCTACTGGAAGATATCAAACCACAAATATGAAAAGATAACTAACTTACAATCATGCCGTTTCAATAATCTTATTATGAAATTAAACATTGGGTTATCAAAGAATGAATCTTTAATTTGTGTTTATTAGAATTCATTACTCCTCGCAACAAATTTCGTAACAATACCTTCAGAATTGACCAGTATGATGTTTATATGTATGCGTGTTCAGGTAGAGGTGGGTACAAGAGGAAAAAACGAAAATTATACTCCCGAGCAGCTACTCTGCAGCTCAGAGAAACCGATAAATTATTGTAATTACTCGTTTTCTCGGAGAATCTGTAAAAAGTTGGTAAATTATCTGGACTGACGATACGATAAATAGTTGTAAAAAAGTGTGTTAAATTCAAAATAGTGTTTGTTTCACGTTAGAATATTATTTATTTTATACTACTCGGTTATTTCACTCGACTGTAGATGGCGAGGCTTGGGAACAAAAAAGGGACAATTGCGTAGCTGTGTTTTGAGAAAAAAAAACTCGAATTAGAGATGAACCTAATCATCATCAACACATCACAAGCTCAATCATTAACTAGCTCCATCAGCGGCCATTAGTGGCGGCAGTTGCACTCTTGCTTTGACATTGAAAGGATTGAGTCGGCTGATGTTTCATATGGTTCATTTCATTTCTGACAAGCATCGGAGGATGATCGAATGTAATAGAATACAAGTTGTAATGATGGTATTTTAAAAAGGTTTATTTTGGTCGCTAAGGAGATCGTGGGAGTGCATAAAAATACTGCGTATGTTAAAAGTTGCTGACATAAATCTTCAAGAGCAACGATCGATGTCAGAAGCTTGAAAAAAAGAAGGGCTGGGTATAAAGAATAATATAAGTACAATACGTACAGTGAACGCAGAAATCATCTCTGCCCCATACCTCTGCATCTTATCTGATCTTAATTCCAATATTTACTCATCGGTAAGGGTTGAATTCACAAAACAGGTAAAAAGCGAAGTTTTTTAAAAATCTGGTCAACGATAAAGCGACCTGAACCCTCCTCATTATTAAGTTAAGGGTTGCACGATTGGCGAATTATAAATTACGCTAATTAAAACAACTGAATTTATTACACATTTACATTTATATTAGGTATAGTACATTTAAATAATATTGATTTCTTTTGAAAAAATCTATCTGTCATTTTTACAGAATCAAAAACATTTCAGTAAACTTTTTCTTTGTCAAAAAATTATTATTAAAAGTTGATAACGAATAGGTACCTACATATGTTTTTTTTTTAAATATAATAAGAATGTCAAAAAATGTAGAAGAGTGTATTAATATTTTACAATCTTAAAAGAATTCACCCGTCTCGAAAACTTGCAGAAAGGAAGTAATTATTAAATAATTCCATCCAAAAAGTTTTTGTCCCGAAAGATTTCCTAAAAAATAGAATATGCGCATTATTAGATTAGATAGATTTTCAACTGGAGACAATCTTTAAAACACACAAGAGTACACGGAGATTCGCTTCACTCGCGCTTGTTATATGCTATAACGTCAAATTAAACTACAACGTCATTGATGAATTGTGATGTTGAATTTTAGTTTCTCCAGCAGCAGTTAAAATAGTATTAATATTTGTAATTTTATCCCTTCTGTTTGTCTATCTTCACATAATATATAAATGTACGTGTCTATGCTTCTAGGTGACGTTTGTGCACACATGTCGACTCGTGCTATCGTAACGAACGTTGTGTGTGCGTGTTTGAGTTTTGTCTCTTTCTACCAATCTCAAGTTGATCTCTAGAGTAGGTATATCTCCAGATCAAAATCTCAACACAGTATATAAACAGTGGACGATAATTACATAATATTTGTTTTATATTATACTATATTATTATAATTACATCTTTGTGTATGTAACTAGTATGTATACTACAAAAAGTCTGTCATTTGACAGGCAATACGTTTGTTGTAATAATATAATGCAGTATGGCGGGCGTTAAACTCGCACGACATGAATGGAGAAAGACTTGACGAGGAGATGCTTCTTTTTATGTCATTTATCTGGAGAAACAACTTGCACAACAAATAATAATTAACTTTTCGAGTCTTCTTAACTACGAGGCCTTGAAGCCACGTGACGTGCGCAGAATTAAAAGGCTCGGTAGTTCGGAACAACAACAAAGTTAAAACAAATTAAAAAAATTGTCTACTAAAACATTGACGCCAGTCAGCTACTGTGGAAATCGATTCGCCATTATACACACATGTGCAGAAGGTACATGCTCCAATAAAAAATTCAACTGAGAGGAGGTTCAATAAGTTAGCGATTAAACTGCGTGCGTTTAAAACCTTAATGTCAGAGGTAGCCCTCGCGAAGCTGCTTCAATTAAACTTTTTTTCCATTCAATGAAACGTAATATAATTTGGGACCAGCCTGATAGGCAATGCTGGCATTAAAATAACTATTAAATAAATTATAAATTTAAAACCCTTAAAACATCTTAAACATGAAATAAAAAATGTAACGATGTCTAAACGAAGTGGCAACTTTCACAATACGTGCATCAAACTAAGATCGCAATATTTTTTCCTTTCCATCAACTTGTCTATTTTGTTTTCAAAATGTTGTCGTTCTTCAACATTTTTTAAAATTTTAACATGAAAATTCTTTGTTTTGAATTTGAATTTACGATTTAAATTTATTATTGATATACAAGACCTAGCATATAATCCCACAAAAAACATTTTTTAATAATTATAAGTGAATCTACGTATTAGCAAAACTATCACTAATAATCCTTGCTAAGTAATAAATGTTGCTGATTTTTGTTTCAATTCAATCGTTACACATAATTTAATCAAATGATGACAGCAAGGAATCTTTTCAATTGCTAGATCGTTCATTCTTAATCAGACTAACAGAATTTTAAGTAATGTATCCACGTAATATAATGTTTAAAAAATGCAACGTAAATCTTTGGTCACGTATTCCAGAAGATCTCAGATGTATAAGGATCTTTGTGACACCACTGCTAAAATAGTCTAACTTGACCATCGATTCTTGTATGATATAATCGTCGTAAACACGACGCTAGACTGGCTCCTGCATATTTTTTAGAAACTTTTTTTCGCGCACGTTCGCCGCGTAACTTGTTGGACGGCCTCACAGTCGGCGAATGAGAATATTATACGTATGAGGAGTGGCCGTTGGCTACCGGCCACAATTATAATACCCAGTAGACCCTGTGGGGTGACCAGCTGACCAGCTGATCGGCTGACCAGCGGCGGAGACAGATAACTCTTCATTAATGAGATACTATTAAAAATAATGCGCCCGCGGCTCCGAGTTTAACCTTCTAGGGAATATCTAAATAAAAGCGTGGTGGATGAAAATAATATTCGGTACAAATATTCATCAAGTTTATCGCACATAAGTATGTTGATTCTTTGATTGAGATTGTAAATCTTTTTTGCTTCAAATAACAATTTCTTCCACACAAATTGAGGAATTTTACATTTTGAGGCTTAACATTGAGTATTAATAACATTTGAATTTATGATAATTAGAATAACCGTTACGAACTAATGAAATAAATATAAATTATTTAGCATTTAACGTAATAAAACAAAATGTTATACATAATAAATTGAGAAAAAATATTCTACACTAGATATATCTACAGCAAACATAGGAAAATGATTTACAACATAATTTTATTAGTAATTCTGTCAATAAAATTTCACATAGTATTTTAACTTATTATTTTAACATATTATTTTTGACTTAGCAAAACGAGACGATAATATAATTTGTATTGAATTTGTTGTAAAAGGAGCCTAATAGTATCTGAATACAATATTTATGTGTAATAAAATAACTTTAGTTAAATTTGTTTGTTGATATTACTAATTTGTTGTCTAAACCGCTTTTATGTAAGCAACCGGCTTTAAGACGATTTTAGGTTCTAAGTTTTAAGACTGCGACAAAGAAATGATATCTTTCAGTATGAGAAGAAATCAGCATACCAATTTATGTACCAAGATAGCAAATGTTCAGTAACGTTCTGGGTTGGATAAAGGGCCAAAAAGTTTCAAGAGACCTTCAACATAATGGATAGATGATATTAAAAGAATACCCGGGCTAAATTCATTGTAGAAACCAGAATCTTACATAAATAATTAAAACCCAAGAACGTCATTTGAGAAATATGAACATCCTAGAGTTTACATATATAAATAATTTGGCAAATAATGATTCAAATTATCTCATGCCCAATCGTGTAGGTACAGTACATCACCGACACTTTTATAAATTAACACAATACTTATTTTAGAAAATAAAAAAATATAATATTCTAAAATATTTGAAATGGAAATAAAATTATTGTTCAGAGCTGATGTTTGGTGTTCCACTGTGGAGTTGTTTGACGCACCTACAGAAATACCTGCTTCGAACAACCCTCGGGCGGTGTCTTGAGTGTGTCTGTGTGTGTGTGGAAGGGTTTCATATTTTTTAAACTTTTTGGCGGGGAAATCACAAAATGGCTTAACGGAGAACACAGATTAGATGCCCGGCTATAACAACCACGTTTAGATGCGTTTGGTGCAAAATTAAATAGCAGATCCAAGAATTGGGAGTAATCATAATTCTGTTGATTATATACACTATCGAAAAGAATCTAGTAAAATATATTTAATTTAATACAATTTGTATTTTCGGAATTAATTGGATATAATTTTTTTATATCACCTAACCTAATCATGCCTTAAAACACTTTCGATTTTTTCTATATTATATTTATTTTAAGTTAACATTTTTTTACTATTATTATCATGTTCTTGGCTTTAAATTTTGAATGTATTTAATTATTTGTTTAATATATTTTATATTTTTCTAATACATAGTATTAAAATACGTTCTTCTAATTGATTAATTTTCACTGCATTTGTTCTTATCCGGACCTCATATGTGTCTGCACTAAAGACATTTATGCATCATTAATTGTTATTGCAATTTTATTATCGTATACAGAATGACAGAATATTCTAGAAATATTCAATGGTTCTTCCACCTCAACTAAATTTGCTTTCTTGTTAAAACAATTTCAAATCACATGTCTTTCTTCTGTGCAATTTGGAACATGCTGTATGTGACACTTATGACTACGATACTAGTTTTTTTTTTGGTAAATATATATGTATTTTTATATAATCATATAACGATGACTTTATGGCCCTCACTTAACTCAGATCCTTTGCAAAATTATTAATTATTCGTTAAAATTAATATAAGTATAATTAATGTAATAATCCATGTATAATAATTATATACCTGTTCATGTTGAAATAATAACACATAATGAAGTGTGTGTATAAAATAATTTATTTATAATAAGAAATCAAAGAGGAATGTATATTTTTTTTAAATAGTTGTGTGTATGCGAGTAAATTCATAATATTTCTTCATGGGCACCTACATTTATCTGTACATAGTTTATGCAATAGCAAAAACGTTTACAAAGTCAGCAACAATTATGCAAGTTGGTCCAGAGGATGTTAGAAAATGATCGCGTTCCGCAGGTAATGGAGGCGACCCGCAGCCGAAGGCAATCATCAACGTTCGTTATGCTTATATAACTCAACGGTAAACACTGTCATTCAACTGGCTCAACCGCTATCGCCGGTTGATCGATAGGAATCGGACCGCCGTGAGTTGAATGGTCAGATCGCGCATTACGTTGTCGGTTAAAAAAATATTTTTCATACATAACATCACGCCTTACTCCCACGCAGATAGACACTTCTTTCGCTCCTTTCATATCGATTCACCATCTTACCCATGTTCTTGGCAATAAAGTATTTTTGAACGAGTATGGGTATAATTGCCGCAAACTACTACACATACACTACTAATTATCAACGTTGAAACAATCCGCGATGTTACGTATTTATGTACACGACAATACTTATAAAGGAATCGTAAATTAAACAAGCGAACAAATGTATACAAAAACAGCGAAAAAATATATGCTGAAAATGGTTATGAAACAGTCGCTGAAACAAAACAACACACCGACTTGTATCAATAGTATAACACTAGCAGATAGGCTGCGGTGGCACTAGTGGGCGCGCGCGGTCTAGGCCTATCTGTACTGTACTGTAGGCTATCGCCGATTGTTTCAGAGCATTCGTTTGCAGACAATTCAAGTTGTATTAGATTCATCTCAACAAACGAGACTATTGGACAAACATACACCGTGCGCAGATGTGACAAAAAGGAACTGTGTATGGAAATGTTCTTATCGTAGCCCTCTCAGATCATAGACATTTTAATCAGTCGTTCATGTGGTATTATTTTTATTATGTATTATCTTGTGGCAGCGCTTTAAATTGTCGCAATTAATTAGACTGGTTGGAATTATGGGGCTGCCGAGATTTCAATCCTGTAATGTTTGACTATCGCGATTTAGGCCGTGGGGGATTTAAATTTGTCGGAATTATGATCATTTTTTGAACTGATCAAAGCATGGAAATATTAACCAATTACCTGATGCCATTAAAGTTATATTAATGTGAAAGATTTTTAGTACCACTCTAATTAATTTCCCATAAATGGTGAAAGGCATTATTTGAATATAAAACAATTTAATTTGAACCGAAATTATACTTCAAAGATAGTAAATACAATGCATGCGCAAAAAAGCCCAGCCTTTGTTATATATTTAATTTAATTGAGTTCCATTACATCTGTAAGAATAAAATCATACAGGCATTTTTACAACCACATCGAACAAATACATGTTCATTAATATCATCATTTTTTTACCACCATAAAATTATACATAACCCATATCGTGTATCATGTGTTGCGTACAGATCACCGCGGTAAATCATTGTTTTAATGTAAATGCCGGCCACTTTTACCGATCGCAGCATTGAGCTTTCATTTTATAAATCGCGTCAATTAATAGTATATAATATAAATTGAAGTAAGTAAAAATATATAGTGTGCAATATTTTGAATATATAGTGGAAAAACTATTCTACATTCCGAATGTATATGGAAACTATATATGTGAAAATGAATTGAAATCAAACTATAATTTAAAATTTATTATACTATAATCAGTGGCTAGTAGTGCTTCATAAATACCTACGGCTTATATACACGTATCACCATGTCAAAGTATAGGCGATATGTTCCGTTGAGTACTAAAGAGACACATGAATGTATATGATTTTCTACATGAAAGAGCGATATAAAAAAAGGATCCTCGGTTAATTATGCATACACTCGGTTTCGATTCCGATATTTATCGCTTGGCGATGTACGGTGTTAATTGTAGGGAAATTCAAATAATCATCGTGCATACATTTTAAATCATCCACATAATTGAAATGAAATAATTGTGGACATGTACCGGCCATTGGAGTACTTATTGCAATGGCCGGGAGCGTGGGTAGCCTCGGTTCGTCTTGTGACATTGGGATACGGGAGTGATACCAATATAGTTCTCAGGTAACTGTATATAACGGCGAGATTAGCCTGGCTTGCTGTTGCTAATAGCGGATAGTAGTCCAGTAAGAGGATCTTATCTACATTATATTAATGTAGATATATGTGATATTTACGTTAAAATAATGTAGATATCACATATATTTTAAAAACTATGTACTGCCATATAGTATGTTCTCCAAGTGGCAATCGTTGATTGCTTGTTGCCAAGTAACCACTGTGTGGCTTTGGCTACAGTTTCCGTAATATATACTTATTTATTCTACATAGTATAAACTTTACTCAACCAAATAATACAAGCAAATGCCAATTAGTAATATTATATAAATTTTTTAAATGTTATAATGTACCGTTTCAGCGGTGATACGTATCCGCTACGTTTCATAGCCGAAGTCAACTGCCATCTGACGATTCCATTAGATACGTTAGAAATGTTCTTCAGGATATTATTTTTGCTGACAGCCTTCCCTCTCTCTGTCAGTTGATGTGTTACTCTTCGCGATCCTGGACATCGTTTAGTGCGACGTGTGACGAGGCCCCAGTCATGTCTCGAACTCTGTGTCTATCCATTGAGATCGACTTGTACATAATTGTAAATTCCCTGTTATCGCTAATTTGTTCAGATTGTCGAAAACCAATTGCGAAAGAAATAAAATATAATCTTGTTACAAGAACTAATCGTAAAATGATCTGTAAAGCTACGTTAGAAAATAGAATAAAGTAAACACTGGGTAAGGAGTGATTGAATATAATATGTGCAGTCCCGGGTCCGCTGTGTGGCTGTTTGCAGCCACTGTGCGTTTATCCGATGTACAAAATTAGGTGCAACGGACAGACTTGCCTTATTATAATAATGCAGCAAGAGTGGATGAGGATGAGACTCGCGTGAGACGTGTCTGATCATCTTTTTCATCAAAAGGGCCGCCAGGGAATTAAAAGTGATGGAGAAAGATGATTTCTAGTTTTTCCCGTCTTCGTAAGGAATGACGGTTTCTTCTTTGCTATTTTAAAAAGGAAAATGTAGAATATAGTAGCAGCTTCAACAACCAATTTTATGTACTTATTTAATGAGAATGAAATATTCACCCTTATCAAGATTAATTAATATTTTTTATAATATATGATTAATTTTAATGGAGGAGAACTTTTAAAGATTAACGTTTATTTAGTCTTAGTTTAGCAGATCTTTACTGGAACATACGTAACTGTCCATAGATAAAATAATTATATAAATAGACAATAATGACAATTCTTCATAGAAAGCGGGTGTAGGTAAAGTACGAACCCAGCATTTTTGATGAAAAAATAACCTATAGTACGTATCAGACAACAATCACAGACATTACATTTTTTTGAGACGAGTCTCTGAGATAACATTCACCTGTGTACACGGGCCATTAGAACTCTTTTTATTTTAAAACATTACTCATGTTACGGATATTGTTATAAAAAATTGAACATATTTCGTAAGTATGGATACACTCTTGATTCATTTTAATTCTGTACATCATTTCTAAATTTTCGTGATTAACTTTGTGCAAGTCCAATTAAAACGTTTTCGATGCTTATTGAGCTAAATAAATAAATACAGTCGAACTCAGTTATAACGAGTATGAAGAGAGCAGCTAAATTAGCTAATTATAACCGTTACTCGTTATATACTCGATATTACAAAAAATATTTAATATCCAATCAAATTAAAAGCAAGTCAAATACATATGAAAAATCAAAAATCAACAAAAACATTTTAAAGTAAATTACTACATTCAATTACATTATTTCTTAATAAAATTCAAAATACTGCTTTGTTTTAATGTTTAAAACTCACTACTACTAACTATGGATACAAAATAAACACACATTGTTTTTTACTAAGAATTCACAAACCTGAAAGGAATCGTAAACAATAAGTAACCTCGTCGGCAGACGCTGCTTTCGATTTTATGACTTCTCAAGAATTATGGTTTTTAGACCGTGTAGTGTATTTTGTTCACCTGTTAACAATATTTTTGTATATTATATCAGTGAAGCGAGCTCACTATAAGCTGTGAAGAGTTGTATGAAAACAGACCTGAATCAAAATAATAAGTATTTTCTCATTATAACCGTGATTTCACTATAACCGTGCTCGATATAACCGAGTTCCACTGTATATACGAGTACATCCAATAAACATTGGAAATTAATCGATTACCATTCAATCGAGCTTTTATATTTACCCAAAGTTCGTTCTCCAGCTTCTGATTTAAAATGACTGCTTATGTAGCTTTCATTACTACTTAAGCTTTATGTTTTTTAATTAAAAAAATTATCATTAAATTTTTTACAGACCACAGTATTAAATCCGATTAAGATAAATAAGATCACCCCTGCAACACAATACTCTATGTCGTTTTTGGGCAGATCTGAGTTATGAAAGCATGCGTTATATATCTTTTTGAGCGTCGAATGGTACATTAAACAATCATAAAAATAAATACTATTACACACAATTTGTGAGTGGCAACATTTACCTGCAACAACATTATACGTCATCCAAGATGGCCGATGCTCTGTCTATCTAGCAACATTTGTAAAAACCGATATACAGTGTTGTTGAAGGTAGGGATCTTAAATATTAAAGTACATTTAATAGCGAATGAATGAAGTTAAAAAGCAAAGAAATCCTGTACAACTGCAACTATAAAATAGTTCAAATTTAAGTGTTTTAACACCTATCTAAAATTAAGAGGAAAAACCTTAAAATGGCTAGTATTATAATTATTGCTCTACAAGATGCATGGCTGCTAGCTTGTGATAGAAAACATATTTTAAGCAGATTTAAGTACGTATTAAGCGGTCACAAGCGCATATCAACTAAAATAATAATAGGTCTGAACCTATAAGATGCATAAGTGATAAGTTCTAAAATAGTTTCTCCCCTGACTATTAATTCCTTGGTCTGGCGCTAGTAGAGTTGAAGGGAAGAGAATGTGGAATCTAGTTGCTCTCTGTATACATCACAGATATTTCTAGAAAATTCTACGTTAGGGTTATTTTACGAGCGGTGGTTTTATATTTTTAGTATTATGTATCGATTATATTGAGCAAAGAAATATAGCTACAAATTCAAACCATTGAAGTCTTCATCAATATATAACAACAATTATAAACCACTAGAGAATTTTTTTTTCAAGTATAAATCTTGATTCTTATTTCTAAGGTAAGCTTAAAATAAAGGTACCTATATATACATAAAATTTATAATATATTATACTATATAATTTTATTTCTCCTATATTTCTTCTTTCTACTTTATTATTTATTTATTACTTATTGTGTTATTTTTTGGAATCCAGGGAATTACGATGGTAGTATTATGACTTTGTACTACAATGTAACCTCGTTATATGTAGTCCAATTTCATGTAACGCTTGTGTATTTTTTCGACTGTTACAATTAGTATGTACCCATGAACGAAAAGTTATTTAAACTTATTACAGAAATTAATGCATCGTTCTGTGCATACACCACTCGACAAGTTACATGGTATATACCGTACATACAGTCCATATCAAAATATAATATTTTTTGTTACTGTTATACATTCACTGTATCGGCTGGCAGCTAACACCTGACTGCGAGGCGTCACGTTGTCCATCACACACCGAAGACCTCTGCCTGCACCTGCCGACCGTATAAGGGAGAGTACCTTCACTTTCATCGCGCGGCGCAAAGCTGCGGCTACCTGTCCGATACGCAACCCGCGCAACCTACCGCACAATCTACCGGACAACCTACCGAACAACCTTTGTTAATAAGCCGCAGTTGTTTGTCTCGCAAATATGACATCGCCTCCAAACCGAAGCCACTGTTAAAAAAAAGACATTTAGATCAAATTATTTCCATATATACATGTATTAATATCGCTTTTAAATATATTATTTATTATGTATAGTTATATATTGTAGTCAAATTAAAAGATAGATAAAGTTTTTTTGCATTATTTATATGGAAATCTACTCAATTTTTTTGCGGACAATGTAAGAAGTAATTAAAACGGGCATAAAAATTATTGTATTTTTTTATTAAACGTTTAACCAAGTACGTACAAAAAATAACAAGGATATTGAAAAAAATATATATATATTTGAAAAACGAATTGTTTCATTGCGTGAGACTTCGGTATTTTGGAACGATATAAGCACTTAAAGGTAGCAGACGAATACGGACTAGTATGAAATCGAACGTGAAGTTTATTGATCACAGTAAAACTTTGCAATTTAGATCAATCATTCCTTCTCAACTTGCCACGGAAAGCTACTTATCTTTGGTAGTTTCTCTAAAAGAATCAAATAATGTAGCCCTTCTGATTACCAAGATTAGTAAGTACATTAAAAGTACAAATTGGTTGACTGTTTGAAATCAGCTGTGATGAACTGTGTACCGTTTATCTAAAACATAAAATAATCAGAATATTACCAGCAGCATGGATTTTGCCAGGAATAATATCCTGTGAGGTGTGGAAGTTTTTAGAACTTCCTACACCCTCGAGACGTTCACACCCCCGACAGCAGCGGGCGGTCCGGCAGGGGAAGGTTTTTTCACTATCTCGATCCGTGATCACTGGTCCGGAAGATGCGTTCGCTGAATGCGCGTCTGCAATATGGTGGGGCAGCTTGGATTCGCCGAAATGTGATCACAACTTTGGCTTTAAAATCAAACGTTTTATGTAAAAAAAAACCAACGTGAGAAAATTGTCTTGAGAAATCTCTATTATTAATTTAGTGGTAAGCTTTAGGTGAAAGCATTAAAATATTGTAGCGAGATCAGGCAGATATGGAAGGTTCAGCGAGACGGGGTATTAGGGGCTGTTTTCAATTTTAGATCAGAATGAAGCAGCGAAGGGGGACAATGTCAGTGAAATCCACCCAACGAATTAAGAAAGTAAATAATTTTTATTGATTTGTAAACAAAAAAAAGGTATTTTAATGTCAGTGAGAATATTAAAAAAAATATACCAAATATCAAATTTTCTACTTTATATATGTTCGTTCACACTCTATATGTACTACATGATATAATAGAAAGAACACATATATAGTAACAAATTGAACGTTCAAATAAATGGTTAACATAATGAAATATTTAGATGACTCATTCTCCCGGGAAGAGAGAGTTTTGGGTTCAAGTCTCGACGGTAATTAGATTTTTTAGATTTTTTTTGTGTTCTTTTTCTAAAAAACTGTCTCGTGTTCCAAAACTGTTCATGTTCATTCATTTACTAAACAATTTAGGGCTATCCGTATAGCAATTTTATTTTTTTTGTGAATAACTGTTAAGGTTTCAATGATTGAAATGAAATTGACATTCTATTGAAGAAACTATTTCATTGATAAATATTAATTGTCCTTTACGTCTAACAAGGACTTTGCAACAATGAAGGCATGTTGCGAAACTTCCCACGATATTATTGTATAATAGGATCCTTTTAAGTTGCAGTTTCCTGGTGTGTTTACACAGTACGTACACTCGTGGACGTAATATATGCTCACCAGCAAATAATGTATTCAATTTCCCAGGCATCAAGGTTTGATGCGTGCCGCTCCGTCGATATCCTGGCTATAATGATGTGACGAATCTACAATCTTCCTCCGGAAACAGGTTTACCATGAAAACTTCAGATGTTTGATTTACAAACAACAAAAAATACTCAGTTTCCTAACCATGTATTACTGACGTGAAACACAAAAACAAAAAATCGTCATAAATATTATTTCTTACATTCACGATAAATTTATTAATTTAAATCCATAAATACATCTCTGTTTCGAAATCTTAATGGCCGTATTAAAGCATGTAGAAGAGCCGATTTAGAGTTATTTGATGTAACATCGTATTAATGAATAATATACACATTAATTACAATATTTTATAATAATTATTTATTTCTGTCACTAACGCTGATAACGATAAGTAATAAATTAAAGGCCACGTGCACGGGTCTAGGTTTGTTTATTTTATAATCTGTGTAGTTATTTACCGTAAACTTCAATAATTCCTTCAAATATAAATCTAATTTACTTATTTTGTATTTCTGATATTTGACGAACCTCTTGGCGTGTATAGTCATCTAGTGATCGGAAGTTGGGAGCCTCGTTCTAGGAGATCAGCAAGTTAGTCCTATTTTCATAGCGCAATGACACAAATACGATTCATATTTACCTACATAAAAGCAACATTCTTCTTCCACGGCTCAACATCCCAAGGTGGGATTTAGCCTCTACAAGTAACTCTCTCTTCACCGATTCCTATCCCTATCCCTGGCCATTCTGCTCCAGTTCTCTTCAGCCAACCTCTTGCTCGGTCTACCTCTAGATCATATCTAAGGTATCCATTTGGTCATGATCTTTAGTGTTCTGTTATCTGGCATTCTTTCAAAACGATCAGCCCATCGCAGTTTTTCTTATGATTGTTTCTTGCTCAATTAAATTTTCAAGTTCATGATTCATTTTTATTTTGTAAGTTCCATTTTCAAGTGTATATTCATATATTTTTCTTAGTCTACTTTCAAAAACTGCTTTTTTTTTGCTTTGGGTTAGGTACCATGTTTCGCAACTTTAAGTGATCACTGGTTTTATTATTATTTTATATCACATTAGAATCATATTATTGTACAAATATAAAACTTAAATCTCGTTTGAACGAAATAATAAGTAAAATAGTAAAAATTAAAACTCAGTTTTGAACGCTGTATTTGTGAATCTTCTTGCATATGTTAGATAAGGAATTGCCAGATTGACTGCTATCGTGCCTTACGAACATTTCTAATTATCTTTTTTTTAAATGAAAATACATTACTGTTGTGAAGTTGCAATTTTAGCACATAGTTCTGTAGTATATTTAATAAAAATTAAATTAAAGATATACATAAAAAATCAATTTATCGAAAAAATATTTGGTTGCTACCGCAAATCAAACCTGGACCTCTTCCTATTCGGAAAAACGTGTTAGCATTCCGCTACAGCAACCGATTACGATTACGACAAATTTAGTATTTGAATCTGAATATTTTTATAATTGATGTATTTATTATTACATTTTTATTAGCGCTTCAAAACCATAAGAGTCTAAGAGCTCTCACATATAGTGATCCAACAATAGATGGAACTTAACATAACACAACACTACTCACTTCACACAACACCTGTTATCGACACGATAGTGCAAAGTAGACCTAATAAACGACAGACCCTGCTTTCGACACGGTAATACAAGCAACTACTTAACCACAACACTGACAGTCATACATCACATCAGCCCTGATGATGGACCCTGTAATGGGATCCGAAACGTCGGCCAGAAAGGTCAGGTATACACTATAGATTAGCCCAGAAAATTATACATAGAAGGTCTTTCTAAATGATTAATTTAATTGATATTATTCTTATTATCCTCACAAAAGATAGATTGAGAATGGTGATTCCCAAGAAACTCCTCCGATCCTCTCCATCTCGACTTATATAATAATCAATCTTTACATTCGCGAATATAAATAAATGTAAAACTAAAATTTTCTAAGTATTACTCAAAATGTCATCGATTTGAAGCTAGTTTTCTCCAAATGTGTTACAATCACACTAAAAATGTTGAAATTGAACCGAACAATTTGCATAATAATATTCCGCGCAAGAGGAAAACATAAACATGGCGACACTGATTGATCGCCAGGTAGATACCCCTCGAGATGAATAAGGAAAACCCTTTCTAAGAACTTCATCTTGGAGAATCGTTCAACATTGTTAAAGAAGCCAATCAGTAATAATACATATTTGGTCGAAATGATTAAGGTCACAATTTTTTCACACACCAGCAGAGATTTAGACCAAAAAATATATTTAGAAAAATTATGGGCAGGGTTGATAGAGCGATGAATGAAAAAATTAATCTATAATATTAATGACGCTAATTTTTATAGACTTACATGGTTAGTACTTCTGAAAATATATTTAATATTATATTCAGTAATATTATATATATGTAGAGCACAGATGTAATATGCTCACGATTTGGCTGAAAGGAGTTAAGAATACAACTTTGTTTATTTTTAAATATTATTTTATACACACAAGTTACATATCCAAACATCTTTTTATTTTATTGGTTGTACAAAATACTTGAAAAATTTGGTATTTGGACTTATATACATTATTCTATATATATATATATATATATATAGATGTCTAACATCTAATATAAGGCAATCTTGCCCATAAATAAGCGCATATTTAGTACTTTATGAATAAATGTTTATTACTTTACATTTCTGTATATTTTCCACATCTTTGAAAGTATTATATTTTATAACATTAATCGATCTGCATAATTGAATATTCTGCAAAACAGGCAAAGAGCATGGTAGACAATCCACCGTAGTTTAAAAAATTGAATATTTTTGTATGTATAAAAATAAATAAAACGTTTGTATTTCAGTTAATAATATAATATAATATAGCAAGCTCACGTTTAGAAAGTTATTCAAAGATAAGATTACCTCTGTACGCTGTGCTCGAGTGGAATTGTTCTAGAATAATTCAAATATACTGTTATATCACAAAATGACCATTCCGGGAATATTATCGTTATTTATTATTAAAGAAAAAAATGTAGCAAATTTTCTACGGTCTTCACCGCGTAGCTCACACGAGCAAAACATATCGAACAAAGTACGATGTTGTTCATTTATTTTCTCACCACTTTTTCGTCTAAAAATGATCCGTCTCGAGATTTAATTATAATAATTTTTCATATCTCACTCCTTCATTCGACCTCAAAGTATTGCACGAATTAATTTGAATAAAGTAATGTGTGACATGAGTTTCAAGCAGAATAATACAAGCCCAGAATATCTCAAAACCTAAACAGAATTAGATATATATATCGGGACGCTATGAGTAAACTTAATTTAAATTATTATCTAATTAATAGATTAATTAAAATATAACTAAGTAACAGTAAGTAACTGAGCTGACTTAGTCCGTGATAATTGCATTGTTAATTTAATTAAAACGAAAAAAGTAATTTTATTGTCTGATATAACAAACGCCATATTGTTTAACATTCTATTATTATTAACATTCTATTTGATTGATGAGATTCGGTTCATTTCACGGTATTCTTGTGAGATATCTATATTTCCATAAGGTTTTCTCCATATACAACCTGACCAACGATAAATTGATTCAATCGTCACCGAGAGGTCGAACTTCCCACATCAGCGGTTAGGGTGAGTACTCCGACCGACCCGGACCTGTGGCCCGTGGGAACCGTAGGACTAATAACACGTCCTTGTGTGACCCCTTGCTTAACCGCTGTGGTGCCTCGGATGCATTGTTATAACATTTATCTTGGATACAATGAGGAACAAATAAACGAACGTTGTATAATAATTTTATTATTTTCTTAGTGGTTAACCGAAGGGTCCGCAGTCCTATTTTTATTTATATTTTAGCCAAGCCAGTATCACCGCTATCTGTGTTTTGTTTTCCACAACGTTCTAGATCAACTACCTAAAACAAATCTAAATCGCAAGCTATGATGATGCATACCTCTTCAATCGCCATATTCTTTTCATTGTTTTCCTAGCCTAGTGTATGCTGCAATTGTGATATGAAGTAGTAATTGTTTTTATTATTGCATTCGTGTCAAAAATATTATTTATTCATGTGAACAAATATCCTCCTCAATGTCATAATAAGGATAGTTATAATTAAGGAGTAATGTGTGATGACAATTCGTGGTGGTGGATACAAAAAACATTTAAATATACATTTAATGAGTAGCTTGCTAGTCTAGTGGTTAAAACGCTGGCCTAGTGATCTATTGGTCGGGGTTCGCGCCTCGTTCTAGGAGACCATCAAGTTGGTCCTATTTTCAGAGTACAAGCGTTTAGCTTAGTTTGAAAATAGTATTAATATTGATGTGTCATGTATTCCGTGTACGCATCTCTATTTTTTTTTTTTTTAATAAAGAAAAGTACTTAATCAGAATAATTTATCTAAAAATTACCTCTAAACTTTACTTTGTACATAATTTAAAACGGTATGTGATTATTTCAGACCTAATATTTCTAGTGCGTCAATATTTTGGTAGTAGGTAATATTATCACTTTTGATGTATTTTATTTATTTATTGTACACGCTCTATTCAGGCATTAACATTTTTTTTTATAATAGAGAATCACACCAAAAGCGCAATACAAATATAAAAAAATATATTATATGTGCATGTTTTTTGTAATCAAAATTATAAAAAAGAAGTGATAAAACAAATTGGAAATGATAGAAAAGGAATACAATAAAACAAAAATTATACATAAATACATGGTGTTAAAAGAAGTGATAAAAGATAATTGTTCAATAATGACCTTGCCATAGAAGAGAATACGACCGCGCAATGCGATCTGTGCATAATTAATACATGGACGTTCACGGAAACAAAGCTGAGCGATATTAATCATTTCAGATGTGTTTCTACAGACACCTACTCAAAATAAGTCGGGTAACTAGAATCATACACAAGAATTTAAATGCGAAGGGAAAATATATCATTAAAACGATAAAACTATGAGACTATCAAAATTATGAGATTTGCAGAAAAATATAACTATTCTAAATAAAAATGCTAGTATAAGAAGTTCTGGAAAAAATAAAACGTCCTGATTTAAGAAATACTCGAGAGAATCCCCTGTTTAAAGTGACTGCAAATAAAAAGTTAATAATACAGGAACTAAAAACATAGAAAAACCACTCTGGTAGCCATTCGTTGTTTCGCTGGATTGTTCTTCTCACTTCTAAAATATTATTCTCGCGTCTCCAACTATTGTGCATTATCCTGTAGGCGATTGTGGTTGTATCGAGTAATGTTCACTTATATGACGTACAGGAATATTGTTGAACCATTGTTGAATTTTGTGCGGTATAGTTGTACCTTATCAAGGCGGTATAGTTGTAAAAATTGCTCATTTGGAATTTCCATCGGGTTGCACAAATCACGCAAACGACGTCTTTCCATTCTCGAGTTTCGACTAAAAATATAAGTTTTTGGTTAAAATAAGTACTAATACAGTATTCAAAGTTCACAGAAAAAGGTTTGTTCATAAATTACCTATTGATTTCCTCATCCGCAGCGTCGTAGTAAAGAATCACGGCCAATCCTGTTGCCATTTTTATGTTTTGACAAATTATGGTACGTTTATCTCCCTCACTCCCTCACTCTCTCTCTCATTTAAATATAACACGGATGTTAATTTACATACTGTCTATTTTTGAGGGTTGGTGTAACAATCACCTTCATTTCAATATTGCAATTTTGAGAATAGGCCTGAATGTCACGGCTTTGCTAAAGACGCGATAGATACATCCAACACCCCTCGGGCGGCTGTCTTGAACTCGCCGACTCGGGTTTCGGAGGTCCTCGGCAATGCTCGGCTCGAGCCGCGAGCCCGAACGAGGACGAGTCAGTCAGGAAGTAGCCCGAAGAAGGAAAGAGCTCGAATTGCCCCTGAGGGGTCGTTTTTCCAATTATTATAATCCGATCGGATGTGTCAATGCCACATCTATATCGACGATCTTGAGCGATAAGCTCGATAGAATCCGATAAGTAGTAAATGGACGCGGGTGTACGACTGTTTCCCGAATTACTTGTAAAATACAGCGTTCGCGTTAAAACTTTCCAGAAGCGTTTACGGTCAAGCGATCAAGTTTGCCATTCAGACGCGACCGCCTGGAGTTCGAAATACGCAGTGTCTAGTGCCGAGGTTGGAAATTTCGCTCCAGCATTAACAACGGAAAGTGATAGTAGTATAATTTAGTCCATTATTATCACCACAGTCGAAGTCGATCATCGTTCGGAGACGCGGGAAGGTCCAGACCGAGGTACGCCACAGCTCCCTATTGGTTAACTTGATGCATCTAATGGTAATATGGCGTACTCGCCCATCTTTATTCCCCACGATCTATAATTAAGTTTGTCAGGATTCTTGATCAAATTACCATATTGAGATAATAATAAATTCGTGTATACTCTTGACCACGTTTCATTTCATGTGTGCAAAACCCTTCCATTGCAATGATACCATCTGCCAACGAACCGATTCTTCCGTGAGAAGCCGCCCTGGCTCGGGTATTAACTAATAAAACTAGCCGGTGCCCTGCACGAGTCCGAGGTGAGTGGTCTTCATCATGAAACACCTGAATACATTAAGGTAACCGAGATGAAACGTAATAGTATCCAATACAGCCAACAGTAATCATACAAATTATAGGTATTTAAAATATTCTGAAAAAACGTACGGAATAATGGCTTTACAAAAAAACCTTGAAATATGTAACATATTTTTGTGAACCCATTATTTTGTAGTCATTAAGTGGGCTAGTTTCCTTTTCACAAAGTAATGCTGTAGCTAGGCACAACACTGCGCGTAATCTAGCCAACATCGGTAGCGACCCCCACACGCGCTTTCCCAACCCCCGGTATATAATTTCCCCCCAAAATGACGTCCAGCTTCCGGTCCGGCATTTCCTTCATTTAATGTTTTCCTTTTCAAGACCGTATCGCCCCGAATCCAAGATGGCGGATGCGTGCCGCGTGATCGTAGAAAGGAGGGGGAGGGGTTAATACTACAGGGGTTAAGTCAGCCGCTAACTAAATTATTACCAGGTGGTTTAGAAAGTTCATAAAGGAGCGAGAATGTCTACATACTAACCGTATGACATTGTTTAGACAAAATATTCATTCATCTTCTTTACCTTTCTGAACTTCGATCGGGTTGGGATTTAGCCTTGATGAGATACGGTCTTCTGCTTCACTGATACTTCTACACGCAGCAATGACATTGCTAATTGAACGCAACTGAACAACTTTCGAGCGAGTGTAAGATCACGTTATAGATCAGATATTTTAGAACATGACTTAAATTTTGATGTACTGCCTAAGGTGCCTAGTGTACAAAAAAATGTCCTTTACGTTGATAAATTGTGATACTTATTTTTTTAGACACAAAAATTAAAATAATGAGTTTCCGTGACATTTAATAACTTCAATTCGTCTTAATCGATTTAAGATTCCAAATCTGTTAGTAAATTTTGGACGTTAGATATTATGTACGTTGCTCACCGATTAAGAAATAACCCGCTCTTTTGGTACGAGTATGCGACGAGACAGTTTCGGAATTTTATCTCGAAAATCGTATAAAGGTAATTTACATAATTAAGTGCAGGGTGAGGTTAGAATCGAGCAACTGATACCTACCGATCTTTACTGACAAAGTTTTGAAATCAGTCTACACCTGAGAACAAAGTCACGAATGTGCACGCACCTTTAAGCGATGTAAAGGTAAATTTTTCACGGTTAAAAATATTTGATCGCAAGAAAAAAATATTACGTTAGCGGTACCAGTCCATTTTGTATTGATAGTCACTTACGATAAATACAAAGGAAAATGGAGTTCCCAGTGTCGACACGGTTCATGTACATAAGTCTGCCGTTTTTTGCATAGATACCCGCAATTATTTTTTAGGGTGGGGGTGGGGGGTGCGTCACCATCTATTTCCGTCGGGAATTATTGCGAGGGGTTTTGGCGGCAGAACGGGAGGGCTGCGGGGGCGGTAATAACAATTCGTAGGCGATAGGTGCGGTGAATCAATCTCGGCGTGCCGGGAGAACTGGATACCTCCTACTCTACTCTACTCTACTCTACTCTACTCTACTCTACTCTACTCTACTACTCCTACTGTTGTACTTGTCTACCGTCAATACTTGTGAAATAGAAGTATCAGAAAAAAATCTTATTATAAAGTTCCTACTGAGTGTAAGATGTGAATTCTAAATTAAATCATAAATCATATATACCTTTAATAATGATGGTGGAAGAAAAAATATTATTTACTTACTGAGTAGAATTTGTAAATCTGACCCCTGGGTAAAAAAGCTCGAATGATTATAAACATTTGATTTCTATAAATAATATTGTCTACCACACACTGGATTGCAAAAATCAAAATTGCAAATTCAATTCACAAAAATTATACAGCGAGATTAAATGTTTTCAAATATTTTAATCATCCAAAAGTATGTTAGTAATGAAAATATTTTAGAAACAAAGCAGTCAAAGTACAGTGCGATATTTTTAAATACAAATGCATGAGTCGCCATTCGTCAAGCAAGTCAATAAATGACGTGGCACGTGAATCTTCTACGTGGTACGTTTACAAATGGTTGTAAATCTTTGAATTTTACAATTTATTTCATTTACATATGAACCTATATCGTTTTAATTTTTTAGTTGGATGCCATGAATCAGCATAACTATCTTTACAAAGAACATCCATCATAAATGCATTAACCCTATTTAAAACATCGGTTGGTTCAACATTGAATGTTAAAATTATGAAATGATTGTTATGTCGGAGTATACAACAATGTTTGTTGGTGCAAAATGGTAGCTGATTACATGTTTACGTAATGATATTTATGAGGTAAATTTTCAATTACAGAACTCATCTGTCTAACAAATGAATGCCTGATTGTACAATCGTCCACCAACCATCAAGAGTAAATCTATTATGTGGTTTTAGATAATTTATATCCACTTGAAACACTACAATATCTAGCAGTGGTTTTCAGACAACTATTTTCATTGACTAATCGAACACCACCGATTACTGTTTGTTTCCCGTTTAAAATTTCCCCGAAAAGCAGTTCATTAATTTGTTGTCATTTTTCCTATCTCGATGAATATCAAAAACATTGTCTAGTTTTGTATTGTATATTACCGGGGAAATGGTTTCGAGTGCGTTTACTTCTTTCAAACATACTGGTAATCGGTGTGTCGTTATATTTCCAAAAACAATATTTATGTTTATGCGCTGTCAAACTTCGCCCTCAATTTTCGTGAGAAGTAATTTGGTATTTGTTCCCAAATTGATACAACAATCAGAAATGTCGCGCAAAGGATATCCGCTTTGAATTATTTATCGGTGTGGATATTCAGGAGTAGGGTGGATTTAGTTAAATCATATCAACCGCACTCACAATGTCGATTCCAACTGCCGTTGTATTCTACAATTCAATTAAAAAAACATGTAACATGGTCGTTTGTCGATCTGCGCGGTAGCAATTATTAAACCATGTAGTCGAATAAATAATATAATATCTAAAAAATGTTTTTTTTTTTTTTCAGATATGAAGCCATACAAATAAATTACACCAACATCTCATACATTCAGAAAAGGTAAGGGATTCAATTTTATTGGCATTGATGTTTTAAACAATTTAAATTTATATAAATACTAATTAAATGTGTTAATTATAAAGATATACATATAATATCAATTTTATCGAAAAATATTCTTGTTGCATTACCGGGATTCGAACCTGGATCTCTTTTTCAATCCGGGGAAGGTGCATTACCAACAATGCTACAGTGACAGTATTTTTGACGACAAATTTTCGAACCCATATGTTACACTTTTTCAAATAGTGGTAAATAGTTGTTAAAGCAATATTTTATTTATATAATGTCTTTTTAATGAAAACATATTTATAATGTGAAGTTGCAATTTAAGAATAAAGTTCTTTGATAATTAAAACAAATTGGAACACTAAATTTAATTCGGATTGAATTGGAAATATTAGATATCTCACTGTAATGCAAGGAATACGCTATGCGTTACCGTGGTGTAATTGAAAACTCATTTTTACGGCAAGAGAATGTTGTATATTTTTTTAATAGATATTTTCTGTTTTTCCTTTCATGTGATTCGTCTTAATTGTTTTAAAATTGAATAAAATAATTTTATTTTTGGTAAACATTCACCATTTTAATACTTCATTTGACAAAGAGCGCACTTGAGAAAAACTTTCTCCGCTACATATTGTATATCTCGAAATAAGGTAAAATTTTAACATTTTCTAAATAATACATTTATAAAATATGATAGCATTGTTTGTGTGCACTAGAAATCGTTGTACATTTTCGTCGCACGGTTTATACTACTCGGTTTATTGAAGTGTTTTATAATTAAAAGCTGTAATTGAAATGAAAATGAGTGATTGAGTTGACATTAGCATATTTGTGCAGGGAGGGCTAATAAGTTGTTCAGGAACTGACCCCGAGTATAAATCATCGTTAACTTAATGTCATATTTCCATAACAACTTCATTTCTATGCTAGCCGTTACTCCATCATCACTGTACGACTACGTATCATGGGAATACATGACGATACTTCTGCAAGAAAATTTTCATTCTGAGAATGAAAGACATATTCGTAGTACATCGCGCCAGTTACGTTGAACTATGAGTTACTCCACTGGAAAATAGGTCGAAAAAAAATTGACGCATTTATATCACATTCCTTTCTTTCTCCGTCGGAATGTCGTAAAATCCACAAATGAGTTGGATGAAATTAGTTTATTTGCTTTATTTAAGTTATTATAGTTTTATTCAATTATCACTGATTTGTTTATTTATATCATTTATTATCTCGCGATTTGGGATAAGAGGAAAAATAACGATATAATAAATGTTCAATGTTTAATATAGTGTCTTAAGATATTATTATGCGGTAATATTTTAATAAATAAAACAAATAAACTTATTTAATGTTAATTACCTATTTTATAATACTAAAAATGAACAATTGAGAATTACTGCTTAAGAAGAGGATATATTAAACAATTGATTTAATATAAGTATTAATTAATACTTATGATATCATTAAAAATATATTTTCAGTTAAATTTATATAAACTATATTAAATTAATAAAGCGAGGTGCCTCCTTTTACATTTCTATTAATAATTACCATTTATATTTATAATTTTCTATTGTCCGTCCTCGTCGCATGGCAATATACAAACACAAGGTATGCTGTCAATTCTATCACGAGAAACTGTGCGGTAATATAGAAAAAACTATTTTTTTGGTATTTTTAAAATAAATTAAAGCTTATTTGTTATTTCTTGTGCATAAAATCGTAATAGACATTTTAATGTTGTATAAAGTACGCTAACTTATTTTAATACTTATTTCATCATCACTTGAATCATAATAATCCGATCATATTTTGGTCTTCAGTGTCGGTCACGTGTGACACGGTCACCAAGCCCTGTAATGGCTTCGGAGGTAAGTACCCTTTCCGTGGTACCCGTCGGCCGGCTTTATGTGTGCGGAACACAGCAGGGTATGGCTTTATATGACGAACACACAACACGGCACGGTTTTATATGAAGGAATCGCGTGACGGATGATAGCCTCGCTCGAATTTTCCCAGTAAGCCGTTAATGTCCTAAGTTTTTTTACGATAAGAAAATCAAACCAGTTTACCTTGGGGGTTTAACGACCACTTTTCACAAACCTGATATCAAAAATAAATCGTACGGGGATGTCGGACCACTTTTATCAAACTTTTCTTCCAAAAGTAATTCGATCATTCACGGTCAAAGCGCAAGTGATAATAATATTATTTAGATTGTCAACAACACGTAAAAACGATATAAATAAAATTGATAATTCAAGAGTTAATATTTGAAATATAAAGAATAAACTCAATATCTATTGTATAAAACGGTAAAATTTATTTAAATGTTAACACTTTCTAATAAATACGGTAATATCCACACAACTTGCATCACCATTCACGGCAAAGCGGTTATTGGGTCTGACTAGAAATCAAATTTTCTCTAGGAGCGTATGCTCGAATCCTAATTTTTAACTTTGATGTATTTCAAAACCGGAAAAGTTTATTTATTTTCACGAATTTATTTATAATTTATTATACACAATCGTCAACTATTGTATATTACGCTACATATGTCAGTAACGGTAGAATGTTCACTTGGTGTATTTAGCAAATACAAAACTTTTTATTCCTTTTTCCTAATATCTGTCAAGTGCTGTCGATAAAAACCTGACAGCGGTCTCACTGCAGAACAAGATATGTAACAATATAATTAGAAAATGTGATTCCAAATATAATTGTACATATATAAGGTACAACCACGCGGTGTCCGTGGGCTACTAGATTTAACAATAAAATGGATTAGCAACAAATGTCAATGGGTGAAGCTTGAAAAGTGACATTTTAAATGTTTTTATGGAGGTTTATATAAAATGTGATATTAATATGATTGCAGTATAATAAAACGTTATGAGTACTGGTGTAATACACATCAATATTAAGCGTTATTTAGCTTTCTTATTTTCATATTGGATGTTGCCGCATTACTAGCCAGTTGGCATGATCTAGGGTGGCGATATTGATTACTGCGACATATGAACATATTAAATTTATTCTGGTAAACTGTTGTTGCATGCAACCAAAAGAGTTCTCACAACAGTTTGACCAAAGTGTTATCGTGGTGCTGTCCCATACAGCCGTTTTTATAACAATATGATTTATCGATGATGCACTTTAGATCATTACAATCAATAAAAGTTAATTGGTGATACAAGTGATATAATCAAATTTCACAATTTCCGCAGTTTTATTAAAAAATAAATTATTTCAAAACATTAAACCCAAATGAAACATCAAAAAATTGTATAAGTACAATTATTACCTAAAATTTAAATCATGTTATTATTTTAAATCCATGTTAATTTGATCATCTGAAGCAGCACTGCAGCGTTGCATTCTTTTCAAATACCTGACAGTAGATTGATTTGTTTACTCTTTTGAAAAAATGTATCTACAAAACCGAAAGGCCATATGTACCCTTTCACAGGGATTTGACACTTATTTTCAATGAATTGAATTTCCCATTAAAATTTAATTCGTAACGAACAGAAGGACGAGACATTACAATAATTTTCTATACGACATTTGGTAATTTTTAATATAACGAAGTAGTCGTTTTCTACATTTTCGCCAATAATAATGACCAATTTATATACTGTGGCCACGATTTATTTTCCATTAAAGCTAATTTTGTGTTCAGAAAGTTTTTTAAGTGGGCAATTTCGTGCGCGGCGGGGCGGTCTGATACGCGGCTTTTGCGTGAGGGGAAATCGATCTTTTTAAATTAAGAATTAAGATGCAGTCATTTTTGTCGACCGACTCCTCGCATATGTCTATGTCAATCTCGAATTTAACTATTCAGGCATTTCTAGCAATAATTTTCACCGAGTCAAATAACTGACTAACCACTAATTTAACCGATTCAGATGGCTTGAATGTTTCTTGCGGAGTGAAGCTCGAAGCTCGGGCCGATCTCAAGAAAGGCCGAGGCTACCGAGCATGTTTAGTTCTCATTAATGATGCAGAGCATTTATAATGCTGTCCATCGGCCTGAGTCTAAAACAAATAAGAACTTTTTAACTAACACCTACGTAGTCTACTTATTCAAGAGGGTGTAATTTAATTATTTGATAATAATGAATTCATTCATCGTTTTATATGTGGATAATGGATAATATTTTGTGGGCTTCGAGTGGAACGTTCTAATTAGTTTAGTTGACGTTGACGTTACGAAAATAGTTATACGTGTAATTATATATAATTCACGCGGTCAAAAATGTATCGAGGTATTACCATCAAAATGTTTTGTGGCTTTCCGCATCTCGGAAGCCCAACACCGTAGACGATATATAGCTCCATTTCCCTCCGGAGAACAAATATTTCTCATTCACACCCGTAACTTTGTATATTTGCCTCGCCCGTTATTAACTTATGTTATTTATATTTTGATTCGTACAGAACAAGCTTATACATAATATACAAAGTTTTATACTTATTATAGTTATATATTTTTTAAATGAAAATACATTTTTATTGTGAAGTCGCTTTTCACGATGATTACTGTATATTATATCGCAGATATTGTAGTTAAACATTCTTTGGTATGTAAATAATTAGTCGTGTACCTATGACATGTATTGTCAGTACGGTAGGGATGTACTTATGTTACATAAAATAGTAAAGTCCGAAACGTGGAGCTATGTAAATCGTATAATGTATGTACCATTACAATAATAATAACTTATATTTGAGCTCTCAGTCATATCTTTACTTTTTCTTATTTATGTCAGTCTTATCTGGAGGTTTCTCGAAATCAAGGGTTAACAGTGGTGAGTTTTTCACTTCTGAACTACAATGCGTAAAAAGATTTATTAAAATGTTAAATACCGATCATAAAAGTAATGAAAACTATTTCGTTTAATATATAATGATATGAGTGGTAGTGTGTGTTCAAGAATTGAAAATGAATTACTTGAAGAGTTAGTTCGTTCTTGATAAACAAACAGTTTTATTTTTGCAAATGAAAAAGCCATCACATTTAAAATGAATTACCACTCTCCTAGTAACGATGTATGTTTGAGAAAGGTTAACCGGCAGGCCGTGTTTACCCTCCTGGGCCAGGGGCGTAGTGGGGGTGGGGGTGGCGGTGCTAGAAGAGGGTGCCAGGGGAGGGCGTCGCCCCGGCAACGGCGCCCAAACACCGGGAGCCGCACGCGACCCGCGGCGCCCACATAATATTTGTACAACGCCAAGGGGTTTAATGCTCAAATTAATCCACATCAAATGACTGACAAATTTTAAGGCGACCGGGAATGCGAGGGAGGGTTCCGGAGAATTCAGATTTCTTTATTCCCAGCGGAGTGCGCAAATATACTAGGTACATAATATAACCATATTTCGTTATTTAATCTATTTTACAATCATCTAAATTTTAATTAAATAGCGCTAAATTTTATCTTATATAATTTATTCCAAATATTATAGTTAACGACTCAGAGATGCTCTTAGTTATAATCTACGATATCTATTATTATAATTTTATACTTTTTTTTATTAAAACTATTGATTTATTTATTTATTTTGGCATGTGAAACGTATTAGTGAGTAGAGGGTGGTAAAGAACATATGTGAAGCGAGTGTTGAAGGTAACAGAAACAGGTTCGCGAAAGATCTAGCGTGATCGGTGAGATCAGATATTGGAAGACTGCCCTGATAGAAACTTAAACAATAGATGTATGAAAGTGAATGACGCAAGAGTATACATCAGAATGAAAATCGTGGCGTTCTATCCTATTTGCGTAGCCTTGCAGAAAAACGATATTATGTTAAGTTAGTAGGTTAATTCATACAAATAAAATATTTAAAAAAATACAATTTTAATGAAAAAGGTAATTAGCAGTAACATATACCCAAAGTTGAAACATAAATTTTAGGTAAATATTTAGGCAGTTGGGTAAATATTTCAGATTATACATTTAACCCGGTAGTTAAGTTCATATGCGATTAGTTAAAATTGATGATAAATAAAGGAAAATACAGTTTAAACATGTTTAATAAATAATAATAGTTAATAAGTAAGTAGAGTAACGAAACACTGAACACGTCTGTGTGAACTGCGTAGCTCTGGACCTTGAAACCTGAAACATCCAATATAAAAGCCAGGTCTGGTGACAAAAGGAAATACTTAGAATCGGGGCTACTCACTGTTTCTCGTAGTCAGAGCCAGATCGAAACTAAAATGAAAAATTGAAAAAAAATTGTTGAACAATTTAACAATTTTGATATTTAAAGAAGAATGATATGGATCTAATCAATATATAAACGTAACTCCTTTATTAAATTATTAATTAGTTAAATATTTTATTTTTATCCTTGCAGCTACAACTCATTCTCTTTTGTACCCAAATTATAATCAATATACTGCCTGCACGTACTTATACACTTACACACATATACACTTACACACATATACACTTACACACATATACACTTACACACATATACACTTACTCACATATAGACTTACACATACATACATGTTCCACCTATTGGCTACATTTTACAATACTAGCCAAAGCGTGGTTTTTTTAAAATTGTACTCGAGTGTTTCATATGTTATCTGAACGAAGTACTAATGCATGATAGCAGGAGCTGCCTTACCTACCTGAACTCTGTTATTATTATCAAGTGTATACTGGTTTTAATAAAAGTACTCAATGATTTCAGATTCCTCATATTCAATAAGTACTCGTATAACCAAATATTTCTTTACCGTATTACCATATCGATTTTACATTGTTTTGTTATACCCAGTTTTGTTCTACAATCATAACCGTAATCATCTTTGTGAGTGCTTTCGTACCTAATCAATAAATACTTCCACGTACCGGTAAATAAATATGTTGACCATTATCAATCCGCTTATTCTTATCCTCTTACTAGGTTCTCTATTTTAATAACGTAGGATTACGGATAGGTTTATTTTAAGAGGTCAAATGATTTCACATGAATTTAAAAATATTGCATGATTTTTTAATTGGGTTACTTTTTTATGAACAAGCTATATTTTACAATAAATTTCATTAATTAAATTTAGCCACGAGCGATTGTTGACTGAAACAGGACCAATCTATAAAATATAAAGATACAATCTCTGGGAGTAGATGCGTAAATTTAAAAAAAAGACTATGTTATCAACAAGCTGAATACATTAGATGTTTATCACCGAGGATTTATATTGAATCAAACTAGAAAGATTAGGTACGCGTAAAGAAAAAAAGTCAGAAATCTTTCCAATATTAAGGGTTGAAATTCTCCACCCCATCAAAGAACCCTGCTATTAGAAATGTTAATCTACTTCCTTTCCAGGAAATTTCGATATAAAAATTGTAAAGGTATACGTACAATATATTAAAGGAATTTACATAAAACGTCTGGCTGTGGCGTTGTATGGAAACATTGAATGTAATATTGATGTGTCAGAGCTTAACTGAATAAGGGAGCGAACTCGGCAATCGGGTTTCTAATTTTAATTAAAAATACGATGTTTTTGAAAAGTAAAACCTTTATAATGCTTTGTCCGAGCTCCAGCGAAATGGCTGACACTTTTTGACTGTCGTTTGATTTTATTATTTATATTTTGACATTTTAAAATTTTATAAATTTAATACTTATTTTTGAGTACCTACGCAGAGGTAGTTGTAATTAGAAAATTTACTATTTTTAATTTTTCAGCTTGATGATGATAATAAGTACACATCGTAATTTAAAAAAAAAAAATTTTCGTGAATTTTTACATTCTAATAGGTTTGATAGCTGAGAGCGCATGTAAGTTAAAGCGTTAGAATGTAAATCTAAAAATAATTAAATATTTTTTTAACATCTTATAACGACCCAAAAATAAAATGTATCATATAAAATAAAAAACGGTACATATATATTTTTAATGACATTAGCGACTTAACACGCCAATCATTACATGTCACGCCGTGCTATTGGCGTGAATTCACACACCGTTCAACCTTGCAATGACGGGTTTAACACAACATAGAAATTATTTTGCCATTTGTAGACAATTCCCAGCTTTTAGCAACTGCAGTAAAGTCAAGTCCTACCCTTATGTTCCACACTTGCCCCCGTGTGTCATATGGTTCGCAGTTAAGATATTGAGTACGAAGCGGGTACATTAATACATAAAATGATTGCGTTATATAAGAATACGTTGCTGTATTATTTATTATTATGGTATGAAATACATACCAAAGTAATGATTTATTTTGTAGGTACTTCTTTTGAAATCAAATAAAGATTCTTCATATTTAAGTGTTCGCTTCAAGCTGTAAAAATGTCATAATAAATCAATAGAGGTTTTCAGCGGCTTTTGCAATTCCAATCGATTTTATTTTTTGTATAATCAATAATATTGCATTCTCGTATCCATGTTATGTTCCCGGTGATCTCTCAATGAGATTGATTTCTGAAAGTTGTTAAGGTACGCGCGTATTATAGGCGTCAACGAGAAAAGCATGCGGGGTGATGATTCATAGATTGCATCGCGCCAAACTCTCGTTACTGTTCTTTATGCGTACTTGAGTCGGAAAGAAATCTCATTCCTGGACACGCGTCATTATGGTGCAGCAATAAAATAATATTTATATTTGTAGATAACGTATCCAAAAACGTATATTAAATTGAGATTTGTACACGGAATACATGTCACATCAATATTCGCTTGAAATATGACTATCTTGTTGGTCTTCTGGAACGAGGCGCGAATCCCTGATCACTAGATCGCTAGGCCAGCTTTTTAACCACTAGACCAACAAACTACTCAATTTATGTATTGATATTAAAGATTAACTCATTTTATATTAATAATAATAAGATAAACAGAGTACATCAAAGACAGTAGTCGAAACTGAATCTACGGTTAGGAGATGTCACTTGCAACCCGTTACGCCTCAAATAGGGTTTTCCGAAATTCAACGGTTTAAAATTTTTGTAATTTTCAGCAAAAAAGTTGACTAACGATAAGTTGAATGTGTAAGACACATCGCTCATTTTTGTAAGGACAGGTTGCAAATTTCTCGAAAATCACAATAGTTCGGATAACTTCTAAACCGTTGAATTTTGGATAATCCAATTTAACGTTAATAGGTTCTTAACCACACGCTTTCTCTGACTAATGTATCAAGTGCGGAAAATTGGCATTTTTTTTGTAAAATAATAAGAATTTTTTACTTTTTATTCATTTTCTTTCAGGCTCTTATATTGTTTTTACTAAATTAATTGATTACTGATACTAAGCATAGAGAATGACATTTGTTTAAATTTAAGTTAAATAAAATAGTTGGTAAAATAAATTAGCTGCCCAAAATTTAAGATTTCCATATATTATTATTAAAGTACGCAATTCAAATGCTATAAATGTATGTAACAGAAACATAAGAGCACATTACAATTTTGTAATAAAATACTTAGCGTTAACGCAGCAGCTTCATACGGCGAGCCCCTCAATTAAAATCAATGTTTTCAAAGTTCAATTATCGAATTATTTCGAATTCGGAAACTTTGCATGCTTCATTTAGAATGCTCCCTCCATACAGGTCGGCCCACCCCCTCCCTCCTCCTCCGGCGGTACAATGGGTGCCGCGCACCGCCGGGGGCCCCTTCCTTTCCGCCCTTGGCCGTACCAGCCTGCTCGCACTGGGAAAAGCGTCACACATACAATTCTTTTATATTTTGTAACAACACATCACATACTATACATACACGGTCTAGGGTCTAGGCGTATGTTTATCGAATCGTTGAACATATTTTAAAAATGTTAATTTAAAAACGAGTGGTTGGCGCGCGGTGCGCGGTGCGCGTGCGCCGGAAGTTTCATTCGCTATGTATTTTTATAAAATCGTAAGATTTCACCACAAAAGGAAATGAATATCAAATAGCACTCTATAGCATAGTGTTTATCCAACTCTTTGTATTACGGATATTTGTGCCACACGTAAAAATGCTCGAATGTTTTAAAAGATACGTTGATCTAAATTAATTTATTTTTAATATTTGTTGCAAATTTTACATTAAATAATCTATATTAAAATAATTGAATTTGTAAATTTTGAGTAAGAAAGGTGTTTTTTTTTTTAGAGATTTGCTTTTCGAATTGGCTTCACTTTTTCCAGCGACAACCAATTTTATAACTGATAGGTGATTTGTGCTCAGTTTGGTTTGCCATTTCACCGTGAGTAGACTTACGCCAGAACAACGCTTGTCAGTTCTCAAAACTTACCATGCATTTTACGGTCGGTTATGCCGCTTATGACGATTATGACGAATAACCATGGATCGTTTTCGCACCATGCATGATAATACGCATCCGCAGAGATGTCGTAGGAGGATCCGTAGGAGGACCCGAGTGAGTTAATTCACCATCGTGCACAGCAATAGATCCAAGATTACTAACTTTTACGTTCCCGAATTGAATGGCTTAATGTGAAAGAGCTGTGGTTTCTACAAGGCCGCGCAACATGCCAAACAGCGCGCGCTATAATCAATTTATTGAAGGAAACATTCGATGAGCGCATAATTTCGCGTAACGGACCTGTGATTTAGATCCAAGATCGTGTGATTTAGCACCTTTGGATTTTTTTCTGTGAATATATGTAATGTCGCTAGTCTACAACGATAAACCAGAGATGATAGACGACTTGGAAGCCAACATTCGTCGCGCTATTGCCGATATACGTCACCAGCTGCTCCAAAAAGTGATCGAAATTGGACTTCCAGGTCGCGCTTTATTCGAGCCAGTCGCGAAATCATATTTAAACACTAACGACATAAAATTATCTTTCCAGTAAAGTTACCACGATTTTTATGTGTTTTGTTTCATTTTAATGTTCTATATCTCTTAAAGAAACACCCTTCATAAAGAGTTCCATCATTAAATTTTTTGGGTAATATAAGGCGTTCCATCATTAAGTTCACATGTTAAATTTCTTTAATATTTAAATGTTTGTCAAAAAATAACGATACAATATTTTTTTAGAAAGAAAACTTACAGCCAATGTATTATGATTATTTGCGAAACGTCATTGATCGGTGTGAGTTACAAATTATGAAGGATGAAGACGATGATGCTCATGAACAATGTTTGATGAAGTTTGGGGAACTAGAACTCTTCATCATATTCACTGCATATCTAAATAGACCACAAATTAAGGAAAATTCGGCTTCCGGCGAGCAGATAAACGATTAGCCAGATTGGTGATTTTTTTTTAATGTTAAATTTATGGCCTTGTGGATAATCTAACAGAAAATTGTATTTTTGGCAAATCGAAAGGTCGGTGCTTTGCAATTAAGTTCCAAAGGCGATGTCTCCCATGCGCTCACGTGTCGGTGACACTGCGGGCTGAGATTGAATTTACAACACGAGAACGATGGAAATATAATAATTTAAAAATATTTTTAAAACTACGTCAACGTGGCAAAAAGGTATATGCATATAATCACTATGAAGTTTGAAAAAAGCCACTATTTCACACGTTGTGGCGTGATATGTTTTAGCTATATTTAAACATTAGTAGTGTTATTCATGAAACATTTAAAGCAGCTGTCGTTGAATAAGGTCTTCTAGATTCAAATGGAGAATGAGATTTTATAAACCAATTACATTCTAAAAGATAGACACAATGTCTTAGGAAGAGCCAACCCCTAGTTTTTTATAAACGCCAAACTGAACAGTGAACCTTTGCAGGAACCTTCTTGACAATTAGTGCTGTTCTGAATCCGTAACATACGTAATGGTTTTTTTGTAAGTGGATGCATTGGGACAATTCCACAATTCTGATGAATTTGGTGCATTTCGTAACACTATACATAGTATGTTAGTACTTTATTGATTGAGTTAAAAATAAGCGTGGACCAAAGTAACAAAGTGTCAGTAATATATTAACTAGCCCAATGTTTTACCTAATCGTTTTAGTACCACTTCGATAAACATATAGATATTTTCGTATTGTGTCGTCTGTTACAAATCTAGCTGGGGTCACGATACTTTGTCACGGCGTGACGTTTAATATTGATATAAAAAAGTTTTTGTTAAAAAATGGCATTATGTTACGTCATCCGCCGTGGAAAATAACGGATTCGGATGATTGCCGTGTGACATCCATTTATGTTCGTGGGACCATTTTAACTAGAGGTAGTAGAGAAGATGGCGGGGCGATGGTCCTCGGCTACCTAATTAACGTTTATTTTATTAAATATTCTAATTAACACACGTTCGTAATAATAATGAACAGATTCTGCATACTCTTAATAAACTTCTAATTGCATTAATTTAATTTGTCTTCTCTCTATCAGTTATATTTCTTAGGTTTCATGAAGGTTGTCTCCCACAAAGGTGATATTCTTCTCGCTAGGATGTTTTCCACCTCAATTAACTTCGTTATTTGACGGTTTCAACATAAATTATTCTAGCGAGACAAGCATAGTTTGATGTTAATTTTATGATTAAATAAGATATAGACAAAATAAATAAATAAATTTCCTCTTGTCATATTACCATTCAATTGATTAAATAAATTTTTCGATTAACCGAATTCAATAAATTAAGCAATGTGTAATTTTATATATTGTTCGATATATTCACGGTTGGAATTATAATAACACATGCATAAATGTTTATGTTAAATACGTTGTATATGTATAGTGATAATAAATTTATTTTGTACATATGCATAATTTTATGGTAAATAATTTAGATTGCGAGTCACTAAAACATGTTTCTTATGTTTACATGTATCTGAACCATCTTTAAAAATAAATTTATATAATTTATACAGGTGCAAGATAAAAAGCGAATAACCGGGACTAAGATAGATATACATCAAATCAATTGTAGCGAAATACACCAAAATTAGAATTTTTCATAATTATATAATGCAGAAAAAATATTAACAAGTTAAACAAAGTATGTAACGTAAAATCTTTTGAAAGTTGTTGCTGAATTCTTCAAAATACAAACAACAGAGTCCAACACTCTTAAATACAGAAAAATAATTTTAAATAGTAACCAAAATATCAATATTGGACTTCGTGTAATGTATAATATTACGTAGTGATTTACGAAAATGTATCTAGGTCGGTATATCAATGATAATATTAATTTTAATTTTTTTATTTTTATGAATACTATTGAGAATACAATACAAAATGTGCGGTGAGGTCATTCAGAACATAATAAATGATTCGGTGACATTGCGGAACTTCATTAATGTTTAACTTTAATACTGAATCATTTGAGGTTTGACACGACTCGACTCAATCGGTTCTACGCAGCGACCGTGTCCCATTGTACGGAAAGCTTCTGCGTTGTGGAACTCAATTTTGCAATGAATGGAAATGGAATTAGTTTCACGCCTCTGATGTCGTATTTATTGGTCACCTAAGGTCTTATGGAGTTGTCTCGGAATTCATTTCAAAATGTACAATTTTCTGTTTTTTCGCAATGTAATACCACAATACAAGCGTGACTAAAATGAACAGCTAGTAAAACCAACACATTGACTAAAATTATTTAGCATTTTATTAAAATCAATTATTCCTTTGGCAATGTAAAATATTATTAAGTGCTGATATGGCGCTATGTAAATTAGATTACTTTGAATCATTTGAATACCGTATTAAACCTTTCCTTTGAAGCGATGTTAACAATTTCACAAAATTACCATTGTGACTTTAATATACAACATTTTTTCGATTTTTAAGTCTTAATATTGTGAGCTTTCGTACACGAACCTTTATATTTTCAGCTTTTAGATTCGTGACCTCAAAGGAATATGTAAATTGCCCCGTCATCCAAGTAAAATTGAAAATAGCTGCTTTTAAGAAATTGAACCATTATTTTGACATATCGTCTTCCTGATTTGTTCCAGAGGTGAGTTTCTTTATACCGGTGCTCACGCAGGTCAAAATATACACTTAAAAGCATAAAAAACTGTAATAATTCTCAGGCGTGATATTCCCACGAAAATGCCACTACTTGAGCACAATGCGACCACTTACACTGGCTTCCTGGCTGGACTTCCCCCGCGGACGTGGCCGGGGTCACGTGATTGATTAACTCCCTCCAGATGTGGAACCAGATTACCCCTAATGACAGTGCGTGACTTTCGGGGAAATTTAGGGGTAGCTCGATATGGTTTAGGGCCGTATTATATTCGCGGGGCACAGCTCTTTTTACATGTTACAACACGGTGAAGAATAAAGTACACTTGATATAAACACACCTAAAAACATTTTTAGGATTTACTACCGTTGTTGAGAGCTATTTTATGATTTAAAGGGTGAACTAAAAATGTTAAATACCTCGGAATTAAATATGAATGCAGGGTTTTCTAATGTTTCTAGCTACAGCCTTCTCATTAAACAAGGCTTGGTTGAAAATTAATAATAAATTTATTATTATTTGTCCCTGTTTTTAATGCTTTGATAATACTAATTATCATCCGAAGCTATCTTATGTAATAAGGTACCTTCAGAATAATATATTAGATTAATAATATAGCTACTGTGTTCAGTTTTCTGGGCTAATCTGGTGTGTACGAGTATATCCGACCCCGACCTTTGTAGGCCAAAAAGGTCAGATATACTCAGCAGATTAGCCCAGAAAACTGTACACAGAAGATTCTGCTCATCCGTGAAAACCTAAGAACATTTTTAAATAGAAGCTAGTTTTTTGGAAATATTTTGAGATTATAATGTCAACCACATTACTTGAAAGACGAATCTTTATGAAGAAGTGGTATGAATTGAAATCACTTCTTCCTCCTTTCTTCTCAATCTCTTCACTTTCTCCATATAACATTTTAGAGTTTTAAGTTGTTTAAGTGTCGTGTGCATATTTAAGATTTGCACCTTTAGAAGATATTTGGTATTGACAAATGAAACAGTGAAAACACATTTCGAAATAATTTTGTTTTGCCCTGGTGAAAATGTGGTTACTCTTAAACCAGTTGCCATCCATACCGAGCTCGCTGATAAATTACAAAGTAGTTTTATTTTAAATAGTAAAAAAATATTCTAGATTATTTAATTTGATTAAATTAATTTATAACTTGACGTCTAAGACATGTCTTAAAAATCTTTTAAGTTTGCAAATATAGATAGTATTTCAGTTTTGAGCGTATATTTTGAGATGAATGGGTATTATTGCAGAACTATCGGTAAGGTTTTATTTATTAGTAAGGTCACGTGGTTGCGTTATAAATATTTAAAAGTAGGATACCGATGCACAACGGCCATAAAAAAGAGCACGTTTTTTAAATCATGATAATACCAATTTATATAACACATATAAAATAATAATAGCCGGAGTTAACCTTTCAATAATACAAGAACTCGTAGAGAGCCGATTGGCAAATATTGTTACGAAGGTCAGTTTGCAGGTTTTCTTCTGAATTTTATAATCATTGCTGTTATTATGTACTACTTAAAAGGCCAAACTGTATTTTTCAGGTGTTAGATGACGTCGGTATAATTGTTGTCTGGAATGTTCTTGTGATAAACGTATATAACATTCATACATATATACATTGAACTAAAATAAAATCGTTTTTATTCAATTTTAATTTATTTATTGCAATTATTTGTTTTAAACCATAAATCTAAAATATGATATAAAGCATCGACCTATCATAATGTTTGTGTACTTTTCCAATGAGCGGTGTGTGCCCACCGATGAGACTGATGTCTTGTCTCAGAGTTTTATCGATAAATGTAGGATTGTATCAGTTACGTTATTTCACTCTACGTAAGTGCATGAATCATAGCTCGCTTAATGCACTGTCTTAATGCGCCTATGAATCTTTTTCTAAGTTATCTGATTTAATTAATTTATTTCCTTCTCCACCGTCCATCGTCTCTTCGACAAATGTCCAGTCCATTGCCACTTGAGCATGCATATCTTTTCTACAGGACAATATATGTTACCGTGGCTCACTGGCGAATTTGTACTATAGGTGCACGATCTCAGGGATATTTCAAACATAGCCTTTTCCATTGCTATTTGCATGGAAAACCAACTTTTAATTTATGTATGATATTGACGGTGAAAGTCCACGTCACGGTTCCGTACGGAAGTACGCTCTGGTTTTACTAATAATAAAATATAATTTTTCCGACCGATCTATAATATTGTACAACTTCAGGTAACCAGCGCATTCCGAAGAAACGTTATTTTTTAGATCCTTGTGTACTTTTTACAACTTACACAACATGCCTACCACCTACTTGTAAATTTTATTAAAATTTCGCAATTCCACCATAAGAAATTCTATAAGAATGCTGTTGAAAAAAACTGTTGAATTAAATCTTTTAATGAGTGCTTATTGTAAATTCGTATAGTTCTTATTGTAATTTTGGTAAAAATCGATCGATTTTTTTTGGTCAGCATTCGTTAATTTATTCATGTAATGTATCTACGCAAGTGTAAATATTTTTTTTAATAACACTAGTTTTAAAAAGCGTAGTACGGATTCTCGTATGAGAAAACGGGCAAGTGACAGGGTAGTGTATTTTAACCCCATTACTGTACAGCCGAGATATGTGGCGCCACTTCTTAATAGGATACCACTGTATAATAATTTATCTGCAGTGATTTGTGACTAGAACTGGAAAGACGGGTTTATTGTATCTAAATAGTTCTCGAGTATTTTATTTCTTCTGCTCTACGTGAATGAATATCTCACGGCTGCGCCGTCTCACTTGTTACCACTCAATAAATGGGCTAATTTTGGTAGTTGGTTTTCTGTGCAACCGGGCCTGCAGAATCAGAACCGTAGTGTAGGTGGCTGGCTATCTGCAAAGATCCGAAATGTTTGAGAGTGAACTAGGGAAAATGTATCTTCTATGTTTCATGTCGGTTTATTTATTTTTACATACTATAAGAATGAATTATTATTTAATATCATTAAAGTAGTAATTATTTAATCGATATCAGGTTGTCCAGCCGTTTGAGTAAGAACGAATGACAATAATTCAAAATTTAAAGTGCGGCCGTCGTTGTCATTCAAGTGAGTTTATGTTTTTATAAACTGTAGGCAGTTCCTTATGGATTCATTATATAATCATTTTTAAAACAAATTAAACGTATCGAGTAGATAAAGTACAGATAAAATTAATTTATCGAAAAAATATTTTTGTTGTCACTGTATCAATTTGAAAGTGTAACGTGTAAGATCGAAAAGTTGTCGTTGTATTACTATGGTGTCGTGGTCAGCGCACTTTCCCGGATAGGAAGGGTTCCTGGTTCGTGTCCGGTGACAACAAAAATATTTTTTCGTGAATCTGTATATTACCGAACTATGTTCTGAAAAACTATAACTTCACAATAATAATGTGTTTTCCTTAAAAAATATAGTTATCGTTTAAGAAAATACAATTTGCATTATTGAAGTATTCCGAAATTCCATATTCTACCGCTTTAGTGAAATAAGTTGACGTTGCATTACTGAGGTAATCCTTTTCATGTTATACCTATACATTGTTTTTGTACATTTGTGAAACTATCTATATGGGTCTCTAAAGAACCTGTCGATAATCTGTTTCACAGAATAAAGTCACAATGAATACCTCTGGAGATCGGCCAATTTATGAATAGCCTAGAGATGCAGTGAACCGAAAATGCCGCCATGGAAGTGTCTGGTCCAGGTAAAATAAAAAAAAGATCATTTGATGATTAAAAATATATATATATACGATATGGAATACAAGATTAACAGTAGTTTAACGTAAACCCGGAAGAATGAATTTTTTTTGTAACCATAATCGTGAACAAGTGACTCCATCTTAAGTAGTCGCGTGACCTTGCGGAATTATTATATCGGTTACTAGAAGTAGTTATCTTTCCGAAATATCGAGAGTCGAGCCGGACTTACAATTCGTGCAATAGAAATATTGCGTTTTTACTAACCACAGTCCTCCGGTCTAGCAAAGTTTCATCATGGAGTTACCCAACGTGTGGTTATCTATCAGAGATCTTTATCTCGGGCACCATCTCCCGATTAATTTGTTTGGTATTAAATTAACAGAAGCGAATCTCTGAAACAGAAAATGAATAAAATCAGACTTAATATGATTGTTAAGAAGCATGTCTAGGATCGAGTAGTGCGAAGAACGGGAGAGTGTCATAAGGAAGACTTGCCTAGATATGAGAACTTTGAGCCCGTTGAACTGACTAAATAATGAAACTCTGCCGAAATAACATTAGACCGAGAAAATAGGGAGACACTTGGGGAGGCCTTCATCTAACAATGGGTAGAAAACGGCTAATGATGATGATGATAAAAAACACCAAGAAGAATTAAAAGTGTCATACACTTATATATTTATTATTTTATTATTAGACTTTACGTTTTTCAAGTATTTGAAAAATTATGTTCATATATATATATATACACTCTTCGTGATCATCCTGAGGGTCCTGTTTATTGCGACGTGCGACGAAAAAATGTGCACATCGGCTATGGTAGCTTTGAATGCGATTAATACTATTCCATAGTTCTTCTAGTATGTTCTTTATTTTACACCAAGTCGCTATGCATTACAAATTTTTTGAAATAAAAATAAATTAAATATTATTTATCTTAAGAAAAGACCCTATAAAATTCTAACCATTATTACCCGGATTAGCGTACCTTGTTTATGGCGTAACCTACGACTTTTGTCTAGCCGTGGGTTATTTAGAAAAATTGCGAATCATTTGTTACAACTTCCTGTGCATGCTTGTCGGAAAATTGTTAACACTTAGATATCTAATGAATCTTATGAATCTAATTTGTTTTTTCAATCCTCATAATAATTCTACTGAACTAAATATTTTCTTACTGAATCTATGTTGGCATTGTTACGTCTGCAAATTTTCTACATTTTTCTAATAATTTGTACTTAATTAAGCGAAAGGGAATAATCCTTACTGAAAACTGCGTGCAATAACATTCCTACACGTTTGTTTTGTTTGACAGACTAACGTTTTGTTTTTATAGTGTATTCCAACGTCATTCCCGGTCATTTCGTATTTAGGTGTTTGCATAGATACAAGTTATAGGTTATAATTTATTATCTGTCAAGTGAGCGAGTTTGCATTTTTCGGGATGTTATTAAATTAAATTATTACCAATATATAATTAAAAGTTTCGGCAATGGTAATTTGTAAAGCTAGTTCTTTAAATAAATGTTTTTGACCACTGTTATGAAACATTTTAAATTCGTTATCCTAAAGAGAAATTGTAGAAAATATTTCAAGCGAAGTCGAAAGCAGAGTACGGTACCGAGCAATAAAAGGACTTGCCTTTTTTAAAGTAATAAATTCATAGTTATATTCTTAATTAAATTGATAAAAAATTCAGACCTTTTGTTATACCTATCGCATACTCGGTTATCATCGTCGGTAACAGCATAACCTAAGTTTGTGCTCACTGCATGCCACTGTCTGTTCAATGACAATTTTCAAGTAAGTTGTGAGATCCGCCAATGAGCATTTCGTCGCGCCTGACACAAGGAATAAGTTAACGTTATAACATCACACAAAATGACAGTGAGGAGTTATTTAACGGAATGCCAGATTTCAGCGCATTTCCTGCACCTCTCTGCGATCGTATTTCGTGTGTATTATACGAGCATTTTATTACTCTACCTTCTCTGGCAGACGTAAATGGTCGTTTTATTGGCCATGGCGCTGCGAAGGTTTTATCGGCCAAGTAACACTTACAGTTTGCGATTACACTTTTCACAAAGTACAGATTAACATGACAGAAAGAATTTCGTCAAGCATACGAACACCATTTAATGCGGTTGTAAGGTTTCATCTTTATTTTAGTGTTATTAATTCGGTTATTCATTCTACAATCGTGGCAAAATCCCCGAGTGATGTGCGCGAATTTTGCAGTACGGTATACGCGATTGTGACGCCTCATCGAAATTAGAGTGGACACAATAAAAGTAAGGTATTTAGGGATAACGTTACGTGCACTGAAAGGGCGTGTCCTTTCATAATTAACAATTATATCAAATGATGGAATTAAAAACGCTTTGAGTGGACTAACATAACTAACTTAAAAGCCTCAAGAAATTGAAATTACTAACATTATTGAAGCATACGGTGCACTACAATATTCAAATACTAAACAAATCACATGAATCAGTTAGAAGAATTAACAGAAAAATCTATCAATCGAAAAAATATGTTGTTACTAGCGGGATTCGAACCCAGAACTTTCTCTTGTCGGGAAAATGACTTACTTTTACTATTGTTAGATTGGCGCAAATCACAAACCTTTGGTTATGGCCGGACGAAAGACAAGGGTAGATATATTGCTTATCTCGATAATAGCAATATTCGTTTTAAAGATTTATTGCCGAATTTCCTATAACATTTAACGGTATAGAAAGTATGGTTTTATATAGGAGGTCTTGAACGAGGTTTCAGTATAAAGAGGGCTAAACGAGCTAACGCATTTAAGTGATTATTGATACAGACTTGTTATTGAACATTTCGAAGTAACCGAACAGCTGTGGGTTGATATTTCCATAGTGTTGTGGCTGAATAGAGTAATCAGTTTAGGCTTAGTATCGCCGGATGGTTGGACAATCGCCGATAATAGACGGCCGGACTCCGCGAGATATGCCGTTAGTGAACAGGTGCTATATGAGTCGTTGGACGAGAGGGTAGTTTGTGCGTCGTAGTTAGGTGCCAGTAACAGCGAACGTAGTACCACTCGAAATTATAATGATTATCCATGTGTTTCGTATTGAATACGCTGTATACTTGAGCATCTGGGCGATAGATGCTGCTCTCATACTTGGCTAGTTCAAGTTAGACATAAGTGTAATTCTTCTGATGTTTTATTCCTTTGTTCTATTCGAGTCAGAGAGCCAAGTCAGATCGAGGACCAAGTCAGAAGCCATTACTTAGATAAGGCACCACCATGGGGCTACCGAGGCTTGCACAGCTGAGCTAATTCGAATTATAAACTCTCTTCCCCTGATCTTGTTCAGGGCGGGAATTAATTGCCTGGACAAGGCACCTTCATATGACCCTTTTCTCGCACAATTAAGTGAATCCTTTCAGAGATACCGGTGAATACAGAGAGACAAGATAGCCCACGGGACACGGGTTATATTGCATGTCCCACATAGACGCATCAATTCATAATAAAGAGAACGATGGAAGATGACCCGTGAGATATTGATTTTCTGGTATCTACCGTTGACAAGATACGTTGGTATTTTTTCCTCTCGTATCTAAAGCACGTGATTAAGATAGTTCATTTGTGTTCAGTGTGTTCACAACGGGTCATGCACGCGATTGAATTCGTTCGTTGATTGAATATAAACCCAACGAATTAAATGATTTGTTGATACGATACGGTAATTTATATATGAATTTATTTCCAACAAAATAAATTCAAGGCGCAGTAATAAAATATGTTCAAAAGGTATAACAATGATTAACAAATACGAAACAAGGCTTTAAAATCCCACCTTGGCGTTCTGTGCTTTGTATTGAACTCTAGCGATATCCAGAAACAGCAGCACCCGGGGCTGACTAACGTAATAGGCGTACCTTTCTTGCTCTTATTCGTTAACGAGGAAACAAAATAAGTCTGAGTGCGAAAAGGTTATCTGAATTAACGGTAACTGTATAGTATTACGAGAGCTCCTTGTAGGGGTAAGCAGATAATAATGCGTAATAATTTCAACGTAATCCTACCTCAGTAAGGTGTGCAGAAAATAAAGAACATTTTATTTATAATTGGTTAATCGGTACACCTGTACACAGCTCAACTATTATATTTAATAATAGCTTTCATATATTGATTTATTATTTGTATTGGAATGTAAAGTTAGACTTATAAAAACACAACAATGCAAAACATCAAATACAAAAATATTTAAAAATGTCTGGCCCGCCACTGAAACGACCTCCGACCTCTCCTACGCAAAGATCGATTCGGTCGTTTTTAGTTGTTCTAGTATTTCGATAGATTTTTAAGTGGCAATCAATTTTTTTATATATTGTGTTCAATAAAACATAATATAATGCAATTCATTTAAACAAATATATTACCACCATTGATTGATTTGGCAGTTACCTCGTGATGTAATATTTTAATTTAAAAAATATATAATCGACAATTTCTTCATTCTTTCGACAGCCCGTTTTTAATGCGTGATTTTTTTTGTTTGAAAATCTCATACCTGATCTGCAACTTTAAATGCAATGCGAGTGATGCAGTTTTCAGTATCATCGAATGCACCGCGGGATTCGACATAACGCTGGTCGTATGGTCATATTATTAATCCAAAATGTTTCGGTTGCAGATATGACTGGACCACCGGTCGGGGCGCACAAGGAACCCGCTGAAGATTGATGGTGAGTGTTGCCTTACATACTTGATCGGTATCAGGAGGATCACAGTGTTTATTAAATAATGTTAATTTAGTCAACAGCCAGCCTAAAAGATTTCTCAGGTAGGTTTCTAGACTATTCTGCCGTATATATCTGATCACTCTGTATTGGATTGCTATACCGTGTCGAAAGCTTGGTGGGATCCAAAACGTCGGCTATAGAGATCGGATACACACGGCAGAATAGCACAGAAAAGTGTACAGAAAAAATAACTAATTTAATTTGATTTGAAAACATTTTTTTATCCCTTCTATGTTTATTATAATAAATATTAATCTGCTATTTTTCAAAAGAACTGTAGATTTTTTCAAAATTTTGTAGCGGCTTAAAATAAAAATGAAATATTTTAAAAAGCAAATTGACGTGTTCTGTGGCCAAATATAAAGTGTTGACTAACTCATATAATAGTATCAAATAATAATACCACCATAGAAATTACGTATTTAAAAAATTGCATTTGGTGCGAGATTTGATTGAATTCACTGCCCAAATACATATTCCTAACTTTCAAACCAAGGTGAATATTATAGTAATTTGAACACGAATGGCGGGCGGAGGTAATTCGTCATTCTCATTAAAATCCTTCTGATTCAACACACAACTAATAAATACCTCCAAATGTTGAATAATCTAACCTTGCCCAGAACAGTTTCCGCAGTAAATATGCAGACACAAGAAATAGCAGTGTAGTCAATTCAAGTACAACATTCGTACTTATAGCGAATGATTAATGAAATTTTTACGGTGGATGTGTCCGCTCATCTGTCGAGATAAGGACGGATTAACGGTGGTTTTCGAGAACCAGAAAGCAGCGTGGTGCATTATGCGTTACGATGGAACAATGCATTTCTTCATATAAAATACCGGTACTGACATATTGTTCTCTGGACGCGCGCGCTCGTTTATTAATCGGAGAACAATAATACAATTCTGTTATGAAATAAATCAAGTAAATTACCCATTTATAACCTCAAAAGTAGTCTTTATTGAATATCGAATATAATGGTTCAAATCCCGGTGGCAGCTAAAATATTTTTTACGATAAATTGAGTTTATCTGTATGCGTATCTTTCTAATTGATGCATTTAATTGGTACTTAACTAATTATTATTTTTTATTAGAAGATATATACTCCTTAGTATTGATTACTGATTATTTTAAAAATGAATTATGTTTTCTAATATTAAAATATAAACATAATCAGATAATTATATATATATATTTTCATTTTTTCTTCTCTATGAGAGTCGTTACTAGTAGAGTTATATGTTACACTAGCAATTATCTTACATGTGCATATCTGGTGAGTAGCTTTTTGATCGTAAATAAAAATATTTAAGTAGAAAAATCATTAGATTATTTTTTTTTACAGATCATTATATGTTACACATACTCTATCTTGAGAAATATCCATCACAATATGGCAATAAGCGAATAAATGGGGCATTGACTAGCTTTCACTGTATCTTCTAATCAATGACGTAAGCAGTAAGTACTCACAAGTGGTGGAAGCAAGTTGCTCCAAGCGCAAAGTTGAAAGGGGAATATTTTAAGAATCTTAAAAATAATATTAAACAATCAAATTTCCAACACTTTCAAAAACATGTATCAATAAAAATACTAGAGCATTAATTTTAATCGATATATTATGTAACTATTCATTTGTGTAATTATTTAACACACCCAATTAAACATTAATGGTCGTAAAACTGTTTAGTTAAATTTTAAATCTACACGTTTTAATCTCTTATTAATAACCCTGTGTGTGATCTTACACTATGCACTACCATTCAATTGAGATTTTATTTATTTATTTTATCGGGAAAATTACACCATTGTTTAAGGCATTGCAATAACCAAATCAGCTTCAGGCGCCTTTGGTGAAATTACTCCACCGCTTCTAAAACCTTTGGATAGAAGTGTGTTTTGATGGCGCCGTGGTAATGTTGCGACATTGCCCGATCTGCACACTTCTATTACAAAATCTATTTGATAAGCAAATAATTACAGCGGCGTCATTGAATCTCGGGTCGATTTAGTGCTTCGACGTGTGTGGGCGTTCCTTCTTCTATGGCAATTGATCTCAGATTTCCGTGGTGCATGGCCAGTTAGAATGTTGAGAAGATCAGATAATCATCTCCCGTTCTAATAAGCGATGCTGTTACGACACGAGCACAGTGGTAGTGGTCCTGGTTGTATGCGGAAACCATACAAGAACAGGTGTAAATTTCCGCGTATTGTCTTTGGAAAATCTCGTTTGTGCTTCATGGACACGTCTGTGTGTTGATTGAGATACAAATCATTCCATGCAGCCTCGCGTGGACGTAGTTTGTCATCGCTTTGCTATCAATCTGACTGACGAGTTCATTTAAAATCGTAATATATATTATGTAATATAATATTTTTTCGATTACGAATAAGAAAGACTTCGAGATTTAAAAACAATTGCAATATTATTTGCAGTTCGGAGCAAAATGAATTTTAGTATGAATAATTTTATTTATTTAAAAATAATAAATTAATATTTTGTGATTGGATGAAGAATATTATAAATATATATATATATATATATATATATTAAATCATTGAATAACCTGTTTTAGGGTTAAATTTCTTGATAATTAATTAATTTTTATATATAATATTTTTGCAAAATCGAACAGACTCATGTTCACTTATTAATGTACATATGTTAACGGTTTTATAATGTAATAGTTTTTTGGAACATGGGTCAAATGACAGGTCTCTTGGACATGATACACAGATTAAGAGTACGAGCATAATGTTTAACATGTCAGTACAACAGAAAATATACATAAAAAAAAAATCTTAGGATTTAACGGCAGTTCAGAATCTTCTGTGAACAGGTTTTTGGGCTAATCTGCCGTATATATCTGACCTACGGACCTGACTATACGGTCCAACATCTGTGTTGGACCCTGCAATGGGATCCGAAACGTCGGCCAGTAAGATCACATATACACAGCAGATTAGCCCGGAAAACTGTACACAAACAATATACACCAAATAATAAAGTAAATCATAATTATTAAAGAGAACACATTCTTATTGTGAAGTTGTAATTATTCAGAACATAGGTGTGATATTTTAAATACTAATTAAATGTATTAATTAGAAAGATATACAATCAATTTTATCTAAAAATATTGTTGTTGCTACCGGGACTCGAACCTGGATCTCTTTCCAATATGGGGAAGATGCATTATCCAACTATGTAACTGTTGTAAGCAGACAGTACTTTCGACGACAAATTTTCGAACTCATAAGTAGATGGCTTTTAAATAATGGAACGATAGATGTATTACAAATTTGAAAAGTGTAACATATAGATTCGAAAATTTGTCGTCAAAAGTACTGTCGCTGTAGCATAGTTGGATAACCCATAAGACACTGAAATCTTGACTGGAATGATGACAGGTGACTGCGATGGAAATGTATTTAAAGGTGGTGAAGCAGCCCCTAAAAGCAGTTGATTAATATATTTACTATTTTTCCATATGTACCCAGCGCAACAAAGATAGTTTTGTTCGCTTTATAAGCTAACCGTTATATTTTATGTAAATAAGGTATATTTATAGCATAATAAGAGCATCAAAGGTTTAATTATTGAAGATTACATTTATTAGGAAAAACTTCCATACATATCTCTTCCAACTGAATCTGTCTTTCTTGATTCAACTATAGTTTCTATATCGATGTGTTATTTAATTTTGACACTAATATTTTTCAATTAAACTAAATTAGAAGGATTTTAAAGCGAATTTATTATTTTTATTGAATATTAAATTCGTCTCGGCATTGATTTATAAAGATTGTGTATATATTCCACTATAATTTTTTCATACCACGCGCATTCTATAATGTTTTATAATTCTTTCATAGTTTTGTACGATTTTTTGCCGATATATTTACGCATTATGGACTGCAGATTTTAAATAATATTTAAATCGGGACTGTTTTTTGGCCACGAAAGTGATTTTAATCCCAACAATTCTTTGAACTGCAATACCTGTGAAAAAATTAAAAGGAATTTAGTGTTGAGAATGTTCACCAAGTAAAAGAAACAAATAATTTTTTAACACTTATGAAAATTAACTTACAGAGCAGAATTGTCCTGAAATACTGGATCATCAATTTTTTGAGTTAAATTCTTAATTGTTGGCGAAACCCTTCAAGATTTTTTTTGTATTTTTCGACATTCGCTGATTCTCCTAGCATTATAAGATTGCCAACACCAAGTGATGCATCTCTACACCATGACATATGGAGAATTTTTCACTATGGGTGGGATGCATTCATCGCTGTACCTCTCTCCGGATCTCCGACGCACTGTCTGCAAACCGTCTGAACTAATTAAATTAAATTTTAATTAATTAATAATTAAATAATTCGTTTCGTCAGAAAAAAAAACCCTCTACCATCACTCGCAGACTAATTATATTTTTCTTTAGCCCATTGCAGTCGTTTTTCTTTATATCCTCGGTCGATAGAGGTCTTCTTGCGCGTGAACCCATATCGTTCTGACACTGACACCAGCACTCGTGATATCTGGGAGTTCCACTGAAGCAGAAACAAAACGATTTTTCAAAGAAAGCCGTTTAAAAATATGATCATCTCGATTCGAAGTACTACACGTAAGCCAGTTCCCGCTTTCCTGTAATTTTTGGAGAAATCTTCTAACCAATGACTCGTGACACTGAATTTGCCTTGCTATAGCACATTTAAAAAAGTTTTGTTTTGATAACTCAACTATCATTGTATTTTTTGCTCACTTATTTGAAGTCGCGTAGATATTGCGATTCGGTAGAACTAATAACACGGGCACTACAGTGAATAAATATAGGGTTCTTCAGGTACCTGATAAGCGAATTGCCCTTCCTGGAAGCGGACCGCTTTCTACCATAACGTGCTTTGAGATTTATCGACGCTTCATGTGAGTTTCTGTACTTAATTTGGGGGTGCGGCTATTTTTGTTGCGCTGGGTGTACACTTTAGAACAGTTCACAGAAGTGTTAAATGTATCCGAAAGCCTTAATTTGAATCGACGACCGGTGGCTCAACAACTGGCTAAAGTGGTCCACTGTGTCACGGTTCTATCGATTATCAATTAATATATACAGTATAACGTATAACATGACGAAATGTGTATGTGTAACGTAGTTAAATGTACAGAAAAAATAACTTCATTTAGATTATCTTGTTAAGTATATATATATATGGAAACACTGTTTACATGTTTTAATTACATACTTGCGTTGATATGAACGGATTAGGAGTGAATGCAAAGTCACCTCTCCAAAACGCTCGCTCGAATGGCGCGTGAAACTCAAGTAAGGAATATGAAGTGACGTGGTTACGGACCATGAATGATGTTTACGACGCAGGGTCCGAGTCATCGAGTGAAGCTGGCGCTGAAGGACAGCCTTTTTGTGGGTCTCGGCTGCAATGAGTATAAATTGATGATTAAGAATGCAGACATGCCAAAGATGCCGAGTCAGTGACTTTTCACCTATGAGATGTGCTGACTTATTCTTCTTCAGCTGACGTTCGTGCAGAATTGACAAAATAGCTATTTTTGCCTTCTCGTCCAGCTGCTTCCTGCAATTATTTTATGTCAGAAGTCTCATCGTTAGCATCTTTTTATCCCGGTTTTAGTTGCTTCGATTGAGGTGCCCAGCCCATTGAATTCTGACAACTTGAATTGTGCAGACTCATCAATATTATTTAGCGAGGTACTTGCAGCAATTTGTAAAAATCATTTAGTATTTACTAATACGATTCGATTCTAGTAAAAATTAAATCATTACACAATATGGTTTATGAACTAAATGACTAACTCAAACAATATTAAATTATTGTGAAATTAAATGGTTTTTCTGTTTAATGATATTTTCTTAATGATTTAAGTTAAAACAAGGTTTGAAATAATGTTTATTTAAACGCCATATTTCTCTATTATACTGATAATGATAAAAATGCCAATTTTATTTAAAAATTAACGTGAGTAAAGTGTGACTTGGAGGAATTAAAAATAAAAATATCGTTTTATTACATTTTTGAGAGTACATATTTAAGGGGATTATCGTTCTTTGCTTTTGATTAAATCTGTCCATACTATAAAACTTTAAATTAGGAAAGCGATTGCATCTTCTTCTTCTTTTACTTTTCCTTTGTTCCGTCATTTGGAGTCGGCCATTCTTGTACGCAAATACAAGTGCCAGGATCTCCGGTCCTTGGTCGCGATTTGGTCCACCAGTCCTCCTTCAATTAATTTTGTATGATTGACCATGAGGTGGCCTGCGGTCTCCCTCCGGTTCTTTCAGATGTGGCGGACGTTGAATGCTATCTTGACAATGTGATCGTCTGGCTGAAAACAACGCCATCATTGCTTTGACCATATTTAAAAGCCTTGTTTATCGTCAGAAATATTCTATCGGCAATATCGCGACAATATATTTGTTTTTGCAATCGCTCGGGCACGTGTCGCTGGCTCCTGGAGTGTTCAGCCGACAGAAGTGTCGGGCATATCGTCACGGAGCGGAGCGCCAGAAGCGGCGCGCACTTCTCATGCAGCGCGCGTCCCCGTCAGCAGCCGAGCAGCGACACTCCGCAGGACTGACAATGGATATGTTTATGAGGTGACGATGTTCGACGAATTTCACAGGTCCCAGGATGCGCGGATCTATTCTTGGCCTGTCTGAGCTGAGCTGATGATTGATGGATTGTCACTTTGATTAGAAATTCACTATTGGGTGCCTATACATATAGATATAACTTATATATATTGGGCTTGGTATACATTGGATCTGGATCTGGATATGTTAATCATTGCCAGTAAGAAAAAAAATACCAAGTAGTTTTAAAAAATCCTCTAGATGACAGTATAGATTAGCAAAAATAATAATGAATATTAATATTAATTTTCTTTACAAATTCTCTAGTTCTTACTATTTCTCAAACATAATTTAGGTGAAATGTACTATGTAAAATTATTTCATAGGCCAAGAATCTATACCTCGGTAACTACAATATACGCGCGTCTTACCGTTACATTAAACAAGTTAGTCACGTTTGACTCGAAGTCAAATCGATCATATTTTTGCATTACTGATTTCGTTTAAATCCACTATGGTCCCTCATGACTGAGGATCGCGATCTCCGTGAACTCCCGCCCTCTTGACTGTGCTCCTCCACAGATCTCTGGGCTTCTTCATCTTCGTTCTTCAATATGGTTCACCACAACAAGCTGTCTTTCCTTCTCGCAAGATGCTCAAAAAATGGAAGGATTCATCTCAGGGAAATTGTTACGAGTCTTTCCTTGATGTTTATTTCGCTTAATTTCACCGTAAGGTCGTGCATTAAAATATCCAGGACAGAAGAGTGTGGCATTCTACTCTGCCTACCCCTGCGGAGATACAGTGTGATGGCTAGTATGTCACAGAATTTACTTGTGTAGAAACAATTTCATAATTATTCTTCTTAGTGTTTTTGTTCTTTGTATTGTTTATATCAATTTATTTATAACAGTTTAAATACAAAAAGTACGTGATGTATAAATTACGTTAAAATGGTGGCTATAATTAGGATTATTAAAATAGCCGTAAGGAACCATTTTAGACATATGGTTTCAGCATATATTGCCTCACAAGGTAGGCCTATTTTGAAGTGAATTAATTAATTTTATTATGTTGGCGTGTGTAATGCGGCGAAGTATTAATTCCTAATTAATATATTTACAATGTTGCATTTTTTTAGTTAAAAGTTATTCAAATTTGTTGTCTTCTTAAAGTTTTATGTCAAAGTAGCTGAAATTTGAATAGTTGAAATATGATCCTAACGTAAAACAAATATTACGTTTAAATCTTGAAACAGAGCTACTTAACAGTCCAGGCGGCCCTCGGACCCGAGCCGACTGCGCGCGCTGCAACTTTAAGCAATCGTCAAGATTTTTGTATTTTAGTACGTGGCCGAGTACCTACTTCTAGGAAAGTTCGCTTTTTATACGCACGATTGGGTATGTGATGCCGTTACAGGCCACCGAAGCTAAAGCAAATCTATACTTAGGATAACATTTGTTCAAGATTCAGAGCGTGCCCGGCGCGGGCCGCGGCCAGGAGTGTTTGGCTAACCGTTTCACATGTTGGTTTCCTTCCAATGACTCGATATGTTTGATCTGTTATTGAATCGGTAATTATTCATCGACGATTGCTTTTCACTACATCTGTTGAAAGTAAATATCCCAGTCTCAAAATAAATAGTACACACATCAAGCGACAGAGTTAATTGAATTCTGACGGGAATTCGGAAGCATCTTTTCTTGAATGTGTTCGATCGAATTCTTTTCTCCAAATTATCTGTTCACTTATGATGCTTTGTAGGGTCTATTAAATTCATCTAATGCTGTCACAGGTTAAAACGTAACTCTTTTATACGTGATTCTTTACTCATTATAAGAGTTATGAACTATGTGCGCGCAATACGCCAACGAGGTCAGTTTGACAGAGCGTACCGTGTAATATTCGTTTTACCTTTATTTTGTTGCACTACACAAAAGTGATGTACACGACATACAGAATAATAGACAGGCTGCCGAGATCGAGGAGTGCTGTCATTGTGATCGCGGGGAAATGGTTCAGATCGCTCCTCCACGTAAACTAGAGACAACGTTTGAGACTAGAATCACTTATTTAATGCGTCAACGGGGAGTCCTTATATAGAGACAACATACAAATGTTATGTGGAATAGAAGTGAGCATTGTATATAATATGATGAAATGTTAATTGACAAAGCTATCATATTTGAAAGAAAGATAATGAAAGAGTAACCACTTAAAAATATACTATGTGAACGTAAAATGAATACAAGTTGGGAATAGCGCTATTTGTGATCTGTAGACATGTACGAGGAGGGGATGTGGAAGTATTACAAAGTTACGTCTTTTGTGGAAGAGATAATGGAATGTCTTATATTAAAATACGTCTCTTCCATTGTTGTCCTATTGATTTTATTAATATTTTTGATATTTATTGCATTGTGGATTATATTCATTTTAAACCACCACTTTATGAGTTAAATTTAATAGACTAACCGGTTTTGGAAAATACCATTTCCTTCATCAGGATGTCAAATAAACTAACTAAATCTATATAGGATGTCAAATTGTTCTAATTATAAAAAAAAATTATGATTTAAAAAATAAATCTAGTACCTAACTTAAATTGTTATGATGATGAATGTTGTGGTTATTTATAATATTTTGGTTCATTTTATACTTTTTACTCTATTGAGTTTAAAATATTAAATTTAAGATCAACATTGTTTATTTATGTAAAACAGACAATCCCAAATTTTTATCAAAAGTATGATCACATTCTAATAAATGATTGAAAAATTCTGAAAACCCATTACTATTTAAACATCTTTAATGTTCTTTGACTTTTATGTTAAGATTTCGATGTGTTTATCCAATATAAAAAGCTGCACAAACACCGTAATTATAGTATTTACCATCTTTGTTTTTGTAATTTTTGAGTAATTTTCCTGTCCTGTATTTTATTATTTGTGTACAATGCAGGTCTAATGTTTGGGGGTAGGTTTATAGATTAAAATTAGTTTTTATTATTGTGTAAACTGGGAGGATCGGTTTTAATTCAATCTGCCGGCGGCGGTTCCACGCGCTAGTACTTGCACTGTCTAGAAATATTTCTTACCAAACGGAAATGTCAGAAACCTTAATGACATTTTATATCTCGGCTTCACTTTATCATCGTCGAGCAGACGAAATAATTTTTTTGCTACAAATTGCAACAGAAATAAATCAAGTAGTGCCCCACTCAGCTGTCAATGCGGTGCCAGTAATGCCTTCAACAGGTCGTTCATTGCTGATATTAATATTCGCACGTCAACACATAATTTCTCGTCTAACGAACCGTATCGAATGGTATAAACCGACCGCAGAACTATAAAAGACAGAGTAACATGAATTCTACGTTTATTATCGCCCATTAAGCACCGCCTGCAGCCCCCATGTTAATTAATGCAAATCTGTTAACTAAATGGTGAAAGTGACGGAGACCCGCTAATGGCCGCCGCACTTGTCCCGCTGCGGAATGTCGCGTAAAATCTATGGAACAACCGTATCCATGCTGAAATGTTGCCATATTTCATTTGTCGAAAACGTCATAAAGTTGATGTAATATATTGTTTGTTGATCGTCTCCTCTGTTTCGTATAGACGTGTTACCATTACAAGCACTCGTAGCTTAGCTATTCATTACAATAATATCAGTTTCATTACCATTAATTAATTTTCTGCTACCGATCAGCGGTCTGTCGCCGCTCTTCGCGTTTTGTACGCTGTCTCGGCAACCTAATCTCGACCACTCGGCTTACTGTTCGTTGCTGTTCCTTTGTCTTACACATTTCACTGTTGGGCATCGCAGTGTAGTGACGTTCATTGCAAAGATCCGCACGCTGTTGGGTCGTGAGTAGAGCGTGCAATTTGCGTGAAGTGAATATCAAACCGGCCTATACGATTCGATGATGGTGTCAAATCGAGGCGCCGAGGCCTTGTCGACAAGCACTTTGTCATCTAAGCACATTAGTAAGACCATCATTTAATATGCGAACCATTACATCAACCCTCACGCGTTTTATTTCATTTAATATAATGATGTTTGGGAATTGATATAACGTTGTAGAAATAATACAGATTATATAATTGAGATCCCACCTAATATGATTGTTACGCCTTCGATAGCTGGTTTCCAGGTTTCCGATTAACAATAAGTACACATTTGATACATGAACTGCACTAACCTTTTAACTTTACTGTCTTTAGATTTCGACCGACTGAAGAGCGCACTGGTGGTTTATTAGAACTGCCGTAGAACCGTCTTCTTAGAGTCCGTAAAAGGCGGCAATACTCACACACACACACATGTACATTATTATCAAGGCGCGTAAAGAATGATGAATATACAATAGAGCGTCCAATATAGTATATCCGCAGGAAATAGAAGCGTATAAATGTCATCATCCATTTATGTTATTATTTTGTTAATTAGATCCTGGCGAAGAAAATTTGATAAGAAAAATAAGATACTAACAGATATTAACCATAATATATTTTTATTTAATTCAAAATCGGTTAAAGATATTCGGAATGACATCAAAAAAAGTACGTGAAGTACGCAGATTGAAAAAATCATCACGAGATGTGAGATGAGATGAGACTAAAGCTGTGAAGATTTGGCTATCTACACGAAGATGCGCTCGGACTATACAAGAAGAAGCGAGGAATCGGCAGCTTTGACCCTTGGCACTGGGAGAATTCACAGGAGTTATTATGCCCGTGGATTTCCTGATGCCTCAGTTCAAGGTTGTCTCATCCATCATCAGTCGCCATTTCCTGTCTTCGCCGGCGAGGATTCATCCATCAACATCAGGCCGGAGAGTTTTCAAGTGATGGTCGATATGGTGCTTCAGAACTCGAACCTTTTAGTCGTATTCAGAACCTTTTATTCGTATTTATTTCAATGACATTTAATTGCTATTAAATTAGACTTTAGATTTAAATGCGAAGTGCAGAGTCCCTCAAACAACAGAATACGTGGTAGACACATGACCTACAACTTAATCTTAGAGACGTTTAACTCAGAGGAGTTTCAACAACTAAAATATGTTTACTACAATAATGTCAACGCGTTTCAACAAATATAATATTTACAAGTATAACGATATACATTTTCAATGAGTAAAGTTAAATTCAGTTAAAATAAAATTATTTCGTCATCAAAACATACGTATTTTAAATATGCCACTCGCCACACGCATCAGTCCAAATAACCCTAACACTAATAGTTCAGTCGAATGTGACTGAACGACACACTTGGCCACACAAGTGCAAATTTACAATGATATGAAGAATATAGGTCAATATACAAAATTCTATTATTAGATTAAAAGAATACACCATGCAGGTAATTTAAAAAATAATAATATCCGCCGACCATATGTTTATAGAAACCCATTAAAATAACACTCAGACTTTCGTACTAAACTATTTCATTTTGATTTATAACCTGTACCTACACAAATATTGGACGTATCCAAGGTGCAGGGGGCTAAGCGAAGCGGAGGTAGCTGTTTTATCGGCACGCCTACTGCTCACCGATAAGAATGGAATAGTCGACAGAGGGCATCCGACAAATCGATTAGGGAATGAATTATCAATGAGACTGAAAGGACGTTTCCAGGAAGTGTCATGAAAGAGAACATATGGTGCGGGTGACTGTCTGAGAGTTGAATCATTTCACTGAATACTAATCACTGAGCAGGGCAACCTGCGGCTCCAAGAATAGTTGCTTCCTGTAAACTCGCACTCGCCGGTTACGTAATACGTTATCTTTTGTTTACATTAATTGCAATTTTAGTAATAGTTATAGTTATAATTAGTCTTTATTCTAAGTCCATACACAAGTTTTTAAATATTGACATTTAATTCACATACCTTTAATACTAGTATAAATAAACACAATGGTTGTACAATAGTTAATATAAAAGTTGTTACTAAATATCTTAATTTAATTAGATTTGATCTGCAAGCAAAAGTGATACTGTACTACAAGGTGAATATGATGTTTTTGAATAACTAGAAAATGAAATACAATTGTTTAATTTGGTTTTTATTTATGGATTATTTGGTTTATTACAATGATGTATGGAATGTATGGCGGCACAAATGCGTGCTCTTTTAACCGTATTTTTCAAAACATTCTCGCGCACTTGGCGTGTTATTTCAGCAATCTTATTTCGAATATTGTCCTGTAGCATCGGAATTATTGTTGGCTTATTGACATGGCATAAGACCTTTCCTTTCAAGTACTCCCGCAGAAAATAATCGAGAGCAGTCAAATCAGGTGATCGAGGAGGCCAGTCGATATCACCACTTTTTGATATTATGCGGCAAGAAATTTTCCAACATGTGACGATAGCGATCACCATTAATATTTAGATGAAATGTTTTAATGATTTTAACACGTTGTTGAGGCATTAAATAATCCATAATAAATTGTAATTAATTATTCTCTACGACTACCAAATACGAACTGACAAATATTTGTCAAATTAAAATGGTGACCAAACAAAATCGGCCTGGAACATAATATTCACCATGTACTTACGCAATAAATAACATAATTGCAGACGATGCAGATAACAGTATTCCGCGACAATGTAAGAAATTCAAAATATTCCATAACATAAAATTGATATCTAAATATAAATGGCGTAGATCGAGTATTTCATAAAATCTTTAACAAGGTTTAAACAACCATCATTAAGTCATGTTATACCATTTTATACCCACTTTTTCATGGCTCTCCAAGCTTCTGACGTTACCTTCGTTTATCATTTATCTATTTTATATATCATCTTCAGTCAATCCATTCTTACTGAGGATCGTGGCCCTCGTGTTCTTTTACAGCCCACAGAAGAGCTGCTTCAGTAGTGTCTTTGATCCGGTCGGTCCAACGCCTTCTTCCTTTCTGGCCTTCTATCTTTCAAGTCACCACCAGCTTCTCCAGGATATTGTCCTTTCATTGGGCAATGTGCCCGAAAAATTGGAAAATGCGTCCAAACAGGGCAGTTCGTATATAATCTATCTTGGATCATCAGTTATACTTCTTTTCAATACAGTAACAGTAACATACTAATTTTTAATTCAAATTAAATTATTCAACTAGAAAAATATACAGAAAAAATCTATTTAACGAAATACTATTTTAGTTACACACTATCGGGATTAGAACCTGAACCATTTCTTATTCGGGGAAATGCGTTATCCAATTTCGCCACATCAACTAAGTAGGTTTACAACAAATTTTGAAATTATATTCTATACCTTTTAAAAATGGATACATGTCTTATTCCTTTTTTAAAAGCAATCAACTTTATATTGATATTTATTTTTAATGAAATCACAATTTATTTGTAGATGCAAAGTTTTAGAACACGGTTTTTTGACAATTAAAACAAATAAGATAAACCACATCGAATTTTTTTTTATGGTATTCAAATGGAAATGAAATCTTACTGATAACAAATATAGATGAAATTTGGTGATAATCTATACGATCACTAGAGTAATTGATAAAGCAATCCACTGATAATATAAAGTTCTAGGTTTGAGTCCCGGTGAGATTTTTTTTTTTTTCTGTGTATTTTTCTAAATTTTCTAACCTTAGTATTTCTTGCCGTATATTATCAGAAACAAATAAATTTGCATTACAGAATACGAATCCAGTACTGCGATTACCACCATATTAGAAATTGAAAATTCACAGAGAACTGCGCGCTGTTCGCAGCTCGCACGTCCAGTATTCCTAGAACGAGTATATTAATGTCTGACTTCCCAATAACCTGTCAAAGCATCAGTCTTCATTATGGATTCTAGTCGCGGTGTAGGCCGCGCCCCCAACGTCCTGCTCCGCTTCCCGGAACGCGCACCCACCGCCCTGGAGACACCGCTACCCCCCTGAGTGACGTCAGAGGATATACTTTAATGTCACGTGTTTACCACCCGGAGCACAACCATTTTGATCAACGGTCGCGCATTTTATTGTTAAACCGTAGACGTAAAATACGTATATATATATATTAAACAATTTTTGTGAAAAAATGTAACAATTACCTATCTACAGTACAGCAGCATTACGGTGTCCCAATTTTCAAACTTCTGACAATAGAAATTGACTTGTTTGATATCTATTAAAAAAATGTACCTTCCGAACAAAAATGTTACATCCACCTATCCATCTAATTCTCTAACATAGTGTATGCGTTTTATTTGAAATTTCCCTAAGCGTGATATATAGAAGAACATTGAAAAATTATATTAAATGTTTGGTGGAAGAGTTGTACTTGTTTCAACTGAGATGGAAATGAAAAACGAATTAGAACTGTGCGTTATGATTTGGATACATTTTACGAAAAAGAGCCTGAAGGCTTATCGTGATCCGAAGAACTCCAGACACTGGGTCCAGAAGTAGCTCTCCGATGCAGTGGATGGACCGAGTGATCACGGGGCCTTGACACTTGCCAAGAATTTGATTCAATAAAGTTTAGGATTGTAGATACTTGCTCGTCACATCAATATTAATAATAATTAATTTTTTTCCAATTGAAAGCAAATTGTCTGTATTTCAACGGTGCCATACAACTCGCAATATATTTGTTTTCGTGTATACTATCTTTATAATTTTTTTATAGAGATGCGTACATAGTTTCAAATTATAATAATAGGATTTTCTGTGTGTAGTTTTCTGGGCTAATCTGCCGTGTATGTTTGACTTTCTGGCCGACGCTTTCCTATTTATAATAATAGGCTACGAAAATAGGGCTATCTCGGCGGTCTCCCAGCCCTTGGACCCCGATTACTTGATCACAAGCGCGAGCTACATTGTAATTTATCTGTGCCGCAGATGACTTCCGGTTTGGTCTGTTAATTAGCTGGCTGTGTGTTTTTGAAGTAAGATCCAAATGTCATCACGTACATTTATTCACATCTAAAGACGACAAATCTTTCTGTCAGAACTTGTGACATTCTTTAACAAATATTTTTACAAAATTAATCAATTTAAATTTCGATCAATTTTAGATTTTATACCGTATTAAAAATTAGATTCTATAAGAATGATATAATGAAATAATTGTTTTCAATTTATTGCCAGCATCGCCATCGTTTCTACCTGAACTGCATTTCATACTTGGAAAGATCGATCTACAAAAAACATGTAAATGTATTACTTGCCTTTGTTTTATTATTACCTACTATAAAATAAAATATAACTGTGTTTTGGAGATATGACGTTAAGGCAAAACAATAAGTCAAGGTAACGGATGAAAATCATAGAAAAAGGCCAAGGTTCTTCAAGAAATCGTGTTAATATCGATTGTTTTCAGATTTATGGGTATTTTACAAGTTCAGTTATTGTTAAAGGTCCTCTTTCCAGTTTGTAATAAAAAAACCGGTCAGTAATGAAACCATTTATTAAATAATAATAAAACCTCAAACTACAAAAACCTGCGAAAATAACATAAACGTATCCAGACTCGGACTGCTCTCGCGTCAATCAAGGACCATTTGGATATATTATTAAATATTTATTTAAATAATTAGAATATAATGCAATATGGAGTCCTGTCAAAATATACTAATTTCAGTAGCAGTAATATAAAACGTGTAACCTGAAGGCGTACATCATCAACAAAATATTAATGTTAGATTATATTACGTATATTTGGTATTACATTGTACACATTAATAAAATGCCGTTGTTGCGCGGTGACAGGCAGAATGAACAATAGATTTATTTAATAACTCACTGATCCGAAAATCCGTTTCTGGAAGAAAAATTTGTTAACGGATTTTTCTTATAGGACTCATTTTCATGCTCGTGCTCATACTCATTTGGCAGTACAAAGCGCTTTCTCAGTGCTCGCTTATTGAAACCAGTTAGCTCTATTTTCCATAACACGGGTAAGGACTTAGCTTGAAAAGAAATTAGAATAAAGATGGAGCATGTTTCAATATTGGCGTATCTATTTAAAATTAAAATTCAAAACAACTTTATCGACATCAATTGTAGGTGTGTTTGTGGTTAGTAAAATATACATTTTTTAGAATCACGTGTCTCGAACATGTTCCGCTTGATGCGATGGCCAAGAACAGTCAGTCCGACCCTGAATGTTTGCCGTAAAGCTCCCCTAGTAACGTGTCGGAACATACGTCATCCCGTCCCTCCACGACGATAGAAAAACCTGAAAATACTGCGTAAAAGACTATAATTTCACACATTGGGGGGGATTAATTTCAAGCAATAAATAACCTTGAAGTCGGGCTGTAATAAAACAGCAAAGAACACATTAAAACACAAACCCTTACGTCAAGTTTTTCCACCCGGTACAGATTGTATCTGTTGTGTAGCCGGGTTGCCAGGTAACCCTTATCAGATTTTGTAGGCACATAATTACCACCCCATTGCGGCTGATGGGGGAGGCGCTTAGCCGGCCATACCGCGGTCGGGCGCAAAGAAAGCTCAACTGTCGATAGTTTGATTTCAAAAGTTTAATATTGCAGCGTTCGAAATACGTTTCATTGAACGACACTCACGTAACGTATTACTATCGTGGCTGGCATATATATAATAGGCTGGCATTATGTTATATATAATGCGGGGTTCATTTATTATAATTAAACATACATTTATTTGAATATCAGTAATATATTAATCATATTTAATGAATATTACGTTTTTTCTAGTCATTTACATTTATTGAATACTATCAGCTGTTTTGTAGACTACAAAACACAATGTGTAAAACTGTATATCAGAAAATGACGAAACGTATACATTTTCCAAAGTCGGTTCAAATTTGATAGATTTTAAATATACTTTTTATTAAATATGTTCTAATTTAATTAGTATTTAAAAATATCACAGACTTATGTTCTGAATAATTACAACTTCACAATACGAATTTGTTTTAGTTAGGCAAAGAAAAGAAGTTAGGCAGTATATTTTCATATACGAACTCACGTACGTTCATAAATAAGTTATGCTTAAAACACTCGCATTCCAATATATGGTTTTTCTCCTCACGTCATGTCTCTGGTGGACATCATCGGTTCCTGTCGGCTCTAACACTCATTATCATTATTATTTTTATCTTTTCATACTTTCCTGAAATTTGACATACCTTAGCCTATCACTATAATGAGCATTTTTAAATCTTGCCGACTATATCGTAAAATGTATTTATTATTATTTACTAAAGAGTTCCAGAGCACTTTTATAATAAATATTATACACTGCAGTCAGTGCATTTACTAAACACAAAATATTTCAGACTCCTTTTGAGAAATTATAATATGCATTTTTGATTAATTTATATTATAAATATTTAATATTATGGCCTAGAAAGGTTAATATCCCCAGCGATGGGAATGTTTTGCTAGCTGACCGATTTCCTTATTAAGTCGTTTTGCTAATAAACGCACAACAAACCCTTTCCGGAACTCCAGCCGCAACCAGTGCCAGTTTTTCCAGTAGCAGCTTTTTCTTCTAGACTCTTCTCAGAACACATTCTCGATCTGTCACGGCTTTCACTAGAACCGCGACGGAACTGAGCTCCACGACAGCATTTTACAACACAGTCACGGAGTTCTTGCAATACGTCATTTGTACATTATACTAATATTTTTATTTCTACAAAGCTTGCTTGCAAAGACCCGCTTTTCAGAAAGCCCTCGAATAACTACGCGAAATGAAGTAAAACCAGGAATAACAGAGAAAACGAAAATAAAAAAATGAACACCATATTGATTGATAAAGTAATACGTCGTTTCGTTTTTCCAAGTAGCATGTAAAATGATTTCAAAATGTTTATAAAATAATAAAATAAATAGTAATCAAAACAAAATAGATAAATATTCGATATAGTAACGTAATAAATTCGCAAATAAAATGTGAGTGGTATAATTTAAAATTAATTGTTTATATGTTAAAATATATATATAGTATAATCCTTAATCCGCATTAGGCCGTACATACTAATATCATAGCAATTTGACATTAAGATTTAACTTTTTTTAAATGATTATTATTATGAAGTTGCAGTTTTCAATTTCGCAATACCAACCAATCAATATTAAATATTTTTTATGTACATCTTTCTAGTAGATTAATTTAATTTGTATTAAGATTTTGCTATACCGAAATATTATTATTGAATACATCATGATATATCAAGCTTATGTATACTGAGTTATTTATCTGGTGTCCCAATTTTCTTATACCGGCCCTGATGATAGGTAGGCAGGCTGAATTAATACTTAATTGATATTAAGGTAGGTCTAATACTAGGTTGTCTTGACCACCTACCGTCCGACTCGTTTTTTTTCTCAAACAGTATCACACGCGAACGAGATCTCAATCGGAAAAGGAAAATAGTTGGGATTTCTGAAAGTTAAATTTAAAAAAGCAATAAGAAAGCAGGAACTTTCTTTTTATTTAAATTCACGCGCAGGATCTCGCCAGATGCTCGTGAGGTCGCATGCTGTTGTGTCGGTTCTGCTTAACAATGTAATTGTGGCGGAATGAGGTGAGCGGCCGGGAGGGCCGTGATCACAGGGCGCCGCGACCCTCCGCCGTCCGGGCCAGCCGGCCAGCCAGCCAGCCAGCCAGCCAGCCAGCCAGCGTGCGTGCGCCATTATAGTTTCATTGAAGGCTCCACTTCTGTGGTACACGTAAACGCCTGGGAGCTGTGTAAGTGTCACACCCTGCGGTGTGCAAGAGGGATTTTTTTCCACGCTTCGCTTGTACCCACACTATTCTAAGCATAGTATTTATTTGCGCACCAAAATTATGCTAAGTTAGTGACTAAATAATTGACGGTAAATATTTATTTTATGCACACATAAAAGAAAATTCGAAAATACTTGGTCGTTAAATTTTGGTAAGTAGCACTAAAAAGAATACTTGAGAATTAAATAATGGACGCTTATCGTTAGTTTAATGGCTAAGTACCAAAAACAAAAGAAAAAGCCGTGTAGTTTACATACTTTATTAGGTTTTTGAACTAACCAAACCACATACGAACACATGCCTGTAACTGGAACAGATTTTTTTACGATCATTGATACGCTTTATTCGGTGACTATATTTTGATGTTCGATGTTAAGTTCGGTGGTAATATACAAATTATTATACAGAATGCCTTTTAGCTGCACATGCTATATTGTATAATATACTATGTGTAATGATTTTCATCTACTGGTGTCAGATTTGGTGCTCAAAAGGTATATTAAAGTGGTTTTAATTGTAGCGTTATTTTAATAAAGGGCCACTTTTATACATTAAAGAATGCAACCTAAAACTATTGTAAATGTAAAAAAATGCTTATGCCTTTCGATCTCTTTCACCCGTACATGTCAGCGATCGTCTTCTTTTTCGTTTGGCTGTAGGGCAAGACTTCAAATCCAGTTTGACGTCTCTGTCGAAACTTTGTGAAAGATTTTTAATGAAGACTTACTTCTTGACTTTTTTTTTTGAAGATGCGCCTGAAGTTGAAGAATTATACTATACGCTCCTATGAATGAAGCTCAGCTGCAACACCTTATAGCAAAGTTATAATTCGACTGTATTTTAAAGATAACACATTACTATTTGTATAGTTGTATTTTTTTCTGAACATAGTTCTGTAACATTTGTATACAAATTAGACAGCTAGAAAGTTGATTGTATCTCCCCAGAAATCCCAAAAAGCACTATAACTTTATTTTTGTTTGATTTGTATTTGCGTCCTTCTATTTCTGTCTCTACCTTAATTGACTATTTTTATTTGTTTCGTGTTCTATGAATTTCTTCTTAAAAGCACACAAATAATATGCTGCTAGTTTTATATTGATTGAAGATTGGAGTCTTGTTTTTGAATATTTTTTCAATTATTAAATGGTACTCTAACCGATTAATTATTATGTTGATTAATTTTATTGATAATTATGTCATTTGTATGGTCACATTTAGTACATGAGTAACGGAGAATGCCTTAATGAAAACGATAAGAATTCAGGATCTGTCGTACCAAAATTAAATCAGTCCGTGTACAGCTTTTTGCCCTCTGAATATAAATTTGATTGCTGTTTTTGGAATATATTACAGTTTATATTAACACCACAAAAGAAAAAAGGCATTTAAGGATCCGCATCATTTGACTTCTCCGAGTGGAACTCGATGACTTAGCTTCAGGGTATATTAGCTTATATTACGTGATGCATAAATTCATTCTTCTATTAATTCATTTCTTATCGTCACATGACGTCTATTCATTGGTTGAAAAGTTTCGTCAACACCAGGGAGTATAGAAGCTGGGAACTTTGGTAATGTTTAGAAGATGGATGACAAAGAGCTAGGCTTGTCTTTGAATGAATGATCGGTTAGGCTAGATTTGGTGATGATAATAATGATGTTGAGATTGAACAGCATATTAAAGTTGTCCCTTATTTTGATTGAAACCGAATAATGCCCATGGTTTACAAGCTAGAGATTTATATATTGTTATGTATATTATTATATATATTGTTTAATATATATGCTTATATATTGAACAAGTTAAGGAGCAAGTCGAAGATTCAAGCAGCTGAGACAAATTTCTCAAAGGAATAGTGGAAAGACGTGATAACACAATTGAAAGAATAAAGGATGAGGACGTAATCAATTCATTTTCACACAACTTCTATTGCTTGGAAGTGATTACAGCCCTGATCAAACTCCCGCCCGAAAGAGACCAGATAGCAAATTAATTCATTATGCAAAAATTATGCATTATTTATAAAATCTGCATTTAAACTGGTTTATACAAGTCTTTCTGCTCTTCTTAAATAATAAAATAAATTAAGATAAATATCGCGACTCGCAACTCAAGAGTCATGCTCGTCCATTATTATTTTTATTCCAATTGATGAAATATTTCAAATAATGGAACAAATTCTTCGTTTAAGTTTGATGGACGAGATTAGATAGGTGATCCGTGTCATGGAAATGATGCTTCCATTGGTAAATTTTTGTGGTATCTTTGAGAAGAAACTTGGAACTGAAAACGTGGGAACTCTACAAGGTAATTCAACATCGTCCGTCTGAATTTAAATGCTGATAACGAAAGATGTAAAGCAGACTGCGCAGTAAAAGAGAAAATAATTTTTTTGTCAAAATGCTGATTTCGTAATTCTTTTCGAGCTCCATTATATTCACGTCCGGTCCGTTGCCCGAGTTTCTATATTTTGTAGCGGTCCAATTTGGTTTTTTGACTTAAAGGTCAGCAATTATTATCAACTGCTGGTCCGTTTGAGGGCAATTTCTGTAATTGCTGTTCCCTTAGCGGTCGAGATGTGTACGAATCACGATCACGCGATCTGTCGGGGTTTGGGCCCGTGGAACTGTGAATGGGAATGGTGCAAGAAAAGGCATAATTTGGCAAACGGGTTGGCGGACTCTTGAAAAAGGCACAGAATTTAATAATAATTGTTTACAAAACAATATGAATCATGAATTATTACAGTTTACTTCAGTTTGTGATGAAAATATTGCACATCCATCAATCTTGGTTCACGGTCTTAGGTGATCAATTTATATTATTGTATCAGTCTGACAGTTGACGGGAGACAAGTGAGACGTAATATTAAATAGGTCAAAACTGCGCAAACTTATATCGCCTTTCTTTGTGGACTTCATAAAACTATGTTACTTCATTATCTGTACTATGTTGTTAATTAATAAAGTGTTTCAACCGGACCTATATTTGATTCGAGACACAATCAGCTTGCCTTGATTTATCAAAAAGTTACAATCCGTGTCGAGGTTCGTGACCTATTGAACGTCCTCCCATCTGCTTTTTGAGTCTTAATCGATTTTTGTGTATGGACCTATTCGAGCCAACTGCCGCTCAGCCGAACAAGTTCATGGGGTCAACAACTCCACGGGTCGTAGGGTAGGTTGTTAAATGTGTGTAATAAAATAGTTGATACTATCGTTCACATTCAAATCAATAATTTATACATAATATAATATAATCAATCGTTAATTCTTATAAGTCAGTACTGATAATAACTGAAACGCAATATAATGCATGACTTATATAATTGACTTATTAGCGATAGTCATTACATGATATTATCCTTCGTCCGTCGTAGAAATTTTGATTAAAAATTTCGTAAAAATGTTTAATAAATTCTTAAAACTGAATTATTTGTAAATCCTTAAAATAAATAAATAATTTAATATAGGTATAATGAAACAGTATCCAATAAAACGTGCATATTACATTCAATGTTCTTTCTTAAATCTTTTCCCATCCCTTAAAGGACATTTCGTTCATTTGCGTTTAAAAGCGGATACAGTAAGTTATTGATATAAATATTTAAAAAAAAAATAATTAGTGGAATTTAATAAGTTCATAATTAATTATCTAAACCTATTTTTTGTTTTCATTTCATATTTCCACAACATACAGACCTATTCATATATATTATCTCAATCACGATTATCCTATTGTTTAATTTTCGTTTTCCTAGAAAATATTATACAAAGAACAAAGAAATTACTTTTCACGTACGAGACATACAGTGTAAGCAATTTGTTTTATTGGTAACTATGTTTCGGATACGACGTATCTAACTTTCAAGCCAATAAAAAAATACGAAATCTTATCAACTGATTCAAAAATTTATTACGATTCCAATGAGCCACGATATTGAACCTTTATGGAAATTTGCTAGCAGCAGGACTGACCGTCGAACTCCGCATTAGGAGCAGCCCGTGTACCGTGTACCGCGTACCGTGTACCGTGTACCGTGTACCGTGTACCGTGTACCGTGTACCGTGTACCGCCGCCAGTTGCGTGCCGCCGATTATTCTACGTACATTTTTGATTCACAGTTTGCATTTTAATTTGCTGGATTTACGGCCCTCTCCGTGGCGAGGTTTATTGGGGTTTTACGGCCGGCCAGGCGAGGGGCGGCCGGCTCGCCTGCACGGGGTGGCGGGGTGCGGGCGGGGGGTGGTGGGGGGCGGGCGTAATCGGCCGAATTGGGTTGATATCACGGGGCGACGATTTGTTCCCCGATTTATTGCGGCGGCCATCTTGGCAATTTGGCGATATGGAAAGGAGTGCATACGTTATTTTGGAATGTAGGTACTAACAATATGAAGAAAAAAATTATATTAATAAATAAAAAATTTATATCGGTATAATTATATTTATTTTAATTTATGATTCTCGTAGTTCTATTATCGAAAAATATGAAATTATTCTTCATTTTTGCTGGAAATGGATTATTCAAAGACAAACTTATAACCCAAATAAATTGTTTTTTTTTACAATTTTGATAATAATTGATAACATTACAATATAAAAAAAAAATTATTCCAAATATATATTGTAATATATAAATAAGTACGCGTATACACATTTTGTTTTATAAGGCACTTTTTTAAACGTTAATATGCTATTATATTATACATATTTTCTCAATTTCATTTACTTTAAGAAAAATATTTCATTAAAATTCGGCTCTTTACACAAGCTATTTAACCAATAGATTCATTTAGCAGTCATCGCGACTGGCTACAGAACGAAGCAGCTCACACATTCTATTCATTTTTCTTCATGAAGAGTAAATTAGGATTTCAGATTAAGAATAAAACAAATGAATTTAAAATAAATTTGTATATAACCAATTAAGTTTTAGTATTTAAAACCAATCTGAACGTCTGCTTCTTCGTCCAAAAGTATCATAATATTGACTGATTTCGTTGAGTATCTAGCGATTCAATTTAAAAAAATCTATATTGTGTTAGTTCCTTGTATCCATCGATAAACATTAGTGTCAAGTGTCATAAGAATTGTGGGAAGCGAAGTCATTGTAACAAATAAAATAAAAAGTATTAAATACGATGTTAGACATGTTCGATTCTGTAATAAGGTAAGTTCCACCTACAATAATGCATCTCGTGGTAGTTTTAAAGCTGTGTAGTATTAAAGTGTGACTAAATAGTAGACCCAGTGATAAATGGTAGATCACCGGATAAGTTATCTTCTAATAGAGATAGGTGTCTTGCATTGGCGATATGTAGAACGTCTCGTGTCATTTTTTTGCGAATTGTCGATTTTTTCTGACTTGTAAGCAAATTGTTAATTTTAAACGAGTAATGCTGAGTGACAGATTAGAAATAATTGACTTTTTTTCATGGAAGAGAGTAATTTATTTTAACAAAAATACTTACTTTTAACTTGCAAGCAATGTATTATATAGATATTTAAAAATAATCACATGGTTCACTAAACGTTCTACGTGCAATGTGTATAGCGAGTGTTATTGAAATTTTTTTCACTCATGACAGGCATGATTTGCCATTGTCCAAAGATCTCCCCATGACTGGTGTTCTCATCAGTCTATATGTGTAGCAATATCTAGAAAATGAGTCAGTTTCCGGCTTTCTCCGCATAATTACCATTCACAACATATTGCAGTCGAAACACATAAATGAGAACATTTTGGTTTCACTCCAACCATAAAGATCCCCCTCTGTAATATGTACACAGGTACACCCTAGCCCTAGTATCCAAGAAAGGTGATAAGAATTGGCGTGATGACGTCAACGGTAGGCCTCGACGGAGGGTAGGAGGGAAGGAGGGAAGGAGGCTAGGCACCTGAATTAGGGGAGGAGTGGCTGTGAAAAATGCTTAACGCAACATCTAACTGCTTTATCCGGAAATAAAACTAAATAAATCCAAGTAGGATACACCAAGGTATAAGACTTGTTATACTCGCACCGGGCGCTACCGACAACAAGAAAATATATTGCGATTGTGACAGTGCTTAATGATGATGACGCCGTTTTAAATAGCGCTGTTTTCGTTAAGAGTTTCACCTCGAGGGCCATCACATAATGACATGTTGAAGTGAATCTTTACAGCTGTTGCGGACACTCGCTCGTCCTCCGCGATTCTTGCGCTTGAAGAATGTTGTGTACTGTTAATACCTAATCAATACATGTCCTTGCCGATACATGTACATGTACGCTTCTATCTTTATTATATAATACAATCTAATCTCTTTTCATATACGCATTAGAAAACAATCAAAATGAAAAGTATTATACATTATCGAATTAAATATTCATTTTACGGAAAATAAATAACATGCGTATGATATCATGTTCAGGTGTGTTGTGACATTATTAATGGTTGTTGAATCGATGTTGATGTTTTTATCGCTGTTCAGTTCTCAACATCAACATCGACTCCCTGGGCAAGAAGTAGCCGTCGCGGACAGATAATTAGTCATTCCAAATCATTACAAAATGATTGATTGTCCGAGCCATGGTCGATACTATATGTATTATTTGTAATATATTATGCATTGTTTATTCCAACGGACCTGTACCGTAATTGAACGTTGTAAATATATATTTTGAACACAAATTTTACTTTGTGTATTAAACTAACCAAACAACTAATATTGGTACTTCGTGAGCGAGCTCAGCGAGGCTCTCTGATTCTTCTATTGAGAACTGCTACAGTGAAGACTAGCTTTTTATTTTCTTATTATATATTAATATTAATCACCGCGGGGGGGAGTTTGACTCGAATTGGCTCTGAAGATGTAGTTCAAACTGGTGTATTTAATAAATAATTCATTCGCTGTAAGTTAATAAGTTAATTAATTACTCGTATTTATTATAAAAATTAATTACCACAACATATGCGTTAAATATTAAAAATAAAAAAATATATTTTTAATGAAAACACATTTTTGTAGTGAAGTTACAATTTCAGAACATAGTTTTGTAGTATTTTTTAAATCAAATCAAAAATTAATAAACTAGAAACGTTTAATTTTTTTTTTTTGGATAAATAGATTTTTTTCTAGTTGAGTAATTAAATTTGTATAATGCTAAAATATCATTAATTAAATGCTGTTTAAGCTATATTTACTGTCATCAAAAGCTCTTATATAAGTTGTTAGAAGCAATAGCAAAGCTACACACATGGAAACTGCACATATAGACAATTGCACGCATATATATCTGCACACATAGACAACTGCACATAAATTAATAGAATATTAGTTAATAATAGTTAATCTCACGATAGCTAACATTTCTTTACGATAGGTTGCGTTAAATTACAATATGTTAGATTAGGTTGGATGAAATCCACAACTTTTGAACTCACCGTCAAAATAAGTTAGGTTAGGTTAATACAAGTTAACAATATTATATTGCAAAGTAGAATATTGTTAATTTGATTTTTAAACAATGGTAAGGAAACAAAATATATATAAATGTCTGTGAACATTGTAAGCTATTAATTATTTATAATGCTTATACTGTAGACAAATACTACATTCCCATCAAATATTTGATGTAATATATGAATATATTAGAAGAGTTAGACTCGGCAGCATTGCTGCAGTGAGAATTAAAAGACAATATTAATATACAATTAACTACTTATATTGGTTTTGTTATTGCGAATAAAAATATATATATATATATTAATATCCGTTTTGTCTTCCAATTAGTCACTCGTATTCTAGATTAATTTATTGTTTAGTGGCAACACTAGCTTAAAATATAATCGGGGTCAAACGTCACGCATAAAACATTATGACTGTTGTATTAGCATAATTTATTGTTTGTTTCTTTATTTGTCGCTTCCGAACCAGTCATCAGCTACATTCTACGGCGAAATAACTAAAATAAGCCCAAAAAATCCAGAAAACGCTCTGCATAAGATTTTGAATAGTAAATTAAACATAAATTAAATTAAATTGATATCTTAAATAATATTTCGGTTTAAAAACAAAATTGTCCGTCAGCGTAAGACTTATCGTCGGTTCGGCTCCGTCGCAATATTCAGAACATTTTCGTATACATTCGCTTCACTTATGTAGATCAACAGCCTTAGGCGCAGATATTTTTGGATTTCTTTCAGCGGGGGTAGTTTCTGTAATAATACCGGCTGGCGTGACTGCGGGCCATTACGACCGCCCCCGACCCCCGAAAAAGGGGTTGGTACAGTAATGACACGGAAGGCATCGCTGCCGAGGCGGCTAAATTGAGAAATTGTTGTCATAAACTAAAAAATATTTAAATTGCCAAATTTTTTTAACCCACCTTAATACAATTTTGTGTTTCTTAATGTGTACTGGAAATGCCCGAAAGGACGTTTAGAAAATTATTTATGATTAAATATAAGATTTAGAAGAATATTTATGATTAAAGTGAATGGTGTTTAGATTGAAATTTACAGTCGGTACCCTCAGTAGGGTTCCGGCACCAATATTAGTATACAACAGTGAAACCGAGAACCAGCAAAAGAAGATAATAAACTGAATGCGTTGGAAATACGGTCACTTAGTCAGGTGTGTGACAATCGATCGAAGAGTCGATGATCGAACATATTAGGGACAAATTTAAAACCGAGGATTGCTACTGCTAGATATTGTGAGATAGGCGTGTATAACGCTCGAGTCGGAGCGACTGCCGCGACTCTTGGCGGCGGGGGCCAGGTTCTCGGGTCCAGATGTCGCCCGTATCGTCGACCAGCTGGTAGCGACGTTGATGACAGTGAATTTGAATCACTTAAATTTGGAATAAAATGGACTGGAAGTCCTGGCGCTACCTAGCGGGTTCTATTCAAAAGTTTGTTGCTTTCAATAGGAGAGCATAGATATGTCACTTAACAATCGTATGTTATTTAGATGTGATTTGGCGACTTCTGTATTGGTCAATCGGCTTGAGTCCTCTACCGGCAATATAATGTTTCAGCTTGAAGTCTTTCCGAGATATTTATCGAGATTTGTTTTAATTATCGCAGAACTATGTTTTGAAATATCGTAATCGGTATCTATAAATAAAAATTTAATTGAACTTTTTATTTAATTAGTCAATAATATGAACTGTAAAGTGTTTCGATGCTGCGTCTTGCACAAACGAGCGATTCGCCGTCACAGGAATCTCCCATTTCATAATTAACTCTCGTTAAAATAGACGCGATCATTAACCGGTATATTAGTATACAAACTATCGCAAAAAATACTCCCGCTCGTAGCTAACCAAATATTGACGAACCGGTTTGCCGAAGAAACGGTTCTCGGTCTCCGGTGCTGTTATCCGGCCGCGTGTGCAAACTTTATCAATTATATTAATTAATCGGTGCAGCTCGAGACGCCGTTCCGCTTAGCGGCCATTTTTTCACTGTTCATTTTTTGCAGCCAAACAAAGACAGGGCGTGCATTATTCACGCGGAAGGTGGGTGCGCCCGAAGTGTCATACAAATGGATCTTTGTGATTTTAACCAGCTAGGTATCGTCTCTGACGAGGTCACAGCGACCCCGACTAGGTGTTGTCCTTTACGAGGTCACAGCGACACCAGATAGGTGTTGTCTCTTACGAGGTCACAGCGACACTGATTTTACTTTATAGAACTTCAACTATAGATAGACTACATGAATATTTTTTTTTATGTGAAACTTGTGCGCTGTGACACCTTCGTAAAATATTAATTTTCCCTTCATACTTTGTTTATATTCTGGAAACCGTCCAAACGTTAGCATTCGCCTTGCTCATTCTACAAAAAATAGTTTACAACTCCATGATTATTCCTCATATAAACTACTGCGGCAGCATTTAATTTTTGGTTTATGAAGGAGAAATTTAACAATTATCAATACTGCAAAATAAAGCTTTGAGAATAAATGGATCAGTAAAAATAATATGCCAGCTCCTTAAAATCTGTTTTAAGACATTTAAACAGAAAATATATTTCAATTTTATCTATGGTGTTTATTTTTTAAATACTCACAAAAAATATTGGCTGAATTTATAAGAAACATTTGAATTAATCAACAATAGCACTAACATTATTCTATTAGAAGAGATATAATGAAGCTGCCATTCAGGAAGAAGGCTAAATCTCAGTCATCAGTGATGTACAGTGCGATGAAGATTTTCAATGAAATGCCAGATGATAAAAGAAAGGAGGCTAAATTATATATATAGTTTCAAAATTAAATTGATCAAATTTGTGTAAGATAAGTTACAGTAAAAAGGAAAATATTTATATTGTTTATATTAAAGGATATATGCATGTTCAATTTGAAGTTTTCACGGCCTCAGTATAGTGTTTCTTGGTTGTAACAATAATATTTCACATCACTGAATTACCAGAAACCAAATACTCAGTCGTAAACATCCTAATTATACAAAGTGAAGATTAGTGTTTTCACGTGTTCCACGATTGTTTCAGAGCGACACCGATAAGGCATCCTCTGAGGATGGGTAATGAGATTTATCCAAAACGTTGGGACGACAATGATTCTCCTCATGACAAACAGACGCGAAATAATCAAGAAATTCCATTCTAACACCCCTACAGTATTATACTAATTATTTGTGATTTGTATTTTATGTCAAAAGCTTGTTTAGTCATTACTAATCTGGATTTTATACCCATTAAGCTTCTGGCGTCGCGGCACAACATTCTCGCGCTACCAAAATTAATTCACAGTGACGAAAATGCATAACGTAGCTTATTATGTTATCAATTCTGTGTGTCCCGCGAGAACGTGTACTGTTCTCATGTTCAAATGAGAAGATTTTGAAAAATCGTTAAAAAAAAAGATAAAATGATTTTTTTTCGTACACGAATAACACAATAAATACTCTATTTTAAGAACATACTTTTCTTTATTTTTACAATTATAAATATCTAAATACGTTGTAGGCAGTATACAATTTCGTAGTGATGATAAAATCATTTAAACCATTATTTTGACTGTGATTGTATTCGATTGTAACGATGGTTGATAACTGATTAACGTAATTCTACGACCAATGGCTGCTACACTAGAAAGTAAGCCTCCGATAGTTAAATCTCAGTTACCAATCATCGACACAATCACAGTTACCATCATTACAATTTCGTCTCAATAAACAAGCCATATTTACAGTTTAACTAAGTTTATTAAAAGTTTATACCGATAACGGTAAGTATTACGTTGTATTTATTTGTCTAGCAGTAATACACTCGCCTAGTGATCGAGTAGTTAGGGGTTCAAGTCTCATTCCCGGAAGACCACCAAGTTAGTCATATTTTCGTAGCCCAATCACTTAGAAAGCTTATTTTTAAAACAGTAATATGTTTTTATCACAGCCCTATTTTTATTACATTTTTATAATATAGTAAAGTATCAAAGCAACCCAAATGTACGTGTGGAATAAAAATGAAGTTAAAAGCTACTGTAATTATTTCTGATAACGCGATATGTCGCGTATTTTAAATTTAATTTATTAAATAATTCTGATAAAAAAATGTTTCCGCCCGGGATCGAACCGGGGGCCTTCCGCGTGTCAGGCGGATGTGATAGCCATTACACCACCGAAACAGATACGTAACATACAAAAAAATTTATATGAATTTTGAAGACTAGAGTAGAATTTATAATTGTGAGAATTGTAAGAATATTGATGCGACAATTCTCTTTTTAAATATGTATCATGCGCCATCTTTTATACATATTTTATAGTGTTGTATTATGAACTTTGACCTGCTTAATACAAGTCCACGCTTCTTATTAATTTTTTTATTATCGTGAAAATATTATAAAATAATTTATATTACATTCCCATTAGTTAACGATTCAATCATTTATTTTGTTATGAATAATATTTAATTGTTTAGAAGCTCTGTACCGTTGAGATATAGTCGAGTGCCGATTTAACATTTTGGCAGTCGATTTGAAGACTTCAAATGCACGGAAGAAAGATGACGCGAAAGTCAATCAAGTGGCGGAAAGAGGGGGAGAACGGGAGAAGAGAGGGAGGAGGGGGGGAGCAGAGGGAGAGGGAATGTGTGTACAGGTAAATGTGAACCGGTGACCTTTGAGTGCGCCAGAAAGTTCCCGAAGCGAATCGACTGCGTGACCTTTCCAAAGGTGGAGGCACAAAAATATTGAATGAGGAACTCCGAACAGATAATACCAACTTTACTACAGACCTTTACGGGGACCCATAATACACATTATGCTAAATACACAGCTGTGACGAACCCGATACTGGGAGATCGCGAAGTTTCTATCGATTTAAAAAAAAATCTATTTATTAATAATGAAGCAGGAAAATAAAATGTTTAATTAATCAGGAAAATATTGTGAATCACCAGCTATAAAGTGGCAAGGCAGAAAAGTGCATGTTGCTGGCATATAATCTATATATTAACAGTGCCTGTTTCTGGCATATATTCTATATATTAACAGTGCTTGTTACTGGCATATATTCTATATATTAACAGTGCTTGTTGCTGGCATATAATCTATATACTAACAATTAACATTAAATAATTAGTCATTAATTGTCATGGCAGTTAGTTTGCAGTGCAACTGTTCCAATAGCTAAAATGTTGTATTACACACACATTGAATTGTTCTGTCACTATTATTTTGAGAGGTGATGTCCCTCTCGTAATCAATTTTAAATGATAGTTGATGAGTTATCGTTACTTAATGATGAGCAGCACCTCTCGAAACTAAACTAAACTACAGACAAAATCATTCACCTTTTATTTTATTTCTTAATACGTTGAACACTACCACATGCCATGAAGCCCAATCACTGTAGTGAAACACATTACAAAACACCCTGGCTTGAGAAAAATACAAATATGTTGTGTCCTTACCGGGAATCGACTACAAAGCTTAGTTTATTGGAAAATTAAATAATAAATAAATAAAACAAATCATAGAAAATACATAACTTATTACTTTTTAAATGTGCGCGCTGTGTGGAAAAATGATATATTATTAACAAAATAGAAGGGAATTAGATTTAATTGTTGAGAAAACGATGGTAAATAAAATATGTGTCAAGTTTTGAAGGTTTGAAGGTGACCGATCCGATCCGTCGTAGCAGAAGCGCGCGGCATTCTACCAACCCGCGCGAAGAATCAGCGCGATGACAAGTTTGCTTTGAATTAATCTTACAACAAAACATAATCACAGGGATACATGATTTAAGTTAAAACTAATTTCGTAAGATTTACCTAAGGTCCATAGTCGATTGCTCACTTACTGACACATTGTACATTTTCAGGCTAGGTCTTCATCATTATTTTGTACATGTATTTACGAGATTGGTTTGTCTTCAGGGCAAGATTCGTAGTAGCCCTTTTGTGTGGCCGCGCTCCACTCAAATTTGACCCGGTGACCTGTATGTGGATAAGTGACACAACAGTGTACTGATGAATCTGCGAGATGCGAGCCATTGTAGACAATTGTAGACATTGTAGACATTGTACCCGCCCAGGTAGAGATTGTTTTTAATTTTTGTAAAACAATAGATACAGGGTATTTTTCAATGAAAGACTAGAAATATATTTAATTATGTGGTTTAATTACGCAGGCAAGATATAAATGCAAATTTTTGGTAAAAAAAAGTACAAAAATTTTGGTAAAGAAGTATTTTAACAAAATGCGTTTCGACAATATTTGAATGATGATTTATTGTAATATTTGCTTTTATTTTAGTGAAAAAGTAAATATTGGAATAAAACCAGTTTTATCCCATTTATTAATACGTTGTTACGTGAATCATCGTAACATATAAATTGGGTAAAAAAATCTTTTGCTCGTATGGAATTAAATACTAAATTACGGGTTTAGAGTTTCATTAGTAATCCTTTTAGAACTAAGCCAAACATAGTAGATTAATTCACCAAGGAAATAATTATTATTCAGATTCCTTACATAATATATTAAACGAGTGATGGGTAATGAACTGTCTATTATAAAATGAATATAATATAATGACTTAGTACTCAGTTTTTTGAAAATAGCTTACCTCTTCTAGTATTTAGGTCGAAAATGTTCTACGCTGTATGTGCAAAATCTTAACATTTTTAGAAAGAATAAAAGTGTACCAAAAAAAATGATTGACTATCAAATACAGATTTTTAAAAGATATAATTACGATATTATCCATTTTAGTCGTATATTTTTATAAAAAAATTCAATTGTCTCCATAATAGTACAGAATTTTCACATAACCTGAATAGTTTCAGGTTCAGAAATCACAAAATATTCTGTATTAGGTCTGATTTTAATTTATAATTTAAACGATTTTCCGATTTGAGTAATAACCGATATAGTGATTTATTTTAGGATTATAATTTGCAAAACTATTTATTTGAAATTTCTCACCATTGAGATGATTGCTATTAATTAAGAGAATGTTGTTAATTGAGAGTAAAACACAATTTGAACGGCAGTAGCGAGGCATACTTCCACCGCTGCCACTAAACTTGTCACCGCATCATAAATCTACGTCGCAATTTTGATTGATACGAAGCATCGGACTTATCTCCAGAGCGGAGATGCAATGTATCCCGTTACTACTTTTTTGTGACTTGATACAAACAACTTCTTTTACTTAAGCCAGGGTTGTCTAATGTAATTCGATTTACATAATCGAACTAAACATTATTTGTTTATTTACCGTGTAATTTATGTCGCGAGATTTTGATTTGTTCCGTTATTTTTTTAAACTTTAATGAAACTTTTCCTTAATTTTTGTTGTTAATTTACAATTTTCAATGCTTAATTTTATCATTATCTGGTATATTTTTCATGGATCTCATGCATCCATAAATGTTATTGTTTTAATGAAGTTATTTTCGTAAACAATTAAGCATTCATCAACAATATCAAAACAAAATACGCAGATATCTGAATCGTCAAAAAGATCCATTATTAATATTATTTTCAAAGTGTTGTATTGGGCGTTTGATATTTGCAATTTTTATAAAGTGGTCAAAAGAATGATGCGAATATATGTAAAATCTTTTATTTTTGTTTCCATGGTTCCGTGATATTAATGCAAAGTACTGACATTTGTGTATGGATTTAATATATAGATTAGTTAATTGCTTATAAATGGGCTGCGCCAACTATTATATTATTCATATATGCAGCCCGCTGAACACTATTTTTATAAATATGAAAGATTTTTTTATAAAAACATTGCGTGTTTTATGTCGAAGATGCCAAGCAAATACTGTAATAAATAAATAAATAAAATAAGAACATTTTAGCATGAACTATATATATTCAATTCGAAATGAATATATTGTCAAATGGCAGCCCTGACAAAGAATTAGTATAATTTGTATAAAAGCTACCTACACTTTATCTAATGGATGGCACTTAGCACTCTATGTTTTACTGCTGTATTGTCTAGCTTCCGGATATTAAGAATATATTAAGATGTACAGTTTTGATCGTTAAAATAATCTTCTCAAAAACCTTTTCATCGTAAAAGTGCCTTACTTTGATGTTATAAAAACCATTACAATGTTATAAGAAATTAGCTAAATTAGAAAAACGAAGATCATTTATAAAGCAATTTAGGTGAAGTATTAAGTAATGGTGTGTATAATGATAAAGGTAATATCGCTTCTTGCTCGAGACCTCCGCCCTCCAACGGGGAGATAAGTAACCGCACTTTGGGTGGATAATCAAATAAATTAATATTAAATAAAATAAAAAACTACAATGTTATTCTCATATTTTATTTATACAAAATGGAGTTTAATGGTGCGGATTTTACGTTTTATAAACAAGATTGTCTAAATTCTCTCAAGACACTCTTGCAATCGGACTCTTCAATTTGCAAACACGCGAGAGCAAAGCGTCGGTTCAATAGCAGCAACTTCACGGCGGATATTTTCTTGTAGGGCCTGAATTGTTCGAGGATTGTTGCTGTAAACTCTCGACTTAAGGTATCCCCACAAAATAGTCGCACGGTGTAAGGTCTGGTGACCGAGATGCCCGGGGTATGTCTCCGTACTTGTTGATTAATTTATTGGGAAAAATTCCCCTCAGCTTCTCCATTGAAACTCTAGCTGTGTGTGGAGTGGCCCCGTCTTGCTGAAATTGTGATCTGCTGTTGAACTCGGGAAACAGCTGTAGTTGCTTTACCAAAAATCGATCAATCGGCAATACACGTCAGCAGTGACTGTCTCTCGCTGGTTTAAAAATAAGGGCTAATTATCCCTCGGGCAGAAATAGCACAACACACTATCGTTTTTGGACAATGCAGACGTTTTTGATGGCGTTCCCTCGGGTTGTCGGGGCACTAGTATCTCATGTTCTGTTTATTAACATAGCCATCGATATGAAAATGTGCTTCGTTAGTAAACAATATGTTTCCAAGCATTCGTGCTGTTCCAAAACGTTCCAGCGTCGTTCTTGCTAAGGTTTCACGTAAAAATAGTTATTTTCGTTGAGAAACTGCACGATTCGCAGTTTAAATGGGTGAAACTGTAGATTCTTTTTCAAAATAACGTGCACTGTTGATTTTTTTATTCCAGTACAGGCTGCAATCTTCCTTATCGATTTACATGGATTGCGCATAATTTCGCGTCGAACTTGAGCCACATGTTCTGGCGTCACTGCTGACGTTGATGGTCCCTTCTTGTCTGAACTTTTGAACCCAACACCAGATACGTTGCGTGCTCAACCCATCACTTACTATAGTATATCACTTAATATTAAAGTGTCACCGAGAATCACCGCTCTTTAAATATTGCTCAATCGCGAACGCGCGATGCGCTCCCGACCAGTGACTCATTGCGACTGGCAAATAAGCAAATCACACGCGTCGAATAATAACCATCTCACTTAACTCACCCTGATGGTTTACGAGCATTTCCGCTGGACACCCTATATAAGTAGGAAAGTTCTTGGAAGAAAACAGCGGAAAACTGACATTGTGGTTCTGCAGTCAGTACACAGACATAACTTAACAAGATACTACCAACCTAACGATCTTTTCATAAACAATAACATTCGTCATCGATAATGTCAGGTCTTGCAAATCTATTACATAAAATCTGAAGCATTAAACATGTTATTAGGAAACATTTTAACGTGCGTCTAAACATTTGACGTTTAGAATTTTTTTTAAACATTTTATTTACGAGTCGACAATACCATGGTCTAGTCTCCATACATCAGGTCAGCGAGGATGCTTATCTATTATTCTATCATTTCACCAATAAATATAAAATGAATTAACAATATTACATTATTTTATTCTGAAATTGTTGTATAATTTTATTATTACGTGAATTTTTTTACAAGACTTATAAAATATAAATAAATAAAAAGTTCACACATATATATAAATTTAAACAAAATATAAATACTACATATATAAATACTTCAGTCACCACCATTAATATATCTGTAGCTATTCTGTAGGCGTTGCCATTCTCTGGACAGGGAACCAGCTTTCCACGAGAGCGCCGCTTGCACCAGAATGTTGGTACTGAGCTCCTACCGCAGCTTTACGCCCGCAACTCGATGTCTCAGAAACGGAACGAATCCATGTATACGACCTTCGGTAAACATTGTAGATGCGCTGCAATAACGCGCCAATCCGAACAGTATTCTGTACGAGTTGTTGTACTGAATTCGGAGACGATTATACGTCACTTGCTTATAAGAACGATTTAAACAGGATCCTCTTCAACTCCCTAACAATTTCCCTAGTAATAATGTAAATATTTTGCAAAAATGGAAATAAACTCATACAGGTACACTTTCACAAAAATACAACCGTGCTAATTACAACCTCTAGTGACAAAACCCATCGTTTATTCAGTATCAATATTAGCAGCATAACCTAAGTTCATGTCTAGTGAAATACACTGGATTCCGATACTGATATATCGTGCTTTTAACACATGATCTAATAATGATTAAAAGCCTAGTGCCGAGGGTAATTGGTTCTGGTTCTCCGTGGAGCCGGCGATACAGAACGCTCCATAATTATGTACGTACACATGTTGCCCTCCTGAGATGCGTCAGTTTAACCAGCTTATTTGCAGTTGATCGGGCAGACCTCAGACTTGCCTTTACCGCACACAGACCTCCGTGATACTTTTCGGTACCACCCTACGTAAGGGCGTGACGATTATCAATAAAGAAATGATTATAGGATTCTCGCGAAGTTGTTAAACTATTTGCACCCTTTCTTTTAACAATTATTGGAGAATCTTAAAAACTTGAGTTGGCGTAATACTTATCGGATATAAAAAGATTTGTTGTTACCTATCTAACATTAGTCAGACTAGACTCGCGGTACAGAACCGACTCTCGGAGCATCAGAAAAGAAAACCGATGATTTAAAGATGTGGTGTTGGAGTTATATATATGGTATATGCTAATTTATAAGAGCCTGCAGATAACCATAGTCTATCCACTATATTCTTTTGGGTTTATCCATATTGCGCGCATATTGAGTTCATCCATATTGACAGTTTGGAGAGACTTGTGGTTCTTGGAGAAGTTGAGGAGTTAAAAAGAAGATGATCGCCGAGACGATGGTGCAACCGTCTGTTGCAGTCAAAGCGTGCTGTCCAGGATGGAGAATGTCTGCGGGCCTTAGTTAATAACGAGGGACCGACTGCATAAAAGAAGTGTATTTATCGTCGTGTAATGTAAATCTCTGAGCTGTTTTTTTTAAAATATTTTTTGTAGATTTTTTTTTTAAGTATCTTTCGTTAAATCCAAAGCTGTGGCAGGGCCGCGAAGGGCATCGAACCCTGGAATAAGTCATTTAGATGTTAGCTTCATGTATGAGTACACAAGTACTCGTGGGAGTAGGACGAGGTTGAACGTATAATTTCTTGGATAATTCATATTTTTACAGCGCATGTGTATGAAACGCACAGAGCTAACGATGTTTTCAACCATCAAATCTTTTAAAATGCAATAAATAATGCTTTGAGAGTGCACGTGTACTCGTAATCTGTCTGCTTTGACCGATTTTTGTATATTCTGTATTCTTGCACGGAGAGTACACAAATATAAAAGGTGTTGTTTTTTAGGTTAAACTTTTTTGCCAGTACCCGCGCATAATATTATCACACGATCAAACTCGTTCGTGAGACGACAAAGCGCCGCGGAAGTCGTTATGTCGTCCCCCGTTGGCTCTGGTCCGAGCCTTGTATCAGTCAGCTAGACCCTTGATACGTTAGCGCCTGCAGTGCCGTACCTCGAGTTTAAGCTGACCAATTAAAAACTCAAACGGAGTTTTTTGCAGTGGCGCAACTATGCCAATGCATCCGATGCGGTGCATCGGGGCCCACGTTAGATGTTTGCACCCTGCAATCCATTTGAAAACATTATTTTTCGAGTACCTATACCTTTTCCAGCGTTAATAGTAATGCACACTAGAAATGGAATTATAAAATTTAAAAAGTAGTTTCTCACGTGTATTTCAAAACTACGTTTAAACATTATCGATGTATATATAGTAGTATCCGGCTGATATGTCGGGCTAGAGATCAAACCATCACCTTGAAGTGAAGTATTTTGTCAATTACGAGTGCAAATACATGCCAAAGTGTGAATATTATATTAGACAAGAAACTCATTTTGTTCTTACTATTTAATGGATAAACCGCGCAGTACTAATATTCGTATATCTTAAATAGCTACAATACTTATTTTGGAGGTCCTTTTTTTATTTTGGGGCCCAGTTTTTGTAGTTGTAGTACGCCACTGGTTCTGGGTCACGATGGAGATAAAATAGCTTTTCTAATTGCTACGGATTGATTAACAAGATCGGTTAATATTCCATGACGCTACGTCCGATGATGTTGCGACAACGTCGTTGATAATTAAAAGATGTTGCACAAAATCTATGCGTTGTGTAATATGTTGTAATGTGCCGAGTACACGGTACCCCGGTTGACATCGTCAGTGTGGAGTATGGCTAGCAGTACATTCAGTATTCACGGTGTGGTCATCGCGCCATCGCCCGGCGCATCATGCGGGAGCTTTGACCTCTCGGTCGAGGTTGCCGAAGGCCCGGGCCCGGCTATTTCTAGATGGCTATTTTTTCACATCCTCGGAATGATACCTGTCCGTTGTTATTACGCGGTGATAATCTCAACAAGATGCATCCGAGTGCGTCTCGTCTTGAATGCTGTAGCAGCGAGGGTGGTGGTTTGTAAAGTGGTCTAAAATCTAAATAATTTTTACTCGTATTATATAACCGACACAACATATTGTTGATATCTAAATATTATAGGTATCATAAACTAGGTGTAATTTGTGCTTGAAATATACAATTAACTTACAATATCTTCGTATTTATCAATGGCTTAACAAAATATAACAAAACACATTTTTTCTTTTAAAAAAAAAGCCGCTTTAGTGTCTACACATATATAACAACTGTTTTATATATTTCAGTCTACTCGCGAACCTCCAATAAAACGTTCAGAAATTATTTTAGTCTACTCACGAACCTCAAAAAAAAAGTTCAGAAATTATTTCAGTCTACTCGCGAACCTCCAATAAAAAGTTCAGAAATTATTTCAGTCTACTCGCGAACCCAATAAAACGTTCAGAAATTATTTCAGTTTACTCGCGAACCTCCAATAAAAAGTTCAGAAATTATTTTATCAAATTCCATTTCAAACGCGCTCAGATAAAACACATTTTTACTATCTTTTTTTAAAATATATTAATTCATTTAACAATTAATATATGCAAAAATTGACACGACAGCCTACTGGGAGCGTAGCTAAGACAGTATCGGCTACCGTGTGATAAGTACCGAGATCGATACTCGGTGGCTACAAAAATCTATTTGAAATAAATGTGAAAATAGGACACGGTAAATTGATACTAAAAATGTTGCGAAATTTTTTAACATAGTTTTCGTGACAAATTTGAGTATGTTAAAAATAGAGATGTATACGCGGAAAATATCAAATTAATAATTTTGAAAATTACGACCTGCTATGTGCAGTTGATCCCGTGAGATAAGAATTGAATTCCCATGACCAGCAATTAGGTATTACCGCTAAAGTAAACAACAAAACCTAATACGATCTGTGTTGTGGTCCTATTAGACACTTATATGAAACAGTATGGAGCATAAATGAAACTATTTCAATTGACAGTTTAGTCTGGCTCGTGTCATTAACTTTGCACCATAACTCAATACAATCGATCTCGATGCTAGTGTCGTTCATCTATTGCGGAAAAACGAAAACCAGAAACGCTCACATAAATTCACGACTGCGTAGCGTTTTATGGGCCATTATGCCGTGCATGTCTGACCTCTTCGGCCAACGTTTACGACAACGCATTAGTGACAAAACAGATGAGTCATACAGCCCAGAAAATCCGTCGCAGAACAAAGCCACCCATGATTGTATCATAATATAACATATTGTAGATATTGTAGACACGAATTTGACGAGATTGTCGATTAATTCGCCGGGAGGCGCTACTCAATATAGCAGATGACAGTAGCACCGAATGCGTTAGCCCCAAGATAAGTAAATGTATCTTTAGTCATAACAGAATATTAATACATGTATACAATAATGTGTCCAAAATTTAATAAAAATGAATTGATAATTCTGGCGTCTGCTATCAGTTTACTCAAAGGTATTTGAGATTCTGTAAAAATAAGGTAGATGTCTCTGTCAAATGATGGAACGATTAAATGTATTAATATCAAAAAGGTAACATATAGGGTCGAAAATTGTCGCTAAAAATATTGTCGCTGTAGCTTAGTTGGATAATGCACCTTCCCAGGTTAGGAAAGAGATCCAGGTTCGAATCCCAGTGGCGCAACAACAATATTTTTCGATAAAATTGATTTTATATGTATGTCTTTATAATTAATATATTTAATTCATATTTAGAATATTAATAAATTATGCAATGTCGTACAACTATAAAAATAAGACAAATCAATCCCTTTCCTAAAAGCTTGTAGAATAGTCGTACAATTGTTAAAATAGTACATTTTTAAAATTCTTTTTTCGATAGAGATAAGCGGTAATGACCGCTTTTGAGTAAGTGAGGTTAAGGACCCACGTGGAGTCAGCAACGGTACTCGCAGTCTCCCCTGAGCGAGCAGACAATGCCCCTCGACGGATCGCATAAATCATATGACGCGTGCTCTGCTCTGCGTATCCACACACGGCTATACTATGAGCATGCTCGTGTCTCGTGTCTCGTGTCTCGTGTTAGCGTGCGCGTACCTACACGTACGCGAGTGTATACATATAATATATCTTATGAACGTTTATATACACGGGCGATCCGCGATCGTGAATACTAAATACATACGTATGTACATTATATGGAATTGTATTTTTTGATGGTGCGGGCGGCTTCGCCGCTGCGACAACGTTTCGTTCTGCACTTCTGTGGCTTCGCCTCGCGCTTTTTTGTGAAATATTTATATGTCACAGATAACCCAGATGGGTTTAGAGAGAATGTAATCAGGTAAATACTAGTGGAGATCTTGAAATACCTGGTTTGATCAATTATAATAAATTGTAATTAACTGACTAGCTTAAAATAAAAATTTGCGGCACTCTATCATCTTTGCCTTATATAAGTATATGTATATGTAAATATGTGAATTTTATAAAAATAATATTACGCCCCCTTCATTGCGTCCGTGCGTCTTGTGACATACATGTCCGAAGTATTTCTTGTAAAATTGCTGTTTTTTCTGTGGGATTAGTACCGTCAGCACCTCATCTCTAATGCGTATATTTCTCTGCGCTCTTGTTGTCTCCGTGTCAATCTCTTAAACCCATACAGAAATATTGAGAAGACGAGTGGGATCGTTAGCGGACCTGATGATGTTTCTGTCTTGCTAAATTATCTCCAGTTTGTTCATTGCTGATTGGGTGATATCATTCCTCTTTTTAACATACTTATAATAAAATTAAAACACATAAAAATAATTGTAAACGTCTTTAAATATAAACGATTCGCTGGGAGCTCTCATCACCGATATATTTCCGATAAATAAGACATGTAAATTAACAGTAATTAATTGTGCATAAATCAGTTCAATTCTTTCATATAAAAAAGGTGATTACTTTCCGACAGAAGTGGTTCCCAGCCATTTCATTTTTAACAATAAGTGAGTGCTGAAGTAAATCGAGTTATTTTACGAAATATCGTGATAATTGAATGTTATTTCCATCCAGGTCAGATTATTAACATCGCAGAAATAACGGCCGGCAATATCAGAAAGTCAATCGGATCTCGGTGACAGAAAATATTTATTTCACGCTTTTATATCCCGTTTATCCGACCGCGGGGTATTTTCACATTCATAAAAATCAATTTCCACCAAAATAGCTTCAACGTCAACGTGTTACTTAATCTGTTTTAAGAGAAGTCTCATATTGACGATAATTTGAGATAATCATCGCATGCAGTTCCAGCTGTGGTCATTACTTTATCTTTATTGAATAAAATCGGCAAATAATTATGGTGTAGTAAGTATTATATTATAAAATATGAGTAAACTTTGTACAAATTAGTGTTTTAATGATAAGGACTTAAAGTAAGAGGATTAACGCATTTGCCATGTGAAATTACGCTGCACGCTCAGGATTCCATTTATTCCATTCTAAAACATCTTGGTATTCAGAACTAATTATCAGACAAATGACTATGTCATAATAAAAACTTCGTTGGCAAGGTCCACAGAGCAAATTATGGCCGCCCGAGATCATGACGAATGGACAAAACTGGTGTGTGGTCAGTGATGAGGGAGATGCAATCCTCAAAAATAATAAAATGATTAAAGAAGGAGAACATATTCTTATTGTGAAGTTGTAATTAATCAGAACAGACGGTCTGTGATATTTTATATACTAATTAAATGTATTTATTAGAAGGATATACATTTAAAATCAATTTTATCGAAAAATATTGTTGCTACCGGGATTCGAACCTGAATCTTTTCCAATCCGGGGAACGTGCATTATCCAAATATACTATAGGTTTCAACACAGTGGATTGACGAGAAATTTTCGAACCTATATGTTATATTTTTCAAATGAATACATCTATCATTCCATTATTTGAAAGCCTTCTACTTTGTTTTTACGGAATCTCAAATATACACGTATATACATTTAATTTATATTTAGAAAAATAATAGATACATAATAAAATAAATAAATCAATGTTTATTTACAAATAGGTATGCTGAAGATTTTTTATAAATGGAATATTAGCTACTAGCTGTTAAACCCACCATTGCACGGGTATAATATTTTAATTTTTAGAACCCTTGAAACCATTTAATAATTAACTTTCCCTCAGAAATATTCCCTCTCACTCCGCACCGACCCGAATTACAGTCATCCATCCTGATAAGCTTATATTATCTGCTGTGAAAATATACCTCTATTAAGACCTTTACTGTACCCTTTAAACCTTTAATTTTGCCAGGTATTACGTGTTTACATATAGCTAGATTTATAGACATTCCAAAATATATACATCCCATTATGAACAGACCGGCAAATAATAAATAAAATATCTGTTTAACTGTAAACTCGACGTTCCTACAAAGCGCGAGACCGTTTTGAAATAAACTATTGGGTAACAATGCATCACATGTGTAACATCACGTGATAGCGCACGAGAAATGGCTGAAATTTCTACATTATATCAAATTAATAAATGATTGTTAGGCTGATACGATCCGCTCGCCGCCCGCGCGGCTGTGGCCCGAAATTTATCAGGATTGAAAAAAGGCCATAGTCCATAGGTCATTCTGTCTCCTAAATAATATAATGAATTGCGTCCATCGCGGAGATATATCACCATCTCATATGGCTCTTGCAAAATACCACGCGAATGTTCTGACCGCTGCAATATTCATGATTAGAAAGTAAGTTAGGGCATAATGAGGTAGTGGAGCATGTGAGAAATGAGCTTTTGTAGTACGTTAAAAAATGAAAAAAAAATCCAGATTAAAATGCTTTCTGAATTTTTAAAAAATGTGCAATACTTTCGGAGATATTGGCATTCAATGTTGGGCTTGTTGAAAAACGCTTGGAATATCATTATCCACCATGTGACGTCACATCTCTCGTACGTACCGGCCTGTACTAGGAATATTAGTACGAAGTGTCGAGTACCGATTTATCGACTCGGAAGATGTGACGTTACACGATAAAACTGTATAAACCGATCATTTTTAAAACACGCAACTTTAAACATCTGTAACTCTGCCATATTTCAAGATATCGACAAAAATTCTAATTAATTTATCTAAAATGGAATATTTTATTTAAGTACCTACATACATACCACTAGTATGTAGTGTTTTAATTCTAGTAGATTGATTTTTAATCTTGTATACGAGAATATGTTCCGAAGAGAAAACTATTTAAGCATATTTTCTGTTAAACATTTATATCCAAGGATAGTTATATAAATAGAATCATAATAAAATAAAACATATGTATTCTTAAAAAACGCAAAAACATTAATAATTAGTATCTTAAATAGGCCATTATGTATTATTGGCCATTAATAGAACAATAAATGAGTTGGACGTATTCTCCAATTCATTACTAAGCTAAAAATAACTTTTACAAGACACAATTTTTCATGAAATTATGTTTGTATAAGTTGGTGCTAAATATTGGTTTATAATTATTTTAATTTAACTATTTTATTATGTATTATATTATGCTTTCTCACATCTCAACATCTCACTTTTATATATATTACAATGTATTTCATTGTCCATGCGTAATTCATACCCACTGTAGTATCTGCAGTAGTAGAGATGAGCTCAAAATCACGAACCGTGAGTCAATCACTGTTTGAGTCACACTCACTATCAGTGATTGAATATCTGGGAATATCGTGATTCATGATTCATTTTTATTTTTTTATTTATATTTGGTTGTGAACCGTGATTTGGCGCATGTGCATATGTAACGAAAATATTCATGAAGGAATGACATTATAATTCGTGATAAGCGATATCTAGTAGATTCTGCCAAAACGTTTTACGCCTTTGACCCGAAATCCTGAGAATTTGACCCGAAAAATAAACTCACATTTTTTAAAGGGTTTTCATTCTCTTTGTGATGATATTAAATTAGATATATATTTATTATATATGTTAGAGTATGTTTTTTACGCAAATGAAGTTTGAATAATATAAGTAAATACGCTGATAATTATGTTCTTTTTATTTGTTCATGTATTTCGTGTATTGTGATATCGTGCGGCGCATGCGTATTAGTAATAAAACTGCGATCAGTCACAGTTTTCAATTACTGATATTATCGAATATCAATCACAATCACACCAGTGAGTCAAGAGTAACATTTTTTCTCATCACTAATCTGTAGGTATCCTCTTCATCTTCGATGGGTAGTCACCAGTGGCGTACATTAGGCGTGGATTTTGGTTATGCTGCTAATATCAGTATTGTAAAAGTATAATAGGCTGTATTGTCACTAAAGATTGCATTTATAAGAAAAAAATACAATCAGAAACATTTTTTTGTGAAAAAGTATTCCTACGTGAGTAATGGAGTTTGTAGTATTTATGACATAAAATAATACTGCGTTTAAAGTGTTTTGGAACACATACATTAAAATATATACTGTGACGTTTTGCAACACGTCTGCTCTAACGAAGACGTGTATTCAGAACAGCGCGCGGCGCGAGCTTTCAGTTTATCTAGTATACGTTTGGGACAGATTTTGCGAAAAATTATGCGCAGCTAAATTCTCTAAATTCTTTCGTTAGATCAATAAGAGAACTTTGAATTATTTGCGCGTGAACCCACATACACACATAATATATCAAATAAATATTGAATTTTGATTTATTTCGCAGAAATTATAGTTCGCAGCTTTTTTGATTGTATAGAATGCACGCCCCTGGTAGTCACATTATAATAAACGCATGTGATGAGAATTATTAAGAGATTTAATGACCATATTTTTAATATAGCTCATTGATTCTAACGTGTGATATGTTGTATCATTAAAACGTTAATCCTGTGTAATATATAAAATTAAACTAATAATCGTATTTATCTGCAAATTGCTGTTTATTTAATTTAGAGTCTTTATAACACAGGTGTTTATATTTACCATTAGAATAATTATTTTAGATAATATTATATATTTAGATAAATGCACTCATCGGTAGAAATGGTCGCAATGAACTAAAAACACAGTTTTAAAAGTGACGTGTCTTGTTTCTTCAATATAGATAAATTTAATGGTGTGTGTTCACGGATGAGACTTTGATTTCTTAAATTCTTGTAATAGATTCATAAAGAAGATATTATAATATAATTTAAATTTGGCCAGTATTTTATTTTGTGCAATGTTGAAATAAAATACGCGTATCGTAGAAGTTGACAAAACTCATTAACTAATCTTTTCATCAAATGAGTTTATCAATGAGACGGTTTTCAGAAAGTAAGTTTTGTTTGTACGAAGTAAAACTTATTTATTGTGTTTGTCGTGAAGTACACGTTATGAAGTTCTAAAAATATTATTACTAGTGTTTAAAACCAGTCCTGTGACGTCATTCAAGTGGCGGTGTTCCTGAATTAGATCTTCTTCCATATTAATTAATTTGATAACTAACGTATTGAAACGTTGAGTAAATAAACGATCGTTATGAGCTGGGTATTTCAAAAAAAAAAAAAATTAATAATTATCTACCTACAGAATATTACTGTTGCAATTCCAACTTTCAACATTTGACAATATACATATAATAAATATACATTTTTGTTTATATTTAAAAAAAATAAACTTCAGAACCAAAAGGTCGTGTAAATGAATTAAATTGAATTAAAGTAACACCTCTCTTCAACGAAATATATGACATTAGAGTACTTAATGAATTTATTTAGAAGATTCTTTACTATACTATTTGTGTGTAGCAAAAATCATGTATTTATCTAATAAATTTTTTCTGAATATTTCATATTTAATGTACCCCTAATGAATTATTTCGCGTACCTATCATAACCAAAATGTGTTGTAAATCTAATGTTTCTCTATCAGGAGCCTTTCTCCGGGTTGATGGTCGGAATCTATTTGAGACGTTTCTTAGTCGAAAGGTTTGATAACATTATATTTGGCACTTCATACTATAGTTGTGGTAGGGAGGTGCAACATCACAGTTAGAATATTCTATTCTGTCTTTTCGTGATACCATAGTCCGGAATTCGACTCAAAACAGAAAGTTGAAAACACGTTCATTTTTTAAAATCGAGATTCGGAAGTCACCCAGGCAGTGTCTTTAAATTTGAGTGACTCAAAACGTTCAGCTCAAAATTATCGTGTAGTATATAATTTATATTAATTACCTAAATAATGGTCCAAAATCTTCGTATTAGTAAGTAGTAGGAGATTATCGATTAATGTATAGGAATAGAGTTTAGGGCTGTTTGGCAGATGATTCAGAAGGATCTGTTTAAGTGTGAGGCTGGGGGCCTCAATTCCCCCAGCACTCACTGTGTTCGTGGAGAATGATATCGCGGAATGTGTGTAGACGTGATATGTGTTTATGTGTGCGTGGCTGGAACAGGTAGTGAAATAAGATAATAACTTACATTTGATGGAGTTTATTGAAGATAGTTGCACAATAACAGGTAAGTATGAATAGTAAGAACGTGAAGCGTCTACTGGTTGGTGATCTGTTCATAAAGCCGGCCGCGAGAGAAGTGAGTGGTTATGAATGGCTCTCTAGGCGGCTACAGGTCGGTACTAGGCGTACCTTTAAGGTTGATGCGAGCTTCTCGTTTGCACCCAGGTATACTGGTTTAGGATTATGGAAGTGATAGACCTCCACAAATGTATTCTTCCTTCTGAGAACATTTCGGTCGAACTAGATCACTATTCAGTAGCTCGGTAGCCAGAATAGTCGACGGTAGAAAATTTTATAAAATAAGAGATTATCCAATTTTTGCGGACACGGTTCGGTCACGTGACTATGCTTGATGATGCGGTGCGGTTCGTGCCGACAGTCGGAGTCGGGCTCGGATCGATGGCGGTGCCGCAGTGCCGCCCCGGGCCCGGCACGCCACCGCTGCCCGCCGCCAGACCCGCCGAACGCAGGGCCGTCGCGCCAAACTAGCTCGCATCAAGGGCTCAATGTTGAGGCGAAAATCAATTCTTCAACCGTCTTGTATTTAGCCACGGTACTCTTTTAATGAGTACTCACTTGTCCACCGCAATCACGTCGTACTGGGTATTAGCATTTCAACCGTTGGACAGCGAATGGTGTCCGTTCTGTGAGTAAAATGTCCCATATCGGTCCTACTCATTCGTCGCCAGGTTGGCATTTTTATTCTACAATGCAAGCATGCCGTACACCATTACGGCGACACAATAATAGTATCTTATGTTTATCATGTTATATTATTATAATTCACCTCTGTTACAACAAAACATGTATGTTAATAAAATCTAATAAATAAATAAATATGGTATGACTACCAGCAAAAAGCCATTCGCTGTCATTTCAGTGCATATTCTGCCTTTATTTATTTTAATTAACGTACAGAGTAAGAAAATATTATATAAAAATATTCAAATTATTGGACAGACACAAGAATACAGTAATGGACCAAGAAACACAAAGTTTGACACCCTCATACAGCGATAGCACGAAGCCAGCTCTCCTCAAAGGATCAGCCGTTGGACAAATCTAACGTAACGAGACACATTTCTGATATGAAGACAAACGAAGTGATAAGTCACAACATAGGAAAACCGTGTCCCCAGCATTCAATAGACATTTATCGTATCAAAGTCTAACGTCTTGATCACGCTGCAAGAATATTCAAAATGTCTAAGACTTCGGCCAGAGTCCACCAGCATAACTCACGATACATACTCATGTAATAAATATGAATTAAATATATTAATTATAAAGATATACATATAAAATCAATTTTATCGAAAAATATTGTTGTTGCGCTACCGGGATTCGAACCTGGATCTCTTTCCTAACCGGGGAAGGTGCTTTATCCAACTAAGCTACAGCGACAACATTTTTAGCGACAATTTTCGACCCCATATGTTACCTTTTTGATATTAATAAATTTAATCGTGATTTTATATGTATATCTTTCTAATTAATATATTTAATTCATATTTAAAATATCACAGACCGTCTGTTCTGAATAATTACAACTTCACAATAAGAATGTGTTCTCCTTAATACTCATATTTATTCATTTTCTCTAAATATCACAGTAAAAAAAATATTATGGTCGCAAAAATCTACGAGAATATCGATAGGATAATTAATTTATCACGTGCGTATCGGCTATTTATTCTTGCTTTTCATCCAATCAAAATCTTTACAGTTTTTTGATTCTATTATTGTATACTTATTGTGTATCCATCTTATTGATTTCTCACATTTGATTGACTGTCCATCTGTTTCTGTTTTTTGTCGCAGCTAAAATTTCCCCGTTTTTACCGGGTTATTCTTACTGTCTTTTGACCAGGTTAGCTGCAAGAAACTACCAGAAGCTATCAGAAATGCCTCAAATCATAACTAGACATTATATTACAAATTACCAATTAAGTGTCCTAAAATGTATATGAATTTGAAATTGACCTTCCCCAGAATATTTAACAATTGACCGCTAGATGGTGCGTCAATAAATAGAAAGAAAACAAAAACAATAAAGAAAGAGCATACTCGTATTAGCTCACTAAATTACGTTTATTTTTTCATCTCAATAGGTATATCGATTATTACAATAATTGATATTATTTTATTTGTTAATACAAATATTTTAATATTACGCTCAAACACGTCTGCATGTAAGTTCATTATTACAATTATTTTAAATGTAAATAACCAATGCCAATCATGTTTGGTTATTCGGATTTTGCTTATTTGCTTTGCTAAACAAAATATGAAAATGATATTTAAATAAAAATTGTAAGCGATGGCTTAATTTTGAATGTAGTGCAAATGTTATACAACGAAAAAGATATAAATACATAAATAAATGATTTCTTTCTAACAAGAATTACATGTACAAATTGTATAGTTGTAGATAAATTAAAAATAATAATTTTTAAAGTACAAATTCTCTCGAATGTCTAACAAATGTTCGTGGAAAATAATACATACTGTATTACATACATTATTTATTTGGTCGATTAAAGTGCAAAGTAGATAGTTGCATAGACACTAATCTGTCAGTTATTTGCCGCTAACCCTATATCTACATACATTCACATTAAAAGTATCCCATTTCTCCATCATCATTTCCGTTTAATGTGATTTATATTTCTACGAAAAATACGAAAACAAATTAGATAAGTAGATACCTGTAAGGTAAATACGCGTACGTAAATATGAATGCTTGATAAATCAATATGATAGGACGATGATTACTAGACATACCTAGACGTATCGCTACCTCCCCTGATTACTGAAATCAAGATGGCGTGCGAATCCGCCATTACAGTTGATTATTCTTTCAGAGGATGCGAACTGTTTCAGCGGAGCGTAAAATCATATTGGGTTTGCTTTTACGGAGCTGCCATTACTGAACGCCATTATAATTAAATACCGTCGGAAAAATCAGTTAACTGGAAGGTATAATACCATTATGACAATACGTTGTAGCAGTTTGGTGCCCGCCATGAAAGGTGGAAGACCAGAGAAGATTCATCCAATAAAAAGCTTGTATTGCTCTTTGTATTGTCGTCTTGCAATATGGCGATTGCGCTTACGCTGAATGTCAATTAAAATACATGTGTTTTGTAAAGTTAATTACTTTAATGCATGATACAGTATTATAAAGAGTTGATAAAAATATATATATATTTTTTAAATTTACGTAAAATATTTAAAAATGAAAATGTTACGTAATTCTTTAATAATATACCTGGTGCCATCTAGCGGAATATCTTGGCATTAAAATTAGCATTTAAAAGATCTTGTATAATACTTTTAAAATCAGCAATGTTATCTTTGTGGTTAAGATTCATATTTTTATTTATTATCATTGTTTTATTAACCACTAAAATGAGTTTAAATACATCTACCGGTTTCGAAAAATACCATTTTCTTCTTCAGGATGTCATAACTAACTAAAACATATATTGTTTCTTTGACAGAATCTATTTTAAAAAAATCTACTTTAAAAAAAAAAAGTACCTAACTCAAATCATTACTTAATACAAATTTACTCGAATAATTTTTAGGAAAAATTTTTAGAATGGGACTCTCTATAACTCTATAACTCTTGTATAATTATACGTAAGTATGTATGTAATAGTAGTAATTAAATTAGTGATAGTAACTTTACAGTAGAAAATGTTCTGAAGTACTTTTGTCGCTGGCGTCATCTGTTGAACTTTATGACATGATATGAATATGACTAATACAATACGTATTCGGTTATCGTGCACAGTTCTGAGAACGATATGTTCAAATGCGCCGCCATTCAAGTGTGTACTTACCATTCGGGTCTTTTAAAGACTCTTCGTTTGTGATTTTGTTTTAAAGGTAACTCAATTTGTTTAATATTGAAGAATTTTCCGTTATAAATGAGCGAGTTATATAATAATGTAAATTCTCAACAGCATTTGTGTATTTTGCAGGTTTCTCGCGATGGAAGCAGCTTGCCGGGAGGCTCGGCCCGCGCGGCCCGACCGGCCCTTCGAGCGTCCCGCTGAGCGCCGCCACCGCCCCGCGGCGCGCGCCCTCGACGGCTCGCCCGCCCGGCGGCCGCATCCGGACAGGTCGGTCGACCGCGGCATCGAGAGATCGGGACAGGCAGACCGCGGCAACGACAGATCGGGACAGGCAGACCGCGGCAACGAGAGATCGGGACAGGCAGACCGCGGCAACGAGAGATCGGGACAGGCAGACCGCGGCAACGAGAAATTGACACCGATAGGTCGCGTTAATCAGCGACAAGAAGACCGAAATAAAGACCGAATCGCAGATTTCTATGGCAGTCGCGTCACAGAACGGTTTATAGACCGACTGCCCGACAGGATGACCAGACTGTACTCCGACGAGAGCGAGGAAGAAGAGGTCGGCGAGGAGGTGTGCGTGTGGGTGGATGAGCGCCAGCTGTGGGTGAGCGGCGTGCTGGCCAACACGACGTGCGGGGAGCTCGTGCGCGCGCTGCTGCCGCACCAGCCGGAGCACGCGCGCACGGGGGAGGCGGACTGGGTCATTACGGAGCGCTGGCGCAGCATGGAGCAGCCCCTCGACAACGAGGCCACCATCCTGGATATATGGAACGCGTGGGGCGATGCTCAGAGTGAGGTAAGATTTCTCAGCCTGGCCACGATATCGATAACTTTAAAAGATATGTAATGTACTAGTACAATTGAATCGACATGCGAAATTTTGGGTAACTGGGTTCAATGAGACTAAAACACGGAAAAAATTTCATTCAAATATACATAAACAAACCAGAAGCCTTTGATCACTAAAATTTCTGAATAAATTATAAATGTGAAGAATATTCATGATTTTATGTGCCATGTTTAATTTAAAGTTTCCGCGAGTTTCGAGAACTGGTGTCCCTTCTAAGTTATATCGCGTTTTTTTTTAGACGGTTTCGGCATCTTACGATTACAGAGTTACGGTATAACCGTATACATACGGTTGTACCGTAATTTTTTGAGGCAAAGCCCTGACAATGACAATGGCACGCGTTAAAATACCGAAATGTCAGCCTAGGTTTTATCTACGCTGGATCGCGTTTTTTTGTGGACGATTTCCTTACGATTGAGAATAGATAAAATAATAACATTTTTCTGGTTGTACCAGCATAGATAGATAGGAAAACAAAAAATCGCCCTTTGACATTTGTCGATGGCGATGAGTAAAATAACACGATATTATAATATATGTAATACTCCCGATGTAGCGACGCTCACACGAGGCTCAGCACGAAGGTCACAAATAAGGGTACGGCGCTCGGCAACTATGCTTATAGTTGTCAACTGGCCGTGACGAATATTTCTATGCTAGAACTGGCTGGGCAGGTGACCGAATGGGTAGGTTCATGCACCTATCACCTATTTATGGATCACCTATCTGTGTTCATAAATCGACACAAAGGGTCAAAATGAATTCTAATTAAGCATTAATTCGTCCACTTCCACGGAAGGGTACCCTAAATTATTATCAAAGCTGTTGTCGAGGGTATACGCCCTAAATCCTCTGATATATTCGCATGAATACAACAATTGAAATACTTTTAATCTTAATAATACTTCATTTTCACATTTCTAATCCACGGTACGGTAAAGTAAAATACGGGAATAATATGTTATAGGGTTTAATTAATACCATATAAAACTTATATATATATAAAGAATACAATATCATACGAAGAGTGCGTTAACGTGTACCTTCCATGAAGTTTACGATCACAGCATTGTATATTGTGCTACAAACGCGAGTAATAACGTGACAACATCGTACAGATATTGTAGTCAGTATGTATTATAAATACGATATTGATGCAGTAAAAGCGATCGGCACGTAAACACTGGCCGTGGCCGCGCAGCAGCCACCGGTACCACCACTATTTAGAAAAAGCAAGCTAGCATTATTATTATTGGGTGGATTTCAATAACATTACATCCAGTGGCGTAACTACGCCAATGCAGCCAATGCGGTGCGCTTACTTTTCACGGCGCTAATATGGACTAATATTTTTTTTAATTCACCACAGTAAGAAATGGAATTATAAAATTAAAAAAAATGGTTTCTTAGGTTAGTAGTGTAGTGCAGTGCAGTGTAGTAGTGTCCCGATAGCATGGCGGGTTGGATCAGGTTAAGCGTTAAAGCGAAGGAAAGTTCTTCTCAGTTGCGAGTGAATATTATATCAACTAGAAAGATTACAGAAAAAATCTATGTATCGAAAAAATATTTTATTTACTACCGGGATTTTATCTGTAGGTATATCTTTCTAATTCATACATTTAATTTATATTTAAAATAGCACAGAACTATGTTCTGAAAAAACAGCAACTTCCCAATAATAATGCGTTCTCCTTAAAATATTATAATCGTTTAAAAACAAATGTTTTTGATTGTGAATATTATTGGCGACTAATTTTGTTCACACTTTTTAATGGATAAAAACACGTGTGTGTAGTACTTAATATTATTACATCTTATATTGTATTGTTGTATATAAGATATAGGTACACAATATATTATATATACAGGGGGCTCGTCCATTTTGCATTGAGCCCCAATGCCTTTTTTTCTGCTTTGCACCGAGACCTCATATTTTAGTTAAGGCAAGTTATGTATTGTTGTTTAAAGCCATATTTACAATATATATATTTTTTATACCTTAACTAGCGAGTAGCATTTGAAACAAATTGCTTCAGGCATAAAGTTGAAAGGGAGGTAATATTTTATTTTATGTTTCGCAGTTTTAGAAAGTAGTGCAGTATTTATTTGCAAGCGGTACAAAACTTTCGAAAACTTACAAAGTGTCATCGGTAGTAAAACTTATTCGTGTTGCACGAATCACTAACTAATCGGTATATTCATGGACTTAATAGACCGGAAAATTGCAATGTTGAATTTACATTTCGTGTATGTATACATTTTCAGTTCGGTTACGGCACACAGATGTATTGTACATCTGTAAATAAATATAAATAAACTTAAATAAATAAAATAAACATACTTACATAATCCAAAAATTATATGTAGATACAACTTAAAATATTTTAAAAAAACCCATTAGATAATGATAAGAGTAAAATAAAATATTTGGAGACTTATCTTCGGTAGATTAGATTTTTTTGAAAAAAAATCATTGCATTTTGACTGAGGGTGATAGCAGTGCCATACAAACCAGGATTTCTATTGATATCAGTACTCTGACATTTAAACTTCAAATATACATATTGTAGTTCCTGGTAGTTATTCTGCAATTTTTATTTATTGGGCGTAGTATAAAACTTTTATTTTTATTTATTTGATATTTTTACAATTTTTTTATAATATGAGTTATTAATTAAGTATTTTACATGATTAAAATTACATGTTTTTTATTCGCTTACCTCTCCAAAAAAGAGACGAGCTCTTGTGCTTGGAGAGAGAGTTACACTGTAATAATTTTATATAAAGAGTTATACATTTGTATTCTATAATTATTTATTGTCTATTTGTGTGCTTCTGAAGTGTTCTATCATATTATTTATTTTCTAATTATGTGCTTCTGAAGTATTCATTTAATTTCTTTCTAAGCTCTTTTATATCTTTAATACGTGTAGGAAGGCTATTGAAATTTTTTATCTCTAAGTATATAAAATTTATATTTAAGTATATAAGTGTTTGGTGTTACATTTAGGAATTTTAAAGATGAGACTTAAGCCGCTACTTTCAATAATAATTCAAATATGAGTTTTTATTGTTCATTTATATCAGAAGTTATACACCAGAGTTGACTTTTTTTAAAACTATTACTTATATTAGACCTGTATACTAATTTAAAACTAATAAACTGAATGTTATTTGTCATAATTAAGACAAAACAAGTATTATACCATTAGATGTATTTTTCGCGTGCTACAAAATTCTGTTAATGGGCTAAATTATTGCATAAACGAAATATATTTTCTTATAATCTTGAAGCCAAGATTACGGAGACAAATCTGTTGGAAACTAAATCAGAAAAATGTTAAAAATTAATAGAGTTATAAACCACTTAATTTGCCCTATATGTTATCAATTTTCGACGTTTTTATAGTACTTTGTTTTAGTGAAGATATACGTTTTAAAATAATATATTGTATTTACTCACATGCTTTGAGGCTTCAGCTACTATTTAAAATCAAGTTTGATATCAAAAACGTAATAATTTCTTACTAAATAATATTTATATCGATCCTATTAGTGTGTATTTTTTATATCCGATCCTATTAATGTGTATCGCTGATCGACAGCGGCCGTAATGACGTTTAATTCACGCTCTCGTAAAAAATGCCGAAAATAAATGTTTTCACGCATATTTTACCCACGGTATGAATTAATATTGAACTTATTCACAACATTAGTAGCAAATTTCATAAATTAGACGTCTTATTACCGATTTTAAGGGAAAACAACGTTTTATTGAAAAAAGTAAACATTTCATGTACGTTATTTTTTTATGTAAGTCGGAATTAAATATTTCGTTTATAAATAACACTGTTGCATTTTAAGCAAAGCTGTGTTTCATAAATAGTATATTATTATGAAACAGACATATCACCAAAACGGCAACGGGGCGTTTTAAATCGATAATATTAAACAAAATAATGAATTGAAACTGTCATAAAATTTTTAAATTTAGAATTTGATTTCAGCGACCATATAAATATATGCGGGTACTTTGTCTGATTTCAAAACAAATTCATACATATGAATTAGGTACCTAACGCATGATTTAATTTTCGAATGATTAATTCAAATGACAACACACATTTTTATTTCATTCCATATGATTCCAATATATCAATATGAAAAAAGGTGGAAAATACTCCTGATACGAGTTATGTTTAAAACTTGTATCGAATGCGAGAAAATGAACAATTTTATTGTCGTCTCTTTCTATTCAAACCTTCCTCTATCGCATGATTTACGTAACAATTAACGTCATTAATTATTTATCTGATACATAAAACAATTTAACTATTAGCGTCATCTTGAAAGCATATCAAATTCGTGTAAAATTTTTCGAATTTCAAACTGGAAAAATGAAAGTATCGCCTTAATAAAATATAGACGACAGAGATTGTAATGCGACTACTGCCATCTTTCAATAGATACGAAAAACTATGTGAAGTTGTGTATTTCCCTTCATAGATGTCAGTAATAAGATAACATTATAATGCATTACGTACATGAAGTATGTAATATTGCCAAGCCAGCCCAAATAATTGATTGTTTGAGATATATATAAATTGCATTATATTATTACAAAAGAAAATAATTTTCTCCATAATTGTGGGTAAAATGATTTAGTTTAAAAAACTACAAAGTCGAGAAACATGATTTGATGAACACAAAAATCAGAAACTCATTTAGTAATCTTAATTGTATACAATATTGAAATTCTAGATTCGCTTCACCCTGCGCTATGTGGACAGTTCTGGAGATTCTGGACGCGGGAGCCCCCCTTCCCCGTTAGTAGGCCCACCGCGCCGCCGGCATCCTCCTCACCGTCGCCGCTCCCGCCAGCTGTTCCCGCAGCTGCTCAGAGCCCAGGGAGACACGCTCCTGATGCAGGCTGACAGACTGAGGTATGTAGTTCTGCTCAATCTTGCAACTCATTGTTTTTTGTCCAATTATTATTTTATTAAGGAGAACACATTCTTATTGTGAAGTTATTAGATTAACAATTATAAAATCATTCAGAACAGACGGTCTGTGATATTTTAAATATGAATTAAATGCATTAATTAGAAAGATATACATATAAAATCAAAACAAAGCAGATGGCTTTCAAATAATGGAACGATAGATGTATTCATTTGAAAAGTGTAACATATGGGTTTGAAAATTTGTCATCAAAAGAACTGTCACTGTAGCATAGTTGGATAATGTACCTTCCCCAGATTGAAAAGAGATCCAGGATTAAATTCCGGTACAAACAATATTTTTCGATAAAATTAATTTTATGTGTGTATATCTTTCTAATTAATACATTTAATTAGTATTTAAAATTATTATTTTATTATTATTAAGGGTTAGCTCACCCTTAACTGGCCATACACTAGCACAACTATTCAATCCACTGTTACTGCAGTTTGTAGAACTCCATTATAAATAATAATAATGGTTTTGGTTCCACTCTAATTAATTTTATTACATACAAGATGAAACATTGTCTTAAAATAAAATGAATCAAAGTACATTGTTTTATTCCTATTATATTTACATTTGACACAAATGTAATGTTTCTTCAGCTGGACTGATTTGGAAGTGTTCTATAAAAAAGGTGCATATATTTTTAATTAAAAATAGATTTATTTTTAATATTTAACACAGACACACTTTAATAAATTAGATGCACATTAATGATGAAGACAAATGACTTATTCAAAACCGGTGGGTATTTACATTCAACTCACTATGGTTAATACAAAGTAAATGTATATATAATTTATTAAAATGATTCTATTGAGAGAAAAATGCATTTTCCTTGTCTCGCTTCTTTTGAAAAATACTGTACAATACACAGCCCACGCATAGATCAATTATATTAAAAGTATGTGATAAAAATATTAATCGTGCCATGTCATTGCTAACACATTCAGAACTTTTGAATAGAATAAAAAATGATTTAGATTAATATGAAATATTTAAAAAAAAAAAACTTCTGTTATATTTTCAGGGAGCAAGACAGACAAATCAGTCATCTCGAAGAGCAGACACACAGAACAAGGATGGAAAAACATGGACCCAACTACCTTCTCGAAAGCTATCTTCGTGACATTGCGAGAAACAACGACCTGGCCAACACCGAAGAAACGAGAGATCAATTGGCCGGCCTCAGCGAACTTAACATCGGAGATGTTGATCATAAAAACGGAGAGAACGCGGGAAGCCATGAAAACAGCCCACTCCAAAGTGGTGAAGCGGCAGATAACCACGCCAGAAGCAGCGAAGCCACCGACAGCCCCGCTGCCAACAGTGACAGCGGCGTCGGGGTCAGCGGAAGTCCTCCTCGAGCGACCAAACGTAGATCCAGAGGTCGTCACCTTCTCAGAGAACATTATCTTACCAAGGAGCTGGCGGATATCTGCCAGATAAACGCCAACAGAATCGTTCAAACAAAATCAGATGACAATTCGGAAACATCGTCCGATGAATTGAGCAGAATACAGCAACAGATAGACATTTTAGAGAAGCTCGCTATTGTAAATAAACGACTTCAAAGAGAAGAGGAATTGATTGTCAGATTAGGGGTGAAATTAAGAAGGTATTTATGTGAAGATCAAATAAGTTACATAGAAAGTGAAGATCAAATTGTTTCCATGCTCAATACTCTGAGATCTCAGATGGACAACAGTTCGAAAGAAATAGAAAACGCAGCGATCGAGATGGAAAGAGCGGATTACCAATTGGAAAAGAGAAAGAACATTCTGGATATTCTATATAAAGAAATGGAGGATGTAGAGTTGGAGAGTCAGACTCTCGAAGTCCAGATAAATACCCTGGGAGAGAGTGAACAACAAATGTTCACGGATGTGCAATATGTTGGGATGCAACAGCCTTACAATGATAATACCGTATGTACCGTACCTTTAGATATAAGTAAAAACCAATTTGTAAATGTTAACTATAATATTATAAACAGCGTACCTAACTATTCTCTCGATACATTAGTATGATATTTCTTCTTCTGCTGCAGAATAGACTTTCTTGCAAGTTCAATATTTCCCATGCATATTCAATATCACGCAGAATTTACAAAACTAAAATTTATATAGGGTTATCGTATCCTATATAGTAAAATATATGTTAATTCAAAATTTTTTGAATGCTTCAGAACCTAAATTATCAAACTCATAGTTGATTAGCCTCGTTAATTCAAAAACCCCGAAAATTCATAGGCAAAGTATGTATGTATTTGTAATAATTTTCAAACCTTCATGTCATATGTATATCCATACATTTTTGGGTCAAAAAATTATAACAATCAAATTACAATCATGCATAGGTTTTTGCATAATTACGCATATGTGAAGGTATGTATACTTTTTCATGAGTTTTGCGATGTTTTTGATATCTTTAATTTTGAATTAACAAGGCTTCACACATAACTTAATTTTTCTCTTTTTGATCCCTTGGATTTTGAATTAACGGGATTTTACTGTACTCAATTTTTTATGATTGAGAAATTAAATTTAAGAAAGTCAAACAAGGCAGAACTAATATAATTATTTTTAAACCGACTTAAATCTTTAATTACGCCACAAATTAGAAAAATATTTCAGCTATTTTGAAAATTTTCTAATAAATAATTATTCTGACTGGCCGGCAGCGAAGTCATCTACATGTATATTTTGCATTTGCTAAGATGTAATAAGATGGTGGCACTTTGGAATATTTTATTAAAACTAGGACAATAATTTCATCCGTAAAAATTATTTATAATACAGTAAAACCTCCAAAATTCAAACCCTGTTTATTTGAAAGTTTTCTTACACACCCAATACCCAAAAATGTTAATTCTATAGTTGATTAACCCCGTTATTTAGAAAACCCCGGAAATTCATAGTGTGAGTAAATTTTGGGATCCTCGCATGAAATATCTTTTCGATAAATGAATTTTACTGTATATCTTTCTAATTGATACATTTAATTCGTATTAAAATAGCACAGAACTATGTTCTGAAAAACTGCCACTTCATAATAATAATGTGTTCTTGAAATATATTTTTAACTTGTGGATAGTTTGCACTAATTACTCCTACTGATAAAGCGTTTTCGAGATGTTTAATCAGAATATGCGAAAAAATAATATTTTTAACGAAAATGGCGGCATTGTTTACTAATTTCACAATGTTTTTGTGAATTCCGAATCCATAAATTTGATTGACTCGATCGGCAATAAATTTTTTTTTCATCTTTTGAATTTCGAGTTAATGGGGTTTTGTGTAATTCGTATTAAATTTTTTTTGATCCCTTGAATTTCAAATTAACGAGGTTTTACTATACACCTGAAAATCTGACAATAGTGCAATATCACTTTATCAAATAAACACCACATGGATCCTTGCAAAACAAAAATATCATAACAGAATAAACATTAATACCCACATACTCATTACAATAGATAATTCTGGGGTTCTCACTTAATCATCAGACACTTAATCAGTTTTTAATTAATAAACTATATTGTCTATGAGAAATGGAGAAATACATATTAAAACAAATTACACTGATGTATGGTGTGGCATTGTAATGATAAATGTATCAAGACAGAATATTGAGATTTTATTGTGTATATAACTGTCTTCCAATTATCAAATACCTAAAAGACAATAAAATATTGTTTTTTTAATACAATAATTTTTGTATAATTAAGTTTGGTGGAAATTAAATTATTTTGGAGTATCTGAGATATTTCAAATTCTCCAGAATTCATGCTGTAGTTTTGTTTCCTGAACCGCAATATATTACTCAATGTCATTTTTTAAAGTATACATTGAGTAATAAGAAAGACAACGAAATGACAAATAAACTGGTGCTCTCTGTAAAAAATTCTAAATCACTTTAAATATTAAGTTGTATGTAAACTATGAATTCTTATTAGAAAGGATGAAGATTTCTTTCAAAACAACGAATTTACACATTTATAAAAATATATTTGTATATTTGTCTAGAAACACAACATGCTCATTTTTATACTATTTTTGTACAATGTATATAGGAGGATGTTAAGAAATAAAAGATATTTTTACAAAGTTAAGGCGTGTTTTAATTATTTTAAAATTAAATTTCAAGAAAAATTCCAGATTATATTATGTAGCAGGTATATAACATTTTACCAAATACCTATGTGAAAACATTTTTCTTATTTAGCCGTGGCCGACAATAGACAAGTAATAGAGTTTTGAAGCGTACAGTCAGAAAATATCAAATTAAGGATGTAAAAAGGTTTTTAAAAAATACCTTCACTTCATAAAAAGTAATTACAAATCTGACAATTTCCAAAACATCTTCAACACTTCACTATCGTCGGCCACGGCAAATCTTTAAATGTAAAAAAACAAAGGAGAGGGTTCAAAAATTTCTCGCATAATTCCGACCCATAAAAGTTTAAACAGAATAAGGTGCGAGCATCCTTCAGACTTTCCACAAGGTGATCAGATGATGGGGTATATTTGATGTAGGATTCTTTTAAATGCCCGAGTCGGTTATCTTCAGAACTTATTCGGTGTCCATGGCCACCTGAAATAGGAGAAATAATCTAAATTAGTAAAATATTATAGCTGCTTTGAGGACAGATATGTTCAATCCACGGCTTACAGCAAAATATAAGTTGAATTGGGTATAATTATCGCATTAAAAAAGAAATTGGAAAAAATAAGAGGTATTTGTGATTTGCAGGGATTTGATATCATAAAAATATTTACAAACATTTAAAAATATGTATGTTAGGAAAGTGGTTTTTATTTTGTAGCAGAATTTAAAGAAATGGAACAATCACAAATTCTAAAACTAAAAAGTAGGCAGATGGGTCGATAAGTAGAAATTGGGGTGAAATTCCTCAGCCGAGGACATTCAATTTTTACCTTGTAGACATTTTTTTTCCTCTTCAATACTCTCAAAAATAAGTTGGTACATATGAAAATGAATTACATATTTATAAAGGAAAACAATTTAACTATAATTAGATCTATTCACCATATTTTATTTAATGTATCTCATTTTTTCATTATATGTTCTTCAATTAAAACTGATCTCTCAAATCCAAATCCAAAGCATACACTAAAAATAAACCAATTATAACCAGTATTGAATCACAAAAGCTTTCTAATGCTTTGTTATCGTTAGGAAGGTTATGCCATGCCAAGGATAGGCCACATGTTTTTACATCACCATTTTGCTTATGGTTTGTCACTTTGTCAATAATTGTTTACACAGCAGATATTGATGATCAATATATTAGGCTTGTAAGGTGTGGTGGGGGTTCATGTTTAAAAATTAAACATTAGGTACCTATTCACAAGAACAAATAGTTAAGTAAATTTATAAACTGATGAATTTCCACTCCATATCACCTTACAATTTATATCATAGCTTATTCTGATACCTTTATTTATTTGTCTCTTTGAAGAGTCTTTTTTCTCAGCACTACTAATATTATTTTTAAGATCAGCATATGTTATTGTTTTTGTTTAGTTAATGACACCCTGAAGAAAAAAATGACATAGTAGATGTATTTTAATTCATTAAGTGGTTAATAAAACAAAGTTAACAATTTAAAATACTACTAATATTACTCAAACTCATTTTGTTATGGACAATAAAGAATAAAAGAGGTAAGTAACCGTTGCATAAGAAAACATACAAATGACAAAAGACACCCACTAAATCCTAGACAAGTGTCTACGGTCAAAAGTGGGTGGCCGGATACAAAGGTGTAAAGCAAGGCTTATTTATAAAACATTCCCTTACCTAGGTCTCGAATTTGGCGTGAATAATTTTTTTTACAGCTAATAAAGATTAACTCAATTTTAATACGTATTGGTTTATTAGGTTTCAAAACAACACATCCTTTTAACACAGTATAGTAAGTGAGTCAGAATAAAAAATCTAATTCATTACCTGGGGTACTGGTTCCCGTCGCTCCTCCGGCTCGTCCCCCCCCATTCCTTGCGTGGAAGGGACGGTCCCGGTTCCCCTCCTCTCTTCGCCCTCCACTGTGGACAGGTAGTTCCCAGTCTCCACTTCATTCAGCATACGGAATGGGTGATTCTTGCCTACTATCCCGATGGAGATGTTCTGAGAATTACCAAAGCTGTCAGTGTTGGTAATGGTTCAGACAGTGTTCTTGTAGCGTAAAATATTTAACCCGATTCAATGTGCATCGAAATAATAAGACGTACAAAAAGTCAAAGGTATAGCTGCTAAAAACATACACATATCTTTTGATAGCAAATTTTTTTTGAATTAGTTTGTTTTTGGTTTTGCAAAATATATTTTTTAACAATGGGATTTATTGTAATAGTAACTATAATAGAGACGCGTAAATATGTCATTTCATTTATGTGAGGTCCAGAATCAAAAGCAGACATGTCCATTTAACCTGTTTTTAAAAACATTTGTCTGGGTTTGAATTAATTATCTATTGGACATGTCTGCGATTGAAGTAACAAGCAACTTTTAAATGCGTTTCGTTCGTTTAAATGAAATTCGGCAATATTTGTCTAATATCAATAATCTACTCTTGTAGACATTAATTTGCTTTATATTTGTACATATGTACCTAACTCAAAAACCATAAAAATTGGACACGTCTGATTTTGATTCTATACGTCACATTAATATTTTTACCATTTTCAGACTAACTTGGTGGTACATTTGATCAGTGCTAGAATTGTTTTTAGTGATATTTTCCCTTGTTTAGTTTTAACATTTCTTTCACTGTCTCGTATAATTATTTTAGCCAATGCATCGCAGTGGGAAAATGCATCCACCGGTAATTCTGGTCTTCCCGATACGTATCGTTGGAGAACATCTAAGGCATGAAAAACTTCGGAAGTTGACGGTAACGAAGCAAATGAGATTTCATTGCTTTCCTCATTCAATGTGTCATTTTTGTCCTCATCACTCGTCTCAGATACCGTAATGCGAGGCGCGGGAACATACAAAGCAGACGTTATCACTTCATGGTCGTAAGAAATAAAATCATCGTAACTTGTAGATCTCAACAAAATTCTTTCACCCGTTGTTAAACTCGCTTGAGGGGCGTCAATTTCATCTACGGGCAGCGAAGAAAACCCGCACTTTTTAAAACAATTCGCGATTGTTGTAGATGTTACCGATTGCCATGCTATACTCATAGCTCGACATGCATCCAATACCGTCCATTTTCTTAAGTTTTCTACAGAACAGCCATTGTTTACCTGTATAATACAGGAATGCAATAAACTTTTTCTGTAATGGCTTTTGAAGTTCTGTATTATTCCCTGATCTAGCGGTTGGAGAGCACTCGTAGTATTAGGAGGTAGGAACAGAAATTCTATATTTGGCGCAACAATTTCCGGTGCGTAATGTGCTGAACAATTATCCAAAATCATCAATATTTTACGATCTTGTGCTGCCATTTTTCTCTGCATCGTAATAGCAAAGCTCTTAAATATTTCCCGCGTCATCCACGCTTTTTTATTATGGCAATAAGTAACAGCGGGAAAACTGCTAAAAGTAAGGCCTCTAAAGCATCGTGGTTTTTTATATTTTCCGATGACTGTGATCTTTACTTTATCGGATCCGTCCATATTTGTACATAACGCGGCCGTCAGGCGTTCCTTACTACGTTTTCCTCCATGACATCTCTCTCCTTTAAGAGCTAGTGTCCGATCTGGCATCATGTTATAAAACACACCAGTTTCATCTATGTTATAAACATTTTTTGCGTCGTATTTCTCCCAAATATGCCGATTGTTTGTTATCCAGCTCGAAACTTCTTCTTCATCAACTTTTTGGGAATCGCCACAAACCGCGAGGCAAACAATGTTGTGTCGCTTTTTAAAGCGATCTAACCACCCATTAGATGCCTTAAAATCAATTCCCATCTGATGAGCCAACGACTTTGCTTTCTCAATAAGCATTAAACCAGAAGTAGATATATTCGCTGATCGGATTTGGGAGAAATACTCGAACAGTTTTTCTTCCAATTCTTCATATTTGGCAGGCCGTACACGCTGTTGGGAACCGCTCGCCTTACATCTATCAAACGCATCTTCAATCTTCTTCCGATTTTTTAAAATTGTGGAGAGAGACGAAACCGGAATACCATATTTTACGGCTATCTTGCCTTTACTGTCCACTTTGTTGTCGATGTCTTTCAATATCATTATTTTTTGTGCCATGGTTAAAGTTTTGCGGGAATGATCACGTACTGAAGCCATTTTAAGGTTTCACAAAATATTATGAAATGTACTTTAAATAATAAATTACACTACACTAGTATGCATAGCAGTAAACACACGAAAACAATAGTTAATAGAAACACAAAAAATAGTCCATAAAGTATTTTAAAGAATTATTTGTATTATTGACGAGTTCACACGAAAACAATTGTCAAACGAAAATGAATTTATGTAAATATTCAGTTCGGTCATGCAATAATCGCGTTAAAAACGGAACAAACTTAACTCTACAGACCTTACACTGAGACTGATATTCCCAATAAGTACATACTGCAACATTCTGCGTATTCCTGTTAATTTTTGTATTTTCCAGCTGTCTGGGTCTGGGATTGCAATACATATTAGAGGCGTATGCGTACGTAAAACATGTCCAAGTGAACGCCGCAAGAATTATGTCAAATGGTTTTATGGGACTATGAACCTACTATGAACCCAAGAAAAAGTTTGAATTGCCAAAATTTGACGCCAAAAAGGCCATTAAATATTAGGAATCTTATCCTTTGTTTTGCCCGTGTTCGGTATAACTCAGAATTTTTTTGTACCATCAATATTGGCATTAGATTCGTCTAATAAACAAAATGTGACATAATATTATGTTACGTACTTTACAAGCAAATGTAAAATACGAGGCATATAGATTTACGTTTTTGCATGGTAAGAAGTAAGACTCTTCTTGTCTCTAATTATTATCAATAAGCTAGCAATCTAATTTGGTGTGTTTCTGTGGTTAACTTCTATGTGGCTTTCGCTGGAAAATTCCGGTGCCAGACAACATTCCACCTCAGCCAAGCAACGTACTATTCTGACGTGGTGTAATCTTTATTTATCTCTGGGGACACCTACCGGAGACCATACTTCAGCCTCTAAATGCAAATACACACACATGAACACGTTGAATTTTGAATTACTTTGATGAATGTGAGCACGCATTCTTTATAAACAATTTTGGCCTGGTGACACCAGATCGATATGGTATTCAGATGTTCGGAAATGTGTAAATTTTTTGCATTATTAATAGCGATCTGTAAACATTTTTGCAGCAAAATTTATATTTCCTCAGAATGCATGAGAAATCCGCCAATTATGAGAAAAAAGTGAACAATAATTTTATTTATATATTACAAGTAATTTTTTGTTTCATATTCAGGCTTTCTTGCAATTACGTGAGGTATTGTGGATACTGAGAATGGAGGATTATGAGATATTCCATTGATAGAGAGTAATATAGAACGAATTGTATCCAGATGATTTATCTGATGTTCCAAGTGAGAGTGAAAAGTTTGGGAATACAATAGACAGTGATAGTTGAGGTGATGAAAGTGGAAACAGTGATGTGATTAAACAATATTATGAACAATATAAAGGTGCTTACATAAGAAAATGCCAATTTTTTTTGACAAATCAGGCAACGGTGAATGAAATTATAACTTTTATTAATTTATTGTATTAATTCAAGAATCTGGATAAGGAGACAGATTTGTCAGTATCGTAAATGTTAAATAATGAAGCATGTCATATTACCTTGGTATTAAGTTCCATCTCGTTAGGCAAAGTGTCTCTGATTGCTCTCAGTCCGTGGGCGACGAGCGTGGCCAAATCACAATCGGCAAGTTCATTTAGCTGCCGCTCTAAATAGGTTCGGGCCGATTGCGAACGAGCACCGATGGCCATAGCTCGGCAGTCAAAGTAGTTGGCTGATGGGCAAGTCTGGAATATATGCGGGCCGTTGTCCTGAAATAGTAAAAGTAAATAACTAAAAATTTAAAGCCTTACTGTAACATTAGTTGCATTTGATACATTCCAAAAGAATATAAAACACATACAAAGAAATAAATGAATGGAAAAATAAGTTACGGGTCTGTGTTGCACATACCTATCTACTAACATTAACATACATTATACATATACAACATATTGAGTATACGCAAAACAAAATAATAAAATTGAATGCAATTAGTCACACATTTATATAAAGGAAAAAAGTAATTTTATCTTCTGGTGGTGGTGAACTTGAACTGTGAACTAAGAAGGTGCATGAAATTAATTAATAACCAACTATTAAATACATAACTAAATTGTTTGTTAATACTGATATACATAGATACATGGCGGTGAGGGAAGATTCCACACCATTATCCATTACTTATGAGAAAAGTGGAGGAGCACAATCAAGAGGGCGGTAGTTCATGGATGGATCCATTATTTGGAGATATTAAGACCTACACTGGCCAATCTTCATTATGATAGAATGACTTCGGTCTTTTTAACTCAGAGCCTTTTCAAAGAACTGTATTGTTAGGCGCAAATTGACAACAGAGCACCATGTCCGGCATCTGTTCACCCCCACCGCAACAATATTAAGCCAGCCAAGTCATTCTAACAGGCTTACCTATCCGGAAGTTCTCACCTTCATAGGAGTTTAATCTGTCTGAAAGGTATTCACGGCAGATCTAGTGGACCAGACTGGGTTAGTAATTAGAAAGTTACGCCGAAGTTCAAGCCACGCCGATCTCGGTTAAAGCTTAAGCGTCGCACCTGTTGTGTGTCGAGAAAGATAAATCAGGCACACTGCCGGAACCTCCGATAGCACAGATGTCTCTCTGCTTGGACAGTTATGCCGGCAGAATTTATGGTCCTTGCCATCGAGTCCTCTCTAGCAAGGGCTCTAGCGAAAATGGCGAGTGCCACAAATGTGTAATAGGATCACCGCAGATACCACCTTAATTAAGATAGTGATTGTGAGTACCAGACTTAATGCCTGTGACTATGGTTTAGGTGTAATATTCTTTCTACTGTTATAATTTGTTAATTTCTACGAATATGTCCTAATTTGTGTTTAATTAAACAAAATTTTTTTCATATTATTTCCACGCCTTGTCACTTGCACCACACAAGAAAAATTAAAAGAGTCTAGATTCAGTACAAATTAATTGATAAACAAACTTACATCAAAACCAGCAACAAGTAGCCCGACACCGAGTGGCCTCTTATCGTACCGCTGAGTGCAGATCTGCATCTTGTTACCCACGGCGCTGATGAGTCGGCCGACAGCCAGGGGAGCATCGTGTGAATAACAGTGGTTGAGGCACTCCGTACGCATATAACGACTGTTGGGAAGAAAAATTGTTAATAAAACAATGGTGGGGGATGATGTATATTATCTACTGGTAGCCTAGATGTCATTAGATCATGTAACGCTTGCAGTAAAGAGGCAATCATATTAGGATTAAATAAAATAATATTTTTATTTTAAACCACTTTATTATGCACATATACTAAAGTCAACCCAACCTTTTTCAGGACAATATAGTATATAGATAACCTAACCTAAGTACAGAGGTAAAGAAGAGAGACCGATAACCTAACCTAAGTACAGAGGTAAAGAAGAGAGACCGACAGTACTTTCTCTCCCGCCCCCTACCTGATACTCTGTTCCATTTTGATATACTGTTGCCCTCTCTTCTTTACCTCTATACTTAGGTTAGTCTATATAACTATATTGACCTGAAGAAGGTTAGGTCCAACTGAAACTAGTTGACTTTAGTATACGTGCGTAATAAAGTGGTTTAAAACTAAAATATTATTTTATTTTATTATTATGTCAAGCCACTGTTTGCTTTCTTTCAAAATTTAATCGTATTAGGTGTTTCGGTTGTCATATTTAAAGTGAAATATATATATTTTTTTATTTATTTATTTTAACATAGGTCTGTGATATTTTAAATATGAATTAAATATATTAATTAGAAAGATATACATATAAAATCAATTTTATCGAAAAATATTGTTGTTGCGCGACCGGGATTCGAACCTGGATCTCTTTCCTAACCGTGGAAGGTGCATTATCCAACTATGCTACAGCGACAATATTTTTAGCGACAATTTTCGAACCTATATGTTACGTTTTAATACATTTAATCGTTCCATTATTGAAAGAGCCATCTACCTTATTTTTACAGAATCTCAAATACCCTTGAGTAAACTGATAGCAGGCGCCAGAATTATCAATTAATTTTTATTAAATTTTGGACACGTTGATACAACTTTGCGTTCGGTTTGCGCCTTGCTCCAAGTGACCATCTCTGTAGTCTGGCAATGCCCTCGCTGTAGAACTTGTCATATTTTGATTGAAGAAGTTCGTCAACTGCCTTAATAATACCAACGTATTTCCATATAAAATGTTTTCAAGTGACTAAAATAAATAATAATCCCAAGCAGCAAGGTTTGGAGAATACGCAAAATGACATAAAACTTAGTTTTGTGTCGCGGGTCTCGCACTGTCATAGTGAAAGAGTATACCCTTCCTGGCAATGACGAGGCTTATTTTTAATAGCTGTGTTCAAATTTTCTAGTCGGGTGGTGTCACTACAGCATTTATTCAGTTTTAAGTACTCTCTGCAAATGGGATTCCTGTTCCAGCAAATGCAATTCTTTCAGTTTAATGGTAGTGGCAGTTTCTCCAAGCTATGTGCACACACACTGCAGTGTAATATCCATTTTCACCACCATTCACTAATCTATCCAGGAAAGGTTCATAATGATGATGAACAAGAAGAAAAGAGCAATTTGAAATTTGGATAACTAAATTTGGTTTACTTTGTTCATGCGATTACCCATCTACTGTACAGTCACTCCTTATTTAACGACCATCTTGTTCTTTGACTGCACACACTTATGGCTGTTATTTTATATCCACCAAACAAAATTACACATCCCCCAAAAACCATCTAATCTCTACATCATACTGTCATCAGCAGAGAAGAGTCACTTAATGTTATAAGATATATAACCTCATTTACTTCTATCGCCAAGTGAGCGATCGTCAAACTGTGGTGATGACGTCAACGAGCACTCCACTCCTTTCCTTAATTTCATATACAGCAAAACCTCGTTAAAACGAACCCCGTTATAACGAAAAATGATGTATATCGAAATTTTTTTCAAAATTAATTCCCTACATAACATACAAAAATGAATTTATATAACGAAATTATTTTTGTTCTGTATGAAAAAATACCAATCATTTACGTAAATATACATATATTTTGGCCGTCTACGATCATGTTTGTCAATTGTTTTATTGTATTGGCGCAGAGGGCCGGTCAGCGTGGGCGGCCCGCTGCGCCCTTGTAAAACTTCTCCTTGGGATTAAAATAGGCCCTTATAAAGCCATTTGGCATAATCTCTACTTGTCCAAGGTTGGATTTATTGCCCATTGTCAACATAGGTAAGAATGGTACCCTTTCCACGCTCTGAAGTGTACACGTGTTCACGCCTCTAAAAACAAGTTTTATCTAGACCAGCTGAAGAAAATAAAAACCCCTGAAATCGTGATTGGCACGTCTCACTTTAGGGCATGCGCACGTCAGTTTTGTGTATGGTATCGCCCGCAATGCTCAAGATGCCTAGCCTACAATTCTGCGCATTATTATCTTTTATCTTCATTATCATCGTCAACTTATGTCACTTTTTACATTATAACTGAACATTTATATTGATTCCTATGAATGGTAATATTGCATACGACATTTTCGTTAATATGTTTACTGACATTTATATGTACTAGTATTCCATAATTTATTCTTTAAAGTAGATATTTTAATATTTTGTGGAACTCTAAAATGGCTTCAGGTCATGATAATTCCTGCAAAATTTTAACCCTCAACAAAAAACTATGTTTCCGAATTCGTCTCTCTACGATTTAAAGAAATATGAAGATCGATTATCCGATGCGAAACTCTCAATGCTTGTAGCGGCTCTACAATTAAACACAGTTAAAATTTAATGTTGTTTTATATTTGCATGACATTTTAGAATTTTCAAAAATATCCCCGAATTTTAGGTTATTTCATATTATTTCATGAAATGTTTTTAATTTAATTTCTTAATTATTATCCATTTGTTTATCTGTTGAAACAACAAAACTAAATAGATTATTCAGAGTTTTCTTTATACAGAAAATCCTCCTTTGTTTGCAGAATGCCTTATTAAGTTATATCCCATATTAAACTGACAATGGGTGTCTTGTTTACGGAATTTACAAACTTTTTTAAAGCCACGCTACATTTATTTATACGGCGCGCGTGGAATATTCATATATTAAGGAATTCATTATTACGAAATTTTAGTTTTTGGTCCCTTGGATTTTGTAATACCGAGGTTTTACTGTACAGTGTGCGTTGACTACATTCAATCAGTAAGTCTGTGTTGTCTATCCTACATTCAGTCAGTATAGTGTCGATCGATCACACACTGTACGTAACTTATAAAAATAAATTACATCCATCAATAAAATAAAATTATGCCGATCCTCATTGCGCAGGATGTTGAACAAAATAATGAGCACAATTTTACCTGGAGAAAGCAGCAAAATGTAAAAAAAAAGAAGCTACAGATCTTGCGACAAAAATTATCAACAATTGCAGATTATCAACAAATACGATGTTGGAAAGTGAAGACCACGGTACGCGATTTGGACCTAGCGTATTCTTCCATTTCACTATTCTAAAGGACAATGATAGTATTCGAGAAGCAGTGAAAACGTCAAGTTCTTTTATCGACCAATTCATTTTACGAGGTCGGTATAACAGAACCTGGATGTTAAGTGAGGACAGGCTGTATTTTAAAATAAATCCAGTATGTATTCTGACACGTCTCTGCAATTTCTAGTCCCGTTGAATGCGGATTATCTTCAAGTATTTCTTGTGTGTCAATGTCAACTTAGAAATTCTTCAAGAGTGGGGCTCATTTTTGATACTCATATCCCTGCCTACAAATATAGCAAACCATTTTTGGTACATCATCATCAGCTTGTGTCTCTCCACTGCTGGGTACAGGCCTCCCCCAAGGATCGCCAATTCACTGTCTTCTCGAGCTTGTGGACGGCCAACACTTCTACCACTCCTACCAGTGTAAGGCCTCCATTCCAGCTCATTGCTATTTCAGCAATCCGGTGGAATATGCATCTTAATTTCACCCTCTCGATTCTGTCTCTCTATTTTTGGCACACACAAACATCAATTGCAGTCGGTCCAAAAACAGCCACAAGTTTCTACATGCTTCACTTTCATTGATCTCTTTTCATAGTTATAAAGTATACAATATTGTAAATGCACTTTATAAACTGATATCTTTACAACATGGTTGTCTACAAAGTGAATAATGATGGCGCGGCCAAATGTATTTTGAGTACACCCTGGTACTAAATACACGTGGCAGCTAATATTACTTTATGAATAAGTAAACTGGTTATTCTTTTTCAAAGAGAAATACAATAGAACTTTCAGAAACACCTAATATTAAGGGGTTCTAGTTAAATGAAAGTCATGGTTATACTTATTTTATCACATCATGTGAATTATGTGCTGTGGACTGAGACTAGAATATAAAGCATCAGTAAGCACATTACAAGAGCATCACGACCATGCACAAGCGAAGCACTCTATTTCCAAGAGCCACGTACTACATGAAATTATTGTCAAAGGTCACCTTATATAATATAATGAGGTTCCTAATTCAAAGAGATAGTATTTGTAGGTAAAACTGATTCGGAATAATACCAGATTAATTCACAACTAGAAATATTAGGATAATATGACTGACTTACATACAAAAATATTTATCTATGATTTATTTTTTGTTACCTGAGCATCCTTGCGTCAGCCGTAAGTCCGGCAAAGGAAATACCGATATGCTTATCGATCGGCACGATCTTGTTTTGATGCGTAGACAGTTCTCCCGCAGCACGATTGAGTGCGATGATGACCGCATACTCTGTGGATTTGAGGCCCACCGTAGCGGAGCCAAGTTTCACAGCCTCCATGGCATACTCCACCTGATGCAGGCGACCCTGGGGGCTCCACACTGTTACATCACTGTCATACTGGTTACGGAACTGGAATAATATTGACAATTTTGTAAAAGCATTGAAATAATACAAGCAATTATTTAATAAATATTTAAGGCATTCATTTCAGTTTCTCATGCGAATGGGTACACCGAGGACGTGGAACATTATTCATTTTCTATTTAGCCAATGGGCACAGACCTCAACCCACAAGCTATGAATAATAAAAAAATGATTTTGCAATCTGATATTTAGGATGTGATACATAATAATTTGATAGTTACTAATATTTTATAATATAACTAAAATGAAATCTGATTAATCCATTAGTCTGTGGAGATGTTCTTAATCAAAATTACCGTATGACATTATACATTTTGTACTCTCAAAATAATTAAATTACGTTTTAAAATGTATAACTTAATGGTTTAAAAAATCCTACAATTAGATTAGTAGATTATTAATTTCAAATTCAAATCAAATGACAGTGACAATGATTTAGCCCGCAGACAAAAATTCTTCGTAAATATTTCCTATTTTAGTATACTCTAAAAATCAACAAACACAGCTAAAAATGTGAAAGAACGCTTGTTTAGATGAGAAAATGCGGTTTTATATTTTACAAATATTGGAAGTTAAGCAACAAAGAATAAATAAATGTAATGTACTGCCAAGTTTGCCTAGTCAGTGGGAGAAACTAGGTTAGGAATGACTCGGCGCGATGCATTACAAGATACACATTTATTCACAATTTGATAATAGAAAAATGCTAATTCATATGGTTATGATAGAAAATAATGGGATATTAACATACCATTTTTATTGGGAATTAGACAAAAATGCGATGTCACTACAAAATAAAAGTTTTTGAAATACACAGAGAAACCGGCCGAATAATGATATTCATAGATAAGTTATGATATCACAGAAAATGTCTGTGGGCGACTACTGTCACGCAAGTTTCGCCAGATATTTAAGTATGGCTATTGAATCTGTTTACTGATTTGTATGGGGTAAAAATGATTTCAGGATAGCATGAAAACTTCAAACTTCTGATTAAAAACAATTTAAATTTGTGTACAAGTAATAAGTTTTACTTAAATTTGTTGGGTGCTATAAACAGTTAATTATTTATAATATATAATGAAATATTATAGCCATTTATTATTATGATCGCTGGAAGAGACAAATTTTTTTTCGTCGATTGTTTTCATTTCTCTGAGAAAGAGAGGTCAAATAAATAAAATTGTCACATGGTTGTGTATTATAGAGAGTTTTCTTGATTTTTTTATAAAATTATGAAAATTCAAAAAGTTATATTTGCTTACTTATTCGATTCGCTATTTGAGTCAGGCACAGTCATTTTTTAAATTTTTTTATTTATTTAAAGAGACTTGGTTTTTTCATCGGGTTAACATTTTGTTTGTAAGAAATATTATACTAAAAGATATATTTAGTTGACTTTTGACATATTTTGTGTACTTTGAATTAAAAGTATGCAATGGAGGAGCATTGTTTGTGAATTTTTTTCTAATATAAGGAAATTCTGATCTCAATTCTAAATTTATAACTTAGAACTTAATTGTAAACCAATATCTTTAAAAAATGGTAACGAAGTCTGAGTGTATTGCCAATATTGAAAATTGAAAAAAATATTTTTAAAAAGATAACCTTATGCGATAACGAGGGAAAGTAGCAAAGTTTTAATTTTTATACCATTTCATTTTGTGGGGAAATAAGTTTGATCGATACACATGTTGTATGAATATGGAGAGGTTATGAGTTATGATTTTGTCGGTATGTTATGTGTCAACCAGAAGGATCGGCTTATATGTGAGTGGTGGGTGCCCCAATAATAACCCATTACTCATTGCGTCCGTGATTGATGATCGCGGAGTGCATTGTGCAAGTGTGTGTGGCCCGAGCAAGCTATGAAATGAAAGCTACTTACGTTTGTCACTTAGTTAAGCACAGATTACAGATTTAGAGAAACGGTTTAGCTGTACAGCTGGCGTTTCCTGGAGATGTTATCTGGAAGATGGAAAGAAAAGTGAGGCCCGAGAACCGACCTTTTAGATTGCTACAGGTCGCATATCATTGTTGCCTGGCGTCGGTATTAAGACTGTTTATGACTATTGGGTTGTTTATGTCTGTTTTACGCACCGTGCAAGTTCAGGTTGTCGGCGGTGATGATGATAGTGGAGGCGTTGGACCTCCGCAGATTTCTTAAAAATATGCCAATTGTTGAAATGTGTTCAGAGATGGAATCGAAAGCCGATGAATTATTGTATTAACTACACATTAAATTTTTCGTTAATAATGCGTTCATATTATTTTTTACCGCCCTATGTGATTTCCTATTCTTTTGAAAGAATGACACAATATCCCTATGTATATATTCAAAAGGACGTCGTTATTCAATAAGAAACAACTGAATTAAAAAAACAAATTAATGCTTCTTAAAGCATCTTCTTGCTTGCATCGGTTTCTTTAAATCTTAATTTGTTAAACATTGTTATGAAAAATAGACCTAGTCCATGGCACTTTTTAAAGACGATATTTTAGGTTATTTGTGGGCCCGAGTGCGCGCGCATACGTTTTGCCAACTTAGCGCTAACACATATTTTAATAAGAAAATAAGAAATAATAATTGACTGGTAATGAAATGTATTTTAATTATTTAATTAAAGTAAACTTTGTACTACATACACGTTGAGTTATATTTTTGTCACTACTATAGTTCCGAGAAGTGCAGTTACTCTCATCATTATGTGAAAACGATAACCATTTATTTAATAAATTTAAATAAACGTGTAGCAGTATTCAGTAACTGTTATCAATGAATGTTTAAAAAGTTCACCTTTAGTTTAATAACATGTAATTTCAATTTAAAAACATGCACAAATTCCAATTACCTATCTTCTGATTAACACTGTATATATATATATATATATATATACAGATACTCAAATAAATAGCCCCATTCTGATATGGTAATGTTTTTCTTATTTTCTCCTCCAGAGCACAAATTATTGCATTGGACCTTATAATTGTTAAAACATTTTTTTACACACGCAGTGATCCAAAATTAGAGAGAATGTTTTTCCAAATTCTTACAATTTTATTATACCTTTATAAATATACTAAAGCTTATTAACGCCAAATGTATTAATGTTTAACTTCGTGAACTGTTTATGTATAATGTATATGTATATTTATACATAAAAACATTTTTTACTAAAAGTGAAATGAAGAAGATGCGCCTACAGTTTAAATCACTGCGCGCGGCACTGTGCATCTGGTTCACTTAATATTATAATCTTTCATATACATAAGTAAAGAATGTAGGTATCAGTACGATGTCCAATGTGGAAGATGATTCAAGATCACTATACCATAAATCGAAACAATACTTGCGATGTGTTTTATTTCTTGTATTCTTTCCGTCATCTCCATTTTAACGGATATACCCCATCATAAGATGGCGTCTCCCGCGATGAAAAAACCTATCAACTCATTTTGCAATTGCATTCAGTTTGCCTGCGTCACATTAACAATCTTACCGCCGCACGAAAAAGAAGATGACTTCTGTACAGACACAGGAGATGGATTGTATCCTCGGTAATCACAACACGGAAAATTAAACTGGCAATAACAATAATAAAGTTGGTAAAATTATTATTTGAGCGCCCCTAGTTTCAGTGTTTACTTTTGATGCAAGCGGGTGGCGGGTATCACGCCAAATTACACATTGAATTTGCGCATGCGTAACGGTTAATTTATTACTGAATTTTTAAATGTTTATAGTCTTATTTTGTATATTCATGTCGCATATCTACTAGCGCTAGCACTTGATACTTTCAACTTGTACTAAATCTGTCGAAACCAATTTAATTATCCATCCCTTTTGTCATTAATAAATTTCCACATCCCATCACGATCGCAACCTCTCTTCAGTATTCCTACAAGTCGAAGCAATTTTGGATTACGCTCTCCTATCGTAAGAATGTGTCGAGCTGACAATGCTTTATTCACCGACATTGCCTATTCTCAAAATTGCAATATTGAAATGAAGGTGATTGTTACACCAACCCTCAAAAATAGACAGATAGTTTTGACAGATTATGGTACGTTTATCTCCCTCACTCCCTCACTCTCTCTCCCTCTCTCTCATTCAAATATAACACTATTTTTGAGGGTTGGTGTAACAATCACCTTCATTTCAATATTGTAATTTTGAGAATAGGCCTGATTTTCGGTTTCATAACCAGTATTTACAAACTTAATTAACAATATTCTTCGATGCAATGTGTAAATGATTTTTCCTTGTTTTGTTTTTGTGTTCGTAACTTTTATACATCGTACTTTAATTCTTTTTTTCTTCTTTTTTTAAATAGAGATGTGTACACGGAATACATGTCACATCAATATTCTTACTATTTTCAAACTAAGCTAAACGCTTGTGATATGAAAATAAGACTACCTTGCTGGACTTGCACAATAATAATATGTTATCCTTAAAAAATAACTTATTTTTGTTTTATCTACGAGAATAGAATAGAAGAATAAATAAAACATTTCGGTAGGTATTGATTGCCCCAATACATTTATTTATTTATATCTATATAATTCATTATCGCTATATGGTAATTGAAGAATTTATTACAGATATTATAGTTAGTTTAAACCGCTTTCGGTTCGTACAGGTTTCATCTTATTGATATATAAATACTGTATTTTAGTTAACAGTACGAAATGTAAATCATTATGATAATATACATACATACATGGTGAGCTTTTTGGAATACTTGTAGATGATTGATATAAATTGAGTTGTACAATAACATTTTCCGATAAATAAATTATAAAATATGAAAAATTTTAAAAATATTTTTTTGTGTGTTGAACAGCAATAAATTTTATATCCAAATTATATTTCTCCCTGACAGGGAGAGCCGGTTGTAGCACAGGAAGAAACATATTTATCTTCAAAAATACTTGATTCAGAGAGTCTAAAGATATACAAAATATTTAATTCATTGCTAAAGACCTACCAGCCAAATAAGTCTTCGACATAGATTTGTTTAAAATAAAATATTAACATAATAATCATATAATATGGAGAGATTGAATTAAAATGAGCATTTTTACAATTACATTTTTTACCACTTAAGGAAATATAAGCTTAACCACCGATAAACACAAACAGTACAAACTTATTATATATTATAAATAATGCGCATCTAATTTCTTCAATAAAAATTCAGTTTGTCACCAAGCTAGAAATAAAGAATGTTTATATTTGAGATACAAAATATTCTGCAAAGTATTTCTTAAAAAGAAAATGTCGTTTCATTTTTACTCAAATTACAACTCTTGGCAAAACACATCGTAATTTATCTGAAATCCTCGAAATAACGGGAAAGATGTGAAAGTGCTACATAAAATTATGGAGCACAGTGAATAGAGATATAAAAAGAAATACAAGGGAAAATAAAAATCCAGAAATAATCCACGAGTTGCGTGTCCTGCGCGCCAACAATGCCCATAATTCTCCTTTATTTCTCCGGAGTGGTGATTTTTACTTTACGACATGTTTCAGCGCCGACTCTTGTCTTCGCGTGGCCGATAATATCTACACTGATCGCTGTAAATGCTTAAAACTTAAAAAAATTAGTTTAGTACACATTTTACAAAATTATCCGCTACGTCGATGTCATACCTTCATACTAACAATGCAATGCAGATAGCGATTACGGGATTCTAAAATGACGTATTTATTCATTTGTCACTGTGGGTAGTTTTGACCATAGAATAGATGATGTTTTGACACCCCTAATGAACTAATAGTGAACATTTAAATCGTCAAGAAATTGAGAATATTTTCGAACGATTACTTCGAAGAAAAAAGCAACCAATTGTTCAGGAGAATTCAGAACATTCTGTGAATACCTTCTGCTACTCGTGTGTTACATTGTGTTGTGAAATTAAGGAGAAAAAAAATTTCACGTGTGTTCTAAAAACAGGTGAGCGCACATGTGGTATAGTGGTACATTTCTGGAATATGACAAATTCAGTTAGTGTTTTATTTCATTCTTATATGAAAGCTGTGTGTGAACAAGTCTTCCTTTCATCGACATATGAAATAGGTAAGTGCCGATTATTAAAATTGTATTATCGTTCGTATCGAAACGAAAACCGCTAAGGTACTTTTAAAAGATGTATATTTAAGTGTTCATATCTACTTTTAATTATTTTGGTTTTTATCGTAGAAACGTGAAATTTATAAATAATATTTATATTGTTGAAGAGTACATTTTTACATCAAGCGGATCGGTCGTAAATAAATTGTTTAAAAATTATTACATAGCTTTCAGATTGAACTGATTTACAGGCTTTAGAAGACAATCATTGATAGATAGAAGGGTGCATAACGTTGTAGTTACTAAAATATGTTTGTTATACATTAAAATAATATTTTAATAAAATGTTGTTTTCAACAATGTAACCAATTCTTTGTAATTTGTCACGTGGTCGTAAGTCTGCAGCCAATAGAAATAAAGACATGACTATCTATTGGTTGAATATAAAGTTGACGTTTCCTCATGAAGAGAGAAGATATAGAGGATTTTAGAAACACTAAACGAAACTACTAGAACTATTATTTTAGTGACTTAAAGCCAGTGTAAAAAAGTTGTTAGAATGCCTCCCCATTACTCATCTCTAAGGTAACGCGCGACGCCTCGTTAACTGACAAGATTGCTCCTGTAACGAGTTCTTTGATTGTTAAGCCTCCGGCAGCCTTTGAAAGATGTGATAATGAATTTATTTCCAAACACGAAAATTGTAATATCCGGTTGTATACTTAAACTAGACTTTAAGGTATTTAATCTCTCCACAAGCTTGTTGGGCAGGGGGCAAGTTATAAACGGTGTTTCCACCCTACACCCTCCACCCTCCACCCTCCACCCTCCACCCGTGCCGGGTGACAAAATAAAAATAAAAGAAATTTTAACAATTTATTAGTCATATGACAAAGGAAGTGACAGAGTAAATTTTACGTGTTTATCTCAAATAAAACATTAATTAATACAGTAATTGAAATGTGTTTTTTTTTGTTTAATTCACAACAATTAATAAAAGGACAAAGAAAATATTTATGCCAGCATCCAAAGCATGGATAAAGCATAATGAAGCAGGAATTTAAAAAAACTTTGTAAAAAACAAATATATTAAAGAAATAATACTTTACGTGATTTTTGACTAGCTTGTATATTAAATTTTTGTGGAACACAATTACAAATTCTTTATAAAAAAAATAATTATTAAGTAGATCACATTGGGCGCTCCAAATTGACGATCTAAATAATGTATGTAGATTCATCCCCCATAGGGTGGGACACCGAGTAGGTGCTCAGCTAGGCATCCCTTTGAGGTGAAATTAAAATTAATAATGGCACGTGACCGAAAGGAATGAAATAACCGTTACAGAAACGTTTTACTCCCGAAACGTTTACTGTTAACTACTAACTAGATAAACTTTAAACCGTAAAGATACAATTATTACCGTAATATAATTTGAAGAAAACGACTTTGGTATAAATAATGTTGCCCTCTTGTCTTTAAATGTCGAAATTGTTTCATTAAGATCAAATTTAATTTTACAAAAAAGAAAATTAAGAAGAACGAACCAAGGGCAATAAATAAATTGGAATAAAATATCGTAATTGAATTTAACGGCGCTATAATATAAAAAAAACGAGATAGAGTTTAGTGGTTTTAAAATGTTTTTTTAAAGAATTTTGTAATGAGCTCTGATAAAAATACATTTTTTTATCAAAGCTACGTATCAGCAGTAAGCGAAAATCAACTAGACTTTATCATTAAAGTGACGTTATTTTTTTAGTGTATGCAGTCTGATGTCATCATCTCATTTTTTATTCAGATAAATATCAATTTTATTCCTTACAATATCTCCTTTGCAAAACATAATTAATTAGTGACATGACGCATCGCATGTCACAAGACAATTACGAAAACGAGTATTTTTATTATATGTATTAAAGTTTGATAACTTGTATTGTTCCATTTTATTAGGTACAAATAAAACCGATGTGGACATTATTTAAGATCTTGCTGTTTTTGTTATTATTTATCTTTGCTGAATATGGAATTTCGGGTTAGCTCTGTTAGATGGGTCTGTAATGAGAAAATAAGGCTCAATTATGATAAAGACACAGCGGGAGAATATGCACGTCGTGTCCTGTCTGTGTTCCCTTACAGGGCGCGGATGTGTCGAGTATAAGAGCAAAAGAGTAGAAAGAGGGTCGGGGTGGAACAGCGAGATGAAAGTTTATTAAATATTTAATGAAACAGCGCGGCAGGAGTTGCAAAGTGACAGATTTACGACATCCTCTTATATCAATGTACACCCCTGAAAACTGCTCCAAACAGTAGCCTTTAAGTTATGAATATGGAAACACAATTCTAGAGAATTCATTTTGAATAATCAATGTATTTTTATTCTTCTTATTATTGTCTTCAAGTCTTCAGAAAATGACAAATTTTAAAGTAATATTGCCTGAGGAAAATTAGCATTGCTAATGAATGGAGTTAAAAATACGATAGACTCGTGTGTTCACAATGATACTTGCTATCAGAGATCAAACTAAATTATAATTTGAATTGGAAAATAAAATACAATTTTTTCAATAAAAAAAACTCTTTTAACCCTTTTCGAACCATGCAGTAACACAGGTCTACCATCACAATTAAACCTGTAATATTTCGGTAAACACATGCAACATAAAATTTATATTTTAGATAATCCTAATGAAAATATTAGCGCTTAGGAATGACTAGTGAAAAACCAATTCTGAAAAGGGAATCGTATAAAAACAAATATTTTTTCAATTCAATCCGTTGTAAAATTATTACGTTGGTAAAAATATCATTTGTGATATAAAAGACAGAGATCACACACTATTTTCACAGTGAAAAGACAACAAATATACAAATATAATTGTCTCTTTCTCACTAATTAAATGAAGAGAGATAAGAAGGAAGGACACATTGAATGCTCTAAATTATGTTATTAATCATTTTTTCAAAATTGAATGCTCAATATTTAGAGTAAATTCGTGCCATTAAATCCATTTAAGCTAATATAAACACTTTTTCCAAATGTTATTTACGGTAACACGAGTTGACAGCATGGCTGCGTTCGGGTATTTTATATCATGGTATGGTAAAGGTTAACGAGTGTGAATTCTGAATAATAATGCAAATAAACGAATCCAGCGATAAATTAGTCATTTGTGTCGTGTGAAATATTCTCCTTTACAAGTTTAACGGTTGTCTTTTGTTTATTCTCCATTTTAAATAATCTCAGATGAGGGTTATAAAGTCAAATAATTTCTGAGTTTAGTTAACTCGTTAAAGTTGCGTTGAGGTTGCTAATCACTTCTGCGTGCGAAGATCGCTCCGCGTGCGGAATGGAATTAAACGATGTTATTATTAAATGCACTGAGATTCAAGATTGCTTTAAATTTATGATAATCTTGACTTTAATTTGACCTGCAAGAATATTGAAGTTTAGGCAGATGGTCTAGTATATTTGTTTCATGTCGCCAAGTAATAGCAATTAACACAGCTCGCAAATAGCTTATTTCAATTCTACTTTTTAGTTTCGCGCGCATTAAAAAAGTAAATCAATGACAATGTTTTATCCCAAAAGGCTTGAGATTTCGGATATATCTTTTGGAGGACGAATTTATAATATCATCATTATTTATTTTCGCACGATGATAATCGTGTTCTAAGTAAATAAAATGATGTTTAGTTTAGTTTAAAATTTCTAATAACGAAATTTTCTCTCTGAGCACAATTTCCTCTATGATGTCTTCCATTTCGTGTAAGTTTCAATAAATAAAATAATATTAATTGCTTTTAATTTCTTCAAATCATTTTTTACCACTCCGTAAAGTGTTTAATATCAGGAATATTTGTAGTGCAACATTTTGACTTTTTAAACAAATGATATATTTATTGATTTTATTTGTTAATTTTGAAAATACAGTAAAACTTGGAACGCAATCATTATTCTAAAATACTGAATACACTTTCTTGATTGACGTTGATGAATCGTTGATTAAAATTTCAATAACATTATTAAATAAGATCAAAGAAAACCTCGAAATCGCATTGAAAGTTGATTTATTTAAAATAAATTCTAGTTATATTTGTAAAAGGTTTCACCTATAAGTTATATCTTATAAGATAATGTAATACAGAAGAACATTATAAAATGTAAAGTATTTATGTAAACATTTGGTAAACTAAAAAATGATATTTGTAAAGACCGGATTAGGTGTAAAACATATTTTTGATAATATAGTCAAAATAATTAATTAAAATAAAGGTTTTATTTAAAAGCGTACGGTCCCAAAATGATTTTCAGTAATAAATACAAAAATCTTAAATTTAATATATTGTTAATTTATATGTAAAATCATTGAATCATTGCTTGTATGGAAATCGTATTAAAATATTTAGGATTTGATAGTAATTTTGATATTTAGACGGGTGATTTTACATCAAAATTATTTTTGATAGACAGTTTAATTAAATACTTGATAATATTATACAACAATATAATATAATATATAACTATTTGAGTGAGAACTTTAGAGTATACCGATAACGACATCATACGTTTAAAAATATGTAGTATCTAACAGTAGGTAGTAGTTATACGTTTTTAAAAATAAATATATATTAATTCATTTAAAATACTTTGATATATTGGATTTCAGTGAAATGAACATGTTGTTAATGCCGAAACACCATTGTATGATGCATTCCAGTCTTCGGAGCGGTCCGGAGTTTCACGAGGCGCAGCGCGTGCCGGCCTCGGAGGGCGCGTGCCTGACGGACGATACGTCGGACTTGTTCGCGGACTCGGCGCCGGCCTCGATCTTGGCCACCTTCGTCACCAGGGACCTCTTCTTCCTAGCTTCTTCTGGGAACAGTACGTCGAACGCTTCAGCATCTTGGTTCTCGCCGCTGTCTTGTCCCAACCGCATGAAATTATCGTCCAAGTACATGTTCAGCTTGTCGTTAGCCACTTTCTCGGTCATCGCGTCAGAATTGTCATCGTTATCGTTGGAATCTCCATCGTCGTAGCTCTTTTCCAATAAGTTCCTTCCGAGTCTCATGAAGTTATCGTTCTTTCTGTCGGCGTAGCTTACAGTCTTTGGTTCTGGGGGATCTTGAATCGATCTTTCCATTCTGATAAAGGCATCAGATGAGATTGTCGGGTTTTGCTCTTCTTCGTTCAAGTCTTCAAAGTTAGGTTCGTTTTCGTAGTTCAAAAAGTCGTCGTCGGATCGTCCAAACCTCATCAAGTTGTTATTCGCCCTACCGAATCTCATCAAGTTGTGGTTTCCCCTTCCAAAACGCATCAAGTTGTTGCCCGCCCTTCCGAACCTCATCAAATTATTATTTGCCCTGCCGAACCTCATGAGGTTATTGCCGCCCCTGCCGAACCTCATGAGGTTGTTGCCGCCCCTGCCGAACCTCATGAGGTTGTTGTTCGCTCTTCCGAATCGCATCAAGTTCGCGTTACTCCTGCCGAATCTCATCAGGTTACCGGGTGATCTTCCGAAACGCATGAAGTCTGAAGACCTGGCTCGGCCGAGACGAAGGAACCCAGACTTGTTGCTGCGGCCGAATCGCATCAGGTTTCCGTTGCCCATCTTTACTCGGGGTCCTGTTGCCATGTCAGGATCTGATCTGCCAAATCTGTTGAACAATAATTTATTAATATATTTATTACTGTAATTAAAATTAAAACTATCTATTTTGATGATACAAAAAGTGATTTTGAAAATAGAGAAACAAAAATATTTTTATACATTTTTTATTACGTTATATCAACTTGTTTTTTGGGGCTCCCAAAATGCCTTAACCGAGGGCTCCTTCACAATTCTGACGGTTCGAATATGTTTAATACTAACCTCATAAACGACTTATCCAGTGCGCTCCTCCTTCTAGCCGCGATCTCACTGATGGACCTCTTCACCATCTGGTTCTGTACATCCTCAGTTTCTGCGGGATATGGCTGTTCGTCCTCCAAGGTAGTTTCCTGTAGGGGGTTCTCCTTGGAAGGCAGCTCCTCACCGGGCAGTTCCTTCACGCACAACACCAGCGGCGTTAGCAGAAGGAGTAGCGAGAGTCGCATGGTCGTCTGGGAAAAAATAATTCTAGTTTTTAGAGAACTTGTAATATTTAGCGTAGGTAGTCAACATGTTAAGGAAAACATATTTTTATTTTAACTCCGTCGCAGAGCGCAGGTACTTAAATAGACGGAAAATGAATAATTCATTAAATAAATTAATGCCTTAATAAGTGACTGTCGCCAAAGTTGACCAATTGAAAAAGTTTTCGCTGCCGTTAATTAAAATTACCCCTGTTGAATTTTGTGAACATAGAAGCAAGAATTCCAAATAGAATATACTCTTAATATTTTTCACATATTCTGTTTTTATTAACGGAATTACCAGCTCTTGGCAGTGTTCGTTTAATACATTGTTGTACATTAAAAAAGGAAGCGAAAGATTTAATTTTCTAGTGTAGTGTATTTATTAATTATATTGTAATACTAATTAAATGCATCGATTAGAAATATATACAAGAAAATATAATTTATTGAAAACATATTTGTTTTGCTACCGGGATTCGAACATGGATCCTTTCCTTCCCGGAAAAATGCGTTAACCGATTACACCACACCATTTGAAAGAAAAACAGCATGTAATTTAGAAAAATTATCGTGTACTTGGTATGTTGGTGTGGTGTAATCGGTTAACGCATTTCCCCGGTTAGGAAAGGAGCAAGGTTCGAATCCCGGTAGCAATAAAAATATTTTTTCGATAAATTGAATTTTACTGTATATCTTTCTAATTGACAAATTTCATTTGTATTAAAATAGCACAGGACTATGTTCTGAAAAACTGCCAGTTTACAATAATAATGTGTTCTTAATAATTATATTGTAATATTTTTATAAAATATATATTTTAAATAAATGCTACTTTAATGGCTATAACATATGTAATTCACGATAATTCATGAATAATAATGGACGGCCTGTCTCAATTCTGAGTTGAAAACGTTCAAGCAGTGTGGGAAGATTTCGTATCGTTACGGAGATAATCGAGTTTCAATTTGTGATAGGTAATTGCTTGCTTAGGATACGTCAGTGATAAAATTCCGTCAAAACATAATTAAATTGTCTGGCAAACGGAGCGAAAGCGCTAATTAAAATTATAACACATTAATAATAATAATCCATACTGATTTGATAGTTCCAGGACGCTTCTCCTTTTTCCCGTTCCATGGCGCTGCTTGCGGTATTCGAAATACATATTTAATTACAAAGATACAGATTACTTTAATCTGTACGCAACCTTTCTGTCAATCCGTGTTCTTAATTCATTAAAGTTTTTTCTTTTTCAAATTGTAGTGTAATTTTCTTCTGTCCAATTGCAAATTACAGTTAACTCCCTCTTGATACTAAATTATCATAACATATATTTAGTTAATATTTTTTGTATTAGGTTAATAAAACACGTTTCTTACTTAAATTACACATTTATATTTCTATTAGATGCAGGCGCAGTTTTAAAGAGTTTTGTTTGGTACTTTAGTAATTTATTGAGTGATCCTAAAAATTTTGTTTTGGGAGTAAACTGTATATTTTTTATACCTATCCAGTTTTATTTCAAATTTACGGAAATATTGCAGGCTCATGAATGCACTAAGTAGACGTGTGTTTCCTGTGGCCCCGCGGCCTCGCCTCGTGAATAGCCATGGCCAGGGAAGACCCAATGATAATCAATGAACCAAATCTAAAACTAGAACTATAACGGAGCAGTATTGATATCCTTTAAATTTCTCCACTTTACAGTATTAAATTATTGAAAACAACAACAGATTTTAAATAACTTTGTTTTCATTATTGACATAATTTTGGTACCATAAATGGTTATGCAGATATACATTCGTAGTGTGAGTATAATAAACTGAACTATAGGCGTTGTCAAATTTAAAAAAATGATACGTACGCCAAAGGTTCGAATTAAATAATCAATAAAGTAGAGTAAATAATGAAGAAATAAGGAAAAATGTAAAGCTGATGTTAGTATAATGAGTAAGATTAAGAAAGGGTCACTTTGTCATATGAGAGAATGCTAAGAAAGATATATGACGCAAGTGTTGATGGCATCAGAAATAGAGGACGTCCGCGGAAGACTTGGCACGACCAGGTAAATCAGATATTGGAGGATGATTCTGTTAGAAGCCTCGACAATCGGTGAGCTTGTATCAGAAGATGTATTAGTGTGGAGAATTGTGTGTCAGGACAGAAGAGTGTGGCGCTCTACCCTCTCTGCCTACCCCCGCGGGGAAACGGCGTGATTCTAAGTTAGTTAATATAATTTTATTTCCACAAGTACTATTGTGCTAATTTTTTCAAATTATTTTATCTAAGTCTTTGGTGAATATTTTTATATGGCAATATGTTACAAATATTAATATTGATGATTAGGTATATCAAAGTCTCCCCGGTAAATCAAAATCTTTCTTATTTGGGGGTAATTCAAATAATGTTGATAAATATAGTAGTTGGTCTCGGCGGCACATGCAGATCGAGATCCCTCGAGATGCTCTCCGGGAAACTGATTATGTGGAAATATTTACATGACGTGTTTCGTTGTTTAGACTCCGACTCGCAGAAGGGTGACATCTTTAAGCTATGTTCATAAATTAAATATGCACATCGTTCACACATAGTCTACCTGAAAGATTAACCTTTCAACTATCTCGCTTCCCAATCGGGAGTTTTCAAACTGACGTTCATAAAAAATTTCGGGTATACATATTTGTAATACCGATTAGATATGTTTTTATTACCTACCTATGTGCATAGTATATATATATGCGTGAAGAGCGTAGCCTACAGGATCACGTATATATAAATCAGGAATATAATATTGAGCAACTATTGTATTATTGTATAACCTATTTTCCGTTGAGCTTATACTTCAGTCGCATCACAAAAGCGATAATGATTTGAGAATATATATATTAATGGTTCAAGGTAAAACGGGAATCAAAAATACTCATCAGTCACCTAAATGCTACTCTACCCATAGATAGGATATACAATATATTACCATAATAAAAATATAATAAGATCTTTAAATTATAAATAAAAAATAATTTTGAACTTTAGGAAAAATATAAAAACTGTTTTTATTTTGTCTACATATGTTTTTATTGGGAGACCTTTCAGATATTTAAAGACCAATTTTTTAAAAATAGGAGTGTAAAAATTTGCCTCCAATTTGTTTTTGGAGTCTGGTAAGGAGTAACATCGATAGATATGCAATAGATCGAGTCAAGTAGCGCTAAAAAAATTGTGATGTAGTTTGGGCCGCTAGCCTACACTACAGGCTGACTATTAGCCTCGACTGATATATATGATAGCAGAATGGAGAAAAAAAATGTCAATACGTTAAGAAAGTATTGTTTTTTTTGTGAGATGTAGTGTAGGACAAATTCTCTGTTAACGCTTTTCTTTACTTATTACATTTGCATCTTAGAAGTCTTGTTCTCAGCATTCTTCTAAATTTATGAATAAAAGTCTTAGTGAACTCCGTGTGCACTGCAATCGCAACAATCTCTCACAGCGCGGTCGCTCTTATGCCGCGGTGTTCGTCTGCTCATCTGCTCGAGGTACGGAGATAAAATAGCGTCTGGGGGTGGTGGCTGTCCCGAGAGAGGAACAGTTTAAGGAAATATCACGTGTAAGCGATTGCCTCCCGCGCACTGCACAGCGGCACGCCCGTGTTCCCGGCGGTGGCGCGGGAGGCCGTGACGGGCGATGCTGCGGTTATAATTAACTCGTGATGCGAGAAGATATCCAGTGGCGGGGTATAATTGCTCTAATAATAATAATTGTGGTAAATCCGCTCATTATAGAAGTAAGAATGAAAAAATTAGGGATGAGTGTTATACCTGGTCCAGCATAATGAACATGAGTGATTATTAGTGAGTGTTGGGTGATTTGTTTATACGGAATAAATGAATGAGGAGAAGATTTTTAAATTCTCTATTTTGTACGCTATGATCGATAATCTAAATCTGTATACAGGGTGTTGTAAGAGAATTGTAACATCTGCTTATAATAAATTATCTACATGATTTATTTTTAGATTTTATTTCATTATTTAAATCATATATAAATACTACGGATCGTCGAACTCATATGTTTATTTGCAGTAATAGATTTATTAATACATAAATATGTAGTTAATAAAATGCAACCCCTAACACTTATAATATTTATTAGATTATTAGTATTATGAAATCCGATAAATGTGAAGACGTGTTTAGAAATATTTCAGCGGTTTTCTCAATACTCTATTTGGCAGCACTGCCACCCCTGCAGACATTTCCGCCGAGGCTCGGAATTTGCCCGAGGGCCCAGGAATCACCTTCCTTCCCCGCCTACATCGTGAACGGCGGAAGTTGACTGCCAGAGACGGAAGACAACGCGAGAATGACGGAGCCAAGCCTCCGGGTATGCTGGCAAAGGAGGCTTTCAATCTAAAGCGTACAAATGTACCGTTGAAAGACTGCAATTTTATTTGTCCTTGAAACATCATTTATTGTCTTTATTTATTAACTATTTTTTATGTGATGTTAACGTATTATAGATTGTTTGTAACTGTTTTCGTTTCTAGAGAATGGACGTAGTGGACGAGTAGCCAAACACCGCTTACTCGGTATCCCTGGACAGTTGGGCTCGAGAAGAGCTTCTCCGATGATTCCAGTGTGCTTTTGCCCTATCAATACATTTATTGACCTTAAAAGATGTATATGTTTATTTCACTGACTTCGAATTGACTTTCCTCCGGTAAAAATGGTATTTGACTAAATACTTAATTACCTCAAATGGGTCCGATAAACTTTTATGAAAGCATTGTCTGTTATCTGATTTTAGTCGCACAATTATTAGACTTTTTACGGGCGTACAATATTCACGATTATTGCCTGAATATTGCCGTTATATTTCAATTTCTTGAAACTCTTCGGCAAAGTTTCATATTGTTCTATTCCTCCTCTTTGCGAGCACTGCACGTCCACTGCAACGTTCATATTTTCATTTTTCTCAGGACACACACGGAATCATGTAATGCCCAGAATTCACTTTCTATATTATCTTGTAAGATTAACTCCTATTTTTGAAGACGTGCGCAATAGCTAAGAAAAAAATAAATAGAGCTCATGTCACGTTAGAAACACGGTGACTAAATGTCAGATAACTAAGATATAGATTTTACTTTTAAAATCAGCAATATTATCTTTGTGGTTAAGATTCATATTTTTATTTATTATCTTTGTTTTATTAACCACTAAAATGAGTTTAAATACATCTACCGGTTTCGAAAAATACCATTTTCTTCTTCAGGATGTCATAACTAACTAAAACATATATTGTTTCTTTGACAGAATCTATTTAAAAAAAAAAAAAATTTAGTAATTACTCGAATAATTTTTAGGAAAAATTTTTAGAATGTTGACTCGTAGTTAAATTTAGTTGGTTGTTTATAATTTTTTGATTAGTTTTACACGCTTTATTTATCTCCAACGATTCCAAATTATTTAATTTGTGACCAACACCGTTTATATGCAAAATTGACAATCCCAATTTTTTATCAAAATCATGACCATTTTCTATCAAATGATTAGAAATTCTAAAAACCCACTATTGTTTAAACATCTCAAATGCTCCCTTACTCTTATATTAAATTTTTTACCCGTTTTACCAATATAAAATGCAGCACAATCCTTGCAACTAAGTTTATAGACACCAGAATTGTTAAATTTATCATCTTTGTCTTAAGAATTTATGAGTAAATTTCCTATACATATATATAGATTTTGTTTTAGGAATATTCTTCACGGTTGTATGTATAGTTAGGAATTCCAAATTAATCTTATTATATGTATCGGCAAATACCGCTAAGTTGATATTTGACAGTTGTCGCTTATTAAAAGCCACAAGCAACCATAGAGTCGTGGGTGAGTCTGTTTCTATCAATACGAATTCGTGCATTCAGTCTGATTCTCTGAGTAAAACCAAGTCCAAGCGAAGTTGTACTTTTGTGTTCAATTTATTAGGGACCATCCACACCATACCATACCACACCAAGTGAAATAATTTCTTTTTTTTTATTCTGAACCGCGTTAGTCATGATGTAACAGCGTGAATTAATTCATAGAATTGAACTGAACTGACAAGTGTGAATTACAATATAATTTTTTGCGGTCCAGCGCGTCAGAAATAAATTGTATTTATCGGCCAAATTTAATTAATCGGGGATAAAGACTGAATATTTATTTACAATTCTACAGCTTATTTATGCTAAATGCGTTCGGTGGCGTCTTTTACAAGAATGAAAGACTAAATAATTTAAAAATAATGTTAATAAAATAAACTAACCCCCGGGTAGCATTAGCAAATATTATATACAGTCATGCCATATTTCTTCACTAGATGAGTCATTCATTTACATTTCATTCAAATTGCGGGAAACCATTTTTTTGTTTGTCGTGTATCGTAGGAAAGTTGGATTTTATGAGACTGAATGAAACACATTTTACCTAATTTTCTAGATAACATACAAGTTGCGTGTCACTTTAGTTTAAAATATATTTCTAATCAAAAATTTAGTTGCAATCAGAATATTTTTTCGATAAATTGATTTTATCTGTAGGCTATCTTTCTAATTGATACATTTCATTTGTATTAAAATTCTACATAACTACGTTCTGAAAAAACTGCAACTTCACAATAATAATGTGTTCTCCTAAAAAAAAGTATTATTGGTATATTTGTTTGTTCTTTATTGCAACTGGATTACACATAAATCGATGTACTAAAAAACAATCTTCACAGACCATAACAGATACTAGAAATACAGGAACTCCAAACTCTACATTGGATAAAGCACTAATACATAAATATCAATTAAAATGTACAAGCATTTCTTACTGACTTCATTGAAATTCATTAACAAAAGACTAAAAACCTAAATTACATTAATTTTTCTTAACATTAACATTTTGGCTTATTTCGTATTATTCTTATTTAAATTTTAAAAATGTATACAATAATAATTATTGTTCTGATTTTTGCAAAAATAAATAAACGTCATTTGAAAACTTAGAGAAGAGCTGTCGTTTGTTTCCAATTGTATTTTGTATGCGGAGCAACCGATGTATACCGATCTTTACCGCCAAATCTCCCAGACAAAACATAATAATAATATAATAATTTGAAAATAAGATTAATTTAAGAATTAAATTTATTTCTTAGTTTAGATTATTAACTAACTGAATGTATAATTTACGGGGTTGTATCTGATGCATATATCGTACTATTCATGTATCTTCTTTTTTAAAATGAATTATTATATAATATTGCGACGCATAATGGATATTTCTTAGTTTTATACACTGGTAATTCAGGCTTCGTACGAGAACTAATGTCTCACGGAAATGGCACACGATTCCACGATGGATCATTTTTCCGAACGTTGCACGACGATGAAGCCGAGATGAGATGTAACACGCGCTGCATTTTATAACCACACATAAGTCATCTATAAACCTCTATCAAATTTTTAAAATCACAGCTTTCTTACATACTATGTTCATTTTAAATAGTATTATTTAACATATGCGACCGTAAAATATAATATGTTTTTTTTATTATCAAATAGATATTTGTAAATATTACGAAATTAAATGAATAGCTACATGGTGTATTGGTTTTCATCTGTCTACGTGAGATGACGAAGATGCAGCATTCAAGATTTAGTATCACCTGGAACTTGAGATGTGCCCGGCATCTTTCTATCTTACTTTTGTTACTATGTTGGGTTAAGTTAAGTAACTACGATAAGAGAGTAGTTTAGCAGAGAGAAGCTGACAGAAAGCAGTTGGGGTTAAATTGTAAAACTCGAATGGTCACGTGGGAAGTTAATTGAATTAATTACGGAATTACTTTCTCTCCTGTGTAGAATTTGTATGAACATAATTAACTCGTAATACTAAGGGTGCATGCTTTAGCTGTTTTATATAAAGACTAATATCTATTTCATAAATCAACGTATGCATATTATATCAATACTTTCCTACTGTTCAGCAATTCAGAATGAAATATTAGAGACATCTATGATTTATAGCGCACTTCTCTTTAACAATGTTTAATTACTTCTTTTTTTAGATTGCAATGTAGCATTTGTTTTAATTTATAAAGTAGAATAATTCCATAGCGAAATGTAATAATAATTATTTGAAAATATGATTCCAAATATAATTGAATGTGCACAATATGCAGGCACTTGGTTAGTGATTACTCAGAAAATAAGCAAATTAATCCAAATAAACGACACATCGTGGCAGTAAAAATGTCGACGTAGTGACGAGACGACTTCTAGGATTAAAACCAATGTTTAGTTTTTAACTATATTTATCATTTTTAAAACACCAAAATAATCGCATTTAACTCCATCACAATTGTCGAGATTGTTATCGAAATCTCTTTACCATTTCTATTACTCTGTTCATAGTTTTTAAATATATCTGTTACAGACTGTGGTAGCCATCTTGGATCCATTTGATATCGCTGTTTTCTTTGGCCTTAGGCCTTATTCTATAAACATTTGGTATTCAGTGGTATTTGACGCACCGGAAATATTTCCACCTTATTGAATAGCTGACACTGACAGTGTTATTGAATTGCAGATAATGACGAGATGCAGGCGGCATCGCGGAACTCTGTACAGAGAACTTCAACTCAAATATTATAACAACAATTGATATAATATGGTATATAATTAATACATTTTATAAATAAGAAAAATTGTTTTATCGCAATCTGAAAAAATAATAAACCATATAAAAGAGATATACGTTAAATCTCAAATATTTCATTTGGAATTATTGAACAATAAGAAAAGCTAAAATGCCTATAATTAATTTATAATTGAATGATACTGAAGGCGGAAAATTATGAATAATAATATACATAATAGATAATTTTTTTTTTTTTTACCATATTCCATTCTATCCTCGTTAAATTGTTTAATATCATTATTAATATTAATATCACAGCACACATTATTGTGCTTAATATTAAAACATTTTCATAAACAAGTCGATATATCGATTTTCTGTCTTTTCTTACTTCATCTTAAATTTGTCAATTTTCAATTAAATTAAAATGTAAATGTAAAAATTGTAAAAAATATTTTTTCCCAAAGAACTTCAGAATTTTAGCATATTTTCGTTTCCTCTTATTGTTTTAAGAATCAGTAACTTGTCTGATGCTTGCATTTTATCTGTATTCAGAAGTTATATACAAAATATTTGTATTTTCATTTTACGTGTGTTTACTACTCGTATATCGGAAATGATCGTGAAACAGGCATGCACCTTATCCGCAAGCAACCAATTCACTCACTATAAATATATGTATTTATCTCCTATAACAAGTATGAATAAATATAAACAATATAGATATTTTTGAATCGAAAAAGAGATACATGATGAAATACATAGCTATAATACATAAAACTAATTATCAAATTTATTTTAATAATCTTTTATTCGGCAGTAATGAATCAATTTACATTAATTTTGAAGGCTGTAGAAATAACAAAGCAGCAATAAAATAAGATAAAGCCTCTTTAAATAAATTGATGATACTGGCGGAGAATAAAAATATTTTTGTCGTCTTTTAATTTCACTTTCCTTCCCTAACGAAATAAATTGAAACACTAAAGTATTTGCATTGAATAACAAAATACCCCAACAGTTCTCCACTTCTGGGCAGACTTCAGATCACTGATAGCGTTACAATTAAATAAAGGGATGATAGAATTTCACTTCATTCACTTTTATTTTCGTTTCAGGTTTCTATTTAAATATAAAATAACAATTTTAGCACAGAAAATTATATTTATGATAAATTCGTAGGATATTTTAGGTCTCAAATATAAAGAATACTAGAGTTCAAATGAGTTTAATCGTACACTAGGTAAAAAAGGATTTTTTTTATAAAAACAGATTAAAAATATTTACTTTTTGAAAGTACATCCAGTAGTAAACTAATTTTACTCTCCGATATCCGAGGGTAAACCCGTTAATCGTTAGTTAAAAATGGCGAACACTTCACAGCTATTTCAAAAGTCATTTGACATATTGAGAAACCTCCAGTGCATGCTCATTTTTCTTAATCAGTATCTATGTGTCAGGCGCATATGTAATACAGGTCTAATAAATATTTTGTAAAAAAAAACTTTTTAATATTTTTAGGCAGCAATAGAGATTTTATCTGATTTTGGAAACGGAAATAATAGCGATTCGCGCTTACTGTGTTTTTGAATTTCTCCTGTGGTATTTTTGTTATTTGTTATTAGGATTCCAAGGGATCATCATCATCTATTATGGTCCCTCATGACTAAGGATCGCGATTTCCATGATTTTCTACCCTCTTGACTATGCTCCTCCACTTTTCTCGGCATTCTGCAAATCTTAGGGCTGTCACCAGAGAAGTATCTGTTGTCTTTTCCACTTGGTCTTAAGAAATCTTCCTCGTCCTCTTCGTTCTTCGACGTGGCCCTCCACAACTAGCTTTTCCAAGCTATCATGCCTTCCTTTAAGATGCCCAGAAAATTGAAGGATACGTCTCAGGAAAATGGTTGACAGTCTGTCCTTGATCTTCAGTTCCTCGTCATTGTTTCTGCGTCTCGCCATCTATGATATGCGCAACATGTGTCTCCAGTACTACATCTCAAAGGCATCAATCCATCTTCTCTCTCTCGCCTTCAGGGTCCACGATGATTCCACACTATATAAAATATAGTTCCAAGTATTAACTTGTTTCAGCCATTTGAATTCTGTAATAGTTGATTATGTCTCGAGTATTTATGTATTTACATATTAGTTACTGTTTCAAATAATGCAATTCTGTCCATGAAGGTACTCAGTACAATCATTATTAATACTAATTTGAATATTAAAATGCAATTTTGCAAACCAATTGATCGATTAATAGAAATCACAAAATTCAGCATGTTTTTTTGCTAAATAGAAAGCCATTAACCGAATTGGTATTGAAACCACAAATACCGGACGCGGTAGGCACTCATCGATCATACAGGCTTCACCCTAAATGACTTTCCATCCAAGTACTTAATCAAATTTCACTCTAAATTAAGAGGCAGATGGATTCTACATTTACGTAATAATGATGAAGCTGCATTCTCTCTAATTATTTGTGGCATTCATCGATTAAGAGTATTATTTGGTCGGACTTTACAGTTAAATATTTGACATTCTTTTATTGTATCCACGGATATAGACACTATTCAGTATTTTTTTACCATAAAAAAAAACCAACATCCAAAGTCTACCAGGTGGTATAATGATGTGTACTAATCTGGTAACAAACATCATTAACAAATCAAAACAAAAACTATCAACGTCTAAAGTTTAGACGTTGATAAAGTTTATACGATTTATAGTGCGTTTCAAAAAATTTAATTATTTATTTTATATTCATTCATGTATGTATGTCCCTTCACTTTTCTCGGCATTCTGAAAATCTAATGTTTAATAAAATCTAATCTTGTGTTTCCTTTTCTTCTCCATCATTTAACGTAGTCCATCACACAAGCATCTCCAAACTATCTCGTTTCGCAACATTTTCAAATACTTAAAAGATTCATCTTAGGTAAATGGTAGAAATTCCATTTTTGGCTTCTTGCAGTTTGTTATTAATTTTATTATATAATGAGATTTAATCGATACGAAATGAAATGATATTACATTTTTCGTATATTAAACTCTTATTATAATGTAGTACATATATAAAAGACAATAGAACCATAATATTTTTATGTAAAGTATAACATAAATACTTCATATAAAAGAACATAAAAAATGTAGGTATTATTTAAAATGGGAATATTCTTACCATTACGGGTTCCTTTTCAAAAATAATTCATATTTCCGCGTTTTTTACGAAAATATGGATTTTTATTATTCAATTATATCAGAAGTTATACAAAAAAAAATGTTATAAAAAATAATATTAATTAGATAAGACCTTTACACTAATGTAAACTATAATTGAAAATAATTTTATTCATTAAAAGTGTTTTAATAACGTTGAAAATTGATCACAAGTATTGGAAATTGAATGGTTTATAACTCTATTCATTTTTAATATTTTGATAATTTTGTTAAATGCAGATTTGTTTCGTAATTTTGGCTTCAAGATTATAATAAAATATATTTTGTATATGTGATGATTTTCTATATTATTTATGTTTATAAAAATTTTAAATAACAGCGTCAAAATTTTCGATTAACAGTTCAATAGTTTTTATTTATTTACTCAACTGTCAATATTGTGACTAAACTTGTACCGCGTTAGTGTGTGGGTAGTAACAGCATTGTACATCGTTTGAGGCGATTCCCCGTAGAGGTTCATATTCCCGGGTTTATTTTATTTTTAATTTTTCTTGGGCAGACCATTATTTATAATTTATTTAGATGAAATCTGAACTTTTATGGAAGAATATACCCTGATATGTGTAGAAATATTCTCGCTATCAAAATTATTCCATTCCTCATTAAATTGTAAATCAACCTTTACCGGAGTATTATTTCGCGGGACCACTCGGCCCAGCCTAAGGATTATATAAATACATATACATAAATATATTGTAGTTTCTAAATCATTGGAATTATTTGGAGCTAGATCTAAATATTCCGGTTAGATATAAATATTTTTGTGGAGTATGATATTTATATAAAACTATGCTCGGTTTTAAAGATTATAATATTTTTCTTACATTCTTACGTTAAAAATAACTATTATGTTATTTTAGTTCGTAAAAATTGAAGGAGAAAAATTAAAGTAAACAGAATATTGTAGAAATAAGCTTAAACCTTAATATTCTACTACAATGAATATGATCCACTCCCCGTTCATATTTTCACATAAATTGGTCCCAGAAATCCAGTGCATGAATAACTAGTTTTGCTTTGAATGATTAATTTGTATTGATTTTTTAAACAATGTTATTATTATATTCTTCTGTTGTTTTGGAAGACTTGAATATGTATGTTACAAGAATTTATTGATTAATTGTCAGTTAGTACATACTTGGATTATACGGTATAAAATGTTATATAATAAATCTCAGTTGTTACAATAATAATAGAATCATTGTAAATTGTAAAAGAAAAAACTGTATTTATTTTTAACATCCTCACCTCAATAAAAATAATAAGGGGTAAGGTAAGGTTGTTCAGCAGGGGTGAACTTACTCGACGGGCCATTGCAATAAATATATCGCAAGTATATAGAATACCCTAAATAATAACGTTTAAGAAAAACTACATAATTAAATATTTCTTAGTTCTCAATTCTATCAGAAAATTTTCAAGTGCGCACAATGGAGGCACTTCCTAAAACACCGACGGTGACCCTATGACCAAAATTTGAATTTCGTTTCTAAAATGTTTAGCTGTTGAGGAGAAATTTGTTGAAAGTAAATAGATTGTGAATAGGATTTATTATTTTATAAAAATGAAAATGAGTAGAAATTATAACATTATTTCTGTTGATGAATTTTTCAAACCATCAATTATATCGTGCAGCTTGCAAGGTGCTAGAACACATAAACACGAAGTAGTTTATAGTTTTTTTGAATCATTCTATTGCGAAAATGCTCGATATATATCCCAGCATCATTTTATAAAGTATGCTCTTCTTTCAACATCTTTCTATCTCATGGAGATTTTTTTTCTATATGCCTATTCACGGTAAACCAGTATATTCCCAGGAATTTCGGATCTCTGACCAATACGCCTCTGACTCGGAATGTCGTAGATTGTACGTTTTATAAAACCAGGCATTAAAATGAATTTGATGAAATTAACAATAATGAGCGACTCCATTAAGTGCGCTCTGGTTACGGCTGGAGTCGCGAAGTATCGCCCCAGCGGGAGGTTGCGGATACCGGACACCGGACACCTGGCCGCTGTCCGCCTGAGCCTGTGCCTGGGGTAGCACCGGGATAGGAGGTAGGGTAGATCTAGGCTGGCTGCTGGGGCGGCTCGCGTTTCCCGCTAATGTGCATATAAATTAACACGTTGGTGAAAATAATTGTCGGGTACTTTAGATACAGAATTAACTCGCATCATTTGATTGCATACTGTGGTCCCGTACTAGTAGCTTCGAAGTAACTCACAACAAATCATACGAATGTCATAATATGTATGTGAAGTTATTAAGTTAATTATCCATCGGATTAATGTGACATAATATTTTGTATTGTTATGAAACATAACTAATTATTACTGTTTGATCACTAATTGCATCTGGTCTATTCCGGTTGCTTCCGCTTGATGCGCATGAAGGAGGATATTTCTCTTTTGGTCACGAATGGTCCTCAGGTTATACTTCATTGCTTCTAATTCTAATAAAATATATTTTATAGGGCGATAGATGTTACCTTATATCAGCAAATAAATGCTTGGGGCGACATTTGTTAGATGTTCAATTACAATTAAAACTTGATTTTTTTTATACATTTGTGTCTTCAATTTTATATATTCATTCAACTCATCCACTCATTTGATCTAAGAGTTCATAATATTAACGTGTGTTTAGGAAGTACGTTCACTAAGGATGGTAAGGTTAAGAAAGATATCGAAGTGACGGTGTTTTGATAGCAATTATCGCCAAAAGAGCTTTGTTACCTGTAGAGTTCTGGGGCCAACATTAGGGTAAATGAAGCCCGGAATTGGCAAAGGACGAACGAAATAGACTGAATGCAGTAGAAATGCGGTCATTGAGTCTATGTGCAATTGAGTGAGAAATATACAAATTGGGAGCAAATATAGATCAGAATGTTATATAGTCGATAGAATTTAAAAAGGGGTCGCTGAGATAGTTTGGGCTCGTGTAACGTCTGATCGAAGACAGAATGATGATAAGGAAAATATGAGGCAGGCGTTGAAGGCAACAGGAATAGACGTCTAATTAAAAAAAAATAGAAATGACTCAATTATGATGTGATGTTCATATTTTAATAACTTTAATTTATTTTAAAAATCAACACAAATACAATACCTAAATAATCGACATTGTTTTGGCGTGATAACCGCAACATTCGTGTGATATAATTGACGGCAGATCTTGTTTGTTTCGTGTTGCGATGTTTTATATTGCCGTGCGAGTGGATGAACGTAAGAAAATGATATACCTATTGAGAATGTTATAAGTAGGGTACACATGTCATTTAAATTCTAAAATTAAATAGAAAGAATGCCATCCGTTGTAAATAATTTGAAAATTTCAGCCAGCTAGATTAATCTTAAATAATTTGAAACATAATTCAGTTATAAATTATGAAAGTTTTAATATATCTAGGAATAGTTGTTGAATGCTCTTACCGTACTTAATTCCATGTTAACCAGAATGGAAACAGTTAGTGCGGAACAATGGAACCGTGATTACCTGACGGACCATTTCCTTTCGGACCTCTTCCACGGGTCGCAGGATGTTTAAGGATAAGTGGAGTTAAAGAAATGGAGATAATTGGATTGTGAAGAAAACTTAAGGAAAAAAGGTAAAAAACACAACCTTAATGGCCGTTGTGGAGAAGTAAGCACCCACCTAAATACTCGCAATCACGCCGTGTTAAGCTGAAAGGATAATACGACCAAACAATTTTCTTTAATGTTTATTTTTATTTTTTTGACCTCACAAATCATCAGAATAATTATAAGCTTTAAACGAGAGTTGTACTTAGCTTTGAACGGGATTACTTTAATTAGTACGATTTAAATTATAACTTACTTATGTTTTTTATGCACGCTGGATGAAGGCCTCCCCAAGTGTCTCTTTTCTATTACCATTGTTATTCGCTGTCACGTATTTTCACATTCAGCGGCTTATCGGTTTCTCGATTCTTCTCGGGTATCATTGGATGATTGCATTCGTCCAAACATTGCCCGTCCTCCAAGCGATGTGGCCTACCCATTACTATTTCACTTTCTTTGCTTATTCAATTATATTATGTAGGTATAATTGAAAAAGTATTTATTTATTCATTATTATTCTATGTACACTTTTGTACAATTTTTTAACACAAATTATTTATTATTAAGGAGAACACATTCTTATTATGAAGTTGTAATTATTGAGAACATGGCCGTTTGATATGAGAAAGGTCCGTGGGTTATCACAAGTGAAGCCTTAAAAGGCGATTGATTAGGCTTCCAAAATATAATAAAATGAATGATCACATGAATGAATGCGAGAATGTCCAAATACATTAAAAGGTGTAAAGATATAATAACGATATTAACCTTTACCATACCATGCTAAAAAATACTCTACGCAGCCATGCTGTCAACTCGTGTTACTGCAAGAAATTTGTGTTTTTTTAACACTTTAAATGGGAATAAAATGCTTTTACAAGCTTAAATGGCTTTAAAATAGTTAATGTCACAGTTATAATAATAATAAGAAGTAATAAATATAGTAATTAACGTTATTCTTGTAACGCATTCGTCAAAGACCCATCTAACATGATCTTCATCTTTATCTCTCATCATTTAAATTAATGTATGATCTTTTTCACGTTGTAAAAGTGGTATTTTTAACGTAGATAGCATGCAACGCAACAATTGTATATAGCATTGAATTCAAAAATGATTCTTTTTATTATGATTCGCTTTACATAATTGGTTTTTTACTACTCATTTCTAAGTGAAAATGATTTTTTTAGGACTAGGTAAAATGTAAGTTTTACATTGTGCATATTTATAGAAATACGATTTAATTGGCTCGGTAGACCTGTGTTAGTGCATGGCTAGGGAAGAGTTATAAGAGCGTCAGTGTTCGGTCAGCAGCGGACGGCACACATTCACCGCTGGCTCATTTATTAATAGTTGGTAATCTTTTAATTGCATTTCATACGAAGAGAAGATCAAAATGATCGATGAAGTCCGTCGCCACCCAGAGAATGGACAGACATTTATGCTACAAGTATTAATATTCACTTTCTCTATTATTTTACATATTTTTACTTATCTATTTTGATCACTTGTATTGTATTATACGATCATTCAAAACTATATTTAGTATTACATTTTTATTTTATAAACAACTTGTATTTAGTTATGGCCTTCTTCTCCTATATATTATTAATAATATTTCTTTAATTACTATTTACTTTCAATGCATCAAGAAAAAAATAGCTGTGCATGTCCTGATCAATTACGCACACAGAATTTATATATTTATGGATACTATTTATTTTAAATTTGTATGCATTTATTTTAAGATCGATAGTTACTCATTTTACTACGTTTCTTTTTTTTCTGTGTTATTAATTAATTAGTCATAATATTAATAATATATTCAAAAATATTGAACCACATGCATCGATCTTTACCGCCACTCTTCGCGGGTTGTATTCTCAAAAATATAAGAATTGTAAAGAGATTTGAAGTGGAATCGCCTCAGCTATCATATTGGAAAAGTTTTAGAAATGGCTTTATTTTACTATAAAATCTGTTATTCAATTCCAGTTCAGTCATCAGTATCGTACCGCATTTTATCTACATTATACTCAGCACAGAAGCTCGCCATACATATATGTAGTTCAAAGCGATTAAACAGATTCATTCGTAGGTGTAATTCTTTTAAAATAATATACTTACATATCAATGTACATTAAATTGAATATCTCTCTGTCAGTCGATACTCTTGGTCGGTTTAAACCAAATTTTGCATAATTGCTCTTCAGGATCCTGTGCAAAATATATGCATCCCACTCCCTCTGACCCTCCCACCGCTGCTCCCGATACAAATGTGACTTTAGAACTCTGCACACAACATAGACACGCCCCCTCTTTTCCTGACCATTTCAAACAAAATGTGTATTATGATATATTGAACACCATCCAAAATTTGTTCAGTTGCACTCTAGATTCCTGAAGAAAATTGTGTTACCCCGAACATCTCACCCTCCCTCTACCTGGACCAAATTTTGCATACATCGTTATTATTCAGGACCATCACAAAATAAAGGCATCCCCTTCTCTTCTCTCCGTGATCCACTTTTTAAAATTATAACTACTACAGAATTCCAGGTACCGCCGGGTATAGACCAATAGACCAATAGACCACTAGTTTCTTACAAAATACTGTCATAATAACATTATGTTTGTTAGAATCTCACGGTTGGAATATCTACAATCGAATTACTAAAATGAGATATTTAAAAATATCCGCAACCTCTTTGAAAAACGCGAACATCCATACCACGGAAACCTTCTTGCATTCTTCCAATGTCTAGCGACTAAAAGCTACATCTGTCTCTAAATTCAATAAAGCGACAAGAATACGGAATCTCGGGAATGTAATATGAGATGTATTCCTCTCTGAAGTTATTTATGTTGTGATGAAACGACAATTTTCTTCATTTGTAGCTTTTCATAACTATGCAAGGTCTGCAATTGACTATTTTTTTGGACAAACTCTAGTGAAGATTTAGAGATTAAGGCGAGACTTGTTTCCCGTCGTATAGTCTAGGCTTTCTACTATCTCGTAACATATTTTAGCAACTTAACAGTATTTGGTCGTTACAATTTTTGTTGGAGAGAAAATACAATAAATTATTAATTTATAAAAAGGGTCCTTGCGACAAATATTAAAAATAACAGAGTAAAAAAGCACTAACAAACACATAATAATCTAAAATTTAAAAATAAATAATAAATAAGTACGACGTATACATATATTAAAAACTTTAAAAAATGAATGATTTTCTAATTAAAAATAAACCACCGAGATAAGAATTTTGGTTTTATTAGATTATTTAGAGACAACCCCAGTAGTAGTTAAAATAAATGCTTGTAATTTATTGCCTTCGTTTGTCTTTTTAAGATCAATAATTGTAGGTATTTATAGTTCTAGGTGATGTTTGTGACTTGTCGAGTTTCGCTCTTAAATAAAACGTGCTGAAAAACATATGCGTTTTTATCTCTTTTAACCAATCGCAAGCTGATCTCTGAGTTTAAAATCTCAATACGTGTACACGGTACAGAGATTTATCTCAACAAGTGTGTGAGATTTATCTCATCGTGTTTCATTCCGCGGGCAGTTGCCATAAGGGACGAGACGTTGATACGTACTATTTCATGTATGTACCACAATGTACTTCAGGATCTAATTCATTATGGAAGAGTTGCATCATTGAATTAAACTTTTGTTATTCAGTTTAGAGAGTCGAAAGTTCGTAAAATCGCTGCAATTTGTGAGTACGAGTACTGCGCTGTTATTTTCAAAAGATTACTTTATCGTGGATTTGCTTACGGTTGAGCGTGGATACAAATTTATTGCAAGTTCACCATTAAGCGGCGGGAATAATAAAAGTTTCCCCGTTATCCGGGGTGGAAATAGATGGATCTGAGATTACCATGAACTGTGTTAAACTGAATCTAAAATACAATATTATTCATGCGATTACGACACAACGAAGACACAAATTAAAGCGTTTTAATTTGTAAAGAGATCCATTCATTAATCGAACTGGAATAAAGGTTTATAAATACTCGTATATATATTTAATATTCGCTATGATTCCGTCAAAGTTTAGTGCTCACACGCTTCTCACAATTCATCCAGTAAGTCCTTCGATATCATCTCGTTAGGGACCTGTTCTACCGTATGTTAACTCGATCAGCGACATCTTGAACACAGTAATACGAGTATGATGAGCAATTTCTGTTTCTTCAGTCAGTTGTCGTTTGACTAGTGGCAAATCGTTTTCATCAGCGACAGTCTATCCGCAACTCGCTGTGACACTCGTACTCAACACCTGTACACTCATTAAACTTGTACACGGCCGTGTATTATTAGATACATTATTATCATAATACTAATTGAAGACTTATGATGTCACCTGTGAAACGAATTTAATTTTTATTATATATCAATTTTTCAAAAATCTACAAATTGAATGGTATTCCTTGAAATATATTTATTTATCGAATTTGGATAGAAATATTCAATCAGGTTTAGTTTCTCCTGGATGAAACAATCAGCACATTTTCTTGTGTGGATGAGCCGGAGCTTATTGTCGTCCAACTGTTGATTCTATTGGTTATATTGTTCTTAAAAACCCTCAAAGGTTTTATATAATAATCATCCACATCGGATGATCGGGATCTCCGTGACCATGCGTATTGAGAAACAAAAATTAATCAAAGTAATTCGTACTAAAAATATATTATGTTTTGATAGTTATTTTTGGTGTCATTTTAAACATTATTTTATTATGTGATCGTTACTATTTTTAATCTAAAATCTTTTACTTACTACGCTATTAACATTATTTTTAAACCTAACAACTCTACAATTCAATATAGGGTGAATGATACAGTAATTGGCCGTCTAAGAATTTTTAAAATTTTATCTACATATATATTTTGTCTAAAAATTGACTATCAATATTTGATTTCACTTTTGGATACATGAATGCATTTTTATATATAGTATACACAAACAAGTCTACATTTATTTTTATGAAAAGTAATGAAATCACTATTTTTGTGAATAATGAGAGAGAAGGATGGCATAACATTTTTATGTGGTTTAACTTAAGAAACAGAGTCAAACTCTTATTGTTGAGGTTTGAACTTGAAATGGCCAATAGCAGCCATCAACTATCAACCACCCTACTACTATAAAATAGGTTAAGGCCTAGTCTAGTGGTAAAATTCATTATGTTCATCTTTTTATACATTTTCTTCATCATAATTATTTTCTGTAATTTTACTTTACGTATGTAAAATATGGAGAATGACACCTGGAATAACATATTAAAATTTTCATTGATATCGTAAGAGAAATTCGCAAAACCGATTTCACCTAGTTTAAGCAATTACAAATATCAAACATGTTAATTTTATTACGGGATATTTAATTATTATAAACATAAAATTGAATAAAAACGAGTACGGATTGAATGCAAAATGCTTAAATCCGCGGCCTACCAATAAAGCAGGAACATTTAGCCACGTTCATTAAAGTTTTAATTCATTTTACGGATATTCGACAATTTGGATTATATCTACAACATAATATATAGGCGAGTTACATTTTTACACCGAAATTGCTATTAATTATTCAGTAGTTATATTTCAATTATTCATATATACGGTAATATCATCGCGGGCAGGTATAAAGAACAGTCCGCCAAATATTCAAGCTCTGACATTTTTCAACTTGCTCAAAGAATTCTTTTCTTGTATGTTGTGGAAAGCCTTTATTTAGTGAAATTTCTGAAGAATAGAGACATTCTTCTCACAGTCCATGGTACGAGTAAATGCGTCCGATGACGTTAAAACCACATTTAGAAAGTGACGTTTAAAGTATATTCCTTTCTTACCTTCTCAGAGTCCATGTTTTGACTTTATACAGAGCTATGGAGAACACGAGGGCTTTAACCGGTGGAACTTTTACGTTCTTGGAGATGGAGCAATTCTTCCAAATTTTGGTTGACAGCTTCGACATACTTGGCCTTACCAATCATATTTTAAACCTTGACTTGGCATCCTTCATTACATGCAGATTAAATCATTTAAAATTTCTTATTCGTGGTTATCAATAACATTAGTTTTCGGCAATCGATCAAAGTGATATACTCTGAGTATATCACTTTGATCGTCATACAATTTTGTCATACTTCTCTTCATGTAGTGAGTACCCAGTACTAATTAATCAAACTTGTGGATAAATATTTAGTTATTACTTTAGGCGCACTCGAGTAGAATCTCTGAGACAAATCTCATCCGTTGACGTATCAACGGATGGACGGTTGGCCACAAGACTTTAACCCGTGTGAACATACATTTAACATAATTAGGATATGAGTAACTGGTGCAATAGAGCGCAACCACAGACTAGTAAACTAATAGACATGAAATAAAGTGTACATATAGGAGAGGGGTTTGAAACATTAGTAGCGGGTATTCTACATATATTCTTGGTGGAAACATAAATCCGATAGATTATGACACATTTATGCAACAGTAAAAGTATTTACCTTTCGAAAATTAAATCTTTGTGTAAACAAGACGTATTTTTTATATTAATACATATTATATTGTCAGCATTTAAATTTTCGTTCCAATCTAGTCATATTTTTAAAAAAAGTCGCGAAGCTATTTGATTGCGTAAGTGATTACGTGGGTGACACCAACATAAAAATATTGGGACAAGGAATTTTCGTTAGTTAATGTCTATATATTTGGTGGTCGAATTTCTCAATTACGAAATTAGAACCATTCGATGAAATTAAATAAAAATTTCTGATATGAATTTATTAAAATAAATTACCGCTATTTGGCAAGTGAATAAAATAATTACGTCATATTTTATAATGTCATACACGTGTATTGACGCTGAAGATAGTTGAATACTGGTCCAGTGTGTGTACTACAGTAACTCCAACCCGTGACACGCTAATAAGCTTATCTTATTCTTTTTTTCGGTAATATTATAAGTATTTATACATTAATTTTCATCGCTGGCATTTTGATATATTTAAAAATCAATACATCATACATATCTGTTAATTCTAGATGATTGAACACTGAATTTTAATACGGGCGAATTTTTGGTCTCGCGATATTCAATCAAGTAAGAAATATGTTTAGCCGCCGCACGGGGGTGACGTCAGTTGAATATTTTATTTTCTTCCTGCACCGAGGTACATACCGAAAGGTGATCTAATAATTTTATCAACACAAATTAAATACAATTGGTAAAAACATCACACAAGATTTTTAGTTAGAATATTTATTTCCGCCGACCAAGTGAATATTATGAACTGTTCACTCTACGTAATACCACCTTCAGAAAATCAACTACCGATAGTCAATCATCAAAGTGGTCCACGGTGATTCCTCAATGAGGCCGCGTGTGATTGCTTCAAAATTTATTTAAAGCGTAAATTCGTATTTAATTAATTCCTCTATGCATAATATTATTCACACTTTTATCGTTACGGCTAGAAGTCGGTCAGATTCGAGCAGAGACAACAACACGGCCGTGTGTTGGAAAGGTCAAATATATTCCCTTTTGATTGGCGCCGCCGAGTCTAGAAATATAGCTATTATTCGGAAACGTCACAATACGCGCGTATGTATTTTACAATGCGTAAATCATAGTGGCATCCTTTATTAGCTTTATCTCGTGAAAATTACCTCGAATTTAATTGAATATAATACCTAATGAATAATAAATATATTAAATTTTCACGTAATAATTTGGAAAGCTATATTATTGTTCTTTGTTAAATAAACGTTATTTCTGAATCCGTGAAATTTGTGAAAATATAAATCTGTATACTGTAAAAAAAAATATTATATTATTCCTTTATTTCGATTCCAAATAAGGTTTCGTATTATTTTGACTTTTCAAGAGTTTGGATCTGAAGGGATTATGCAACGCTTCTTATATATACATATCATGTATACATCTATTATTTTCGATTGAATTTTAACTGACGAAATAAATACCTTTTTGATGCACGTCGGAATCGGTAATAATGAACAAATTTAAATAAAAACTATACTTTTGTATTTCATACGACAAATTTTCATCCTCGTTTAATTACACCTTAATGTATTTCAACTCTGTTTTGTAAAAGTGCGTTGTGTAGTTTGAACTGACAACGTGTAAGTCATATCTTTGTCATATTTAACTGTTAATTATAACTTATCGTTTCCCAAAAGGGTGTCCGGGCTGTAAGATTTATCGGCCAAATCACGCGAGGGCAGAATTACGGTGTAAGGGTCTTTCTTTATCGCAGAAGTCACCCGATATGACATTATTATTTATTTGTGCGACAGACTTCTAGAAACTAACATGTGTGGACATTTTATTCCTCTTTGTGTTTTTAAAACGAGAATATAGTGGGGATTGCATTATCATTTTGATTTTCTAGGATTTCGGGAGGGTGGAAAGTTATTATCCCGGCCCAGGTCAGACATATTATAGCCACGTCTTACTTATAATGTAGGTCAAGAGTTTAAGCTGTCTTGTCCTCTGAAATATTTTTCTGAAGCTGAGATTTTCTACCTCGAGAAATCCGCAGCACTAATAAGGTAGTCACGCAGGAATAGATACAAGAAAGAAACAGAGCGCGGATACAAAGTTTCGAAAAGGTATTTTGAAAATCTGTTATCAGATAAATGACGTTTTACATTTCGACTGAAAAGGTTCTCGTTATTTCTTATGACTTTCCGATTCTCTTCCTCGGGAGGAATCAGTATCTTGTTGCAGCGGGAGATGTGCAACATTTCATCTCATGATTTTATGTTACTCGCTCGTTTATTCCTAATGCATTTACTCTTTGATTAGCTGGAATTTTCGTTATACCCCTCTTATTTCATCCAAAGAACCAGAGGGTTTTCTTATTTTATTATTATTTGATTTATTGCATGGAGAAGTGAAGAAGAAAGTGTGAAATAGTTAGATAATTGTAGTGAGCTGGTTAAAAATTAAAGCAAATCTGATTTAAAATATCTCATCGGCTTTCTGTTACATATAGGAAAATTTGAAAAAAAAAAGATACAATACTTTACACAAAAGTGAAGTGTCATTTTCTTTAAGATAATTAAAGAATTAGCTAGATATTTATAGCGCCTAACTCCAAACCCCCCTAAAACAAATTTCGGATAATTTGAATTATATATGCAGTTTTGTAGATTTTCTTATCAGTTACATGCGGATCACATTATTTCTTGCAAAAGCCACATAAATCCATTGATATTGCATGTTCAAAATCAGGGTTAGTTCCAAAATACCCCAAAGCAGACAGTGTATGAAGATGAAATCAGCCAATCATAACGCTTGTTGATGATTACGTAATATAAAATCCAATATGGTTGCCAGAACGTTATTCTTACTAAATAATTTTTGTGTGTCTAATATTTTACGGGTTTTCTTTTATAAATAATGGAGGTCGAGGTGGTAAATGTGCCAAAATGTATTCCTAATGAAGCAATGAAGCAAGGAGACGTTTACGCTAAGAGAACACATGAAAAAAGAATGTGGAAAGTCAAAATCGGTAAATATTAGTTGATATTGGGGGTTTCTTAACACTAAATACAATGGCGTGTCGTGGCAATGCTTGTACTTTGAAAATTGTTTGAAAAATAACACTCTTTGTCAAAATAAAATTTAAAAAATAATACATAAAATAATAGGGTATTTTCACAAAAGATAAATACCGATTAAAATGTATGGAGTACTTTAATTAAAAATTGGATTCTCTCATAAGTAATATAAAAAATACCATTGATAACACCAGAAAAAAATGGTACAGATAGACCAAATAATAAATGGTAATATGCAATATGGAAGGGACAAACTGTATAAAATGGCAAAAATTCAGAAGATTGGGATAAATATAAAAGTTATATAAATAAATACTTAAACGAATCGAGAAGGACAAAAAAATACTTATTTTAAAACAAAAATTAAAGGAGTTCTAAAAAAAATTCAGCGGCTCGAACCTAAGCGGGTGTCTTATCGCTAGACCCAAGAAGCATCACTCTTCTTTTTTTTGGCGTTTCACCGCTGTGGAATATTCCTGCCATTATTAATAATAAACTAAAATAAATGTTGAATGTATTAATTAAGTTACTTTGTAATTTCCTTCAATACCTTTAGTTTAAAATTTATTCGTGGTGAAATAGGTTGTAAAACAGCATCAAATATGGAATGTTTTTGGATAACTGTTTTAGAAATTTTTATTTGTTCTCGACTCTGAGAACATACAAAATAATTTTTTTTCTTTTGTTAAACATTTGCTGTCATTTAATTAGTCGTCAGGCTTAATTTCGTGAAGTTATTTAATTTTCTTTAATTAACCGCATAATTGCTATGTTTTATTATAAAATTGTTTAAAATAGTTTTTTCTTTTGAAAATGTCGACCAGGATTTCACAACGGATCGAAAAATTCAACTCCTAAAAGACAAAACAATAATTTGATTATTTATACATGGCATTAAATAATCGTCGACAGAAAGTCATTTTTCCTTTATTGGGTATTTATTGATGTTTCTCCCTTGCTCTGAATGTGAACAGAATCCGAATGCTTCCGATACAGCACGGTGTGAATTCTAATGTACGCTTTAAAGCAAATAAGTATCGAACAGTGTGCACATAAAACCTTCCACTAATATTTTATAAATAACTATATAGGTCTTTATTATTAGACTTGACTTTACTCGTATGAAGTAATAATAAGCGAACATTATTTAAAGCTATTTATATATTTGTATAGTACGTTGTACAATTAAAAAAAATGTATAAAACAATAATAGCTTGCAGACAAATTTTTGAATAAGCATGGCAATTATTATTTATAGAAAATTAAATATAAAGATATTAAAAACATAAACATTATGTGTACAATAAAATATAATGCGTGTTGTGTTTTTGCAAACTACATAAGTATTTTGTGCTTCGAATTGATTAATATTGAATTACCACAAAGCTTAAAAAATTGTTGTCTTGATTTTGATTCGAGTTGGGTGTCACGACCAAATTGACTGATTTTAAAGCCATACTATTAGTGGTCACCAAATATGTTTTCTCACGGAAAAACAGATCAAGAGTATAGACTGACTAAATAAGATATATTAGAGGAGTAGCAGGAGTAACATAATTAGACTGAATGAGAAGTACCGCGATATGAAAGACCTTCGGCATGGAGCTCCTACTCATGGAATGATCTCAATTGAGGTGGCTCGAAAATGTATCGCGAATGGTAGAGACGCGATCATCAAGAAGTATCTTCTTGGCAACCTCAGCAACCTCAGACTAAATTGGAGTACATAACAACATAGACTATTGTTTACGCGCGTTTTGATTCCTTCAACAGGCACTCCCGGTTTTTTTTGTTGTATGATTATATGTGTGGTGTGAAAGTCACGGTTTTTTGCGACTGGCGCCAATTGCGGCCAGTAACTCCTCGAGAAAGAATATCTTAATAATTGAGACTCTGGGAGTTTGTTAATTCGTTCAGTCGAAATTAGCACGTACAAAAAAACATCAGAGATCTAAGAACAGCCAGTATCGGAGCACAACCCACCAACAGCGGAGGACCGCAGCAAACATCAGTGCAGGTAGGTGGTGATCTTTATTACTGTATTTATATCATCAATAAAAAGGCCGGGAACAAAACTATAAAGACAGATTAGGACTTGACCGATGATCAAGTCCAGAAACAGCGCAAGGCAGAGGAAAACGGAAGACCTCGAGTACCCGACTTTCGTAGGATAAAGGGATGAAAATGATGATGAGTTTTTTAAAATCTGAAACTATATATCGTGCATTAGAAACATTTAAAAAAATGTAAAATACAAAGAAATACAATGAAAATTCGTTTCACGATAATATCATATCAATATTTCTAAAATATAGGGGATCTAATATTGAATGGTCTGATATCGTATCAATTTTTCTAAAATATTTCTTATCTCTAAATATTTCTAACCTAACCTAACCTACTCTATATTTATCAAATGCGGGTGTCCTGAACTCACGACTGTACAACCCAGACAAGAGAGGGAAATCGACATTATTTGATGAAAAATAACGCATTCCCTTCAGCTTAACCGATAATGGGGACAGGGACGTAAAATTTTCCGGAATCCCGACAGACAGTCCGGTGACGTCACAATTTTAACGGTCTTTCGGCGAATCTTTTCATTTAAAACAGGCGCATCTTAAAGTTTGCTTCGCACCCCCCCGATTGCATGTGTTAAAAGGGAAACATTATATTTAAAACTGTATACAGTAAAGAAATGCTAGTTTCTAGCATTTAAAACATACATACAAGAAATTAATATTTCACACTATGAATAATATTAATTTTAATAAATAAATAATATTTTTTATTTATTTGACACTACGACCTCCATTACTGAAAGTAATAGAAGGCTTCGATTGTTATAAATGTACTCCATGCAATAGAATCTTTGTACATTGAAATTAAATTATGTAACATAATTCAACATTGATGTGCTCTATAATTTTCAAATTGCGTTACAGGTATTTTTATGACCATTATAAATCTATTGTAGAATTCAAATCAATATAAAATTATTGATGTATATTTATAATATGGAATTTGAGGGGTTGAATAGTATTTATATAACATTTATACACTAAATTTATGAGTTAAATCGACTTGACTTAACCCAAATACTTGGAGATGAAAAGATATTATTTAATCACACATTTGAAATCATAAATGAGCATTTTCATTTGATATTTTTAATGAATGGAGAGCTTTAATCAAGAAAACCACATTATGCCAATATTGGAAAGCTACTCTTTAATTTTTAATCACTTTTTGATAAATAATAGATGAGATGTTATCATCTTTATTTATAGTCTGTATGGTTTAAGGGTTTGCTGAAATACTCAATATTACAACGAATTTTTCATGAATTCAATTTGTGAAAAATCGATTGCATCCAGGTATGCTGTTTTTGTTAAGTTTAAAAAGACTCTACACTTTAATACACATTGTCTAAAGCTACATCAAATATTTTTTGTTAGAAGTTGGTTATATTTCCAAAAAGATCTAAATTGATTGCAATTATTAACGCTTATAGCTCGCCCAACTTTGAGAAAGTTCTGTTTGGATAAAATGCAAGTCAGTGTCTTTCCCTGCAAATGGACCTATTGGAAGCTGTCCAAAATACGTGTGTTCTAGTTTAATAAATGCGTTAGAACTATTTTGGTACTGTTGCTAATGTAAACTGTACGTACACTCACGAATAAATTATGTTTCCTTTGAGCTTTCTTGTAATGTAAATAATTATGTTTATTGCAACCTCCAAACAATAATTCCTGAGTTGTAACTTATATCCATCGCTGTTTTGTTCTACAATCTTGAAATACCAACATGGTAATGTATTTCTTATGTTTTATTTTTTATTAATCTTATCAACTACGATTATTAACTATTTCTTAACGATATCAACTAGTCATATTTCCATACTTACGGTAGTGCTAGATAGAAAGGATTAGACGCCACACACTTCTTCCAAATTCATACATAAATAGTATTTCAGTAGATATGATATTAAAAAAATATTTAAAATAACGAAGCTGGAAGAAGCTCCCGTGTGAGGTAACAGCATTAAATGACATTTAATAATAATAAACTATTTTATAAAGTATTAAAATTGATTTAAATTATTGTTATGTCAACACTTTCTAAAAAAACGGTAATGCATAATATACAACCTTTACGACTAACTGTGGCACAGTGGTTAAGAAGTTTTCTCAGCGTTTCCCCGCGGGGGACGGCAGAGAGGATAGAGCGCCACACTCTCATGTCCTGACACACAATTCTCGCCACATCCACATTAATACGTCTTCTCATACAAACTCAACGATTATTGAGTCTTCTATCAGGACCATCCTCCAAGCCTTCCGCGGGCGTCCTTCGCTTCTGGTTCCCTCAACGCTTGCGTCATATATCTTTCTTACCATTATCTCCTCATTCATCCGTTCCATATGACCAAACCACTTATGTGATCCTTAATCATATTCACTATACTAATATCAGGTTTACATTCTTTCCTTATTTCTTCATTATTTACTCCACTGCATTTAGTCTACTTTCGTTCCTCTTCTACCCAGCTCCAGGCCTCACTTCCATAAATCAGTGTCGGTACCATGACTCCATTGTGAACCGCTAGTCTTGCCTCGGTTGACAAGTTCCCATTAGCTATAATTCCATTCAAAGCAACTTTGGTGTTTAAAAAAAAGTATTCTTTTCATTTTTAGTGTTTCGGAGGTAATTTTGTAGAATTCTACAATCACACATATGAAAATAAACCATACTCAATCAAACCATTTTAAATTCAACAACTTGCATTTATGTAAAATCCATTAAAAAGGGGGCAGCCATATAATAATCGTAAGTACTTAAGGTAATGAGAATTTTGGGTTTTTGTATTTTAGCACGATTCTAACAAACAATTCTGTTAAAACATTAATGATATTTTAATGAAAGGGTAATATATGAAAGAAGACTTTTCAATGAATTTCATATAAATACAAGTGGTTGAATTTAAAATTGATAGATAGATAATGCCTTTATAAGGCGAAACGCATCTCGTGAAAATTAAACGAATATAACTAAAAACAAGTGTTTTTATTTTCATGTGTATTATTTTCTTTCTTCCAATCTATCATTTTCTAATTTAATTTTCATAACCATAACACTTCAGTAAAAGTGGTGTAAATTTTTTTCAACTTTGGTGTTTTTAAAACATCTACATTCGATCCTTTTTTTATGCGGTAGAAGCGTCCGACAAAATATCGGATAAAAAAAGACTTATCTTACGTTAAAAATTTTACAAAATTGCAAAACTCCATAGCAGTGAGTTAATATATACCCAGAATTGCGTATCGCTATCGGCTGCCAATGTTTTAATGGTTTCACTGAATGTAACTCATCCAGGCTATGCTATCACGTAAATAAAGAATTAATTTAATCATTTTAAAATTTAATTTAAATAATCATTATACGCCATTGGCGATGGTGTAAATTCTTTGTATTTATCAAAGACACAAACCGCTGTAATATTTTCCAAGTATCCATTAAATGTTGCCGATAAAAGCCAGATGACGATATTTTTTGAAAATACGATACCTACTAGTAAAAATCCGTACCAATGAACAACCGCTCCAAATATTTTATTTACATTAATATAGATACACATATATCAATATTTGCCAAAATAGATGTGGTGCGTGCCTCCGTTTTGATGTGATTAATGCTTAAATATTAATATCCGAGTTAGTGCGGGGCCCGCGGCCTGGTCAGGACCGTCGCCGGGAGGTCGGGCAATAAATACGCATTACAGTGGGCATCGCAACGGAAGGGGGTCTTTCAAGTTTTCCGGATAAACTGGTACAAAGGCGAACAATTCGGTCGGAGTCACCCGACACGACTTTCAAAGTAATGAATATTCAAATGTACCGGCCAGCGCTAGCGGTTAACTTTTCTTTATACAAGTTTTTTTTTGCGTAATTGGGACACGTGGACTTCACATTTGTGGGGTCTCGTATATTACAGTGGACACAACCATATGGAACATCGAGATGAACAAACAACTGATGTCTAGAAAGAAACAAAGGTGACTGTTTTAAATTCATTCGAAATGAGTAATAATATTATGCATGTAATTAATTTTTATTTATTAATTACATGCATAATATTAGAAAAACGAGTACTAGTTGCAAAGTCAGCAATCTCTTTTAATATTTTTTTCTAACATTTAATGCAGTTGTCTTCTCTTATAGCATTTACACATTGTATTAATGAACAGTCTTTATGATTTAAATTCGTCATTCAAAATCACTATTAGTTGCGGTTACTTTTGCCCATTTATATTTATATTAGAATTCAACCAATAGCAGCCTTCTCTACATAGGAATTTAAATTGGGGCCCAGTATGGAAACTGGCTTATTTTTTTGACGACGTTATATTTATTTTGTATTTTAATCCAGATTATAGGGATCATTCGTTATTAGAAGTGCATTAATAAATATATGGTTATATATATATAAACATATTCAATATAATATAATAAATTATATAATAAATATATTCAAGTTGCTATCAGTTTTTTTTACGTTTTATTCCAAATAGATTAGCAATTCAGATAGCTAGCTGCCTCTTTTATATTGCGGATGAATATTTCATTGTTTGTGGAGGAATCTTTAAAAAATGATAACAGTTCAAAGGTTTTTGGTGAAACTTTGTGGAATTCCATGATTATTTTGTAAATTGAGTCAAACTCTGTTTTATTCCACAACACTTCTTGTTGTGTTAAATGATATATAACGTTTTCAGGAACATCTTCCCATTACCAATATTATAGATCAACTAAAATTAAAAGCACTTTCAGACAGTAATATATGGTGTGTTTGGAGTTAACGGAGGTTGGGGTGGGGGTAGAGTTAAAATGGATAAGAGAAGGGATGCGGTATTTTAGTTGATCTATAATATTGATAATGCAAAGATGTTCCCGAAAACGTTATATATCATTTAACATAATGAAAAGCGTAGTGGAATAAAATAGAGTTTGACTCAATTTACAAAATAATTTTAAAAATGCATACGCGGGGTGGGGTACCCATGGATTTCTATGTCATGATTATGCAATTAATTAAACATATATTTTTTCATGTTAAAAGAGATAAATGTAATATTAATTTTCATACACTCGTACTGTGAATAATTTTAGAATTGGTGTAAAATGTATGGATATGTATGGGTATGTCAAGCATAGTTTTAGTTGAACAATTCACCGAGATATGTCGCATGATTGTTCATAAACTGCCGACATTCCCTCGAAGCTCCACAGAGGGGATTCACAGATCTCCAGCCGACTAGGGTAGAGAGTAGCTTACACCCATAGTGCCTGATGAATTTGACGGTTTGGGCTAAATTAATTATTAATATAATTTGGCTGGAGTTAATTATGTACAGGCCTAGAGGTTATGCGTCGATTGAATTTATTTCTTGGCTTTAAATATTTATCGAAGGGTAATCAAGACGTCAGACACATTGTGAAATGTTAACTTTGATCGTTTTGAAATCGTCTGGGGAAGACATTATCGTGACATCTTTGGAACGTTATTTTGACAGTCCTCGAGCAATTAAAAGGGTTTTATGAAGAGAACGAGAGTAACGCTACAGATGTTGTATTAAAAATATGTATCACTCCCGCTAGAAGACGAAGTCTTACGAAGGTACTCAGGTTTTGCAAGTCTAATAATTTGTGATATTTTTTAATCTTTTCGAAATGTAATAATAGGTGTACTAACATAGATTAGTCATTATATTGCCATGCGTTCGTTTTGAGAGATAGAAGACGGATGAAGGATGAAGGATGCATAAATGAGGCATTCAATAACATATTAAATCCTAGTTCAAATTGGCACATTACATCGTGATGTTTAAATATAATATGATATGTAATGTTTGGTTACATTCTCATTTCTCCTGCTTAACTAATATAGGGACATCAATGTTTTTCCGGAACCACACTATATAGAGGGTGTAACAGACCTGGTCCATAATGTTTTATGGGTGGATACCTGACTAAATTTTGAGTCGGAAATATGTGCCTACACTTAATTACGTCAGAGATAAAGCATTTCAAAAATATCATAATTATGCTATTATTTCTATTAATTTAAATATTTTATTCATTTTAAATTATATATTGAATGCAAAAAATTAAAGGTCATCGAATTTAGAGTAGCTAGACTATTTTTTGTTAGATGATTTAAAGCCTGAAACAAAGATACAGATTAATAATGGATATATTTCTCAAATATTTATTTCTAAATACGTAGACTTGGAGCGTAACATGATTTTGTAAATATTTCAAACAATTATATTTTTCGTAACGGTGTAGAATTGACACATATTCCTTGAACATTTTCGACTTGTAATTTAGTCAGGTATCCACGCATAAAATATTGTGGACTAGATCTGTTACACCCTGTATATACTAGTACTGCACAGAATTTATATATAAATTTTCTACGAAAAATGCCTCTTCGATAATTTAGTTTGTTTTCACATGTAGCAAAAGGGCTGTTCTATGGAACAGGAGGAACGTTTTAAGCAACCTATTCCGCTTCCCAACAATAAAATATTTTAATCATATAAAAATGTAATGGCTCGTGTTGGCTACAGACGACGCGGGGCTAAAATGGAGATGTTTTTCACTGCGTTGAAAGTGACTAATTCGTTCGTTGTCTGAGCAATTTATATGAAGATAATACTGACTGTCTGTACTCTCGCTTATCACATATTGTGTAGTATTGGAGTAAGCGGGACAAAACTATTCACACGTTTAATTCAGTTGTATCTCTATTTTTTGCATGTAAAACGTATTTATTAAGATAGCGACAGGTATACAAATAATTATGTAACGCTTTACACGTATACATTTTGTTCTTTAATTTAAAACATATATAATACAGCCCTGCAAAGGTTTGCTCTCAAAGGTTTCAAGATAAACTGATTCACCGGGAATTGAAATCTTATTATTTACTCAGAAATGTATTATTTCTGACTGCTGGAACGCTGGCTCGAGAAAGTGTACAATGATGCTGTACTCCATTCGATGTGAACTTAGAATTCGCGGTTTACATCAAATACTTAGCATATTCACTCAAATTGTTGGGAGCGTCGCGGGGAACATGAATGAAGTGTTTCGGATGGTTAAAACAAGCCAATATGCCTCGCGCTAGATACAGGACACAGAGTTGCGAGGAGACTGCTCGGGATATATTTTAAAGCAAACCGAGTAGAAATTTAATTACGCGGGTCTCTTTTTGGGAAGGATATGACTTGTGATTGATTGGCTGGGATAAATAATTACTCTGCGGAATTCAAGCCAATTGCGATCGTTATGGATTCTATTTTATTTATTATTTAAATTAAATTTTGGCGCGCATGAGGGAAACCGATTGATAATTATTATATTGAATACTGGGTTGAATTATTGTTAATTATTTATATTTTATTTTACGAATGTAATTCACAAATTTTAAAATAAATATATAATTATAATTAAACACTATTCAATTTTTTTGCGGCAAAAGACTAATGAAAAATCTCATATTGAAAGACGGACATTTTATAAACAAAATTATAAAATGTTAACAAAAAAACAAATTTAATAAAATCATACAACAATTTTCAATTATCTAGAGCAGCCATACTCAACCTTTTTTATCTTCGGTCCACATACACATGTTAGGTAAGTTACGGGGGCCGCAACATTAATTAATTTCATTTATTTTCAGTGCCGATAAATCGGCGTTTATTTATATAACAATATTCTTTTTATAGCTTGCATCAATATATAAGTCCTTTATACAAATATTATAAATATAACGAAAAAAAATATTAATATAGGAAAAACAGTATTGGTTGAAACCCGTTTGATTCAATATTAGGGCGCCGCATCAATAAATATATTTTTTAACTAAAACAGAATGATAATAATACTTATCGATTATCAGCACACCGGCCAATACCAGCTCAAACATTAAAAACTAAAAAAAATTCCGTCATATCTCTATATTCGGTAAAGGTAAGTGCCGCCGGCGTCAGTTCGCAGCGAGCGATGATTGTATCTCAAGATATTCAAAACATAGAACGCCAGATTTTTTTAAAATCACGTTTCTGATAATAAATGTGTTTCGGGCCGCAGGTTGAGTATGGCTGATCTAGAGTAATAATACTAGGCAGTGAATAACATACCAGAATAAACAAAAAAAAAATTATCAAGTCCGATGTCATCGATCTTAGAACCCATGTACCTATTAAGTAGATTTAATCTTTTCATTCTCTTTCATGTTTATATGTAACATTTTATTTTTAACTGAGTTTTAACTTTCTCCACCACAAAAAAGTGAAATATGTAACAATTTATTCTTATACTTCTATTCTTAACTGTTTTCATTTTTTTAATCTCAAAAATTGCTTAATGTAACATTTATATTTTTCCACTGTACTTTAATCAGTAAATTACTGGACGGACTCCTGGGCAAATACAGGCCTCGGTCTGAGTCCGAGCTCGAGCTCCGACTCCGCCCATCCTCGCAAAAACACACCTCCATATTTAAATTTTTTACTACTAGGTTCATACATTTAATATAGTTGATATTTTGTAACATACAAATAACTGTTACTATCTTTACTGTCTTAAAACAGGATTGTCTGGTTGAGCATTCAAATGTTAATACTACTTTTCGATGGTACCATTAAATTATTTAGTAATTAAATTTAAGATATACTTACTAATTCATTCAAAGTAAGAATTTTAATTGTTATAACTATGCCGAAATTGTTGCGTTGCTGAACTTGTTCATCGATTCTGGGCCCCTCTAGTAACGGACGGCTGTCTAGGCTGCCTGGATGGTAGCTACGCTACTGACTCGCAGGACTATCAATTCGGGTCATTAGTGACCTGTCGATAATCTGCCTCCGTAGAATAAAATAAAATAAATATAAAAAAGAAATACATAAACAAGTTGTTTTAAATACCCATTAACATGTTAAAAAGATAACGAATTTTATGAAAAAATGTATTTATTAGAATTTACTGCCCTCAGCGGCAGCCATAAAATGTATTTTTTTAAACAATTATTAGCATTTTTATAAGTAATCTTATCCCGACACTAACTAAAAAGTCTAATTTTCAGTAAGAGCATTTTAAAATTTATAAAATCTTGTATGTATCGAAAAATTAGTGTAACATCAGTAAATTGTTTTTAATATGCGAAATGTTTGACTACCGTCGGCAGTAACATGGTTTTAATATGATGACATTTTTGTTCAAATTAAATTGTTCCCCAAAAACATATTTTCAAAATATATTACGTTATCCACTTAGCATGTTTTAATAAACATGTTTAGGTATCTCTCTCTAACTCATTAGATAGTTAAGTATGCCGAAATTTGATTTTTCAGATTCATTTTGTTTATGGGGTATACCGATAGACACTCTGATAAATGACCTTGTGTACGCGGCAACTATCGAAATGTGGTCTAGACTCTAGACGATTGGCTAAATGAGACGCCGGAAATCAATAAAAATTTGAGCCTGAAAAACATAAAATTATTAATTAAATTAAATACACGACAACATTTATTTATATGTACTTTTTGCTTCGTTCAATAATAGCGAGCAATGGCGGACGAGTCTCGTATCAAGTAGGTATATGGTATATGGTATATCTCTTAACGAGCCACTCACGAGCCTTCTCAAGAATATGCGAAGATTGGATTGTTGTTCGAGAAGTAATTAAATGATTCGCTATTTAAGTATTGGGTTAGCAAGAAAAAAAGCTATTAAATCATTTGGACATCATACTATGTTTTGTTGAAAGTGAAAAAAATATCAGGCTGAAAACTAAATTTTATCGGCAAGTAAATATATCTTTAATCAGCTTAATATTTTTTATTGTATTCAAAATAAACTAGCAGATAAGCAATCGGCGAAAGCCGATTGCTTGCTGCTAGGCCCTGTATTTATTGGTATTACATTTTGATCTGGAGAGAAACTCGGAGATCAAATTGAGATTGATAGGAAGAGACTCGCAGAGAAAAATTCAAATCCATGTACATATCGTTCGATTTGACACACGCATACAAACTTTACCTAGAACTGTGGATACCTACAACTATTTATTTATAGTAATATAATATATAACAGTTAGACGACTTGACATCTGGGAATATTCAAATTCACCCAACTGACGAAAATAATAGCAATGGTTAATGGATTGACATTTGACGTTTGACAACAAGCGTGAAGTGTGGTGTGAGACGGCGAACATCTGAGACTTGTCTCCAAAAAATCGCATGGGAACGTAATTTATCTCGGAGATTGTCTAGAGTCTAAAATCTCATGCGTTGACCCGGGACTTTAGATGGAAGCTGATTTTAAATAAAATGAACGAATAATATACTAATTTTATGCAGTCCTATTATAATGCGGTAATGCTAATGATTGTATAAACTATTAAAATCTACAATCATATAATACAGTAGACATTTTTATATAAACAGAATATGATAGAGGGTACTAGTTGCAGTAACAGTCTCAGTAACTTTCGTATATTTTTATTTGAAGAAAAACACGAAAAACTGACAGGAGCTTAGAGAATAATATAAATACTTATCAATGCATTTATTGAATGCTAATAACTGTAGTATGGTTTAAAATAAAATCAAGCTGGTTTCCATATTGGCCATTTGAATTTCAGAGAAGTGAAGATTGCCATTAGTCAAATCTTAATATAACTGGCGGATGACAAAAGCAACTGACTAGCTGCAAGATAATACCAATTTCGAATGACTTATTTACATAAAAAAAACTATGTTTGGTTGTTAATATATTAACACAATGCGTAAAAACCTTACGAGAAAAAATCTGTATTAAAATTTAGAAAAAAAATAACATAGTGGTTGCTACTAGTAACTTTGACACTATTACCCTCAGATAGACCTAAAGCAATGAATACATTAATAATCTAATTTAGGATTTTTCTCAATCGGAAGCCTAAATTGGAAGGGTTCTTTATATTGAAATGTATTATGGCATTACGCGCGGGGGCCACGGAAGCTAACGTTGGGTTGCCGTTAAAAATGGTTGGAAAAACATTTCCCACCTTTCGAATTATCTTTGTGGGAGAAACGTAAACACGAAAATGCAAATTTATGTAAAATATTTTTTCGTTAGAATTACAAAATCGCATGTCTATGTTTGAAACACATATAAGGAATTTTAATTAAAAATATAATTTAATACGCACATGTCGATTATGTATGAAAACAAAAATCTACCAAATTGCTATCACACCGTTTCCCCGAAGAGTTAAAGAAGTGAATAAAACGCAACACTTCAGCCTTGACATATCGCTCATGTCAATCGTTCTTTTTATATGGTGTGAACATAATTTGAAATCTCTTTTAAGTAATCGTTCGGAAATCCAATATTGAAAGTGAGATATCATATTTGCATCTTATGTGCATTTATATTGAATGGCTTATGATGTTTTACATCGATTAGCGTTAACTCGCAAGTAATGATCAATACTCATCAGCGTTATTAAATTAAATAATGTTTTGTATTTTATTTGAAGAGAATATTATTTCGACCAATATGAACAGAACTATGTATTTTGTTCTTGGATACAAACTTGATAAATTATTGATTTAAATTGGAAAATATTGTCCTAGGATTAATTACATCGAAGTAGTTTATTTTATTTATTAGGCAAGCATACAGTACCATATTTGTAACTTATGTATATATATAACATATGAATATTTTACAAAAATCTTATCTGTAATCTAGTAGTGGGTTTTGCGTGGTGTAAGTTAGCGATTGCCATTAATTGCGCACATTTAGTGTACAGCATTTACTTATCAAGAATAATATTTGAGTCATCTTCTGAGCAGAGAAATGAAATAATATTTGAGATCAAAACGAAGAAACAATTATAACCAAATGTATGCCGAACTACAATAAGACTGAGCCTCAGATACCATCTTGACAATGAACCTAATGGTCGCCGGGCCCAAACATGGCGACTGCCGCCTCTGTCAACTATTGACGAGGCCTCGGAGCGCGGATAATACAATCTCCGCTGGATTTGCTTGGTTAATTTATAATTTCCTTCGGCCACTGTTTGCTCGACTCGGCGGAGAGATGTCTCTGTATAATTAAACTAATATTTGTTCACCCTCACCGTCTCCGGAGTGTCCGGGCCCCGCGCGAGTCCTCCTTGAGCCTCCTCCAGGCCCCCTCGAGCTCCACCCGAGCCACCCCGAGCCGCCCCGAGCCACCCCGAGCCACCCGAGCCCGCCCCGCGGAGATGTCGAAACAAAATATAAGTTTTCCATTTGTGATAGAGTTGCTAAAGTCTTTTATAATGCAGATCCCGGTATAATGGATGTGTTATTTTTCTAAAGTGGTTACAATACCGTTTTTCTATGCGATATTCTTGCCAATTTTTTTTTTAAGGAGAACACATTTTTGTTGTGAAGTTGCATTTTTCAGAACATAGTTCTATGGTATTTTTAATAAAAATGAAATGAAAACTAACTAGAAAGATATACAGAAAAATCTATTTATCGCAAAAATAATTGTTGCCCGGTAGAAACTAAATATTTTTTCGATTGATGGATTTTTTCTGTATATCTTTCTAGTTGGTTCATTTAATTTATATTAAATACTTTTATGTCACAATAATGCAATATTTTTTAAATCGATGGTGATCGAGATATTACACGTTGCATGACATTTTAAGTCATCAAACCATAAAAAAATATTTATTTAAATGAAAATAATTTATTTTTGTTAACATATTGACATCTTATAAACGTTTTGTTTAATTATTTGCAAGGAAGAACTCCGGATCTCCAATATGTTGCAGGATAAGTACCTTAATACTTATTTTCCTCAAAATTAGACCGAAGTACTTAAACCTGTTTTCATGTCTTTATTGTAAGCTAAAAATATATCAAGCGACAATACTGAAGTTGTACAGGAGTACATCTATTTTTGAACATGATTTCAAAAGTGATCTTCCATTGTATCTAAATCGTCAAGTATTAATTCAATGTATACTTACAGCGCTCTGTATGGCTGCAAAATATGGACTCTCAACAAATAAGGTCAGGAACGTATCTTGTGATAAAATTAGGAGTTGATATAATTGAATACGCCAAGAAAATTTAATTGAAATGGATAGAGGCCACATCACCTAAAGACGGACAATTGTTAAACGAATGCAATCATCTAATGGTTCCCGAGGGTGATCAAAACCCGCTGGACAGACGGATAAATAGATAGAGAAGCGTTGTAGATACTAGGAGAGGTCCTTATCCAGCAGAAATGCCGGTAGAAAACAGGTGAAAATAACGATGATATCTAATGTTTCTGTATAGTCTTACTGCAAAATTAAGGATTCACTTTAGAATCAATATATCGGTAATGAATGTAAGGTCAATTTCAGTTTTACGAAGCCGACTATGAAACTCCATTTATGAAATATCATGACCACCTGTAGGGGAATAATTTGGTGGATAAAAAGCACATTGAAGATTACTGAATCACAAAATCTGTAATCTTCTAGACCGGCGTGCGGAAGCGGATTGTTGCAATCTGTGCACAATAATTAAAGATCAACATTTATTAACAAAATTAAACGAGTCATTGAAATATGGCACATATAACAAACCTGATGAGGTTGAAGGGGCTTATAAAGCTCATGTATGAAGAAAACAGATTATCTTGATTCTGTTTTTTCAGAAAATAGTTTTTCGTTGTGAAATGTGTTTTAAAAGAGGCTCTCTGTGTAAAATTTGTCACAATAACCGCGTTAAAAATAGAACGTTAGAAATAAGCCGTTAAAACATTTTACCAGAGGTTCGCGGGGGACTGTAGTATATAAGAACAATGTTACAGCCATTTAGTATCTTTGTAGACTTAACAATGAATAAATATGTAAGGAAGAATATATATGTAACGCGTTTACTTTGGTATGATGATTTCTTGTAAAAGATATTGTTAACTGCTTTCACGTATCGAATACTTACTATCTCACCGTATCCTTATTGAAGAGGTATCAGAAGTGGATAGAACGCTACGCGTACAATTTTTTCAAATTTAACTTTTTCAAATCTTCACCTCGCTCGTTGTTTCAGTAAGCTGGTGACATTGATAAATAAAATTATCCAAGTCCGGCACTGTAAACGTACAGAAGAGCGTAGTGTTTGTTAAGAATAAACATGAGATTTCGTCTTAATATTTGAAGATCTATGATTGATTTATTCTTCGAAAAAAGATTTCTCAACAAACTGCTCCTTCCTTTATTTATATTACAGGCAACGAAAATGCTGACAAATAAAAAATCAGACAACATAAGAAAACATATCAATTACTGTTAACAAAATAAAAGAATAAAATTATTATTGATAAAAATACGTAATGCGTGCGACGGTTTGTGAAGATGGATGAACAGTTTATTAATCAATATATGCTTTCTATATTCTAATTCAACCATAATTTGAATAATGTAATGTATTTTATGTTGACATTGCCACTAAAAGTGAAAGATCAGTTTCTTCAGATTAATGTTAGCTTGAGCACGGTACCGGGTGATTGATTATCGTCACATCGACAATTAGGCGCTCAAGAGAATCTCATGAAAGACTAATTTTCCGCGAAGGATTTCAAAATACTTTGCGATAATAGATTTATTAAAAATATGACTTTTGTAAAAGCTTTATGGATATTGAAAGCATTCTCGATGAAAGAACCGGGCAATTTATATAGTGATACGATCAGCGCCTGAATTTTAAACAATTTTTATGTTTTGTTTTTGAAATTGTAGACAACCTACATAATATAATAGATACCTATTTATAATACACACGATAAAAGCAATTGATGGCAAAGTCTAAGCAGAAAAATAATCTGTCTTAAAAACCTTGGCCAAATATCAGAATCTCTTTTCTGAGCACATGTAATGATAGTTCGAAAAGCAGCAAGACCGTGAACATCCGTTAACGGATAGCACTAACAAAAATGTGTAAAATAGGTATTTGCTAATGAAATTAAATTACTAGGCAACGTGTGTAAACTAAAAGTTTTTACGGCATTCGACCTTATATGATTGGCGCCCATTGTTAATATTCTAAGAAATCTTCATTATCTGATGTAGCGTGCAGCTGACGGTCTTGGAAATCCAGTTACAAGATTTTTTTCTCTTATTTTTATAATATTTTTTATTAAACGTTTATTAAAAATAATGCCCCCTCACTAGGATGACCTTGTATCGAGGTAGGCTATTGCTTAAGGGTTGTTCAAGTGTTTATTGAATATTGAATAGTTTTCTGCCCAAATGGATTTGGTTTGGTAGGTGGTTTGATAGGTGGTACTTCTTATTTTTGCTTTGACTCATGGTCTTTAATCATTGTGTGGTTTGGTAATTTTCGAAATTTTTAAATTGGTGGACAAGTAAATTTTTCGCATATACTTGTAGAACTGTCAACTTCAAAATTTATTAAATACTTATTTAGAGCACGTTTGAATTGGTATCTTGAAAATTCGCATAGGTAAAGGAATCAAACATAACAAATATAACGTATTTAAAATAGAAATAAACACGCTAATAATTGGCACAGTAAATTTGACCTCAAATTTATCTTTAATAACTAACTGTATTACTACGTAATCTGCGTAGCACGGCTTACGCCTGGAATCATTGACTAGGCAATCCGCTGCACACAATTAGTGGCTGAAATTTAAACACTGGATCATTTTGATGTTTAAAATGAAGATATAATAATAAAATTCAGTTTCCCAACAATCCAAGTGAATCTACAGGCATTAAAAATGATGCCTCGCAATAATCCTACTTTGATAATAAGAGCGTTAGCTTGTTGACATCTGCGATGTAAGTTATTCGCGGCAATATATAATTATATTCATGCATTATAATATTATATATCAATTAAAAAAGACTATCCAAGTATACAACTTTTCACAGATTTTAAAGTACCAAAAATAGTAGACATATACAAAAAAAATTCAATAATTCAAATTTTCAAAATTAAAAATCAATTAAATTTTAGAAGCGAATTCCGATCTACAAGGTATAGAGATCAAATTGATATCCCAAAACTAAAATATACCGCAACTCAAAATTAATATATTTATCAAGGTATCAATTTTTTTAACAATCTCCCCATCACAATTAGAAAAATTACGGACTATCATAAATTTGTAACTGAAGTAAAAAAAATATGTACACAGACTAACTGAAACATAAATTAACTCGAATATACTCCTTCTCTATACACGAGTCTTACTCTCATAGAGAAGAAACAAATGTTAAAATATATACATATATATATCCACTATTGAAATTGTATTATATTTTTAATATTAATAAAAAAAGAAGAAAAAAATTGAATTTAGACCTGCTAGTATGAGCGATCATTAAGTTTCTTAATAAATTTGTTTGTGACATTTTATAGGCGTAGCGAAAGTTTATAAAGAAAATAAACCAAATAAAAGCGCTTCGTACGGATGGATTAACCGTTTTGTTAGTAGACGGGAAGACGTTGAAGAAAACCGTCATTATGGAAGACCGTCAACTTCGATCGCAGAAGAAAATTTTATTATTATCCGGCCACTAACTCCTAATGATGGCCAAACAACGGCGAAATTGATAACTCAGAATGTTTGGACGTCGATATATCAATTTGAAATGAAAAAATAAAGTATAGATAGTGATCACGATAAAGCGTTGCATGAAAATGAGTGCACTGACCGGGCTATTTAATTGTAAAACTAATTTGCTATTGATACCGAAGCGTTTTTCAAAAGAATTGTCACTGGTGATGAAACTAAGATCTAACTGTATTAAAAATGAAGTAGCCGATTGGATTTATTCAAATTTTCTATTTATAGACTGCTTATTTTGATATCATTTTACTTTCTTTCGTAGTAGGTTTTAAGGATGGGTAGATAAGTGAGACAACATTAATTTTGACACTAATACGCAACAATAATTAATGAAATTGAACAAATTATAACATGTATGAAAGGGGAAACAGCGCCAGGTTATGATGGACATACTGTTAATTCATTAAAATTTATAAAAAAACAAATATCTAAACCCTTAATGCCTGTAATAAACCTAAGTTTAAAAACAGGGGTATTTCCAACACGCTACAAACGAGCCATCATTTCTCCCATATATAAATAAAATTACCCTGAGGAAATAACCAATTACAGACCAATCTCTCTTTTGTCAAACTTTGGAAAAATCCTAGCAAAAATTGTCAATTTTTTTTTATTAAAATAAACAAAGTAATTGATGAAAACCAGTTTGGGTTCATGGAAAACAAAAGTACACAAGACGCAATAGGTAGACTATCTAATATAATCCAAGTATCTCTAGAAAAATCTCTTAAATGTATTGGAATTTTCGTGGACTTGAAAAAAGCCTTCGACAGTATCTCCCACGCACTAAGCTGGATTCAAAGCCATCTTCACGAAATACCGCAAAACGTAAAAATTAACGGAACTCTAAGCCAAATAATCCCTAGTCAGTGAATAATGTGAATTTGGTATACCACCAAATTTACTAATCCGTTCAGGAATACCGTAAGGGACAGTTTTGGGCCCACTTATTTTTATAATTTATGTTAATAACATTTACAAACTAAAATTGACTGGAAAATTTTTATCATACGCCGATGACACTGCTATCATTGTTAACGGACAAGACTGGAACACTACAAACGAACATGCAAATAACGTCATAAACATACTTAAACCCTGGTTCGATAGTAATTTACTTTCTTTAAACTCCGAAAAAACCTTCCATTTTCAATCAAAAGTATCAAAACACCGCCCCATATAAAAATTACTATCCATAACGACAACTGTAACTAAATTACCTGTGACGACTCACGTACAAACTTAAGCCCAAAAAAATAAGTCAATAATCTCAGTGTAATTATTGATCAACATTTAAAATGGCACAGTCACATTAGCGAATTGGTGAAAAGAATAAAAAAATGTATTTATATATTCATAAGATGAAGAAAAATTTTAAGTATAAATAATTTAAAAAAAGTATATTTTGCTATTTTGCACTCAATACTCCAGTATGGAATAATTAGGTGGGGAGGAGCATACAATAATATAATAAACTCGGTAAAAATAATACAGAGAACAATCATCAAAGTAATATTTAAAAAAAGATCAACCTTTTTAACACAAACACTTTTTGCGAAATTCCCAGTTCCCAAAATAGAAAACATTTATAAAAAAATCTCAATTAATCAATTAATTAAAGAAAATAACACTATAAAATTTGAAACAAGCACATCATTAAGGTTTATAAATAACTTTAAAATCCCTAAATGTAACATCAGAAAAATTGTATATACTTAGGGATAAAAAATTTCAATAGCCTACCTACACAAATTAAATAAATAAAAGACACAAAAGAGTTTAGAAAGAAATTAAATGAACACTTCAGAAGCACACAATTAGAAAATAAATAATATTATAGAACACTTCAGAAGTACACAAATAGACAATAAATAATTATAGAATTTAAATGTATAACTCTCTATACAAAATTATTGTGTAACTTTAAAATAAAATGTATAACTATCTAGATAAAATTATTGTGTAACTTCCTCTCCAAGCATAAGAGCTAGTCTCTCAGTCGCTACGTCCCGAAAGAATGCTAGAATAGATTGGTACAAGGGTGGGATGTGGGTGACTCTCTGTGAAACATTTTAATCTCCAGGAACGACTCTTAGTCTTTGGAGACTTCTTTATTCATACGTTGGTGTTGGTACATAAATTTTTATTTAAAAATAATAATTTTGATGTTCATATTATTGTTATATTTACCCCGTTTGCCTCCACCTCTCTCTCTATTGCCCGTGCTCGACTTACTGGTGTAGTTTAGACTTTTGACGTCATCGGGTGTAACCTGAATGTTAACTCAACACCTGAAATGTCCCGCTCTCAACCATCTTAATTTATGGATAATTTTAACGTTAGCCATCAGGCTTATTGAAGTGTTGATTAGTGGAGAGCTTGTGGCATCATGAACACCGCGTAATTTTAGTAAATTATCTTCTACTACACTACTACTAAGCTAAGCTTTCCAAAATCCTCGCGATCAAAGTCTCGACTCTTCGATCGTTAGAATCATTTCTCCTCAATGACCTACACTACATCGTCTCCCAAATTTTTCCCCTACCTCGTGGTATTCCGGGCTCACAACCGGAATATCATCCATTCTTCGCAGGACGTGCAACCCGGGGATTGTACAATTTGTAAAAGTTGCTTGTTTCCCCACAAGAAAATGATCAAACGAAAAGAAACGAAATAAAGGCAATTCTGTCAAACCCTTAACTGTATCTTTGCATCCTTTTCTGTAAACTGTATTTGACAATAAATAAGTTTTCAAGATATATAATATATACTGGGTAGGTAACAATTATTAGATTCTTTGTATATTATGTACATTACGAATATAAATTAAGCAGTACAGAGTTGAATTAATTCGAAAATTATTAAAAATAATTTTAAAAAGTCTAGGGCAAGATTTACGTAGAATGGAGGAAGATAAAGAATTTGAAACTTTGGGAGAAGTATGACGCCCCAGGCATCCTAAGGAAGGTGAAATCAGGAGGCTGCAATGGGCGGGACATGTAACGAGAGCAGATAAGACCCGTAAGATGCACAGATACAGAGGAGAAGATTATAACGCAGATGGATGTCAAAAAGGTCCTGCAAGACATCTATCGGCACTTTGTAGTGCCTGCAGTCATAGACTTTTGAGTCCTACCGTACTGAATAAGAATAAGGGTCGCGCATACTTAGTGGAATTGTGAAAATGAAGTTCCCACTGATTAAAAACCAATTTCCATGAGGCTTTACACTCATACTTTTGAATTGAAACTACTTTCTTGGCATTACTTTCAAAAAAATTAATAAGTATAAAATTGTATACGGCTAAGACATTTAAATTTAATCAAATCAACGATTTTTGGAAGAAAATTTTTTTTTTGTGCACACATTTTTACAGATATATTTAGAAAATATGTAGAACACAATAAATTTATAAAAACTTAAGTGGACGTACTTTGTCGTCCAGAAATAAATATTATACTTATTCGGATTATTTTTCATATATTTCACCGTACTAATTTTAAATGGCCAGGTATTAGAATATTTAAAAAATAAAAGAATTTAGATTTGTTTTACTTTAATTAGTCAGTTGGTTTAATGTTAAACTCGTTTGATTATACATAATACAATGTTGTGTAAATTTATTGAAATATCTAACCACAATGTTTTTACATTTATTATTAAAATTAACAATACAACTTGTATTTAATATTTTAAAAATATACAACCAAATTTTATTTTATATATCTATTCGTTCTTTCGACAACACTGATACAAGAATGAGAACAGAGCCAGCAGCGGATGCAATCGACATTTTTATCTTTGTGTACGAATTTTATCAGATTCCTGTAAAGAATTTTCACTTAGCAGTATTATGACGTATGTTCCTTACGGAAAAATAAGTGTCACAATAAATAAACACAATTTTTGGAAGAACATTCAATTCTCTAGCCGGTATAATGCATTATTCTCTTGTTTCGATCCTCTCAACACGGAGAACACGGCATGGTACGGCTCGGTTACAGATCGTAGCGGGCCACGCGAGGAGCACTTCTCCCGGGTCTAGGATCCCCGCGGCGGCTGACGGCCACCACAATGGGAGCGAACACTCCCGGATATGTCTCGGTGTATATTCAAGATTTATCAGTGACAGATCTGGAGATAGCGTGATGTGAGCCTGCTGAGTTCAAAGTAATGTGTAATTCTTACGTTATATCAATCATCCTTCTTCCCATTTTCATATAGAATATATTTAAAGAGATACTATTATATAACTTTACTAAGAAGAACGTGTTTAATCGGTATTATCTAATAACCGAGTTAGATCTCCTTTCGCTCCGCGTCACTCTCCGAATACAGATCTAAGATAATTTGTAATATTGTTAGTCGGAAATAAATACTCTAAATTGATACATTATACAAACAGCGGATTATTCTCGTCACCACATCCAACCCCAACAAAGGACGCATCTGGTAGATCATCATCAGAGCCTACAAGCCATAACAAATTAGCGCGGGCGGTATAGGGTTTTATCAGGAGATAAAAATACAACACTATATGATGACTATATTGTCAGATCTGAATAACTGCGATCATTCATCCATTTATTTTTTTAACTGCTTGATGCAGAAAACTTCATCATAGAACTACAACCTTTCATTTCTTTCTCAGTTCTCCGCCTTGGTTCGCCGAGCGTCAAGAGACGTAGATATCTCTGGATATCATGTAGCCAATGGAATCATGATGTTTCGTCTCCCCTCTAGTTTATGAAATATAAAGTCCATCAGCCGCTTGAAGTTATAAGAAATTTTACGAGGTCAAGCTCATCGTAGAGCTCTTCGTGATTGTGGCGGGGACGCCAAATATTATTTTCTCAGGAGTTTTACTCAGAACAACTACACTTTTTGGCACTCACCGGTCACATGTGGCCGCCTATCCAAGTTCTCTGATCCCAATAATGTTTAGCTTGAAATATCCTTCAGCGAGAGCGCAAACCATGGGACTAAAATCACAGCTACGATTTATAGTATTTTATGGTAAATCCTGTACTTTAAACATGTATTAATATTATTAAGCTACCTTAAATGTTATTATATTATTTTGGCGAAATAGTATTATATAATATAGTTTAAATAGTATAGGTATAACGAATCAACTGTAAATGAATTTCACTGAAAAGTATTGCCAATATTGGAAAAATGATTTGATTTATAATTAATCATAATGTTGTAAACTGTGTCGTCATCGGGAGAAAACTTGAAATATTTTACATCACAAATTATTAGAAGTATCTGGAAAAAGCTGCAAAGATTAACAAAGACTGAGCGAAAATTCATTTTCCCTCTATAGTTAAAAGTTTCCGCTCCTCTCTGAGGTTAAGTACCAAGTCAATCAGATGCTCAGATACTGGTCTATTGAACTGGTTGTAAGTTGAAACGGGTGCAACTTGTTCATTTTATTAATTATTATTTTTACTGCAGTTAATAATAAAGGATTCGCTGAGATTATATATCAGTTAGAAAATGTACGTATGTTAAATAATACCTACTTGCATGCTTAGTCCGTTTCTTCCAGGGGGTAAGAAAAGAGGTTAGAAACACCCCCACTCTGTCGAACTTCACAAAGTACAATATTAAAATAAGCAAAGTAAGAATATTAAAATAAATGATTTCAATAATATTCAAATAAACGAGGCTTTATTTTATTAGATAATCATTATTACTAGATGATTTACAGTTTTTTTTGTCAAAGCTGTTATAAAACTGTTACGGCCCGTGTCCACAGATGACATTTATTTCGGAAATTCGACTTAAGATGAGATAAAGAACGGTATTGAAGCGATTTATGAATTCTCGCACGAATTAGAATGACACATTTAGTACACACGTACCTTTAGCGACTCTATGATCAATGTCTCATTGAGAAATTATTGTGGACACGGGCCATTATGAATTCTCAAAAACCAAAAGTCCGCCCCGTCATATCAACTGAGAAATGAACATTAAAATTATAAAATCTTTGGACGCGGGTAGACAAAAATAAATTAGTTCAATTTTATAATTAAATTATTACAATGCGCACTTCATTTTATTTACAAAAGTGAAAACAATGCAACATCCGTTATTATTAGAAATAAAAACTGTCTAAATTATTGTAGGTGAATAATGCGTTTAATAATCATTTAATTTCAGAGCGATTCAGACAGTTTTATCGTTATTAGCATTATATCACCTAATAAGTAATAGTGACATCATGTTTCCGTGTTGTATTGATTAATTCAATAAGTATTTTCAATTCGTCTGATTTAACAAGCACCATCCTGCGTTGTTGGCAGGGCTACCCGTGACCATAGACCGTGACTCTACGAAACACAAATAAAACTTTGTTTACCAATTTATCGGATACAATATTGTGAATCAGCAATCGGTTCCATGTCTGCCTACGAGATTACATTTTGAAATCTAACTATCATGGTAGCGTAATTTATTCAAAATTAATTAAAAATAATTATTTTTCCCCCGTCAGATAATGGCGAGTAAGTGTTTCTCTCAGAATGCATTTTTAAAGTTTCTCCCGCACTTGAGAGAACGTATTTATAAAATACCACAAACGATAACAAGACCAAACTTTCATAAATTTCCAGCGCTGTATTTTTGTATTTAAATAAACCGACCTGTTTTGAAGAGTTCACGGGCTCTGGACAGAAGTTTTGAATAATTGCCAACTGCAAGAGTGCCATGCTTTTCTTCTTCTTGTTCTTTCTCTTCTTTTTCTTCCCTAGCTTTTTGCAGATCTGATCAGATACTCGGTCCGCTTCTGGACTTCCACATTACTTAAATTAGATATAAACTATACGTACAAACTTGTAATGAAATATCTCGTCTATTAAATAAATAGAGGCTATTGAAATACAACGAACTGCGAATCGAAAATGTGTGACGTTGCATATCCAAGTGTCTTTTAAAGGAATGATAAATGGTTATTTGTTTATTAATTTTTCTTATTTGTGTACCGATTTTTATCAGTGCGAGAAAATTTGACACGCCGCGACGTGTGGCGTAATAAGTGTAACAACTGATTCAAATACGCAAATAATGAAAAACACGGCTAAACGTCATATTTATGTTTATAATGAAAAGAATATAGTTCTGTGCCATTTTTTACATAACATAAATGAATTAATTAGAAAGATATTGGTATAATAGTATCGCGTATTCCCGGATAGGAAAAGGTCTAGGTTCGAATCCCGGTAGCAATCAAATATTTTTTCGAAATATATATTTTTTTTGTATATTTATCTCACAGATATTATTACTTTACGACTTGTATGATGAGCCTAAACCCTCAAATGCATAAAATTAGGGAGGCTTCAATGGCTAGACTATGTAGAGAATATTAGTGATGTGCAAGCTCCAAAATTGCTGTTTAATTATGAACCCGAAGGAAGAAGACGAATAGGTAGATCCAAAGACCTACCCATTCTTAGCATCAGCAATTGGTGGGAATTGATGGAGGTGTATTCTTGAGGAGACCAGGACTGACTTCGTATAACGAGATGTTACAGAACAGGATTTCTGAATGGGATTTTTTAAATTAAAATAACCCTAAAGCGTATAAATATTTTTAGTTCGGAAACAGTAAATACATAAAGATGTAGTAATTGTGTGTTCTTAGACATATTTACTGTTTAAGTTTGTAAAATTGCATAATCACAAATGTTCAAATAAGAAACTTTTTTTTTATTCTACTACTTTAATTTACTTGAGACGCGTTTCGCTTTGTAGAGGAATTATAAATCTAGCAATTTAACTCAACAACGTGTATTTATATCTATAGTGAGGTACACCTAAACTATTTTATTTGCATGAGATGAAAAAGGAAAACATTATTCATAGAAATTCTGAGAATTTCCATAAATTTTTGAATGCTTTTAATTATTCTAAGTAACGATTATAATTCCTCACGCCCTTACAAGGCGAAACGCGTTTCAAGTAAATTAAACGAGTGGAACAAAAAACAAATATTTTATTTTCACATATGTTTTTTATGTATAATGAATAATATAATAATATGTGAATAATATAAATGGGATAAATCACTTAGAAAGATGATAAACAGATTTTTATTTATATCTATCAAAAAAATAAAGTAAATATGAATTAAATATATTAATTAGAAAGATATACATATAAAATCAATTTTATCGAAAAATATTGTTGTTGCACCATCGGTATTCGAACCTGGATCTCTTTCCTAACCGGGGAAGGTGCATCATCCAACTATGCTACAGCGACAATATTTTTAGCGACAATTTTCGAACCTATATGTTACCTTTTTGATATTAATACATTTAATCGTTCCATCATTTGACAGAGCCATCTATCTTATTTTTTACAGAATCTCAAATACCTTTGAGTAAACTGATAGCAGACGCCAGAATTATCAATTCATTTTTATTACATTTTGGACACATTGATACAACTTTATTATTAGGAGAACACATTCTTATTGTGAAGTTGTAATTATTCAGAACATTACACAGACCTATGTTCTTCTAAATAAATCGAACTTGGAACATTCTATTGACGGTAGCCTCCTTCATTTTTTACTTCTATTTTATTTCCCACACGGTTCATTAGTGCTATTAAATTTTACACATTTAAGTTCAATTAAATAATTAACGTAACTTTAAATATACAAAGCAAAATTTCCCATTTCATTAATTGTAACCATATTTGTAATATGGTAATTTATCGATTACTGTGGGAAAAACCAATTCCATTGTCCTATTTCAATATTGATTGTGTGACGAAGTAAGTTATATTTTAAACATTGCAAATAAAATAAATAATTTTTTTAATGGTCCTACTTTACTCATAAGTTGGATTCATTATTTGGCAAGGATTATATGAAGGTAGTTTTTGAAACACATGTTGCAACAGAAATTCACGGGTAATGGATTTTAATAAGGTTTATCATCATTATTAATTTTTGTCCGTCACAATACTCGTAATCTAAAAATGATTTGTGTCATTTAAAAAGTTTTATTTGTTAAAAATTGTGTAATTTACATGTTATTTTCTCCAATGGAGATGTCTGTTTTTATGGTAGTTAGATTTGTATCGATTGTTAATTCGCCGAAATAAAATAAAATAAAAATAAATAATATCGCGACTTGTATATTTTAATTAATTTATTTAATAGAAAAATTCAAAAGATTTTTTTTTAAAAAGTATGAAAAAAATACAAGTGGCACGTTTATGACGTCAGTATTTCAACGGGTCAATTAACGAAAAATATGTGCCGAACATTAAAAAAAATTTAACTAAAGATTCTTTGCTAAAATATAATTTTTAATGAAAATACCGTACAGAGAAGTGACAGTGGTATTCACTACGCACAGTAGAAGTTAAGTACTGTTAAAATATTTTTTTAAATAGATAGGAATAATTTGCCGCAGGTAACGGAATGTAGATTTAGTTATATTAAATATTTATTCAGTATGTATAAGCAGCGGTGTATTTACAGTGGCACAAGTCGCAATTACGAGGGGCATCGCTTTCCTGGGAACCCCTGAAACACCGAGAAATTGAAAGTAATACCAGAAAAAATAAAGAAAAAAGGAAAGAACTATAAAATGTAAGGCCTAGAAACAATGTTTTAGCTCCTAACATGCTGGTAGACCCGATTATACGCGGCTTTCGCACATCGTGTACATTCCGTCTTTGTCGGGTTGGTTCAGGGGTTTAAAAACATATTTAATTTACCTTAATCCAAGGATAAATCAGTAAGCAAAAATCAATTCGAAATGTAAAATAAATATGCATTTTGTTGACAATATTTTCAGACAAGAATCACTAACCACGATATTCTAAGATATTTAATCATTGATAGTGATTGTGACATAGAGATATTAGCGATTAACTTACAATTCATGATTTTGGGTTTATCACTAGTGGCAGTTAGTAAAAAAAATCCAAATTAAAGTGAAATTCAGAAAAAAAATTGTATTTTTTTGGAAAATAATGGAATTTTTTATGATTGTCCATTATTCACATTCCGATTGTTTTCCTGGATTATCCAATGGGAGGAAACGAGTAGGCGTGCCTGCCTTCGACACTAATGGAGTTAGCAAAACACTAAATATCTACCAATAACGGTAATGGGTGACCCGAGTGTCAACTTTTATAATGAGACACCATAAAAACCAACGTCCTTGATAAAAAAAAGTAGTTTGTATCTAAAATGAAAAAGGGTTTTAAACAAACAGTTCATGTAAATATTGTACAATATACAGTGTTGAGTTTTATGTTTAATAACATAAATATTCAATAATTTAAAATGTTGAGTTAACAAACTTAACAAGTTTCTTAAGACGGTTCGCATTTAAATTCTATTTTCTATTAATAGTAATACACTTTGCCTTTTACATGAAGTGTATCCATATGGACATCCTCAATACCAAGGTACATTTTTAATCAATTATAACTAAATAATAAGAAAAAATAATGGTCTTCTTTTCAGTATACAATGTATACTAAAATTAAAAATACAAACATACACAAAAAAGTAAACTATAAATTTAAGTGATAGGTAATTAATTAGGAACTACTGTAAAAATAAATTCAAATGGTAACTATTAGCAAAAATAATTTGGTTATTTAAAATGTTTAATTTACTAATAACACTTTTTCTTAGTTATAATTTATCTAACTGTAAACACATGGTATTTCTAATTAGTTACCCATCACTAAAATTTATTGTTTTGTTTTTTACCCTATGCTTGTATTTTTAATTTTAGTATAATATACATTGTATCCCGAAGAAGGGGCCATTGGTCTTTAAACATGTTGATTTATCAATAAATAGTGTTTTTTTCTCATTATTTATATAATATGTTGTCACAAATAAATTTTGCAAATATTGAACAAGTAATTATAACTAATACAAATGAAATCTGTCAATTAGAAAGATATACATATAAAATCAATTTATCGAAAAAATATTGTTCTGAAAAATTTCAACTTCAGAATAAAAATGTATTCTCCTTAAAAAAATAAAAATTATAACTAAAGTTAAGATATTATTTTTCACGGACATTAATAGCTATCTGAACTATCTTTATGATATGTAATAACTATAGAATTTTCTACGTAGAGCAGAATTAACAATTAATGCACATCGACTTTTGCCGCTAAATCTCCGAGATGCGAGAGCAAACATTCACTATTATTATATTATTAGATTAAGACTTAAAAAATGAATAAATTGTAATTATCCGATGAAAATATTAACTTTATGATGCATGCACAATGTACACGGATGAGTTTTTTTCAGAAAGTCGGGAGAACGTAAAGGACAATACAGAATTAAGCACGAAGCGAGCTATGATTCATTCCTGGATGTATTTTGTACGCAAAGCAGAATTATGTTACCGAAACTCATTGAACTTTACCGACAAAACTCTGAGACGTAAATCTGAGGATACATATCACTAATGATACGGATGCTGAGTTTGATTATATCTAAGACTATGAGGATAAATGGTAGGTAAAAGTAAAAAATAAATATTCAGTTAATTCATTTCTAAATTTTGTAAATGTAGACTAATTTCATTTTCATTATTTATTTTGAAGTATAATTAAGTATGTATACTATTTTTTTGTCTTACTGATTTTAAATTTGGCGATTTTATCAAAATGTCCATTATAATAATATAATAAAAGAACATTATTAACTATAAAAATGATTGTAGTATTTATCCATTTCTCATATATACACCGATCCTTTATATGTTTTATATATGAATTTCGTGACGCCATTTGTAGGTTTAACATTAGTGTAATCCTTAACCGAAGCGTATTTCTATACATTATGAGATATTTACTTTACTTAAATCAATTTACTACTTACATTGATAACTCTAGGCATGTGTTAAAATAATATCTATGTATTTTACTATTTAAATATTTGCCGTCGCTATGATCACAATGCAGTGGCGTAGTCACCAGACAGCCGCTCGGGGGCTCGGACCCCAAGGTGAATTATATTAGCTAAATAAGTTAAGCAAATATTTTAAAATCTTAGTAACGAATGAATGAGTATCAGTGACGTGCGGTAGGCACAGACTTAGGTTATAGTGTTACCGACGATACTGACTAAACTAAACGGTAGGCATACTAAATATCAAAAAAAATATATTTTTTTAAATTTTGAGAACAACTATTAAAAGATTAATCCCTTTCGAAAACACCAGACTTATGGACAAATTGTTTGAAAAATGTAGAAAATACGCAGACGTCAAGATGCCGACATAGATTCAGTAAAAAAATATTTATTTCAGTACAATTATTATAAGGATTGAAAAAACAAGTTAGGTTCATTCAAGATCTAAGTGCTAGCAATTTACCGACCAGAATGCACATGAAGTTATTACAAATGGTTCGCAAATAACCCACGGCTAGACAAAAATTGTGGGTTGGTTACGTCATAGACAAGGTTACGCTAATCCGGGTATAAACTGATAGAATCTTATAGGGTCTTTCATTTATTTTTATTTCCCAAAATTGTTAGTGATACAATTTATTTTTTGCTTAAATGCAGTGCACGCCCCTGATGAGTGTGTAGATATATCTTAAATTAAAATTATTACGTGACACTGTCAAGTAATTTTACCTGACGTCCAACCAGATGAATCTGTTTTAGGACGTCCAGTAGTAGTGATAGTTATAGTTATTTGTTGCTACGCCACTGTCACAGCGCGTCGATACTGGGTGCTGGTTTCCATTCAGTATCGTCCCACAAAGAAGAGCGGATGGATCGATTCCCTTCGTTATTTTATTATTCGTTTGGAATGTTTGTCAATAGTTATCGCATATGAAAGTATTTTCTCTTCCATATCCCGACCACGGTTGCATGAGCAATTGTTTCGTGAACCCTAAGATTTGCTCTGTAAATTCCCAACATTGTTCGCTTCTTTGTGTTCTGTTTCGAACGCAGACTTCTCGCTCCATTTGTTTCATCCCCTGTCTGTTACCACCCTATCTAGCAGATTCATCAAAAAAACAACAGCCCATTATTTCCCGTTACTTTGCGAGTGCAACAGGATTTATTCTTTATACGCAACCGTTTTCACGTTTCATGCATCGAATATTTTTACTGAACTCTTTATTTAGACATTATTATTAACATTTCCACAAAGCATTTTAATACATATCTCAATATCTGTCTTATACGAATACCGAAAACTGCACGCGCCGGCAAAACCTGCATTGAGATTGCCATCTGAAAATACAAGAATGAAACTAAACTAAATACGTAAGAAAATTTAATCATTAATAATAATTTTAAAATGAAGAGCTGAGAGTAGAGGCTAGATCTGCAATAGGAAGTAGAAACGGTGGCAGCAGAATACCGAGATGAATAGTGAAGCAAAAAAAAAAAAATATTAAAAAATTAGATATTTAAAAAATAATAAATATAGCGTTAATGAAATGACGGTAGATTCAATAAAGCATTTTTAAGGAGCCTTTGACGTATGGTATATTAGGAACATAAATGTCAGATAATTCGACGTGCTTGTTAGTCTTGTTGTTAAGCCACTTGCCTAGTGATCCAGTGGTCGAGGGTTCCTACCTTGTTCAAGCCCCGTTCCACCAGCAAGTTAGTTCTATTTTCATAGCACAAGCGCTTAGCTTAGTTTTAAAATAGTAAGAATATTGACGTGCCGCGTATTCAGTGTTCAATCACTATTTTTTTTAAAAATCTGGAGGAAATACGCAAAGTCTAAAATATAATAAAACCTACATATGTAGATGTTCCAATAATAACGCCTGATTAAAATTTTGCCTCATTTTTTTAATTAGGTTAGTAGCTCTAAAAATGTCATATATGACATCTATCAATCTTGCTATTAGTAAATATGGAACGCTATATGAAAGAACAGTGTTATTATTAAATATATTAATTATAAAGATATACATATAAAATCAATTTTATCGAAAAATATTGTTGTTGCGCCACCGGGATTCGAACCTGGATCTCTTTCCTAATCGGGGAAGGTGCTTTATCCAACTAAGCTACAGCGACAATATTTTTAGCGACAATTTTCGACCCTATATGTTACCTTTTTGATATTAATACATTTAATCGTTCCATCATTTGATAGAGCCATCTACCTTATTTTTACAGAATCTCAAATACCTTTGAGTAAACTGTAAACTGAGTCGCTGTAGCTTAGTTGGATAAAGCACCTTCGCCGGTTAGGAAAGAGATCCAGGTTCGAATCGATTTGATTTTATATGTATATCTTTATAATTAATATATTTAATTCATATTTAAAAATATCACATACCTATGTTCTGAATAATTACAACTTCACAATAAGAATGTGTTCTCCTAAATAAGTGTTATTATTGTTCAAATACATTATAAAAATGCAGAAAGTTTTGCTGAAACAGATCGTAAATTTCAAAGAATTTTGAGTTGAATTAATGGTCCCAATCAGCCGAATCTGGACAAAATGCCGTGTTTCTTCGTAGCGGGCGTTCCAGTGTATGCTGGAAATGCGTTTGCAGTGCATGGTTAGCGTTACAGAACGATGTTAACACATTTGTTTGGCCAAAATTGATCAAAAGACATGGTTCCAGCAGAACGGCGCAAACTGTGACACTGCGCGTGAAACCATCGAGTTGTTTAATTATAAAACTAAATCCGGCGCTCTTATCGGGACACCCTTTATAAGATGGTGTGGTATATGGTTGTACATTCTCGACGGATATGTCAGGTCTAAAGTAAGGAACGTAGAGTATTTTTCTCTCTGCCTGTCCATCTGACGTAATGATATGTATATTAAGTATGCAGAACAAATAGTTTCATTCGAAAAAGGATAAAATTGTCCAGAGCGAATGAGAAAATGCTAAATCGTGTATTTTATTCGATTTTCAGCTACCGTAAGACACTGATTTGGGTAGGTCTCATTGATCAAATGCTCTGAAGAAGGGTACTGGAAGAAAGGGCTCTATTAACCCACGTCTTGAAGATGCTCAAAATGAAGGAAGAAAACAATACACCCTTTTATTTTCGATCTATAAAACACTAGTATCATTTTTATCGACAAAAGATCCTTTTAAAAATCAAACGATTTTTTTGTTAATGTGTGCTTTAAACAAATGTTGTTAAGAGTACAAAAATGGTATATTAATAAAATTATGCCAATAATTTTCTACTAAACAGCACATTGCCTAATACGTATTTTGTATTCTTCTTTTATAGCACCGTTCGTACATAAATTAATTTTTTAAACATGATGTAATTTTCCGACCCTAGCAAAAAAAAATCTGGGCGCCGAATTTTTGAATTAAATGATAATATCACAAAAATGATATTCGAATAATGCCTCTAATGAAAATAAATCTTTAAGCAATTTCCGGGAGTTGTTTGTCGAGTTATTTTCAGTGTGTCAATATTCTGATAACGGTATTAGGATTAGATATAATATATATTAAGTTATCTATCGATACAAATCCCCTGGCCCTCGCGACCCTCCATACGCTGTGTCTTACAGATGGATAGATTAAGCCGCCCTTAATCATTGTCCTCTATATTACGAAAGTCATACATATACAATAATAAGACATAATACCTTAAATATTATAAGAAGTTTATATAATTATGTTATGTATCTGTCACCAAAGAGCATTTATTCTTAACACATTATACTAAAAAAATAATATGATTATTCATCTAATAAATGGAAATATATTTGCCACAGAAGAATAAATAAACAATTATAATTATTTGAAAAATAACTGATGTTATTTTGTTCTTTTTATTTGTATTTCGCTTCATAGGCTTCAGGTGAGATACGGGTCGTAATACACCTTCACCAGTCTCTATTCTGCGTCACCTGGGTCATCTGGGTCATCTGGGTCATCTGGGTAGGGTACCTTCACAGCCGACTTCGCGTTCTCTCCAGTCAGATGTATTGTATCTGTCCACCGTTGCGGTACTCTTCTAGGCCTTTTTGCCCTAAAGTTTAATTGACACTGATATTGTATTGGGTACTATTGTACACAAAGCTTGCCGTGATTGATTTGTTACAGAATTGAGGCATTCGTGTATCGTGTTATCTAAGAGATAACGTAACATCCACCTCTAACAGCACATTTCGAAGATATCTACTTTCCGCTTTTTTGATGTTGTGGACCGTCTAAGACATACATAATATACGCAAATTGGAAAGACAAGAGTGTGAATAAACATTATTTTGACCTCTTGTTGATGCCTCTTGCCTCTCCATATTCTCGTAAGGTGAAAGCTACGACGATTCGTCTTAGAATATTCTGCCTTCAATCACTGGTGCTCATGAACAGCGCACCCAAACCAATTGCTTCTTGAACTACCTCTAATCATGCTATTTGGAAAGTTTGTGGCGATATATTAAAATGATCTTCTAGTATTTTTGTTTTAAGCTGATTAATTTTGTATTCCTAAAGTAACATATATAAGGAAAAAATAATCTTTATGGAAATACTATCTAAAATATATTTTTAATTTAAATAAAATGTAATAAATGGATACCGTTCGTAATTGCATCCCTCTAATTTGGAACTAAACAAGTTACTTGTGTGCATTTGTTGAGAACAATTTACTTGTTTTGTTCTCTTTACCAAGTTCACACGAAGCCTCGAAGCGGAACGTCACAAAAGTTTTGATTTATACACCGAAGTAAAATCTCCCTGCACATTCAAATCTTCATCATTATCCCTGCAGATGTCGCACTGTGTGCAGTCCCGCTCGAGGATATATGTTTTGTACCGAGAGGAAAAATAGTAAAGACAATATGAGGAAGAAAAATTATACGTCTTCGAAAAATTAATGCATAAACATTGTTTTAAATATACGGATATTATCAAAACTTTTTTTTGGTTTTTATCTCGTTGTAAAAAAAACGTGAAAATTAAATGATACATTATAAACGTTTAACAAAAAAAAAGCTGACAATTTCAATGGTTTAAAATTCAAAAGCTTGTAGAAATGCGCGCCGTTTCGACAAATTAAATTAACGCCGTAGAAATGTTTGATATTTCGGGCCAAGGATTTTAAAATAAAATTGACGCATTCTATGAGTCAATTTTTTTGACGTCATTATATCAAATTGATGTGATGAATGTTTGGATGATTTAAATTAAGTGAATTCACACTGAAAACTTTAAGTACTTTGAATTGTAAAGAACTTTAATTAACATCCGAATGTAAAATGTTTTTAGACAAATTCCGATGTTGTAAGTTTGGTATTTTAATTATCCGTTGCGATTAAATAATTATAATATACATATATTAGTGAAACTATTGAGTGAGTTTTTAATGAGAGATGAAGCTTAATGATGCAAAGTACATCAACGGTGTAATATTGAGTAGCTTTACAATATATGGTGTTCATAAGAAAGTGAGGTATTTTAAATGTTGAAATTAAAATCTTAAATTTGATAGGTTGTTAATTAATAGTTGATTAAAAAACGCACGCACGACATGTGAAACTTTTGTGTATTTATTTATTATTTGAACATTTTTCATTGAACATAACATGACATCACCATATTAATATTGATGATTTTCATTGAATGAAGATGTTTTAATTTTTAATTTTTCTCAATTTATTTACTGTTATTGTGTTTAGTTTGAGAACTCCAAGTTTATTTTTAATTAAATATAAAAAGTCAAATTATAATAAAAAATATTATTGAGTTCTGCTAGCTATTATTATATGTTACAGTTGTTTCGGCGGTTAAGGCCATTTTTAATTCATTGCATCAGTAGCCTAGTTTCACTTCCAAAAGAAAATCAGCAACGAACGATGTATTCAATAACCAAATGAACACTTAAATATTTTTGGTTCTCGGGCTAGTGGAATATAACGCATATTTTTATACATTTAATGTAAAAATTGTCTATAAAAATGTATTATATTCAATTATATTATATTATTTGCATTTCTAAATTGCCAAAATCACAGTTAACAGATATTTCAGTCATTCAAAGACACCAACCCTATAGTTTAGTATATTATAACCATACCATCGATGTCGGACCACCGCAAATTATAACATCCCATATATGTCAAAGATGGTGAGTTGTAAAGTTATTTATTAAATTGACGAAATTTTAACGAACATTTCCGATACTTCAAGTCCCGCAATTCCCTTCGATTACTTTGAATTTGGTCTTATATCATTTATGTGGTTAAACCGATTTCCAAACGACGTGTAAATGCGATAAAAAAGGTAAAACAATATTTTTATACATGAATGTTTTAAAATATTGTAATGCAATTGATTGAATAAAATTTAGGATTAGCAATAATTTCGAAGCGAGAATTTAATCATCCTTTAAAATAGTGTTTTGCTTCCCAAAAACAATTTTGGCAGCGACACTTGGATAAATCGTCGTCATCAAATATTGGCCTTGTGACGTCAGGAATGTAAATTTGCGATGTTTAGGGGCATTTACTCGGGGCGGGGATCAATTTTTCATTAGGGAACTCGAGAAGACACCTTTAACAGCTAATTTCACCCCTGATGGATCGGGTACCCACCCCTGCATCAGGGCTGGACTATCTTCCGTCGGCATCCAAACCGGATCTGTCAATTCTGTGCATCTACATCCTTTACTGCGTGCACTGTCGAAATATTGTTTAACGTTGGCTTTCTTTTCAAAATAATTTATTATATTTGGTTGTGCCAGGTCTTTCTGTTCACGCCTATCTTTTTTAACTACGTAATATTTAATATTTTATATATATATTACATTATCATTCTCATATCTGTTAGACTAGCAGGGTGGCGCAATTCATACATTTAAATAAGATTGCTGTATTTATGTCTTCTGGGAAAAAAATCAAAATTATACTGACTTTTAAAATAGTTAGAATATTGTGTTCTGAGATAATCAATATTACTTGTTGCTAGACTCTGTGGGCGGTTGGTGTGGCCGCTTTACGACCAATGGTGGCCATTGGTGACCGCTACGTGGTCCCTTATTATATGCTTTAACAATAGTGCATTTTGCATCCTTATTATGTTGAAATATACATATCTACTTAAAAACATTCCTGAAAAATACGAATAAAACATTAATTTGTCATCTCGCATCGCATTAATTATATTATATGGTCGCATTGGACTGTAACTGCGACCAGATGAAATGATAAGATAACAGATGCTCAATATACTTGCCAGCCGTAATACTATTTCGTTAGTGTATGTTATTTCTTACTCGTAATAAAGTCAATGTACATTTAATTTCAAATTAATAAATATTTACGTACTGCTATTGAATATATAAAAGAGAAAACTTGGAAGTAATCTTAACCTAGAGATATTAAAAACACGTTAGACATTTTCGTTACTTTAGCGAATTTTTTTTTGTACTCACAAATGACACTACGGTTCAAGACATCTAACATAGTCCTGTAATTTATAGATAAAACACGGGGAAGCGCAATATATAACAAGGATTGAATTCGTTGTCTTTCACACAATAAAAATATTTTTTATTTAAGTTGATATCTTCATCATTCACGGTCCTCATAGAGATTAGAACTATTTTTTTTAGGTTAGGTTGGGTTAATATTTATATAAAAATCCCAAAAAAATTTTTTTTTTCAACATTAAAAGATTTGATGTTAAATTAGAAAAAAATAAGTATTATTGTTCAACACCATAATTACATTTTTATTTTACTTAGGCCTTGTGTAAACACAACCTTTTTTTATTATCGTACCGTCACAGTTTTCTATCATAGCATTAGATCGGAAAATTTTATTACGTATTTATCAGTAATAAAAATGTGATTCACAACTTTCACCTTGGTTTTCCGAGTTTTAGAAAAAAAAATCACATTTCTAATTTAGTGTATTATTTTATTCCCCTAGTGCTAATTTGCTTCAAAAATCAACGAACGTGGGTAAGAAGCTGTACGAAAGTGACAGAAGTTTGTGGCGTTCTATGTTCTCTGACACTACCCTTGCGAGGAAACAGAGTGATGGTATGTTTAAGTCATTTTCCGATAACTTTCGTACATTACTTACACATAATGTTCCACGGTTCACGGTTACGTTCACGAACGAAGTTGCTCTCCATGCCCTGGATATTGAGGTCTCTGTTTGACCCAGTTTTATTAAATAATGAGATTTTTAATGAAAGCACATTTTTGTTGTGAAGTTGCAATGTCTGAACATAGTTCTGTGGTATTTTTAACACAAATTAAACGAATCAATTATAAAGATAGATTTTTCTTTATATCTTTATAACTAGTTCATTTAATTTCAGTTAAATAATGTGATGTGAATTTTTTTATATCGTGGGTAATAGACCTTCCTGGCTCTCTCAAACAGGTGCAAGGTAAACGATTTACGTGAGCTAGCACCTAGGGTGCGAGAGCTGGCACCCAGAGTGCAGGGGCTGGCACCCAGGGTGCAGGCCACTCGGCTTGAAATTATTATACTTTTGACAATAATGGATAATACAAGATTATAATTAAAGCGAAAAATATATTTTTTAAATTTGTTTGGGTATTCGAGAACTCAAATCATTACACGTGAATAAGCAAACATGACATGCGTCTAGACCCTTTTATTGTATGACCCTATGTGTTTATAAATTTAATTGCTTTGGAAAATATCTTCATAAATAATCATCTACAATATAACAAAGTACGCAGATATTTCAACTGTAAAAAACAATTACCATTCATTTTTTTATTCTGCGATCTTGAATGCAAAGTCAATCGGTACCGATACATAGTTACGTATACATGGCCGGCGTCTATTATTATTAGTATTTGCAATCTGAAGAACACTTACGATAGTAATTTGTCTATCATAGGCGCGGAAAGCGTTAGAGTACCCAGCGTTGTAACGACAGTGATGACATCTATTCCGATCGTGACGTTTCTGGCAGCTTCCTGGAGCAAGCTATCGGTTGCGTCTTAACTAGATTTATCGGCGATCTTCCACAAGGGTAGGCATCCCTCAAATTTACCTTGTATCATCAGTCTTTTCATTGTATCTATGCCCAGTAGAAGACAAACGTTGAGTAACATGTTTTTTGCGAGCTATTGCGTAAATTTTATCTCTTGTGCGTCTATCCTCATATGCTCTCAATACCTTAGTATCCATGTCTAAGATGTACACAGAAAAATTGGGAAGACAACATCCTTACAATCTTCAGCTTGTAGCTTTAGTGATATTTATGTCTGTTGAAATGTTCTTTAATTTCGAACGAGTCATGTAAATATTGTTGCGCCACGTGATCTCGAACCTGAATCTTATCCTACGTGGGACGGGTTTATCGCTAAGTCCCAACCTTTTTTTAGCGACATTTTCGACCTATATGTTACCTTTTGATATTAATACATTAATCGTCCATCATGACAGACATCACCTTATTTTACAGTACTCAATACCTTTGACGTAAACGATAGCAGATGCATTATCATTCATTTTATTAATTTGGACAAATGTTACTCCTAAATAGGAAAAATATAACTACCGAGAGTGAAAATCGTCACTAGTTCAAATTAGTTCCTTTTTTTATTCTCGCGTTTATCTTCCACTGCAAAAAAGTTATTTATGAGTAACCTAATGAATTTCGTTTAATACTTGTAAATTTAGATTAATTTTGTACATAACTCGTCTTTAAATTTTTATTGATAATTCATTGCATTTTAGAACTGTTTTAATAATATGTTTAGATTAGATAACGAATAATATTATTTCACAAAGCCCGGATATAAGAAAATCATGTAAATTTGTTACTGTTTTCTCTCAAGAGAGGTTTTAATAAAATAAACCTTGAGCATTATTATTTAAAGACTCACTTGTACAACAAAATAAAGGACTGATTTTTCAAATGGATTTGCAATTGCCATCCGCGCTACTGCTAGAAACATCCAGACCATATTTACGATCTGTATATGGAAGATTTCGTTCCGATTTGTGCGGAGCGTCCTTGCATTATATTTGAGTTTTTGGCATTCGTATATTTGTCGCATCAAATAAACGACCACCGATAAAACGGGCCGTCTAAAATTTTATGACAAAATACATATAAAAACTTTAAGATGTAAGAAGTATGTAAGAAAATCCAAAATACTTTCTGACATGACCCTCTTTAAAATTTATTTGGTCGCGCCGTGTCTTTCTTTCTCACATTCAAGCTGTTTTATTCATTCAAACCGAAATATTTAGAGGATGGATACTGAAGACGAAAATTTTCGAGGTATGAATAAAAATCTGTCGCGATTTTGGAAATAATTGAAGTTTTATTATTTATTGAAATTTTCGATGAATATGAAAATAGACCGATATTTTGTAGAATATTAATTAAGACATTATTTTGATCTTCCTCCACTCCTCTTGTAATTTGTACATCATTTTAACTCAATCGTGACACATGTACACCATTTTAATACAATTTTAATTATTAGTTTTTTAAGAAAATGATGAGAATAGTCGACGTTAAGAAGGAAATATGGACAGCATCCATGAAGCCACAAGTGGGAGCTCAATAAGATAGTTGGACAGTAAGAAGATACTTGAAAAAGGTTTCAGCTATTGCGCAGCTAGGTTTCACTTATTGCGCAGAAATTCATTTTTATTTTATGTACACATTTTTCTTACAAGGAAAATATTGTATAAATACAATTGTTTTTATTTACACGTAGTATCTTATTAATCAAATAGTAAATAAAAAAGTTTACAAATAATTCAATTCTCAAGTAATTTTTTTTTAGTTTGTATACCAATTAGTCTTTTTGTTTCAAGTTTTTGTAACAATTATAAATTTCTATTTCATATTTGTTTTTTTACTAAGATGATGAAAAAATGATTAAAAAAGGATCTATGATTTCTACATTATAGGATTCGTATGTATTTTTTATGTGTATAAACATCGACAGATTTAGTAAAAAAAAGGTGAAAAGGAAAAAAATGCGATCCAGGCTAATCAAATCGGACGGATATTATTTATATTCCCTTTGAATGGATTTAGAAAACACTTCTCAATAAAAGATTATTATCTTCTATTTATACTGTTTACTTAATATACTGTTTTATCGTGATTTATGTTGCCAGGTCGGTGAAAATAAAAGGCAAAGTCTTATAACAAATAAATATTTAAGAATCTCCAATAAATGTGTAATTGAGCTTTATGTTCAGAGCTTTCATTAAATGAGTTGAACAATGCGAACAGCTAGTCTTAATTAATATATTATTACCTAAGATGCTATGTGATAGGTCCCATTCTTTGTCAGCATTTAAAATTTACAATGGAATCCTCCGCAGTAATTAAAATGGAAATGTTCTAATTTATTTTTATTTTGAATAGAATTATTGCGAATTGAAAATGATGAATTCCAGTTTTCTAAAAAAATACGGTCGTCAAGCCACCCGGTATATGATTAACTCTTTGGGTTAACAATACTAACATCAATTGACAAAAAACGTTCTTTAGCGCCAACTCTACCAGTGCCCTGTGAGAAGTGCTTTGAGGAAAATACTTTATGACGTCTTTCATTTCGGTTAACGACAGAAAAAAATGCGCATTTAAAAAAAAAATAAAATTATATTTTGTCTCTAATAATTTGTTAGATTATTTATATACATGGTTTGCATCTAGAATCTGAATTTTTCTTACACGCATATCTTTATAAGAATATTTAGCTACTACTATATTTTATCACGGTTGTAATGGCTTGGAGAAACGGAAGTATAAACATATTGTTGATTATACTTTGTAATCGATAGAAAATTTCTCCCCTGTGGACGCTAGTCACAATGTAAGTTAATTCACATTGAAAAAAAATACAGGAGTATATACAAACAATACGCCTACATCAACTGAAAGAGTAATTTTATTACAGAACTGCATTGCTTCGTATAATATAATGACATATTCTACTTAATCGAAATCAGCTGATCGATCTTAAGGATGTTGGTTTAATCTATATCTTAGGCATATTTCTATTCCTTACTATATTTTATTTTCTTTTTATTTTTAACGTTCTGATTATAAACAGATCTTTAAATGATCCTAAATAGAAGGTTCTAGTATGATCTAAATGTACAAAATAACACGTTGAGATAATTAGGGGAATAATATGATACAGAATGCTCTTTTGTGCGAATTTGACTTAAGATAAACATGTATTGCACTTTCAATCGACTATTAACCATGTACAATATAATTTCGCTTAGCCTGTGTTATGAAGAGTACTCGGGTTAGGGTTAAGGGATGAGATCTCGGTGATGTAATTGAACATTCTAGACAGGAGAGAGAAATAGCCTACATTGGTTTTGTAAAACTTGACGTGCAATAGGGGTGGAGATCTCATTGTTAAAGTTGGAGATTCCATAACCTTATTTACATTTATTTAACATTTAAGATTAATAATGTAATTAATATAGTACTATACTAGTAGTGTGGGCGATTCAAATAGTAGAATTTATTGTGTTCACATTTTCACATATAAAAAATGTAACAATTATAATGTAATTATAAAATAAATTCTCATCAATATGCAATTAAATTATCACAATAATAGTAAAATGATAAGAATGTTCTTAAAAGGTAGACGTTAAAGATTAATAAAATAACATAGAAAAAATATTTTGAAAGCAAGATGAGGTGGAATTTTTTTTTAATAAAATTAATTGAATTATCTCATGGCAATCCGTAATGAACGTGGTATGACCAATTAAAATCTGAGAGTGGACCGGATGAAGGACAAAGTAAATGCGACAATAAGAGTAATGAATTGTAATACACAAGGTAATAGATGAACATGAAAAGTATATTTAAATAAATATAACAAATATAGAGTGTAATAAATAGCTATGAGACCTACCTCCATAAACGCGAACAAACCGAAAACATGAAAATATATTGTTGTCAAAAATTTTGTATCATACAGAACTAGCGCAACAACAAAAATAATATCAATTATGTAAAATACTTGTATACTTTTTACTTATCACCAATTTAAAAATAGTGCGTTACTAATATTTTATATTATATTTTCAATACTAGATTAAAGGAGGCATTGAGAAAGTAATATGTCTGATGACATTCTCTCCGCCGGCATTTTGTATTCTTAAAAAATATATTTAATTAATGATATAATAATTAATTTGTATATAAAAAAATACAATACATCATATATTTATGATAATATTAAAAACATGTTAATTTTTAAAATACATACGCCGAGTTTACTTATCTACGTTACATTACGCTACTTTAGTAGGAGTAACGATTTGTTTACGCAAAAAACAAGACAAAATATATACTGCCTATAATAAGTATAGCTATATTTGTTACTGGTATTTCTAGAGTTAAGAATATTTTCGTATTCAGCATTCTTACGCGGCTAAAGTTTACCTCGCGAATCATTTTTCGAACCGTTCATGGGTTCGATGTATGCTCGGCTGCAAATCTTAGACTATCTATCTTTTATACTTATGTTATAACAAGAATCTCATCATAACCTTGCCACACATTTGCCGAACAGATGAAGTAAATTTAAATCGATATCTTTCTCATATTATCATTTTTGCTTACTACAATTTAATTTATTTTTTTTAACATAAGAAATATTAATTTGATATTTCACGTACTTATAACTTTGTGGTTAGACATAATTTATGTATTTAGTACAATTTTAAAATTGTAAAAGATATGGAAATAATGCTATTTTATGAAAAATATTTCAAACATTCTATCTTCAAATAAGTATGTAGATATTAATCATGATAAATAATAAAGGTTTGTTTATATAGTTATTTTTCATCACACATGAAATATTAAAGTTTTTGTTGATTCAAAAAGCATTAATCGGTAAAAAAAACCGGAAACTTCTGAGTTAAGGGAAGTTATTTAAAAATGAATCTACTTTTCTTAAGACGTTATTTACGCTGAGGGTGTTTAACGCCAATCATAGTTAACGGATCGCAACCCAGTCAACCAGACATCAATGAAATAAAAATAACAGATAACCTATATTTGAGACAAACATATTTTTTAAAACATTTTCTTAATTAATTATTATGCAAGTATTCCATAATTTTTTTTTATTATATTAATCAAAATTATGTTTAATTCTAAGAATAGCAATTTTTTTTTAAATGTCAAAAATGTATTAATTTAAAATGTAGTACAACAGCAAGTGTGTATTACCACATTTTACGCACATGTTATTTTAATAATAATAACTACTTGACAAAGTTGAAAAAATCATTAAATAATTGGCAAACATTCAAAAACTTTCGTTAAAACTCGACAAATTAGCCCTGTGTTAAGATCAGAAGTAAATCTAGGTCCAGGCGGCAGGCTGTCATTCCAAGTTTGTAAAACACTTAAGAAAATTGAAACAACGAAAACAAACTCACCATCTTTTCTTCGCCTCTTGTCAGTCTCGGCGAAGTCGCCACTGAATTTAAATAAACTTGCGAAACTTGTAAAACTAAACGGAGTGAGATACAAGATTGATTACCATGTATCGATAGAAAAATGGATAAAAATATTAATATAAATTTTGCTTCATTCTCGCGTTCGCCATAAATCTCGCCGCTAAGTGTGCAATGTTTTCGCAGATGCGTCGCGGCGCTCGTTCGGGATTGTTGTGAGTGAGCAGCGCCGCGGCGGAGGCTTTTATGTGTCCGCGGAGGAGGTGCGCGCCGGGGCAGCCTCTCCGCCGGTCACCCGAGATGATGCGTGAGCCATCGGGAGGCGTAACCTTTGCCGAGCTTTCATTGTATCGCCGAGCCGTCCGACATTCGAAACACGCTGAGAGTAGCGTGAAGCTTTTATTAATGATATAATTCGGAAGTCGCCTTTGGACGCAGGTACTTTCAACTTTTAATTTGTTGTACATACCTATAATTGATTTAGTATGAAAAAAGGTTTAAGTACGATTTGAATTTAATCTCTTATGATTTTTCACGCAAATTAAAGTATGTTTCACTTTTAATTTATTTTTTAGCCTTTTCATAAATATGGCGAATATTAAAACAATATTAGGCATTAAGGTTACCGTTATTCATATTTTTAAATAAACAAAGGGTTGTGTATCAATTTAAAAAACAATTTAATTGTGTATTTAAATTGTTCCAAAGTATAATTTTTCCAATTTTCTATCCTGTACTTATTATAATTCGACAGAGATTAAAAAAAATTGTTAAAAAACAGTATATGGTAATTTTTATTTTTTTGATAGAGTAAAATGTAATTGCAAAATGTGGGAAATAAAACATACACGAAATATTTATACAATAAATATGAAAAAATATTAATAAAGATTTAGAATAAATGTCACATATCTGGAAATAAAAATCAGTAAAGTGTTACGAGCATAAAACAAACAAATTTCGATTGAAACTGGTAGTAGAATATAATGATTTGTTTTACTTTAATTTTAAAATCAAAAATAAATTGTTTTAATCTCTTGTCTTTGTCGCTTAATAGATCATTTAATTTTGTATTGAAATTTCATACTTTTTCCGTAATTTTTTTTTTATATGTACGTAATTGACATCAGTGTACAATTTGTATTCATTGTAGGAGTGTTGGTAGGTTGAAAATTTATAATAATAATAATAATATTGGATAATTTTTATAGCACAATTCACCTCAACGGCGCTTTACACAAACTGTTTATAGTTCTACACTATCTTTGAAATCTTCTGGAAATAACTTTTGAAACGATGTAGTTTTAGTCTCTTTTTAAATAAAGACTCTGATACACTGTTTCTTATGACGGAGGGTAAAGCGTTTCAAGCTTTTGGGCCTGTCACCGCAAATGCCCGTTCACTAAACTTATGGCAATAGCTGGTCGATTGTATAACCCTTCGAGAGTTTGACGTCTACTATTAAAATTGTCTGGGATACAAGTTATGTGTCGCCATGTATATCAACCGGCACAATATAAATTAAACTTTTTCAGGTAAACGGAGCCAATGTAACTCATGCAAAATGAAAGTTATATGAGAGAATTTAGAAACTCTATATATTATCCATGCTGCGATTGTAATATTTTTTGAGTAATTATTCATGCATGAGAATTGGTAATTTAAATTAATCTCCGAGTATCCTAGACTTACAATGAAATTCGGTCAATGATATCCTTCATTAATTAATTAATTAATCAACGAACTGCGAAAACATTTTTATTTTCAATAAAAATACGAAGAACGCCATTTATTTATTTTATTGATCAATCTGTATATTCAATAAAATATATTTCCCCTGACTCCTGCAGTAATCAATATACAAAATAATCCCGTCTGCCAACTGGGGTGAGCGCGTGGGACATCTGACCGATATATTCAGGTAACCTGATTTTCTTAATTGCCTTTTATGGGGTCAAAAGTCAGAACTGCGGAGATTTAGCTATTCTAAAATGTTACTTCTGATGTTCAAGATGATCTCTGAAACAATTATAGAGCTTTCAGCGTTATGAGTTCTCTAGTCTCATGAGATAAATTGTTTACGCACAAGCAGCGGAAAAAATGCGTTATATTGAAAATGTATAATAACTGCTACCTATACAAATATTTAAAAAAATGTATTGAAATACGAGGAAGATACTGGGAAATACGAATGATTAATTATGTCACTGTGTAAAATAATTTTTCTTCTTGTTTTTCTTTTATGGCGCTACAGTTTTGACTAAATCGATCATACATCATCATGATACTCATTATTTGGTTGCTTATTTCTATTTATGTATTCACCGGCAGCAGATCTAAGCGTTGCAAGCCCACTTTATTATAAAGAAAAAATACTAAGGCTGTTGTGTGTTGAACACATACAGAACACTCGGATGTTAAAAAAATGTATATTCACGTCCCTGTAAGTAGGTAAATAATTTTTGTGTGAATAAAATAATTATTCTTCGTTCAAAAAAACATAACTAAACAATCGTTTTCTAACAAATGAAATTTTAAAATGTTAAAAATAAATGTAATCAAACTTAATTCATCCCTTCATTCCCAGTGAACTTCACACGTATGCAATGTTTACAATTACCTATGGGAGTACTAATTTTACGCACTCATTTTTTTCTTAAATATATATTCAACAATCAAAATATACTAAATAATAAATTAATATTATATTACATGTATAATGTATGTGAGAGCTGTCTCATCTGATTTATATTAAATTATATTATTTAGGAGAACACATTCTTATTGTGAAGTTGTAAGTATTCAGAACAGACGGTCTGTGATATTTTAAATTTGAATTAAATATATTAATTATAAAGATATACATATAAAATCAATTTTATCGAAAAATATTGTTGTTGCGCCACCGGGATTCGAACCTGGATCTCTTTCCTAACCGGGGAAGATGCTTTATCCAACTAAGCTACAGCGACATTATTTTTAGCGACAATGTTCAACCCTATATGTTACCTTTTTGATATTAATACATTTAATCGTTCCATCATTTGACAGAGCCATCTACCTTATTTTTACAGAATCTCAAATACCTTTAAGTAAACTGACAGCAGACGCCAGAATTATCAATTCATTTTTATTAAATTTTGGACACATTGATACAACTTTATTATTTAGGAGAACACATTCTTATTGTGAAGTTGTAATTATTCAGAACACAGGTCTGTCGCTGTAGCTTAGTTGGATAAAGCACCTTCCCCGGTTAGGAAAGAGATCCAGGTTCGAATCCCGGTGGCGCAACAACAATATTTTTCGATAAAATTGATTTTATATGTATATATTTATAATTAATATATTTAATTCATATTTATTATATTATCATTCGTGATTTATTTAAAGGTTTACATAAATCGCAATCATGAAATTTAAATCTCAACAATATTTTTGAAACTTGTCTCACATTTCGACCGCGCATGCTTTCCCTAAAAATAGCGTGCAATTTTAACAGGTAACTCAATTTCACGTATGATTTCAGTTTTTAATCAAATTTTCCAATAACTCTAATATGGAAGACCGACATAATGTTGGCGTAATTATGTTAAAATTTCACACTGATCCTGTAACTATGAATATGAAATTTGAATTATTTTGCATATTAAATCCTTTGCAATGTTTTAATTATTCCTGTTACTAATTTGCATGTGTTAATTTTAAATAGTACCCTTTTTTCGATTTATTTTTATTCATAAATACAATTTACCGATTGGTTACCTGCTAGTGTTTAGTTGACTTTACTTAACGCTGAACTACCGGCTTAAAAAGACGTGTTCCACGATCGTTTCACGGCAAAGCTTCATTAAAAAGGTATTCATTGATGATGGGTAATGAGATTTACCCAAAACGTTGGGACAACAATGGTTCTCAGGTATCAGATGATACCCAACCTGTAAAAACCTCAAACATATTAATATATACATTGTTTTGAGTAATTTCCGCCGCATCCAGTCTGCCTCCTTGATTGCTTAAAGAGATATCCTTGTACGAGTCTCTCCAATAATCTCGTAACGTATTTAATTTTTTGCTCATAAGTATCCGAGTGGATATTTTTACGATCAGTTTTATGTAAGTGTGGGTTGGTATGTAAGGGTAGTATATAAAGGATGGTCCAACTTTTAATTATTTTATGGCTTTGAAAGTAAGCCAACTTTCCAATTAATACAATGAACATTAGATAACCGAGTCAGTTCATCCTACAGTGTATACAAGCGTTTCGTATAACCGTACTGCAGATAAGAAAGTCAACACAAACTTGAAATTATATTTTTAATTTATTTATTTATATTTAAAATATTAGACAGTTACGCACGGATGTGTTAATTAAAATTATGATTTAAAAATCATTTACATTTTATAATAATAATCTTTAAATTTTATGTCAGTGGGACTCGACTCGCACTTTGCGCGGAAGTGTAGGGAATTTTCGAAAAAGTATATTTTATGTTTGATGTCTCATGGCGGTGGTACGTTACAGTTAATTGTTAATTTATGTTTATTATTAATTATCTAATCACGTTACAAAGTAACAATACATTAAGCGATTTCCAAATTACACATTTAATAATTGTAATATAATGATTAGGCATATTTATACAATACGATGTAATATTAACAATAATATCCTTATAGGCAGATTATTGAACAATCGGGACAAAGATTATTTAAAGAAAATTACATAAACATAAACAAATATAAATAATTCATAACATAACTGCTTCAACTTCATAAAAAATAATATAAAGTACGAGTATTATGATGACTTTTGATGAGTAGAAAATAGAAAATACATCATGACTAAATAAAAATATATATATAACAGTTAAGATGTAAAAATTTGTAGAAATAGTAAAAGTATTTGAAAATGTAGATAAATATCATATATAGCGAAAATAAAACATATAACTTATTTTTATGAAGAAACTTAACCTAATTTTTTCAAAAAGAAAAGAGAAACATTTTTTTTTTGATTAATAAACCAACATAAATAAATATTTTTAAAGAAACAGCGAAAGTAAAAAATATGTGATAAAGACAAAATATTATATACAATGTGATAAAAATAAAATATTTTATGAGAACATGTGAGCAAAGAAATAAGATAATGAAGTACAAAAAAAAACAATAAAATAGGTGGGTATCTTAATATAAAATAAGGTTCCTTTTAGACTGACTGGGTGCATTTCTAATATCGTAATATTAACAACGCATAAATTAGTGTATTACAATATACATTGACAAATAATAATTAAAAAATATAATACATAAGAAAAAATGTGTAATGTGCTTTACACATATTTATTATAAATGATTAATTCATTAAAAGTAAAAAATATATACAAATATTCATATAAGTAATAAAAATTGTAATTTGTAAATAACAGCATGAATTACTGATTTAGGTATGGTATTAATTTAGTTTTTGATTTTACTGTAATGATATTGGAATAGATTTTTATTTTTTTTTTCAAATTAATTATTAAATCTATAGAATGTCTAACGCATTAAATACATATCATTATCCCAACTCATGCAGAAAATATGGAATTATCTCACACATTCCTATCTTAACTTCATTTCGTCAGTATTTATACATATTCTTATTCGCGCTTATCTTATTACAGAATTTGTAATTTTTAATCATATTAAGTATACATTTATCAGTCTCCCATCAGCAATCTAAATATAAATCCATTCTAATGTTGTCCACTGAGTTTGTAATCTTTTCTTTTTAATTCTGACTCAACCATTAATTCTGTATCTTATGTAGTTTATAACGTCTCCATTGCATTTTAACCCTTCCATGCCATACAAGTAAGACAATTTTAATATTCATGTTGGAATTTGTCCCATTATTGGTAGTGATCATTTGGTTCCACTTTGAAAGTATATAAATAGGAAAAAGGAAATATTAAAACTTTTGTGTTCGCTTCATGTAAATCTACCTGTTCCTGTAGATTTTTTTGTTGCGCGATAAAAATATTTTTCAAATGTTTTAATACCCCTTACACTGATAATTTTTTTAAGTACACAGAGTTGATTAAATTGCCAGAAATACTTCCTCGCTAGCGAACCGCCCTCTGAAAGACGAAGGGTGAGGTTCCAAGTGCCCACTGCACCCACACCCAGAAACAAACTTTGACAAATAATAGATAATTAAATTATATATTAGCATCTTGTTACAGATAAACCCTTCTGTTGTTTACAAGAAATTGATTGTCAGAAATCTAATTCAATACTGCTCGTGATACGCTGCAAAAATCATAACTTGTAATATGATTATTTATTTATTTATTGTACACGCCCTATTAATAGAGAATCACATTAGAAGCGCAATATTTTTCATAATCAAAATTATAAAAATAAATGTGATGTAAAACAAATTGTAAATTATAGAAAATTAATAAAACAAAACAAAAAGTGGGAAGAAGTGTCAGTTCGCAAATTACACACAACTAATTCGACAAGTATAATATAATTTTCGAGAAGTAAACGTTATATCTGCATCACTTTAACGCCGTATCAGACAAAATATTTACAACGGGAGACCGACAATGTTGGATACTTGTATTAAAACAGAATTCATGACTATTCTTTTACTTTTTTCAAGATTATTTACTAAACAGTATTTTACCAATGCATTATAGTTTTACAGATCACTCACTGAATTCACTAAATTTGCACTTATATGATTCAATATTCTACACTTAAGTAGATAGGTAGATTGTAATGTGTAATTAAAACGTGGAAAATGTCTGCACGCCCCCCCCCCCCCCCCGGCCACGCCTTATACTAATGTTAATGTTTAATGACTTATGCTAACATATGTTGGTTTTATGCTTTACTTTGCTGCAATGTTATCTGATTATAACAATTTAGTAACACACTATACTGCACTATGAATTAAAAAATATATATACATTATTGTGTACGTGTCAAATTTTGTAAACATTATTTATATTTTTACTATTCTGAGTTTATCTCCAGATCAAAATCTCATCTCGTGTACATAGCATTGAGATGTATCTCGTCGTGTCTCCTTCCGTAGGCCATTATTAGATACACCTACACACAGAGAATTCTTGTTATGGGTTAACCAACCTCGTACTGATCCAGTCCGACACCTTATAAAACTATAAATACTGATGTTCTTATAATCGACTAATTGTAAGTCATATTTGGTCTAGCAGTATTTAAAAGAGCCCCGTCCCCGGAGAGTACCGAGTTAGTTCTAATTTAATAGCACGATTACTTTGTTTACATTGTAAATAATGAAAATATTTCTATATAAAAACATAATGTTTTATAATAATTATTTTATTGTGAATACTCATTTTGCTGATAGTATTCACAGCGAAAAAGTTTAGAAAACACTTAACACATTATAGTATTTCCATTCATATTAATTAATTAACATTGTTTCCTGTGACCGTGCGTCTCTCGAGACTCACTGTTTACTATTACGGAAAATTGACTTGTTTTTCTGTAGGTATTAACCCCCGCCCATCTACGCTGAGAATGGATTCATTAGCTTGTATCGAATATCTCGGATACACTACAAACAATATTCAAATTGAGTTTTCTTATTTATCGTAAGAACTATTTAGTTTTTAATTAAAAATATTTTATATTCTAAAATGTATTACTACCGAAGGGATGAATATAATATACCTACTCGAAATTAATTGCTTGGAAATGAGATAAAATAAATGAAGAAATGATAGATCAAAGATCAAACCGTTTAACCTTCTTTCATTCATGCGCACCAACACGTTAATAATTTGCCTGAAAAGTTGAAACGAGTGATGACAGGAACATCCTGCGACGGTATTATTTATGGAGCCACCGGTCATCGAAATCATGGAAGAGAGAGTGTTTTAAAATAATTGTAATAATTATTATTTTCTTAGTTGAATTCAAATAAATTAAATGATTTCATCGAATTCAGGTGCGATCATCCTTTTAAGTATCTTAAAGAGAAATATGTAAAAAATGTTTTACTATTATCAAATAATAATCTTATTTTTTAGGAGAACACATTCTTATTGTGAAGTTGTAATTATTCAGAACATAGGTCTGTGATATTTTAAATATGAATTAAATATATTAATTATAAAGATATACATATAAAATCAATTTTATCGAAAAACATTGTTGTTGCGCCACCGGGATTCGAACCTGAATCTCTTTCCTAACCGGGGAAGGTGCTTTATCCAACTAAGCTACAGCGACAATATTTTTAGCGACAATTTTCGACCCTATATGTTACCTTTTTGATATTAATACATTTAATCGTTCCATCATTTGACAGAGCCATCTACCTTATTTTTACAGAATCTCAAATACCTTTGAGTAAACTGATAGCAACAACAATGTTTTTCGATAAAATTGATTTTATAAGTATATCTTTATAATTAATATATTTAATTCATATTTAAAATAATAATCTTGTAAAATATTATTATGTGTTTTAAAATATCATGTTGCTATTAAAAATGATCCGCTTTGTGGCAAAATTTGATCTATCTATTTATAATTCAATTTATAATTACTCGAGAACAATGTAGTTGCACTATAGTAAAAGTTTATACCTAAGATAGTAAATAATTTAATATCATTAGTGTAGGTGAACTTGACATTTACGTTATAAAATTTCATTTCATTTAATCCGCCAATAAATAGAACACAAAACTGTCCAACTTTTATCTTAATTTCCAATTCACTAAACCGTTCACTACAAATTGATAATTATCTCTCCGTTTCTGAACGGTTTGAGATACAACTTGAACAATTAGATCTTTAGAACAATTACACAATTATAAGAACTAACACAACTAAAAAAAACATATCAATTTTTTTACACCAATTATGTGGGTAGGTAACCGCAAGTATGTTAATTTTCATAATAAAAGTTACGAGTACCTACATAATATTGAAAATCGCACTCAAGTATTTGTACTCTATACGCGTCGATAGCGCATGGATTGTGATCTTTGCGAACTTCCACCCGCTTGACTGTACTCCTCCACTTTTCTCGGCATCCCGCAGATCTGGGAGCTGTCATTTTTTTCACTCGGTCGGTCCTTAACATAACCCCATTACCTCTCATATCCCACCGCCGTCTGATGAAGCCATTATCTATCTGTATTTAATTTTTAATTGCTTTTTACACCTGTCAATGGAAAACTAGTTGTGAAAAAAAATACTCAGTAATTGTGTGTTTTTAATAAATTTAATGATATTGTATTTTTAAAATACCATTCTTATAAATATAACATGATAAACATGTAGATAAGATGTTATCTCGACGAGAAAAGTAACTCAAACAAGAGAGCAGACTCAGGTGTGTCTAGGCGGGAGAATGGACATCTCGGACAAGGAAGAAAACATGGATAAAATAAATATTCGGACAAGAAAGTGACGAGAGTGTATCATGAAGAGAGGGTGGATTAGTATAGGAGAGGGGATGCTAGAAAGATAGTGAATTCAGCGAGGGGTGCGTGTCTGAGTGTCTGAACGCAACTGAACAAGAGAAGAGCGGGGCATCTGAAAAAATTAGGTGAAAATTCGCGCGAGATTCTAGAGATTTGAGAGATGACAGGCCATTTAGTTTGCCTGTTTGAGAGATTAACTAAATAAATTTTGTTCCTCGCATCTCGTACACGAAGCGAAATGGAGTATAAACAATTGTATACAGTGATAACAGGAGAGCATTTCTACTTCTTATTTCTTTAATCAACTTTTTATCGCACTTCTTATTCGAGATTCTACGCGCCTTTTGCTACTACTCTGACTCATTATTCGGGAAATATTTCATCTTTCTCGTAGGAAGCGAATTAATTCTTCATCATTTATACTTCATGTGACCGCGAAGCAAAGTTTACACACAGGGGAGATAGGATAAGTAGCCAAATATACCTATCCTCCATATCGAGACCATAATTATGCTTTAAAGGGACCTGCACTAATACAAATTTGGGAAATTGTAATCCGTGACAGTGTGAAAATGACCTTACGACTTGGCAATTGATTACAGGTGTACTGGGAGTTTTTAATTAATCATTACAATTTATTATATCCTCGCTTCATTCAGTTCCATGCGCAAAACCAAATAAGTTATCCTTTCTTAATTCTGTTCACTATACTAGATTCAGTTAATTCTTAACTTTATGATAAATCGATTTGCTCGCTTACATGTACGCCTTTCCATTGCATTCATTCTGCTTTCGTTCTTCAAATTCAAATGTAAACTAGTTAGTAAAAAGCGTCAAAGTGGATAGCTATTATAATATTATAACAGTATATCAGGTGGTATGGCCGCAGATAGAGTATACTCACTTTAAAAAATCAGAGACTTTAATTCTCGATTTTATGAAAAATTCAATACCTACTAGTATAGTACATAGTTAACTTTAATCTAACTGCAGAAAGATTAATTCATATTCGTGAATATGTGGAAAAGTGTCGATGTGTCGAAGCGACCTTCTCGGTGGCAGGCTGCCAAGACTACGGGAGGGAAGGGAAGCAGACTACAATCGTATAATTTCAATACTATTTCGGGAGAGTAATAAATTACAACTTTATACTTATTTTTATTCAACTTTTGACATTTACAGCCGGCTATGTACCCACCTATGTATCTACCTACATATAATTGAAAGGGTTCACTATTAATTCTTTCAGTTTCAGTCAATTTCGGAATAATGCAAATTGGTATACCTATAGAATGCAGCTGTTAATTATGAGTATATGACGAATACAAATTATATCTCTAAAGACTAAACCGAAATTGCAAACAGTGCACGGTTCCAGTACTCTAAAGGGCTCTTTACTTGGAATTTCTCTGAAAGATCAAGTACTTAAAGTTCGCCATAAACAATGTGAGATGAAAATTAAAATACAGACTGAGAGACGCTAAGAGATTTTACTAAGAACGTATCCCTTCCAATGGATGACATATTTTTTTGTTAAAATGCGGATGAAACGTGCAGAAATGTAATGTATATTCTATTTTATAAACATTAGTAAATTATATCTATTCAGTGTATTATATTATCGTAAAAATACTATAGAGATATTTTTTCAATCGTATTAAACTTAACACGGCATTATCTTTGTGTACCATGCTTAAATTAAAGTTAAAAAGCGAGTATCTATGAACACTCAGTATTTAAAAAAAACTCTTATTAATATTCTACTTCTTCTCGTGTCTGATCCGTTCAATGGACGGTAGATATCATGTTGGTTATCATCACTTGCTTACTGCGGCCTGGAAAAGCTCTACAGCAGACTGGCCAAACTATTGCCTCAGGTTCTTCAGCCATCATGTTCTTCTTCTTTTAGGGATCTTATACAATCTTTCCCTGTATTGTGAGATGCGAGATCTCATATTTTTACGGAAATCTCATCATATATCAGAGATTATTTTTTTTAACAGTTTTTTTCTTGATTCATCGGAACCATTACATCTTCATTAGTAACTCCTAACTAACTATCCATCTAGCTTATTTTGAGCAGTCGTCTGTAAGTGTCTATGCTTCTATTCACACCTAGCAACTGACCATTCGCATTCGTAATCTAAGGTTGAGTTCATGTTGCATGAGGTTGCTCAATGCGGCCTTTGATTTCAACAGAAGAATTTCATCTTTCATTAATATTGCAATACAGGTATACAATAATTGGTGTCTTCTCCGATTTAGTTCCAGCAATATAAAGACTTTTATTTTCAGCTGTGTTCGTTTTAGAATATATTGTGTTTTAAACGCATTAAGTTCTAACCTGAAATTTCTCAACATTAAATTAGAAAATACTTTATTTGGCTATAAACACGACACATTTAAAACTTGTATTAAAAATACTAGCATTATGTTTATCACTACATGATAAATTGTAGGTGTTATTAAAGTGGCAGTGAAATCTAAGCCTCGTCAGTTCAGATAATGTACGACATGTTTATGATCATTTTCTATGGTCATTATATTAATATGACAATATTACATCCCTAAGCCGATAACCTTCAATTATCGCCTTATTAACTTTCATAGTGGCAATATCTGCGCAGGCCGCGGGCGGAGCGCGAGGGTCGCAGGGGAGCGGTTGACTGTAATTAATCAGCTCGTGTGTAATAATTCAGTGAGGGATCGGGTGACTCGGCAGTGGTAAGCTGCGTGCCCTAATGGCGGGGTAGAGTTACATCGCGCTAACAGAAGAGGCGCAGAAACGAGAGATTGTCCGGTATATTGTGTAACTACGTCTGGAGCACAATGCTCGGTGACCATTGGCGGCTCCTCAACTGTGACTCGCCAATATTTCAGTAATTATATTTTCACTTTTCAGTATCATAACGACTGCCATTCTATTATATCCTCGGCATCCAAATAGTTCCTGCAAATAAGTCTGACATATCATGGAAAAATCACGGACCTGACGACGCTCAACAAAATGGTTGATAACCAATCGGACACCCCTCAATACTTTTCGCAATTATACTTCAATATCATTTTCCGATCAACAAGGCCTCTAATTTTATTTCACACCAAGTTTTGTAAAAACATTATCGCAAATTATTTCTCTCCTTTGTCTAAAAAGCTTAATTATTACAACGAAATCTCATACATTAACACTAACCTGGATATATTCTTCGTGACATATAATATTAAAACTTCAGTTAAAAACCGAAATTGTATTATATTAATTGTCATTCTAACGTGTAATACGTGCTTACCATAAGCCAAACTTGGACTGTTCGCTTTGAAACGTCGAGTAATCTCGCACATCACAAGATTAGATATCGTTTACCTTGGAACTCACGAGCTCCTGTACATGTGCAACTCACATGTGGACCTATACATGTGCAACTCACTGTACATGTGGAACTCACGAGCTCCTGTACATGTGTCTTTAATATCTTGTTTGCTCTCTCCATTCGTAAATTTGTAACAAAATTTATATTTTTTCACATTTTTTCTAATTTTCAAAATGCATTCTATAACATGTCACCCCTAATTATCTTAAAATGATTTTACATTCCACCTTAATATCATTTTAGGACTATCTAACTATCTGGGTAATTAAAGATCTGTTAATAATCTGTATATTAAAAATAAAATAAAACCTATCATCAGTCTAACCAGTCAGAGTTCGCCCACGCTTCGTCTTCCAAAATGGGGTCTCTACTCTTAACACCTTTGTACCCAGCCTATTACCATTTCAGCGTAGGACTCGTAACGAATATTATAATTTATTATCTAATTAATTCATGCAAGTAGTGATTGGTTAAATCGTGATTTTAGCTGTGATTGATGTTCGATTGTGACTACGATTGGTGGAAACTGTAATTTTCATAATCATTACAACCGAAGAACAATCACAGTATATCTCCTTACTACGCGTAAGTAAGACTCAATGGTTCGCTAGGTCACAGTAAACTCAAGTTACAATAATAAAAGTAATAGTTTTAATTAAGAAATCAAAATATAACTAACTTACCATTACGCCGTTTCGACATGGAGGTAGGCAGAGAGGATAGAGCGCCACACTCTTCTGTCTTGACAAGCTCGTCGATTATTAAGGTTTCTAACAGGACTATCTTCTAGTATCTGGTATACCTGGTCGTGCCATATATATATATATATATATAAAATAAAGATACGTACATGGAATACCTGCTACTTCAATATTCTTACTATTTTCAAACTAAGTTAAACGCTTGTGCTATGAAAACAGAACTAGATGGCCTCCTGGAACGAGGCTCGAACCACCGACCACTAGATACCTCGGCAAGTATTGTGATCACCATACTCACTAGACAACAAGCATATCTATTTACAAAGCGCAGATATTTTTTTTTTTAACAAATCAATCAGTTGTATATTAAAATATACAGGGTTCGAAAGAGTAACAATGCAAAACTTTTTATAGATCGATCAAAGGATGTAGATATTAAACAGGCAGGTAAAAGTACAATAATATGTGCAATGATTTCAATATAAACTTTGTGACAATCTGTTGAAATGAATATTTAGTGCCCCTCGCAGTCTGATATCGGTGCACTGCCGCTGGCCGGCCGGGGGTTGGGGTTGAGGTTGGTGGGCAGATCTAATCAGCGTCCGCGCCGCCGTTTGGGTGCGACAAAACAACTAATGCCATTTAATTTAATGTCTCGGTGTTACTTCTCCGAACTGTACGCCATTATCTTCCAAACCTGACACAATTAATATATTACATTGTAACGCTATGAGTATTGTCAGTAAAGCGTAAAACTCCCACGCATTTTATAAAATGGACCACAAACAATTTTGAAAAACACCGTTACTTGCGTTTTATCAATTTTTATTGTAATTGAAACAAAGACTTTTGAGATTATATTTTAGGTAGGTATATTATTTTTTCAGCGTGTGGAGGTTTATCGCCTCCTTAACGCATTTCACATTTACTAGTGCGTAAATTCATAGCTCCTAACAGCAAAAATAAGCCCGATACCGACGCCAACATGTGCCAAAAACATGCGCCCGTAACCTTTTGAAAGATCCGCTTGTGACCTTCACTCTTTTTGCCGTCGTATTCCCAACCACAAGCTCCGAGAACAGCCTCCGTTAATTAGTGTACATTCTGCACATGTCTGTGAACTATGCTCTATTCACTTTTTTCAACTGTACGTTGTCTTTCACTTCATAACCTGCTCCGGCTAAATTTTCACGTATACACTCGTCCGCACATACCTCATAATTTTTAATCCCTATATAATATATATATATATATGTTCAACGAAAGAATAATAACTCAAAATTGTTCATTTAGATGTTACACTTTATATTGATGATTTCTCAAGCGGTGAGGCGCCAGCGTTGAATCAAACAAATTTTTATTCATTATTTATCAGTATTATCTTTATTCATATTATTTCGTAGTAAGTTAAATGTTTAAATGCAAACATATTGATATATTTACCGACGGTAGAAATTGACATTTAAAATATGTCATGTCCGAGTAGAGAAAAATAAATAGCAGATTTTACCACACTACGGTCATATAACACGGTAAATACATTTGATTATAAAGCGGTTGTTACTTAGCAAAATACAGTAATATTTACAGTGTAGATAATTTTTTTGTAGTACAGTTTCAGCTATAAAAACGGTAATGAATCTATAGGTGTTTGAAAATAAGAATATTTATTTTTAATGAAAACACATTTTTATTGTGAAGTTGCAATTATAGAACATTGTTCTGCGGTATTTTAATAGAGTTTAATTAGAAAGATGTACAGAAAAAATCTACTCATCGAAAAAATCTTTAGTTGCTACCGGGATAGGAAAAAGGTTCATCCCGGTGCCAACTAAATATTTTTCCAATAAATAGATTTTTTCTGAATATATTTTTAGTCGATTAATGTGATTTGTATCAAAAATATTTAAACATTTTACCATAAATAATATTATATTATGATCTCTATATCAGGTTTTATTAAGGTTCATCTCTTTTCGCTATAAAACGAGTTCCGGGAAACGATTTTTAAATGCAGTATTAAAAATGAAAAAAAATACACGAGAAATTCATTCGAACATTTTTATGGAATGCATTAAAAAGCTTTTAAAATATCTTCGAGTGCATTTCTTCAAGTTTATTTAAGGGTGGTCAAAGACGACGATGTGAAATTATTTCGAGGCGGAGGCGGGGGTGAAATTCGGCGCCCCGATAAATCCGGCTCCGCGGCTCCGACACGTGGGCGGGAGGTGCCGGTGAGTGTTAGGGGGCGGTTTATCCCTGGATCCGGCAATATTTCTTTTACGCTATGCACTTATTTTATTCAATTTTACCATTTAATGTTCCGTGCCGACTTTTGATTCCACATTAGCATAACTGTGTGATTATTTTGTAAATTCAGCTTCCTTTCGAAAATACTACGGCTATATTGCAATCATATATTTGTTTTTAATTTAAAAATACGCAAGCGAAAATGGTCGAGTTACATTGATGTGATGTACCTCGTCAACAATGGCGATAAATTAATTATGTCACCGTAACTACGAAATATACACACATATTTCAATGCACAACCTTTTATTAACATTTGTAAATTGGTATCGCATTTAAAAAATATCACATAAAATATATACACCGACCTTTTTTACCATGGGCCCAAATAAAAAATCAATTATAGCCAGTTCAGTTTAGACATATCCCCAAATTCATCAAAATTGTGAGATTTATTTCATATCATATGTTGCAAGTACATTTCGGAATTTAACATCTCCCTGATTGGGCTTCGCCCACGCTAAGGCAAACATTTTACATTATCAATCAACAATCATATTATACATAATTAGTTTATCAACTATAAATTTAGAATAAGAAAGAAAAAATAAAAAGTGTAATTAACAAAATATAATGCAATATTTGATCTTGAGAAATTTATAACCTACCTAAAATTTGTAAGGATAATGATAATTATAAGAATTCGTTTTCAACAAGTTTAAATAATAAGTACAATTTAATTTAACACACACAGGCATTATCATGTCCTTTAATATATTATCTTGTGGCGTTCTGCTAACACTACTGTAAGCTTTAAAATCCTCTTTATTTAATTTTACATTGGATTTGTAATACTCTCAACATTAAAAATAATATTTTTGACCATTAAAACGAGTTTTGGAAATGAATGCTTCAAATCAAAACTCGACACATACTATTATTTCTTTTTAGCGCATCATAAATATAGATTACCTACGTTATCTGTATTATGCAGTTAAAATAGTATTTATGTAGTACATACGAAGAAAATAAAAGTCATCAATTTACACATTTAATCTTAATATTAAAAAAATACTAGTTAGGTATTGTATAAATACCACAATCTTTAATTTAGTGGAAAATTTTAATTATCATTTATGAAATTATTCTTAGTAAATCGATTCAATTTTATATCTGGAGCAACCTACTTCATAACATTCTGCAGATACACGTATATGCTTCAGTTATGTGTATTTACTTCCTCCATAGGAAAAATAAAAATACCATGTTTCCGGAGCATATAAAAACGAAGTAATGAATATAATTAATTTAATAAAATAGAATATATACTTGACTAAATTATACGGATTCCAGGGACTTTTTATTTATTTATGGATATATATACCACAAAAATATAACTAATGTATTGATTTATAATATGATTATTAATAAAAAATCCACCTATACTGAAAAGAGACTAGCAAATTGTAAGAAATATTTGAATATATTTTATCGTTTATTTAGAAAACAGGTGATTATGTTTTATCAATTACAAAGTATTATTAAACAAAAACGACTAAACTTATCGTAAATCAAATAGACGATGAAATAAAATTATATCAAATAAAAATAACTAACAACTTATTGCATACATTTCCTACATGATCAAAATTTATTTTAATTTTTTTTAAATAAAAATTTATCTCCTAAATTTAAAAAAAAAATGATCACCATTATACCATAATATATAATAATCATAACTAATTATATTATTATAAGTAACATTTATTAATGCAGCGTTATTTTATATTTTATTGTGTTGTACATTTTAACATTTGTGAGAGTATTTTAACATTAATCAAATTTTTGTTGGATACCTAACATTTCTTATTGATTTCATTAAAGAACATTAAAAAAAACTGATTATTAATTTATTTTGAAATTTTAATATTATTACGATTAAAGTGAAATATATTTATATCTGAATTACGAGCGCGACAGTGATGGCAGTGCTCTGTGAAACATTTCCAGTCAGTTGTCCCGGATTCTGGGGTCCTGATACATCAGTGTCCGCGGCCCCCGCCCATTGTGCTTTCGTGACACTTATCCTCGTGCGACATGGCCACTATCATCTCTTGAAAGATTCTTCATCACACTCGGGGTATTACAGTCACCAATCATGATGAATGAACTAACCGTGTTTTGATACAATGAAAGAGGCTGTTTATATTTATATATTTAATAGAAATAATAAAACATTCACGTACTTATGTACATAGCATCTCACGACAGTGGGAAGCAGAAACAATTAGACTTGTTGTACATGTTCCACCTATACCAATAACATTATACATATATTCTTTCAGTTCCTAATATCATCACCCTTGTATTCTCGTACTATACGAGTATATTTGTAATTATAGAACACTTTCTTGCGAAGTTGCAATTTTAAAACATACTTTTATGATATTCAATTGGGCCGGGAGAATACATGACCATTTTGCCACGATAACCATTTAAGTTTAAGATGAATTTTAGATTGATATGTGTAGTATTTTTTTAAATGAAATATCTATTTAAAAAGCTATCAACTTCGGCAATAAAAGTTCTGTGTTCATATCTCGATGATCAACATATATTTTACGATAGATAATTTCTTCCGACATTATATATATATATCTATTCGATTCATCTAATTTGTTTTTTTATGTATCTATCTTTATTATCTTTTTTTGTGTTTATTACAAATAATTTATTGGTTATAATTTCTGATAAATAAATAAATAATAAATATTCTCTAATACCATTGTGAGGGCAAGTAATTAGCACGTGTGAAAATTGTTCGAAAATGACAAACTTTATAAGTCATCTCAGATCGCGACCCTGCACTAGTTTAAATACATAGCTCATGAATCTTGAACGATTTTGACATGCTGCAAATTTAAAACTTATTTAACAATATGTTCAAAGTACACTTGGTTCACCACGGCTATAAATATTATATATTGTTACTGGATACTGTGTTTTATACACCAATGACTTAAAGTTACCTATTATTTCACTTATCAATTACCATAAAAATCAGTAATTTTTATTCTTTATACACCCGAACCTGGGTAAACCTTTCTTCACTTCATATACTACCTTAAGATCACTACCATCTAGACATTTCTTTACCTTAGATCTGTATAGTTTATCACTTTTTCATTCAAGGAATCACCACGCCACCATTCTTAACGATAGCATTTTACTGCATTTTTAATACACACGATTGTTGGCTTGAAAAAACGTCCGCAAGGAGATACATGATCACATTCCCGTGTATGCAGAATTCGCCAAGTGAAAAATATGGTTTAAAGCTATTTGAAAGTGAAAATGTTATTCGTGAAATTTTATGGGATCTGAAACGTCGGCCAGAGACCTCTCTGGAGACACGCGGTAGAAAGTCTAATAAAACTTTACACTGGAGATACGTTAAGTCGGTCAAAAACTATTACATAATTATACAAATATCTTTACAAAATTACTCTTTAAGTAATTCAATTGTTCTTATTCATCTTCTTCAATGGCGCTACAGACCAAAACGAGTCTGCTGAATATTTTACCTCCACATACTTTGGTTCTCGGCGATGGTCTACAAATTGGAATGTTTCTTATTTTTACGCTTTCCTCCCAGCAATGTCAAGGTCTTCCCACTCTTCTCTTACTACCTAGGTGTCCATTAAAGTTTTTTTTGGATCCACGCTCCCTATGTCTTCTGGAACTTCAAACTTTCTCAATGTAATTTAGATATAAATTTCAAAATAATCTAGAAAACTTTACCAATGTAAGGGTGATACATTGGTGAAAATTTTCTCTCGTGGCTGGGAAAAAAGGCAGGTATCGTATAAGCATCGGTTGGTTATTCTGTTTTAGTGCAAAACACAATATGTTATATAACGAATGACAGATCGCTCGGCACTGACTCTATACCGTCCTTTAGGTTAGATTCAACACAAAAGTGTCACCTGTGTAAATGCAGCCCAGTAAGTATATTTATTAAATATATACATTTAAATCTGATTTTATATGTATATATTTATAATTAATACATTCAATTAGTATTTAAAACACCACAGACCTATGCTCTGAATAATTACAACTTCACAATAAGAATGTGTACTCCTTAATAATTATATTGCATAAATTTGTATTAGTATAATATATCTATTCAATCAATATAAATCAGAAATCTTAACTTTATTAGAACGAACCGAGCCCACAAATTTATTTAATTTGAAATTAGTTAGTAAAACATCCCGGCATAATCAGAACCTTGTTATAATCGCTGTTGGAGAATTAAAACTATTGTTTGATAAAAAAAAATGAAACAAACCGATTATTCATCTATATATACATTTTTTGATATTAAAAATCTAAACTTGTATAAATCTGTCTTATTTTTATTTTCTTAGTACGGTCATCCCAACTACAGGATGCAGCGGAAGAATATGCTACATATCTCAAAGTTAAACATATATATATATATAGGTACTATATAAAGCAAGGAATATTGAAATATTAATTAATTATAAACTGGCAATAGTTTGAACATAATCTTAAAATAAATTAATTTAAGATCTAACTTATTTATTAATCAAATAATCTACTTTTTACCTGTCAAAAATAATCTTAACTAAATTGATCTGTATATTTATAAAAGTATTTAGCCAATGTCATCTAAATTTAAAATTTGTAACATTTATCAAAAAAATATAAGTTCCTGTTTATTGCAATTTATTATGTAACTCTGATTGATCTGAAAAAGTATTGCTATATTTAAAAAAATAATTCAATCATTTTATCTACTTTACTATAGCTATAAAAATTGTTAAAACTATAATTAGTACTATGAAAGTAGTAGTATATATATTTCTATAAAACTTTAGTTTTAGTCAATTTTACTAATAGATTTTTTTATAACTTCTTATATGATTTTTGACGAAATGAAAGTTTTTATTGAATATGGTATTTACTTAATCAAGTTATTGCGATGAATCTCAAATAATAAATTATATTTTCAATTAAAATAATTTTTTTACGGATAAATCGACTGTATCTACGCAGTGGGCAACATTGGCCGCAAAGCGGTCACTATACTACCGCGTAACGGCCTCTAAATCAAAAGTATATAAATGTATATATATACACACATTTTCTATACATATATATTTAAAATACATATATAAAACTAATAATTTTTGTTTAGCAGTGAAGAGCAAGCGGGACCACCGATTGCGAAAAAATGACAAATCTTTAAGGCTGTCGGGAGATGCTACCCTTTGTTGAGAGAAAAACAAGTCTTACACATGATTAATTATCTGAAATTTTTGTAAAATCTATCTTAAAATATTTTCTATTATAAGAAGATTAAGAGACGTAATAAAGTAAAACACTGAAATAATTATTTCAGGAAAATCGTCAGATGGACCGCTGACACAACCCGCTGGCAAGATGTCATTTTACCGAGGGATATTCGCTTCTCCCACACTCGCGATGGTTCATATCAAATAGTTATATCTTATGTCTATTTCACACTTTCGTCTTCTGCCGTTGCTGCCTCGGCAAAGCGACGGCATTATGGGTTTTGTATACCTACACAATTGTTGCATGTGGGGTCTATTCGCGTCGTGTATATGAGTTTGTTTCGTGATGAATTTATATAAAGACAGACTGACGACTTCTCCTATCAAATTAAAATACATCAAAATATAATATTATGTTTGATGAAAATAAAAAATGTATAAAGGTCGTTTGATAAGTTTGTCAAATTTCTATGAGATGGCGCCACAATGCACTTGGTGACATCACAGCTGGTATGGTTCATTAGTTGACTCTCTTCAAACTAACTTAAATCAAATTTCAGTCAGAAGTGATGCGTTATTCACGTTATATAGATGTTTGAATCGAACATTTAGTCATAGAAAAGCATAAATATAAATTAATAAAAAATACATACTTCATTTAATTTTTAATGTCAATGTGACTATTGTTCATTCTAGATAGTTTTAAAAATCATGTATTTTTTAGAAAACTAATGGGACAAATATTTACATAAATTTTATTATTATGTTCAGGGAAACCATTTTTACCAAGAGGCCAACGAAAATTCTATTTCTATCTAGATGGTAGGTAATATGGTAAATGTACCGTAAATGATTCATTGCACCACTTACAGAAAATCTATGTTTCATACATGATTAACGAAAAAAGTATGTTTGTTAATACGATGTCTCAGGTTCCGTATAACGTAAATATTTTAAAGTAGTTTTTTTTCTCTCTCAAAGACTTAACCCCTTTGCTATTTCATCTGCTCTTCATCAACATATTAAAATTAATTATTGACAATTATTATTACATCAGAAAAACAGTGACGTATTTAACGGCAACGAGAGAAATCGTGGAGTGTGAATGCGGTCTAACAGCAGTCTGGGAAATGTCGCTGTTATTTCACACGACAGAGGTAGTTCTCGAGTTTACTCTGGAAAATTTTATAAGAGATTTTCTGTCTATTACCTTTGAAAGGGGTTGTTGTTTGTAGAGGTGGAGCACTTATATATGTCGGTACTAACATTTTATTTTTGTGGTTGAAACACGATTGTATCCATTCAAAGGAGTGTGTCATAGGGTTGGTTAATTAATTAATCGATTTAACATTAGTTAAATAAAATGAATGCACACCGCACCGTACATCGCATGCATCCCTCCAAGTATCTCACCGTAATTTAAAAAATGAATACACATATGTATAAATAAATAAAAATTGTATGGAAAATGTTCTCTTAGTATATGTTTTTTGATACGGTAAATGTATGTAATGTGAGAGATGTTTAGTGTCTCCTTAACCCTTCCCAAACCATGCAGTAACACAGGTCTACAATCATAATTAAACCTGTAATATTTCGGTAAATATATGTAATATAAAATTCATATTTTAGATAATCAGAAAGAAAATATTTGCGTTTAGGAATGACTAGTGAAAATTCAATTATGAAAAGGGAATTGTACAAAAACAATTATTTTTTCCATTCAATCTGTTATAAAATTAATACGTTGGTAAAAATACCATTTGTGATATGAAAGACGGAGATCACACACTATTTTCACAGTGAAAGGAACAACAAACATACAAATATATTTATCTCTTTCTCACGAATTAAATGACGAGAGATAAGAAGGAAGGGCACAATGTATAGAACATAATGAATGCTCTTAATTATGTCATTAATCATTTTTTCAAATTTGAATGCTCAGTATTTAGAATAAATTCGTGCCATTAAAGTCATTTAAGCTAAAAAGAATATTTTTTCTAATTGTTATTTACGGTAACACAAGTTGACAGCATGGCTGCGTTCGGGTATTTTATACCACGGTATAGTGAAGGTTAACTAGACCGAAGTCTGCACTAAAGGAGACTGGTTCATCCATTATAACTAACATTATAAATCTGAAAAATTAATTTCAATGTAAACCAGAAATATTTAATCATTTAAATAAATGAAAATATAAAATAAATCAAGTAACAAAAAAAAAATAGCAAAATTGACACCGAGACGTGCTTGTTGTGGCACTGGCTTGATTACCAAGTAGTCACGGGTTCGAGCCTCGTCCCGGATACTACATGTTTTACATAGTATAATCAAATTTTACATAACAGAAGCGATTAGATTTATTTCAATAATAGTAGATATACTTATTTGTAATAATTTAGTGGTTAGATAGTTTAATAAATTTATACATGTAATTTTGTGTATTACCGCATAAATTATTTTCCTTAATCGAGGAAACGAAAATTAAACATAGTCAATCGTGTATTTTGATATACTCCATTACAAAATCAATATCCTCATACCGAGCATAATATTATTAAGTCGAACATTTATATATTGATGTTTACTAATAATAACAATATTATATTTATATACAGCAATATATAATGTCTAAAATAATCTTGTGGGCTATTCGGACTTTGTCTAAACTATTATGTGAGGTATATAAGTCTTTCTGGGACTTTGACATCCTTTTTCTTATATGATAAGACAGTCTCAAAGTGTTTCATGATATGTCCAAAGGACGTCAATTACCTTATCTTTATGTTACGAATGATTTCACTATATTTCTTCATTTTCATTAGCACAATGTCATCTCTTACTTTGTCAAATTATTGTATCATGCGACTTCATGAATAGATCCACATTTTGAACGCTTCAAACTTCTTCAACATGTATGTGCGAATCCAAATTTTCACACTATTTAGCAGCATTGAAAACATATAACATCGTACCGATCTCACTCGAAGTACCAGATCAAGGTCGTGACTACAAATAACGTTTTTCATGTTAATTAAGACAGTCTTAACTTTTATATTTTACCAGATTTAGTTGATTTAGTTAGTTAGGTGTATCAACGTTGAATTTATAATGGTTTTAATAAATATCTTACCGCATTTTAAAACGGCTTGACTGTATATATTTTTTTGTATCTTATTAGGGATTGTAAAAATGGTATCTTTGTACAAGTTTAAAAATGCACATTTTTAATCTTAGCTCTTTCCAATTTGCCCTGGGCTGTGACGTGTCAGTAGAAAGGGTTGTAGGCAGGAATGCAAGTAGGGCTAAGGCGGACGGGGAAACTCTGGCTGCCCAATTTAGAAAATGCCAACTCCATACTGTCTCAAGTTAAATTTAAAAGCCGTTGCTTATCTGTTAGTCGCCGAATACTGATTGCTTACTGCTAGGTCCTGAGCGCGGATATTGTGGCCGCGATGCTACTGCTGTGCGGTCAGGATCTGAGTGGAATCTATATTTCAATGCGGCAATCCCTTATTATATTGCTTTAACAATAGTACATTATGCATTTTTATTATATTGCTTTAAATAAAATATAGATCCTGTTTTTAAAAATATTCATGATTGATTAAATTCCGCCACATCTTCTTCTATTGCCATTCAATAACTTACCTAACCATCGCTTCTTAAGAAGTGTAAAATGCTAGTAATATTAATAAGTACATAGTAGTAATACTCGTCACATGTAATGACATATTATCAATTATTTGGTTAACCCTTGTATAATATAATGTTTTATATATTATTATTAGTATTGTAGGCAAAATCGGCTCTGATAGTTGGTGCATATTAATTATATTGTCGTACTGCTTAATCCCACGGATAATATATACCAAATTAGAGCACATTCATTCAATATCATTAACAATTTAATTTTTTAAATATATCATTTTTATATTAACTTTGTACTACACACACAACATTTTTGAGTTAATATCACAACTAGTTTCTGGAAGAGCAAGGGTTTTAATTTCATTATTATGATAACAAAATTAAATCAATCAAACAAATTGGTATTAATAACGGTTATAATTGCACGCTAATAGATGAAATATTAAAATCGAAAACTAATAATATATTCATGGAACCATATTTATACTCAGGCCGTAACATTAACACCGCCGATAATACTCTTTGGCGAAAAATCCTATGCACGGGTCAGTTACACATTATTTCTCTACCCACATTAGACCCGCATTTTACACTAATAATTATATTGGAAAAATCTTCCAAGTACTAAAATTAAAATAGGTATTTTAGAAAAAAACTGGATTTATCAAATAACTTGCGGAGATTATAATAAAAAATACATTGGTCAAACAGCGAGAAATTTAAATACTCGAATTAAAGTACATCGACGCTGTCTGAAAAATAATAATTTTTCCGAATTCTCTAACCATATTATTGAAACCAGCCATTCTTTCGACAGCCACGAATTGAAATTTCTCCACTGTAACCAGGAGAGTTCTGTAAAAATATTAATGAATAATAGTACATTTTCAAATCTTTACCCCTATTATCGATGTTTTCAAGGAACAATAAAGCCACTCCTAGCCTCACGGCCTCGATAGTCTTGATAGAATTTAATTTAGTTCAATTTGCACCTGCATATGGGAAGGACTGCTCTTCCTGAAATTAGTGGTCACATTAATTCAAATTAAAACATACTGTATTATGATTAATGCAAATAGGATTACGATAAAATAATATGAACGTATGGCTGCCGGGTACAGGGATCATCGAAACAACGACCTTCGAATCCAGAGGTGTTCTTGCACCCACTCAGTCACCGGTAGGATCAATTTCAAATTATATATATAATTGATAGATCACACGATTTGTTACAGACTTGGCTCGGTACAGAGAAATTTCTGTCGCCGTAACACGCTCGTCCGAAGGGAGGTATCGAACAAAGAACGAAAACCGCTGGTACCTTAATCTTAACTTGAATACAAGTATATAAAATTAAGTCTTGATAGATACTTCATTTTATTAAATGTCTTTAGAAAGTACTATGGTTTTGTAAAAACATGTAAGAAAGAAAAAAACAAGCTCTGTGGGTTATCTGCGTGGCTGTTCACATTGCCCTGAGAAAAATTACTTCTATTGTACCTACTATTATGCTGCTGTCATTTTTAGTAAAGTAAAATAAAATATTTCTTCCATCCCTTCTAGGAATTTATGATATAATTGTGTACAGTAAAACCCCGTTTTAATGCATCGCGGTTTAACGCAAATTTGGATATAACGCGATGAGTCATTGATGTTATTTTTTGAAAGGCATACCCAACAGCCAAATCATCAAGTATAGAGAAATGTTCAGAGAAAGTTTTTATTACGCTAATCCATATTGGAATATGATGACGTACCAGATTTGTAAGACCTCATAGAAGAAGATGATGACGTTCCAGATTGTAAGATTTCATCGAGGAAGAACTTCACAGAGAAAATCCGTATGGATGTCGGATGCCAAACCTCGTGGCTGAAGAATCTACGAAAATGGTTTGGACAGATGACAGCGCAGTCGGGTGTTAATAAAATAATTATAGCCAACGTGATAGCTAACGTTCAGTAACCAGTAACAGTTAACCGTGATAGCTAACGTTCAGTAACCAGTAACAGTTAACCGAGATAGCTAACGTTGTATTTTCGTTACGACGTAAAATGCATTATACGAATATTAATGGTTTTTTTATCTAAAATTTCAGAATCAATAGTTGTACGGATCTGTGGTATATTTAGGCGACGTTTATGTACATGTCTCAAATTTTGCTGCCAGATCGAACGTCATGTATACTCCTTTCCGTTTAGAAAAAAACAATTGTATTAGTGTGAGTAATACCATACGTTATACGCGCATTATAACAGTGTGTTCATGCAGCTCTGCGTTTTCATTGGTCAGTGGGCGAGGTTATCGTTTTAATATATAATGTTTGAATTTTGTAAATTAGTAAAATTTATATTTGTGTTTATATCTATTAATTTTTTTATGTATTAGTTGTTTTTTGTATTTTAATATTATTACCAACATTTGTCTTAGTCTAATGGATTTGTTGGTTTTTCCATTGTTATGAATATATTACTACTCACTTACACTATGAAAGCCATACATTAAAAATAAATATTCCTAGAAGCATTATATATTCCAATAAACCATTTTTTCTCTATACATAAATACACTTAACCCTATTTCTATCATATGTATACGGCAACGAAAAACATAAAATATATAACAAAAAAAAAACGGTGTACATATGTATATGTTTTATGTTCAATTTCCTACGAGTTTTCCGGCACCATGTATTTATTTAATAAATAAAAAATAATAATTTATAAAAAAAAATGTTACATGTTTTTGAAACTGGTTGTTACACACACAAATACGATATTACTATATTACTCGTACAATTGTTATTTCTGAATGAAAACTGGTTTACACTCTTTTGAGTTTTTGTCTCTTTCAACCAATCTCAAGCTGATCTCCGAATTAATTTCTATATCAAAATCATGTGTTCGTGGTATTGAAATCTTTACTGAATTTATGAGATTATCTTATCGTGTCTTCTTCCGTGGATACTAACCTTTAAAATAGACATAGATTTTCAAACATTATTACACTTATTACGGAAGCATATTTTTATTCAAATATTGAAGCCATGTGGCGTTTTACTAATATGAATATTATATGTTTTTATTTGTTGAGTATTTTAATTGTAATTAAATTATTAACACTAGGTACACATAACATAATATTATAAAATTAATAGAAATTTAATAATTAATATCTTAATAAAAATGCCGTAATAGTAGTAGTAGTAGTAGTAGTAGTTAAATATTGAGCTTATTCACCTAAACAGTAAATCTGGCGCAAGTCTTTATTTTAGAATACCTGTAATTTGCTTTCTTGCTACTCATATAGAGCAAGCGATTGTATCGGTGTTTTGTACAGTTTGTATTATAATTTAAAAGTATTTCTTAAAACAAATCGTTCAATTTACTACATATGTAGTGCATATGTAATAATAATAAGAGTGCGTTTATTCCAGCGTGATCAGGTTTTTTTAAGACCCGATTCGCCATAAATATAATACATATTATACAATACATTAAAGTTATGAAATATTATTTATCAGCATAAATATATTATACCCGCTTAGAAAATTTCAGGAAAGTTTTAGCCAATATATAAAATTTGTACGGAATGCAGGGATGACTGTGTCACAATTTACAGTTAAGAAAGGCTCGCTTAGGTGGTCTGGACATGTGGATCGTGCGACTGAAGGGAGGGCGGTAAGGAAGATGTACGGCGCGAATGCTGATGGCTCCATAAATAAAGGACGTTTGCGAAATGCGTGATCAGGTAAACCAGATGTTTGTGGACTCCACAGACGATGATATCGTAAGCATCAAATAAATAAATTTATATTATATGTTACAAATGTAGATTTATATTAAAAATAATTTTACAATAAGTAAAATATATATTCATTTTTTGCGTGTGGTAATGACGAGAATTGAAAAATCCATATTTAAATCAATTAAAGCCAAAACTTATCTGCTATTAAGAATTAATATGAACCTAATTTTCACAAAACGACTTTTAGTATGTTGTAACTTCTTCCAAATCGTTTACTTTTAAAGATATTCCTCTATTTCTATAGGCATCTCGCAGTTCTCAGCGCTGCTACAGACCTAGTGCCTGTATTTCTCTTCACTTCTTGGTCTGTCCTGAAGCTAGAATCATAGAATCAAATCTATCATTATGCATGATATCGTGAAGGTTGTGTACTTTGCTAGTGCGATAAACCTCTACAGAAGTGAAATGACACGTATAAAATACGAAAAAAGGATAAATCAATGAAATGTAAAAAAAAATCTAAGTTTTCACGGCTGTTCAGAATCTTGTAATCAGAATGTGGAGTTTTCTGGACTATTCTGTCGCGTGCATCTGATCTCTCTTGTCGACGTTTCGTATTCCACTGCAGCATCAAGGATACCAGCCCTGTTGATGGACCTTACAATAGGATACGAAATATCAGATGCATAGTAAATTATATAATGCACATCGTTTTATCTTTTACAAAAATGAAAAGTTAAGAGTCAGTCATGAAACATTTTTTATGCACACGTGTTCGACATATACAATCAGTTTTTTGGTACTGGGGAGTAAGCATAATTTATACACTATTATATTATCTTTTTCGCAGAATAAAATAAAATTAATATTAAAAAAATAAACTTTTTCCCAAATACAATTCAAGGTTTTCCGTGTCTTGCTGCCACATTTTCCGACTGAGCGCGCTGTCGAGTGAGCTTCCAAATACAAATCGCTCCACTCTACACAACCTCCCTCCCAGCTGGGTGTTGCTTCATCCCTAAACGTTTACAATTTATTTAAATTTATCGCTGTGAGTTTGCGTGGAAGAATCGCTTTCCTGTCTATCGTGCATCTACATTACTTTTCTAATACCAGTCTCCTGAAACAATCCCTAATGAGAGAATTATTTTGATATTTATGCAACCACTTCTCATTTAAGTGAACGTTGTTTTAACATTTTAGTAAAAAAAAAACATTTTGAAATACTTGCGAGGCTAATTATAGACCTATATTAATTACAATGTAGCTCCGTGATATTATATATATTTATACATGTATGTGTGCGTGTATACATAACCTCTATTATAAATGAATTAAACATCAAACACCGACTATCCTCAATTATACGACCCTGAATCTTCAGATAATTTAGTCATGTTAATAGACATGAAGGTATCATGGAAAAATTGTTAGTTCAAGGGAGATTAGAAGAAACAAAAACTTGAACTGGTACTGGACTACACAATAACTGGATTTGAATAGGTAGCGACGTCATCCGCAATACCCAGCCGCAAGGTTAAGAGCGCGACTACTGTCACAGAATGATACTATGAAGGAGAAAATAAAAAGTTAATAGCACTAACTTTTAGAATTGAAATCTGCCGACTAAGGTGGCATTATTTTTGCCTGTTCCCTAATTATGTACAAGTACGTAGCGACTGTTAAATTATTATCGATACCTTTTTTAGCCGTTATTGTGACTGTGATTGCGTAAAGTTGTAACGATGATGAGCAACTGATAACTCTTCGAGAAATGACTAGAACATTAGAAAGTAAATTTCCAATACCTAAATCTTACTTACCAACCATCGTTAAATCTCAGATACCAATCATTGTCACAGTTACATAACGGTTTACTATCATTACAAGTATGTCAAAGATACCTCTTAAATAATTAATTTTATTGATTGGCATCTCCTGGTCGAGATACCCACCTCATTGTAGTGACCCTTTCAGGGATGATACAACGATGGTTATAATGAAAATACCAGAAGGGCCTCCCAAGTCAGGCAGATCGCAGATGAGGCATCGGAATAGAAGAAATCTATTGCAGCAATATCTTGCAGTGTTGAAAAAGTGCAGGTACATCACATCAAACATTTGCAAGCTATCATAATGTATTTAGCTAATCAGTTGTGATACTGTGATGGGAAAGCCAACAGTGAAACCACCTTATTACCCCTCCCTATAATCATGATATGGTTAATGAATGATAATGATAGCCAATATCCGTTATGAGTTAGGCATGAGACGAAAAATGATATTGGTATCGAAAGTGCCCCATCATGAAAATGAATAGAAGATAATTCAACAATGAATTAACTTATCACGAAACAAACAAATACATTAAGAATGATCATCCCCGTGCAAAAATAGACTTAATAATATATAAACAGAATAAGGGTAAAATGTAATATTATTTTCTTGATAACTATTGGTGACGGTGTCTTAAAAATAACCGGACAATAAGAGTTATCCACGAGTGTGCGGATAGATACCAAGGAGTAAGAGAGAGGATTTCAGTAATAATCAATGTTATGCCAATAAGCTCGGTATATGGCTTCCACTTGTTCGCAGTCGGAGTTATATCAAAACGACGTGAACTAATACTAAGATAACAATTATTATAACTGTCTTAAACTACTTAGTTCAAAGTAAATGCTGCAAATTAAATTGAATGCTAAAAGCTATCGTTAGATGTTCCCACGTACGTAGAATTTTCGGGAAAACTTCGAGAAAATATTTACCCGAATCGATAACAGTTAACAGTATTCTATAGCGACTTGATAATTATTCAAATTTTACAATCGCCATTGGCGTGATTTCTTTCGGAGTTTTCTATAATATGGAGTGCAAATAGTCACCAATTTTAAGTTAGTTTTAGAAATAGATATATATTATTTTTTCAAAAGCGATTTTTTAATAATCGAGCTTGCGCACATTTAGCCAGCGATAATAAATAGTACTTTAAATACGTATATTATTCGTGTACGTAATAAATAATCAACCAATCCGGAGAAGTATGAGATCTTGCACTTTATAAAGTAGGAAGACATTACTGGAAGTCGAGCTTTTCCGGGCCGCGGTAAACAAAGTGATGATAGCCAACATCAGTTGAATGGATAGGGCACAAGTAGTTGAAGAATCCATAATAATATTACGTCTCCCCGTAAATTTAAAATGACTTTCAGAACGTCTAGAATGTTTATGATGTAGTGTCATTATGGCTGTACAATGCTTGATTAAATAGCTAAGTCTGTGAGACGCCAGCAGGGCAAAAATGAGCGTATTTTTTAAGTAAGGTTAAAATAAGTCAATTTTTTCTATTTTATATATTCAATAACAGTACGTAAATATATATCCGCGAAATCGTATTACGGCTGGAAAATATATTGAGCATCTGTCATCCTGTCATCTCATCTCTGTCTCTGTCTCGTGGTCATATCGCGTCGCACTCTATAGTTAATTAACTGTTAAATTATGACAATATTAATGTTTTGTTCGTATTTTTCAAGATTGTATTTAAGTGAATATATATATTTCAAAGTTAATACGTAAAATTACCGTTTGTACAATTCCAGGGACAGCAATACAGAATACTATATAATATCGGTTGTCGCCGATTGCTTTTTGTGAGTGCAAAAAGCAGAAAACTGTCAGATTTTTTGCTGCTAGGACTTGCGGATGACTATATAGAGCTTAGTAGCAAGTAATAATGAGACCCTGGGCGTGCAGTGACCACTAGTATATATTTAATATGGTTCAACTCGGTTATCTATATATTATTATAACGTTACTAGTTTTAAAACCCTGGCTATCGTTGAAGCGTCATTTTTTCAGAAAACCAAAATCGAGTTCCAAAATTTTGTGTATGTTTCTATGTTTCTGTTTCTATGTTTCTATGTTTCTATGTTTCTATGTTTCTATGTTTCTATGTTTCTATGTTTCTATGTTTCTATGTTTCTATGTTTCTATGTTTCTATGTTTCCATGTTTCTATGTTTCTATGTTTCTCGCACGCGGCAATTTATCATTCTGTTAATATTTTTCCTACGCAGTGTATTTATAAAGTTACAGTCGAGGTCGCAATTTTTGCTGTTTTTCTCTATCTGTGCGTCACTTTTTCTATGGATCGTCTTTCATATTAATAATTCACCACAAACACTTTTTTCAATAACCAATGTCTTATTAAAATAATGAAGCGTCAAGGAAAATAGTTTAAATTTATAAAATCGATTAAACATTGCGGTTAATATTCATTTTTATATAGATTATTTAACTTTGTTTTTTTCATTATTTTTAATTAATTTAATTAATTAATTAATACATCAAGCGATTTCGAAAAATACCATTTCTTTAGTCAATTTGAATTAGGTATCCTGTAAAAGGAAGTTGTATTTTCCGAAACCGAATGGTGTATTAATTAATTAAGCGGTTAAAAAAACCATGTTAAATAATGTTAAATACAAATATTATCTATTTACATAAAATATCTCTTATTTATTGAAATAATTTACAGTATAGCAATGTGCCAAAAGTCATATTTATGACAATAGACTTCATTGTTTACTATTAAAAAAAGATATCAGTAGAACAAAAAGGTCAAATTTCAAAGAAATTTTACATGCGTCAATCCCTCATTCAATTACACAATAAGCCATCAGTCTGAAGGATCCGGGTCGCGCATTAGCAGTTTACGGTAAGCAAAAAACGTAAAGATTGCAAAATGTTCACAATCAGTGGAAATAGTTAACTAAATCTCGAATTCAACCCAAAATCCGAGCAATAAAATGGTAGGGTAAATTTTTCAAAAATGCCGATAAATCAAATACATCAAGATTCTATAACCTCGTCATCAATCCATCGTCCAGTCGAGCAGGCAGGACGGATGACGCAGGAGACCCCGGTGGGGCGGGGCGGGGCGGCGCGGGGGCGTCCCAGACCGGGTGGACGCCGCGGCGCCGAGCGACGCCAACGCATGCTCCGAACGATTTTCAGATAAAATGAAACAAGACTATTATTTCTTATTATAGATATGCGCTGGAATGTTTACATGAAAACATTTTAAAGTTGTAAATGTATTTAGTAATCAACACCAATGTGGGCTTTTACAATGGCACATTATTTATTAAAAATAAAAGCACAGCATATACATACAATATAAATGAAATAATAATAAAGTTTTTTGATCTCAATCTCGTTTCACTGAATTTACTATCCTCATTAATATAACAGTTAGCTTGTATAATCAAACATAATCCTATCAAATATCTACAAATTTATCAACTAATGAAAAACAAAATAATAACACTAAATATAAAAAGATTTATTTATTTATTTAATTTAGCGAAAATACAATTTTTAAATATATGGTTACATACATACATGGTTTTTCTTTCGCTTACTTCTCCAAAAAAGAGACCAGCTCTTGTGCTTGGAGAGAGAGTTACACTACAATAATTTTATATAATACCTTACATATTTTATTCATTGTCCATTTGTGTGCTTCTGAAGTATTCAGTTATATTGTTTATTGTCCAATTATGTGTTTCATTTAGTTTCTTTTTAAACTCTTTTATATCCTTTATTTCTTTAATTTGTGTAGGGAGGCTATTGAAATTTTTTATCCCTAAATATATAGAATTTTGCTTATAGTGTTTGGTGTTACACTTAGGGATTTTAAAGTTATTTATAAACCTTAATGATGTGCTTGTTTCAAATTTGCTAGTGTTATTTTCTTTAATTAATTGATTAATAAGATAATTCAAAACATTTGAAAGAGTTGAGTGTTTCTATTCTCTATAGATTTTAACTTTTTATTTTGTAGACATGAAAGACAGCTTCTGTAGGCTTAAGGTTTATATATATATATTTATACACATTTATTGGACATAAAAAAATTCTCCAGTCGTTTATAAAGGTGTCCAGCGGAAAATTTTCATGTTTAATATTAAATAATAAAAAAACTACAATGTTATTCTCATATTATACGAAATTAAGTTTAACGATACTAATTGAAAGTTTTATATACAACATCGTCTAAATGCCGTCCACTTCTCTCAAGACACTTGCAATCGAATTCTTAAATTTGCGAACACGCGAGAGCAAAGCGTCGGTTCAATGGCGGCAACTTCACAGCGGATATTTTCTTGTAGGGCCTAAATTGTTCAAAGATTGTCGCTGTAAACTCTCGACTTAAGGTATCTCCACAAAAAAGTCGCACGGTGTAAGGTCCGGTGACCGAGGTACCCAGGATATGTCTCCGTACTTGCTGATTATTTTATTGGGAAAAAATCCCCTCAGCTACTCTATTGAAACTCTAGCTGTGTGTGGAGTGGCCCCGTCTTGCTAAAATTGTATTATGTTATTGAACCCAGGAAACAGCTGCAATCGCAGTACCAAAAATTCGTCGATCATTCAGCAATACACGTCAGCAGTGACTGTCTATCGCTGGTTAAAAAAAGAATGACCAATTATCCCTCGAGCAGAAATTGTACACCACACTGTCGTTTTTGGAAAATGCAAACGTTTTTAATGGCGTTCCCTTGGATTGTTGGAGTACCAGTATCTCATGTTCTATTTATTAACATAGCCATCGATATGAAAATGTGCTTCGTCAGTAAACAATATGTTTCCAAGCGTTCGTGCTGTTCCAAAACGTTCCAGCATCGTTCTCGCTAAGGTTTCACGTAAAGAATAGTCATTTTCGTTGAAAAACTGCACGATTGCAGTTTGTATGGCTGAAACTGCAGTTTTTTTTTCAAAATAACGTGCACTATTGATTTTTTTATTCCAGTACTATTTCACGTCGAACTTGAGCCACATGTTCTGGCGTCGCTGCTGACGTTGATGGTCTCGGCGAAGTTTGGTTAACAATTGTCCCTTTTTGTCTGAACTTTTAAACCCAGCACCAGATAAGTTACGTACTTGGCCTATTACTTACTCGTCGAATATTAAAGAGAGTGCAAAAAGCGCGACGCACTTCAAATATTGCTCAACCGCGAACGCGCGGTGCGCTCTCGACCAGTGACTCATTGCGACTGGCAATACAACCCTCCCCCCCCACTTACCTCACTCTGATGATTTACAAGCAATTACAATTTAATCTTAAAAATTTTCCGCTTAACACCCAATATCAGTTTGTGATCAAACTTTTTCTGAAAAATTAACGATGTAAATATCTTGGCTAAGTTCGTTAGCCAGACTGTTCCTAAAAAGCAAATCTTCAAAATTCGTAACTCTGTTAATATTGATCATAGAGAAGAATCTAAAAAAATAGTAAATATATTTTCTTTTCATACACAGACGAAATATGCATGATTATTGTTTATTGATTTAAAAAAAATCTAACTATAAGAGTCATAGTTACTCACTTCATCGAAATTATTGAGGCACGAGAAGTAAGACGGAGTGGTATCAGATAAGTCAGTGACATCAGTTTGAAAATTTTATTAGGTGTCGTAAAAGATGCATTCATATTAAAAATACGTTATAATTTTCGCGCTTTATCAGATAATCTATTTGTGAAATGACACACAAATTAAAAACCTATCTGAAAATGTTTGCTTCCCTTATCTTTATCCACATAAGATGTATAAGTATTTGAAACAAGTCCAGCTTTTCGCGCGCGTGGGTAGGAAATATTGTACTTGCAACTGTTTAGTTCCCCTCCCGATTCTGAATCACTGGGGAAGGGCGACTGGAGTATATTTCATTCAAGAAAGAGATTCATTATTTTTTGATCCTTACACAATCGATGGGAAAACATTGAAATATCGTTGGACTTTATAAACACAAAGAGTTTGCATATGTTGAAGCGTGGAATAACATTTTATTGTGGAATCCATTAGCTACCGTACAGAAAGTATTAATGTACAATGATACTACATTTAGTTATCAGGATAGCTTTCAATATATATATATATATATATATATGTGTAGAGGGTGCTCAAAAAAATGTATATACACTTTGAAGGATTATACTCTTTTTTTTAAACAAATGACCACTTCACTTGAAAGAAATATAAATATATATCTATCAAAAAAATATATATTTACCACTAGTAATCGTGCCGGGAGAATAAGTTACCAATTACATCATAAAAATATGATTTTCCCCATAATTCAAGATCATTTTTATTCGGGAGTGCTTAACACTATTATTGCATATAGTTGTAAAATGTATATATATCTACATATGGAGGGATTGGACAGATTTTGCTTTACTTTATATGTTAAGTCACCAATATTGGGTGACTGATATTTCTAGGTTATGCATATCAGATGAATTGGTTTGAGGTGAGTCTGAGACCCTAATGCTCCTCAGATCTCACGCGTATATTTGAACGTTGCAGTGTATATAAATGTTGTGAGGCATGCGTGTGAGTGCAAGTGTTGGTGTGTGCGTTTAGAGCAGGTTGAAACAGGACTTGAAAGATAAATTGCACGATAAAGTTAGTGACTCGAGCTGCTCACTGGAAGTGGTTCCGAGAAGGCGGCCAGGAGAAAAGTGTTCGCTTCAGTTGGCTTCTCGGAGCGGTTGCGTTGCGATGTATTGTCGTCTAGATTTTCGGTCGGTACTGGACGGACTCGAATGGCTGTAGAGCGCCTGATTAAACGGTCAGGTACTGTGCGGCGCGTTCAGGATCTCTACACATAAATAACTTATAAGCTTTATTTGTATTCAAATCAACAGATGATGGCTCTTGATAGGAAATAATTGATATCTCACTAAAATAGAAGAAACTTGTAAAAAGTCAAAAATTGAAAGTAAAACACAGCAACTGGTGAGAGAATATTTCGTCCCGGTGGGAACTAAAATTATTTTCTTTTTTTATAATTTGTAACTAATAATGCGATTTCATAAAAATACATTTTTTAAAATAAAATTCATATTTAAGAAGATGAGTATAGATCTTTTAGAGTTATGAGTTTTGCTCAATATATAAGTTCCTGTACTATCTATCACGTGTATATATTATTAGGACATCTTTGTATGTACTGTATTTGTGTTTGTCTAGACAGTTATCAATTGTTTAGTGTATGTGACTGGGTTCCGATAAAAATCATTTATTCGACGTTAAAATTCCATTCGGCACACTTAATAATGTACAATAATATTAAAATATGGATCATAATATTAACTATTTAGTGCGTGGTTTAATTTCAGAGGTGGCGTTAATGTCAGTTGCAAAATAAATACAGGAAAAGGTAACACTCGCTGCTCAGAGATAGCGCTATACATTCACATGAAATAATTTCAGTTGTAATTCCTGGTTAATCGATTAACGCTTCATTCGAGTCGAATAGAATCAAAAGTAGAACTATGAAGAATTTATTATTTAGAACAATGAACGAAAGATAGTTTTAGAAGTTTAATAATGTAGAGAAATATTTTTTCAATTGTTAATAAAAGTACGGAATTTAATTATATCAAGATTTCAGCTGCTACTTAAGCGTATATTTTTGAATTATGAATAGTCCCACATTCAGATACTGATTACTTTTTAAATATAAACATCTATACAAATCGTTCAAAACATGTTGCTGAACAACCAGTGTTGATCCAACTTTTGCGTATTATCATGTGACAACTGCATGTAGCTCTGTGATTGGTCGAAATATTGAAAGTTCTGAATTTGATTTTAATGGAGAATTGAAGCATTGTTAATAAACAGGATATTCAAATCATCATTTATATCACGTAGTCATAATTTAGATACCAAATATTTTATTCAAATTGTAGATAATAGATAGAAGAATGCCATCTTTAGTTAATTTTTTATATCTGCTGGACAGTTCTGATATTTATTCTACAGACCGATACTAACATTCTCGAATATTTAATATTAAATAGTTCTTCCTCACACATATATAACTTTCAGAAAAAACATAAGGTTTTGAACCACGAGAAGTTCAAGAAATACAAACATTACAACTTATAATAAAGGTACGAGTACCTGGAATTATGTATTTAGGTTATTTTTTTTATTATTTTCTTCCTAATCGTTCCTCCATGTCTGAAGATCTTGATCTCCGTGAAGCCTCTCGTTTACCCCACTGCCAGCATCTTTATACTTCTTCTCGGCGTACTACTGTTCTCTATTAACAAACTTATCATCACGCTGTTTCCTCAGTGGGGTAGGCAGACCGGATAGAGCGCCACACTCTTCTGTCCTGACACAATTCTCGCCTCATATACATTCATATATCATAAACAAGCTCGTCGATTATTGAGGCTTCTAACAGGACCATCTTCCAGTATCTGATTTACCTGGCGGTACCAAGTTTTCTGCGGATGTCCTCTATTTCTGGTGCCATTAACATTTCTTTTTTACTATTCTCTTCTCATTCATCCTTTCCAAATGACTAAACTATCTAAGCGTTCCTTTTTCAATTTCATTCAATATGCATTCTCATAATTTCTTCATTATTTACTCTGTCATAAATAAATCTACCACATATACGCTTAAGTGATCTCATTTCCACTGCATTCAGTCTACTTTAGTTCCTCTTCTGCCGGCTCCAGGCCTCACTTCCATACATCAGTGTCGGTACCGGGACTCCATTGTGTACCGCTAACCTTTGTTGACATGTTTTCATTAGATATTATTCCATTCAAATCGCCGTTCACTTTGTTCTCTGCAGTCAACCTCCTTTCGATTCTTTCTCAGCCTTTCCATTTCTATCGAACATACTGTTTCCAAACTGTTCTCAACCCAGTTAGGGTCAGGGATCTGATTAACTTTTTCCAAATTACCTCTTCTTCTGATTCTTCTGGAAAGTTGTAGAAATAATACGTCAAAGGTATGTAATTGAGTTTCTGTTACATTCAAAATTAAAATATCTAATGTATAAGTATTCCCAAATAAACTGAAAACTATTTAGTACAAATATTAGAATTACTACAAGTGTTTGTGTATGCCGGGGTGTTGGTATGCGGGGGGAGGTATGCAGGGTGTTATGCGTATGGGCGCACGTTAATGTTGTATAATTGTTTAATGTACGGAGGCAGTACTTAGTTAATAAGTTATTCCGAGAACAGCCTGCGGGGCACTGCATAATTAAATCTGTACAATGGCATTGTGAGCTACCACCGCGGGGATTCGGAAAGGTTCTGGATTCGAGTGGGACTCATAATTACATAGTTGATTTAAATGATATGTACCTATTTCGTTTAATATAGTTCGGTTATAACTATTTATAATTTGTATGTAATGATGTGTTAAGAGAAACATCTCTTTAGATTTTTTTTTTTAAATAAATAAATTTAAAATCCTCGTTTTCGTAGATTTTTATTAGCTGCTATATTCAGAAACTCTTAACTTCTACAATGATTTATTATGATTCTTTATAAGACTAATGAGCCCTGTTCTCGAACATACACATTTGCTTTCCAGAATATTCCTCCATATCCTTTCTTTTACTCTGTCTTTCGGTTATTGTAACAGCCTTCTTCTTTTGTTAGCAAGTTTCTCCTCAATGAATTTGTTAACGCTGTTACACTCGATCGCGGGCAGCCGCTACCCAGACTTAGAATCCGCGTTACTTTTCTTCATAGTCGCCTTAAAAATGTCTTTAAATATTTTATTTGGTCTACCACAACTCAGCGGGAAGCCAAATATCACCTACAGGTATGTACGTAGTGATCTACAGATCGTAATTGGTGCGATAGAAATACTATATTGTTATATCATAATAATCATCATCAACACTTGGAACTACGGTCCATCCAGGTCCAATGCCGACTACACAATCGTTCTCCAGGCATCACTGTCTTGGACTGAATTTTTGCAGCCCGAAACATGCAATCTATCTACATCTTTATCATCACTACTCCCTCATCAAGGGTCGCGCTTCGGCTGGGAAAGACCTTTTGTGAGAGTTTTCACTTTTTACAACGTGACCAACCCTTCAGTCTTCTCGATCTGACAAGTGTCACTCTTTTGGGCGGCTTTAAGGTCTCGCAAAACTCCGAGTTGGTGCAAAATTGATATGCGATAAATGAAAAATCAGTAATACTTTTGAATTTAGCAAATTTAATAGTATAGTGTACAATCATCAAACAGAGGGTCTTCCAATGGGAGCACCCGCGAGTCCACTAATAGCAGATATTTTGTAGACAATTTGGAGAGGAATGTTTTTGATTGTGATTCTCCTTTGTTAAAAATGTTTTGTTGTGGAAAAGGTATGTGGATGATATATTATGTATTTGGTCAGGTTCACAACGTCAACTAACAACATTTTTAAATTTCATTAATTCATTTAATAATAAAATACAATTTACATTAGAAATGGAAAATAATTCGACCCTAAATTTTTTGGATCTAACATTGATTAAAAATAATAATAAAATTGAATTCAACATTTTTAGAATACTAACTTTTACAGATACTATAATACATAGTGAATCTAATCATCTATTATCACACAAGCATTCAGAGTACTACACCATGATACATTGTTTAGTCAATATTCCTATGTCAACATACAATTTAAATATTGAATTGAATACAATTAAAAAATTTGTAGTTAATAACGGGTTTAATATAGGTTTAATGGACACTATTTTAAAAAATAAATTAAAAGAATATAATAATCAATTTTTATATAAATTACAGATAAAACATAATGATAATAATGATAGTTGGCCTAGGGTTTTATATATAAATAACTTTTCGAATCAAATATCTAAACACCTACCATGAAACATTAGACCGGCATTTTATACAAATAATAATATAGGAAATTTACTTATAAATTCTAAAGACAAAGATGATACATTTAACAATTCTGGTGTCTATAAACCTAGTTGCAAGGATTGTGCTGCATTTTATATTGATAAAACGGGTAAAAATTTTAATATAAGAGTTAGAGAGCATTTGAGATGTTTGAACAATAGTGGGTTTACATAATTTCTAATCATTTGATAGAAAATGGTTATGGTTTTGATAAAAAAATTGGGATTGTCAATTTTGCATGTAAACGGTGTTGATCATAAATTAAATAATTTGGAATCGTTAGAGATAAATAAAGCGTGTAAAACTAATTAAAAATTACTCGAGTAAATTTGTATTAAGTAACAATTTGAGTTAGGTACTAAATTATTTTTTTTTAAATAATTTCTGGTAAAGAAACAACATATTGACATCCTGAAAAAGAAAATGGTAGTTTTCGAAACCGGTAGATATATTAAAACTCAATAAGTGGTTAATAAAACAAAGTTAACAAATAAAAAATCAGTACACTAAATTTTTCAATTTTATTAGTAAAATTATTACAAAGTAAGGTGACGCTTAAATGTAATATTTATAAGAAGACTCTTTATTTTATTTTATAGAAGTATATGAGAGTGAGAATTGGAGCTGCGTTGATAGCCCAGAAAGATGGATGAAGGGTCCGGCTTCATTCTCCTGATTTCTGATCTTGGTTTAAATACTCACAAAGACATTAGAGATTAGAGTTACATCGCCTTGAAAATGAATTTCTGTGCTTCGAAATCGTTGGCATAAAAAATACACCAGTCTTTGAATTATTATAGTTCAGAAGTATAAGTATCTATAGGTTTTATTTTATTATTCTTATGGTAAACTAATTAACAATTTGAAAAATTCTCAATATAAGCCTATTCCCATGCAATTTTGCACAATTAGGATGGTAATTATCATATCATCATCATTAGCCAGCCATTATTAATTCACTGCTGAATGAAGGCTTCGCTGCGTGCACTGGAAGAGTGCATTAGTTGAACGGTATCCATTTTCGACACAGAGGGGGATCAGTTTTAAAAATCAATCTCAGGCGTCCGAGTGCACCTGGTGTGCAACTTGGTTCCGCGAACAATATCGACGGATATGTCACCGGATATGGAAATTCACTGCCATAGGTAGACATCATTGTTCAAGCTTCGGGTTCATTATTATCGTGTAAAGAAGAAACAACTAATATACGGTTCTATTTCTTCTCGTGCTCTATCCGTTCAACGGACATTGGTTACCATCAGTATGTTCACTGCATCCCGGAAAAGCTCGATATGACACTGTCCAAACCATTGCATTTCAGGGCCCCGTATTCCAGCAATCTTTCCCTGCATTATGAGGTGCGAGATCTCCTACATTTCTGAATGTCTCATTACATGTCCGAGATATTGAAGTTTTCCAATTTTTGTAGTTTCAAATACTTATTTTTCTTTATTCATCCGAACCGTAACATATTCATTCGTAAATGTATTCATCCAGCTTGTGTTAAACATTCTTCTGTAGATCTATATCTCAAATGTGTCAACTATCGTCTTATCATTTTTTATTTTTTTTTACAATTTTATATATGATTTACTTGATTCTTTTACATATTTTTTATATATCGCTGTATCTCTTAAAACGAGACTAGCTCTTGTACTTGGTAATTTTAAAAGAGCCATCGTATCATAATTGCAATCTATATTTATTGTCAAATTGTATATTTTTGAAGTGTTCATTTAATTTTTTTTTTTTGTTGTTTTATATCCTTTATCTTCTTAATTTCTGTAGGGAGGTTATTGAATTTTATTATTTATTCGGTAAGTGTCCGTGCTTCTATTCCATCTGACAATTCGCATTCATAATGTAAGATTGAAATCACGACTGCAGAACAAGGTGATGAAAGTTGCACGAGCTTGTTCGATTGCGGCATTAGATTTCAACCGAAAGATCCTATCTTTAATTAATATTGCAACCCAGGTGTATAATACTTTATATCTCGTTCCGGCTATTCTTTCCTTATTATATTATTTATTACCACTATTTTTCTATTATGTTCCTTTTTATTCATGACCTCTGTTATTTCAACTTTATAATATGACGCGGAGGGAGTTTCTGAATAGAAAAAAATGCCGGACTCTTCAATCTTGCTAAAAGCATTTCATATTAAAAGGGAACACTGAGAAATCGTGACCAGAATTCTCAACAGGTCATTTCTATTGTCAGAATAATCAGAAGAAATTAATGTTTCGGATCTGCCACCGCAGCGCCATTGGCTGAATTTTTATTCTCGCTCTAAATAAATATTCTGTTTTCTCCGCCGTCCAATCTTCACAATGAGCGGAGGCTGAAATCTTAATTAACCAGCTAAGAAAAAATATGAATAAAGCTCTCTGTTAATTAAACAATCCTTTGATAATAAATATACATTGAAAAAGCAGGTGTCTGTCTTATTGACAGGTTGAATATTAATTTTTCAAATAACTCGCAAATTTTACTAATAAAATGTATTGTACTTATTTTAATAATTATTAATGAACAAAAGTCGCTTTGGGAACCGACTTCGAGATTCTGGTTAATTTCATCTTTGTGAGAAAGGAAAGGTAAGTTTTTTCTACGATGATTTTTTTAAACAAGATGGCGGATCAAGCTGGTTAACGAAATAAACTGAGATATTTACGAGGTTTGATTGAAATCTGATACGAACATTATTCCAAACCAACCCATATGACGCGTCTCGAGTTTAGAGAGAGAGAGAGCATTTATAATTTTGTAAATTATAATATTGAAATAAGAGTAAGTTCAGTAGAGTATTAAATAATAAAAATATAATAATCATGCAAAATTTTGATTCTTATTAACAGAGGGCGTCTCAGGGTGGTCATAAACTAAGAAAGGAAATCTACCTAATGGATTTTGATCGTTTGAATAATTTAAAAGCAGCGTTGATTATTATAATAATCAGAAAGTGTTTATATAAAATATGACTATAAAATGATCAAAGTTCAAAATACTTAGTATCGCTATTCCAGAAGAACAATGACGTAACTGTCAGAACTGCTTTTACACGAAAGACAAAAAACTGATTTACTTTTTTTGGTCGATTGATTGATTGACTATAGATTTGTAAATCGGGTAAACAATTATAATAAGTATTCGTTATAGAGTAAAATAATTTTTTCGATCGAAAAATTGGGAATATCCGAGAACACTGAGGCACTTGACTGCATTTTGTCAAATTTTACAGTTAGTCATTGTTCTTCTGGAACGGCAATACTTTTATAATTTATTATTATAGGTATGGAGAAATCTTAATCATTTTATTTTATTTATAAATTCGTGTGAAAACTAATTCGTCTCTCAATCGTTTGTTAGCTATGGATCCTACGATGATGTTTTAACAAATTAAAACCATTATTCAGATAAGTAGAAGAAATGCTCTTATTAAATTCAAATCATTTTCATACTCTTTGTTTATATACAAACATATTTCATTCAGTAGCGTTGTATAGAAAAAAATATTTATTTTGTCATATTTTATTTCAGGTGAACCATAAAATCAACGAAATTTTATGCACAAAGCGTCATAACTTGCAAATGTTTTCTTGGAACTGTTTATACCGTAGTATTCATGCAACTAAAGTTCATCTTTAATCGTTACTAATAAGGAAAATGTAATATTTTTGAGGTTTGAGTGTTGGGCGTGATGGAGCTCTATCAGAGGAATTAGGCCACGTGGCTCTGAAGATATCCCCAAAGTGAGCTTCACAGTCGTACTCGTGTAGAACTTGGTTACGTGGGGGGTGGTAGGTAGGTAGTAAAGATAGTAATGGTAATTTATTAGAAACTTGTACTTACATGTTTCATTGAATTTATTTGAACAAGGTTACAAAAGTCATTTAGAATATGCGTTGAAATGGCGCGGTAAAATTCGTAATTTAGCAGTTTGGATGACAGAAAGAAAGTGATGAGCTCGGAGTGCACGGTGAGTGTGGCGCCCGCTAGTTGCGTTCTGGTGTGTGCGCTGACGTCTCCCAGCGGTTGTTTCTGCTCTCCTGGGTGCGTAGAAATCGTGTCTCGACTACATATTAAAAGTTACAGTTTACCGCATTTTTATCATGGCAACTTTGTTTTATTAATCCATTTCAGTTAGGTTTAAAGTATGTAAATATAGATAACTATTCAAACCTTCCTACGCAGTGTCTTAAGTAACAAATATGTCATTTTTAGTTGTTCAAATATGTCTCATGTACTTAATTCCTTTTTAAGTGGCAGTATTTTTTTAATACACGAAGGGTATAGAAACAAAACCACGTAAGTAAATAAACATATTTTATAGCCAGAGCAAAACATTCAAACGAGTTTTCGTCACCTCGTCACCTTATTCTATCGTCAATTGGATAATGGTGATTTTATTTCCACATACTATATTTTATTGTATACGACATACTAGATCAACAAAAAATGAGCAATGCCTACATCTAGGAAAGATCGATTTTAATGTTTGATGTCATCCAGGCATTATCTTAATACCCGTATATACGGGTAAGATTTCTCTCGGAGATTCGACCCGAGTTCGCATTCAGTGACAGTTCAGCGTTCAGCGTAGAGCAATTTATGATTCATCACCCCCATATGCCTTGATGCAAAAAATGACTCATTTATTACGCACGTACTTTTACTAACTCGCATTGAAAGATCATCGTGAACATGGGCCTTTAGAGCTTCTCTCAAAAATCTTGTACATGTTAACCCTCGTTTACGTGAAATATAATTCAATTTCATGATTGACAAAAAGTAGTAAACTTCGTATTTAACACTTTATAACTGTTGATGTAATAAAAACATTGTAAATCTTTATTTACAAATATTTACACGTAGATGTGAAGATTAGTTTAAAATGTTTTTTATTTGCTAACTGAATGGTAAACATCTTTTAGGATGCTCCAGGGAGAGAATTGTCGCTGTTGATTTTAATGGAAAAGCTGTGTGAAGAGCCGCCATGATGGCCCAGGATATGTGTCCTGACTGGCGTCTCCCGAACCAGCCTCCTGGTCCATGATCTGAGTAGGGTGAAAAAGAGCAATACGAGATAAAAATAAAGCTTATTTTAGTATTCACGTAAAATAAACACGATTTAGAAAAAGACTCTAAAAGATGGGTGAATATATTATTTAAAAGTCTTTGCCTGTTTTCTTCTACATTACCTGAACCAAATTAATTACAGATGTTTGGTGTACCAGAATTAATTAAAATATCTGATTAAACCTATTGTAATGATATATCAAAGACCGTGTAAACCATTTGATGTGAATTTCTCAGAAATTAGTATCAAAGAATACAATCTATTATTGCTATTCGTGAAATTAACATCTTACAATTTAGTCATGTTTGCCAAGAAACATATTTGGTTAATCTAAGAATATTTAAAAAAATATATAAATAATATATCTTGTAAAATCGTCATATTAAATTTAGACAATATATTTTTATTTACATTTCCGAGGAAGTTTGTAGAAACTCCATAATCACATAATCTGTGAAAATAAAACACTTGTTTTTTTATTCTACTCGTTTAATTTACTTGAGACGCGTTTCGCCTTGTAAGGATTAATAATGCCCTTATAAGGCGACACGCGTTTCGAGTAAAATAAACGAGAAGAATCAAAAAAATAAGTGTTTTATTTTCACATATGGGAAAAATTATTCATATTTGCCTAACTTTAAATATTCAGATACAATATTAATATTATGTACTTACCTAAAAAAATATCAATTTTTATCGAATTGATTTTAAAAAAATATATATTTCATAATTATCATAAACTTCAAAATCTCACGAGAAATACTAAAAATAATCGTCGTAAAATATGTCTTGTTTTGCTAAATACTAAAATTAGTTTTCTTTTCTTTTATGAATGCAATAGTTTATAATGGAAATTTGTCAGCCGAGCCAAGACTAAGGTACATTAGGAGAAAGATTTTTCTCTGTACGTACGTACAGAGAAAAATCTACCTCCTATCCTATATTTCTTATGCAAGATCCTATGAATAGAATTAAAAAAGGGTTGCTTAAGTGGTATGATCGTGTTAAACGAATGAATTATGAGAGAAAAGCAAATATCTGTTGATGGCACCAGAATAGAGAGCATCCACGGAAGACTTGGCATGACGGGGAAACCAGATACTGGAAGATGGTCCTGTTAGAAGCCTCAACAATCGACGATCCTGCATGAGAAAATGTGTGAATATGGATCAAGTGAGAGCTATCAGGACAGAAGATTGTGGTTCTTCATCCTCTCTGCCTTCCCCCGCGTAGAAACGGTGCGGTGTTAAATGATGTAGTAATTAGTTTAAATCACTGTATTATATCATTTTTATGCAATTTATTTTACATATTGATAATATTTTGTTTTAATTTGAAAGTGTTTCTTTTTTGGCAAAGAAAGTTTGATAAAGCTGTGACGACCTTGCCCAAATGCGATTTCGCTTTCGTAAGGTTTCTTTGGCGGGTAGTTTCCACCCCAATTGCGAGATTGTAGGCTTTTACAGCACGTGTGCAATCAAGTTGTTCAATTAACGTCCACGGTGAGAATTAGCCGCTCAAAATTGAGTCATCTAGATTCAATATCGGCAACCCACATAATATATACAATACAAATGGTGTGTACGTCACTTTATCCAGAAAACGATAAAAAAAAAAAATTATAACAGCAAACTATTTATGTGATGGTTATGTTATACTCATAAAAGAAATAAATAAATGTACTGACTGCGACAGAACCAAAAAGTAGTATCATGATCCATATATATATATACTCTAATATTGTTTCTAATCGATACAGGAATGCAACATTTAAACCATTGACTATCGAGGTTTCAATTTTTCTTCTTTCTCTATTCATCACTTCCCTCACTACTTATTCATTGTAATAGAAAATTCTCGCAGGAGTCTCCTTTTTATGTCAAAAAAATAAAGAGCTGTGTGTCAAAAATGAGATCGAATGATCTAGGAAACTGGCAGTTCAGATATGGTCGTTTACACCGCAACAGTATTAATAGCCGTAGTTAACCTTTTCATCCAAACATAAACATATATACAAATAAATATGAATTAAATATATTAATTATAAAGATATACATATAAAATCAATTTTATCGAAAAATATTGTTGTTGCGCCACCGGGATTCGAACCTGGATCTCTTCCCTAACCGGGGGAGGTGCTTTATCCAACTAAGCTACAGCGACATTATTTTTAGCGACAATTTTCAACCCTATATGTTACCTTTTTGATATTAATACATTTAATCGATCCATCATTTGACAGATTATATTTAAAATATCACAGACCGTCTGTTCTGAATAATTACAACTTCACAATAAGAATGTGTTCTCCTAAAAAATATATACAAATACTTATTACTAATAATCTATCAATCGCATTAAAATGATATAATTGTCAACCGAGGCAAGACTATCGGTGCACAATGGAGTCTTGGAACCGACAATGATATGGAAGTGAGGTCTGGAGCTGGCAGAAGAGGTACAAACGTAGACTGAATGCAGTGGGGATCTTTTAGGCGTATCTATGGCAGATCCATTTATGACAGAGTAAAGAATGAAGAAATAAGGAGAGAATTCATTTCTAATCTAAGCATATTGAATGAGATTAAGAAAGGATCACTTTAGTATACTCATATGGAACGGATGAAGGAGGAGAGAACGGTAAGAAAGATATATGACGCAAGTGTTGATGATACCGGAAATAGAGGACGTCCGCGGAAGACTGGACACGACCAGGTAAACTAGATACTGGAAGATGGTTCTGTTAGAAGCTCCGCGGGGAAACGGTGTGATGGTAATTTAGTTAGTTAACTACTAATAAAAAAGTTAAAACCATAGACGGTTTTATTATTCTAACCCATCACACTAATGATTCAATTTTGATTTCACTTATATTTAAGCATTAATAACTAAAAAAAATATCAATTCGACTGAATTCGTTACTGACTCTTTGAATGCTTTGTACTGGGGGGGTGAAGTGGTTTACATTATAAATTACCATTCATCGTCATCATCAGGGTGCGAAGGGGGGGGGGGGGGGAAGTCTCGATACTGCGCTTCCATCTTCCCCTGTTTTGCGCCGCTTCGGATCCTGTTGACCAATCAAAATTCTAGATCTTGAGTCTAAATTATTTTCGAGACATTTTTTGTCATTAGCGTACGTATACACGGATAAAACCTTACTCACACGTTAAGAAATTTGGCGGTATCAAATCGCCATCAATTGGACGTTCTACTTGCGTACAAAATACAATAGACAATGAATGAAGGCTCTTTCAATGCTCAACTCAATATTGTTCCTTTACGTGAGATTCGAGACTTTGGAGAACCTTCATTCATATACAGTATGTATATATCTTACAAATATTATAATTTATTTTTTTATTAGTACCTACCTATCTTACTTTAATAAAATTATTTTTCTTTCTTATTTTTCACTTTAAATCTTTGTATATCTAATTCATTAACAGTGGCATATTTTTTCATTATTTGATTTTATTTTTATAGTATTTATTACACACTGCGTGCAAGGTCATGAGCGTATATATGAAATAAAATACAATATTTTCCAATACCCATTCTGGACAGAAATGAAAAAATTTCTGGCTGAAAAATAATTGTATTTTTTATCGTTTTAGTTTATTGAGTTTTTCTCAAAAATTAAAAATTATTCGCACGGGGGTTACTGAAAATATGCGATTCAATTCTAGTCGAAAACCTTTTTAGAATGACTCTTGTTAATACAGGTCGACTTTCATAATTTATTGATTTTTTAAATTCAGGCCAACTGGCGAATTATCTCTTGACTAGCATTTGACTTGTATTAAGATATTTCAATACTCATTTGTGCGGTGTGAAAATTGTTGAAAAAGAAATAATGAAAAACTTTCGAAGGCTTCAGAGAACATTGGTCTACATCAATTGTTTGTTGTTTTCTTCATATAAAAGAAAATAATATTAAAATTAATGACTCACTCTAAGGGTGTACAGATCTTTACCGGCACACGGAATTTCCCCATCAGGACCAGTGGCGTAACTATACCAATGCAGTGCATTGGGACTCACTTTAGATAGGGGGCCAAAATGCCCTACAATGCATTTGGCATTGATATTTTTGCGAATATCGACACTTTTCCCAGCGTGCATAGTAATCCACGGCAAGAATTACAAAATAATTCCGTTATAGTCTCGCTAGTATGTCAGGTTAAGGACCAGACCATCGCCGTAAAGCGATTTTAAATTGCAAGTGCATGTAAATGCCTAAAAACAAAAATACTTAGGTATGTTTTTTTTGAAAGTGTGAATATTATAAGAAAAGTGACTTATTTTGTTCTTACTATTTATTTAACGGATGAACCATGTAGTACTAACATTCGTATAAATTACACAATACTTATTTGGGGGGGCCTTTTTTCCGTTCTGTGTTGGGGGGACCAATTTTTGTAGTTACGCCGCTGATCAGGACATGCACCTATGTGAAAAAAACATTTAACGGAAATATTTCATTTGCCAGTTAAATTTACTGTACAAAAACTTCGAGTTCAATCTTATGTGAATTTTTTATTTTTTTATTTAGTATTATATACAAGCGTGTAGCAAGTAAGTAGTAAGCAAACATCGTCAGTGCATTTGTTTACCGGAAATTACAAGAATGTTAAAAATAATCTTAAATTTAAGCCTTAATTGTAATTCGTATTTTAAAAAAAAATTTAATTAGATACGAGATACACCAAATATTTTAATTCAGAGATTGTTTTTTTATCAGTTACGTTTTTATATGTTTACAGTATGTGGAGCGTTTAATATAATAATATTTACAATGTACGCAGAAATTTAAAAAAGCGGGGCTCATGTTTGCATGCACACTTCTCTCTCAACTTTTATATATTTATATTTTATATATTGTTACAAAATATATTTTAAACATGACACGTTCCGTTGCAGAGAACTCGTGTTTTGGTGAGTCTAATCCAATCCACATACCGCATTAGATTAATAGGATTACACTGGTTTAGTGGTTGAATGTGTATCAAACAGTGGGTTTGAATTAAAACATGACGAGTTTATTTTAAAAGGAATTTTTTACATTTAAAATTTAAATAAATAATGTAATCATAAAATTGAAAAAAGGGCTGGTTAGTGATAGGGCTGGTAGTTTGAGAGGTGTTTGTGGGGTGCGTCACATCTCTGTCTATCTTCCTATGTTTTTGTTGCCTTAATATCCGTGTCTCAGGTACATATAGAAAAATTGATATTATTCCGTAAGTATTGATTATTTATTATTTTGAAAGCTATAACTCTTTCCAGGACGGACTCCCATAAACATGCAATATTCATTTCCCCTGAGGGAAGAGTCGGCTAAGTCGGGTCTAACGGGGACATCAGGCATACACAGTAACGAATACATGCTCGTAGTATATTGCAAATAATATCAGTTTTATCCAACTTATTTTAAAAGAGGCTGCGAGAATTGAACACTATCCATGAATAAACATGTACGTCTCCTGCAATTATTCCAAAATTGGGTATCGCACATTTAAAGTATTACGAAGTGTTAACAGAATTGGGTTAGGTACACTTAACCTACAACAGAGTGTTAACAAAATTGGGTAACACACACTTAACCTATTACAGAGAAATAACAAAATTCGGTTAAGTACACTTATCTAATTAACAGGGTATTAACAAATTTAGGTTATTCACACCTAACATAATGAAGAGTGTTAAACAAATTAGATTAAATACACTTAACCTACTTAGAGTGATAAATAAAAGGCTGAAGAATTTAGTAATCTTCGCAAATCAATTTTTATCAAATAAATAGGCTATAAATAAAATTAACAATTTATTTACACCGAGAATAATGTGATTATCACTTTATCTCTGGTAACAATCTATTTGAACATCTATCGACAAAACCAACAACACATACCTTTCAAGATCTCAGTCGTCAAGTAAATTTATGCGGCAAATATAAAAAGTTATAATATTTAGATATTTACACAGAAGCGAGCCGTAAATATTTATCATCCACGTTGGTCCTCCGTGACTGAGGATCGCGATCTATGTGAACTCCCGTCCTCTTCACTATGATTTTCTACTTTTGTCGGCATCCTACAGATCTTAGGGTTATTACCAGAAAAGTGTATGTTGCCTTTTCCACTTAGTCGACCCAGCGGGTGAGGCTTTTCTTCTTCCTCTTTCTCTTTGTTCTTCAACGTGGCCCACACCAACAAACTTCTTCCCTAAGCTTTTTAAGCCTTATATTAGCTGTCTCCCCTTTTCGTAAGATGCCTAAAAAATTGAAGGATTCGTCTCAGATTAATGGTTGAGAGCCTGTTATTGATCTACAGTTCCTTCATAATCGAGACATTCGTGCGTTTCACCGTCCATGGTATGCGCAACATGTAGCTCTAGCACCAGATCTCAAAGGCATCAATAGGTCTTCTCTCCCTCGCTTTCAGGGTCCATGATTCCATACCTTATAAAAATATGGAATGCAGCAAAGACTGTACGAGGCTGACTTTCCTTGTCTTGGAAATACCGCGGTCTGTCCATATCATGTCAAACCTAAACATACAACTTTCTGCCATATCTATGCGTCGTTTAATTTCTGTCTCGCAGCTACCGTCCTTAGTAATTATGAATCCGACATAATTGAAATCCTTGACAAATTGAAGGTCTGGAAGGGCGTCATCTGTTGGTGAAAGCTGGTTATGTCTATCAATGATCATTAGCTTTGTTTTTTCCTTGTTTATCTCTAGACCTAATTTTCTACTTTCTTCCTCGTAGTGTAACTACGAGTATGTATGTATAATAAATTAATTGAAAAGCATGAGAGTTCTATAAGCCTATTTTTAGATTTAAGTAAACGCCTGTGACTCCATGACAACCGAGTTGCGCAGAATATGATTCTAAACGTTTCAAATGTTTTATTCGCTTAACGAATAAATAAAAATTTCAGTATTGTAATGGATGAATACGTAATCCGTAATCATGTAACTTTGTAAGCCGGTTTTATTATGTAGATTTATATTTGTTATAAATCAATAAATAATAAGTGTTGGGTAATTTATTTCACCAATTCACCTGCAATATATTTTACTGTCAAAACTTAAATAAAATCTAATCAACAATCTGATTAAATAAGTATTATACTCGACATGATCAAAGATTGTATCGAAGTTAGACATTTTCAAAACTTATTAAATAAAAATAAACTACTCTGTTTTTTTTAATGCTGCACAGTTTTGATTAATCGTGCCTTGAGTCAAGAAAAAATAAATATCTAATTCGGCTTTCATGCATTTAAAATCTGCACTATACACCCGAATTCATTACACGTTAATAATAAATACACCATTTCAAGTGGTCCATTAGAAACAATACAATGTTTAATTGTTAAATACATATTATTACTTACGCTATAAGACGTTATATTTAATGTTATTATCAAATTTATTTAATTTCAGAATAGGTTGTTTTTTTATAAACTACCCGAAGCGGTATGTATGTGTCTGAATTACATAATATGTCCCTGCGGAGTGGTGCGGATTCAGTGGGAGGTAAGGGAGGAAGGGATGGTTTTAGGGGCAGTTTGTATTAATAGGATTATCAAGAGACGGATTGAAAAGAAATGCTTTCTGTTAAATAGTATAGGAGGCGACCTTCAAACTGGTTTAGGAAAACGCACAATCATTTCAAATTAATAACAACTTTCATCCGTCTAATCCAAGTGAGAATTACTCCAATAACTACGGTAATATCTTCATTTACCTGGACCTATTATTGTACGATCAAAGTATAATAGTATGAAAATGTAAAGGTCTCTTGTGATTTTGTTTAAGGTTTTACAATTACACGCAGTTATAAATCAAATGGTCGTAATCAATGTTCCTTCTAAGGTGTGCGGGTTTGCGCGCGTATACGACTTGGCACAACAGCGCGTACAAAAATATATAGCCCGCATACAATTTTCAAGAAGAATTCTTCTTCAACTACTTCCTGAGATAGCACAGCCGAGATAACCTCTTTCTATGTACGCCTCTCCTGCCTTCCTATCTCCCCCCGCATAATGAGTTATTAAAGATGATATTTTTCATTGCGGACAATATGTCCGAAGTATGCAGCTTTCCTTCATATTGGGATTAGTTGTCTTGACTTATCCACCCAGGGAAGGTTGACAAAGCTACCCTCCCAGCAGCTTCATACTGATGAGGTAATGTTTATCTTATTTTCTCCCCCAGCGCACGAATAATAAGCTTTGTTCCTTAAAATTGAACTAAATATTTTTTTATGCGTATACCGTGATCCAAATTTGATATATATGATAATACTATTGACGGTATTGTATAATAATAATAATGTAATAATTTATGATTTCGTATTTTTATTTTTGGGTAAAACTTTTTTTGTAAATTATTTTTTAAATAACTACAGCATTTTAACTACGTCATTTTCAACCTCTTGTACTAAGAGAGTCGGGGGCTCAGTCTCAATAAGGCGCTTCCATATTACTTTATCTTGCGCACTTTCACTACTTGATGAACAATCTAGACTCAATCTATTTTCATAAAATATTTGTCGCTGTTAATTCCAATCTTCACTACGAAGTTGCAGTTAGCAAGACGTGTCCAAGCTACCGCAATTGATATAGTCAAATCGTAAATATCTTATTAATGAATTAAGATATTAATAAAAATACGTTACATAAGTTTTATTGTCTTTGTGAAAAGACTCAATTTTTTTATTATTGTTTTTACAAATGAAACGAACCGTTTAAATCAAAGTCATTATAAAATTAAAACATGGTGTTCTAATGGAGTGAACGCCTCTGTTTCTGCAGTCCCTTCCTAGAGCATGAAGGTCCGGCCCTGTAGAACAGAAAGCACGACATGTCTGGTGACATAACATCATCACTTGTAGGCTTTCATTCCTCGCGGGGTGACCGAGAAGCAAAACCTTGTGATACAACGTTTTGTAAGACGATCAATAAATTATTCAATATTCTGGGCCATTCTGGCGCGACTACTATCTGACAATATGGTCAGATGCGCGAGGAAGAATAACCTAGAAACCTGAATATGAATCTTCAAAATAAACCACATATTTATCGACAAACTAAACTATATTGTTTCGGTATTCTAAATGAATTTGCGTGAAAAAAATATATATCAGTTTACTCAGAGTATCCGAAACGAAGAACTAGAACTAAAATAGAAAATACAATATTTTGAATAACCAAGCTGAAATGGTAATAGACTAGACACTTTAATGAAAGATTATTAAGGATAATATAATATATGGTAGAGTGGAGCCCCAGTACGTAGTTCTCTGGAAGAATGAGGACTTAAAGAGGACGAAGGAAGGGTGAGTATTTGAAACGAGGGTTTGAATTTTTAAAAAAAGGTTTCTTAACCTAAATACCTACCCCAATTGTTATTTTAGGGTAGAAGGTCGGTTGATTTGAAATTATAATTTATGTTGAGTATTTCTTATATTATGTAGGAGCTATTCTAAATATTACGTTATAGCTCCGTAGTATTTCATGCATCACGTTACTTTTTAGAGCCAGAGAAGGCCTATTTGAAGGTATATTTTAGAAAAATAACATTACTTTAATATAATTACATATTAGTGTTTTATAGACAGAAATGTTTCGAATTAATTCCAATTATACGTACAATTACAGAGTTAAAAGTTTTGAAATCGTGTATCAATATTTTCAGGATTGTACGATTTCACTGTTTTAATGTACTAGATTTCAAAATTGTCAATGCTGCCTTTATAATGTGATCAAAACGCTTGTGATCATCTTTGATGACTCCTGGATGGATCGGGTAGGTACCCGGTGTAACACGTCTAGTTCGCATTAACGTCATGTGCGCTTAAAATCCGCATAAAGCAATCATTTTATTGTTTATTTTAATAAAAAGATTTAAATTCTTAAAAATTTGTCGATGTAGTCCATACATGTAAATTAAATGAGTGTATTTATTTTTTTGAGAAACGTATCGAAATTAAATATTTATGTGATAGAATACTATGTTAGTTAAACATGTGAATAATACAATAACAAATTGCTCTTCAAAGTGGTCGTGGTCGATGAGAGGGACATCAGCATGGCAGGTGTTGAGTGTGACACCATAGAGACACATGTGCAAAGTGCAATGCTTAGTATTAATTGATATAATAATAAAAACAAAATATTTATTAAAGAGAACACATTATTATTGTGAAGTTGCAGTTTTTCAGAACAAATTCAATGTAAACATTTAATTTGTTCTAAAATATTTATTATTAAATCGGTTAATAATTAGGAGAGGGGATAAGCTAGATGTAATCTACATTTGAGATCAAAAGTAGCGACCGACATGAAATAAGTAAAACACATTCCAAATGCTGAAATTTCAACGTTTACACACTGTCTGAAGACTTCATCTTAAACCGATAAATTATATTTTGCGTACTTTCATATTTTATTGAAATATTTCTTAATCAACGAAGAGTATACAACTCATTAATATAGATATTATTTTAGTTGAGAATTTTTACTAAAATCTATTTAAATTTTTATATATATTTTTAAGTTATATTTATTTGGTGCTTAACACAAATGATTTTATTTAAAATTTATCAATGCATACTACATTTTAAAACTGTATAATTGAAATAAAATAGTTTTCGTGTTTACAGTGTTTATTTTCAAATTTATAATTTTTATTCATCAATAATCTTATGAATATTTTGTGTTTGAACATAAATAAATGGTTAAAATTTTAATGTAAAAATTAGTAAAATATTTCGCATTTTATAAATCCCGCTACAATCCCGGCTGTTGGTCACAGCCAAGGTGTACCTGAAAAGTGGTGAAAAGTATCGCTACAGGTACCTCCTCCCCAAACTGTCCCCCGAAGCAGCCACCAGCCACCCGGGGAACTAATGATATTAGATTCTGGTTACGGACAGACGGACACGAGCCACCGCAGTGCTTCCTGCAATCTTGTTTCGCTTATCGGCCAATCACAACTGACCTCGGGATAATCAAGCCGAACAATCCAACTATCCTTATTGGAATTCAAATGAAAGAATTCGAGTCAGTGATTGATCGGGGGTGTATTTAGATTTATAAATTTAATAGAGTTGTCAAAATAATAAATGTGAACTGCAGTGTGACTTAAAGCGTTGTGTTTTACTTAAATGGGAAGTGAAGCTGATACAAAGCATACATTCATTTTAAAAAACTGGTAAAAGTTTCATTTTACGTTATGCGACGATCATTTTCTTAACAGGACTCGAAAATATAACATATTGAACTACAAAAAGACGCCACTGGTTTTTTTTCAGAACAGTATTAAACGAATCCTTTATACATAATTCCTTCTTTGTTCGTTTATTAATCGCGTCAATCAATTTCTCGAGGTGCACATAAAATTGTCCCTAGTACACGCGTACGAACTCTCCTTTAGTACATTTAAGATTCTGCAACATAAAATGTAATTGTCATATCAAAGTGTCGCTTTTCTAATAGGAAGGTGTCTTCTCCCCATAAATAAATAAAGTTTATTAACAAAGTTACTTAGAATTTAATTGTTAACTATACCCGAAGTTTTTATATGAAAGATTAAAAATGAACAAACTAGAATTTGGATTAATTGTAACGATATTTAAGAACTAATTTAGTTTATAATCTAATCTATGAGAGTATACATAGATAGATGTCATATCTATATATTGGACTGGAAAAATAGTTCAGTCTGCGACTATAATATGTAAGCCACGATTATTTATTTATTATTATTTTGCTTTTCAAAAGTAGTTTAATATAAATATTGTGGACTTATTCGCTTTTTCATTATAATTTTAATGTCAATTCAATTGTGGTAATGTATGTCGAAAGATATATATTATATACGGCATCTGCTAACTCAAATTCAAGTAAAGTAACTTTTTTTTTGTCATAGATGTAAATATGAATAAATATGAACCCTCACCATAGATAGTTGTTCTACCAGGTCCTCGGGTCGAACCGTGAGAGTACCGAAATGTGTACACTGCACGGTGACAGAAGGAGAGAATGTGTTGTGCCAAGAATGTTGAATTAAATCGATGAAGAACTATTCAACATTTCGAAAAATAATGAGACCCCTGTTGTGACCACTCTAAAATATAAAGTGAAAGAACACATTATTATCTAATTTTTTGTTTTCTTTGTTATATTTCATTTATATGAAAAATGGTTGATAAAAACACAATAAAAAAGGCAATCCTTGCCGTAAAACTGTTATGCAGGTTGGCAAATAATAAAATTATATGTATATACATGTAATAAAGTTGAAATAAAAAAAAATTGTGGTACTCGAGTACCACAAATGATAAAAAATCAAACCGCCAAGCAGTTGTACCACAAATGATACAACTGCTTGACGAATAGAAAAGCAATATATGTACACTCATTCCAATAGTTTCTAATAATACATCGCATTATCACATTTACGATCGATACCTTATTCAAACTTGTTGGATTATTTGAAAGTCCAGAAATGATATATTGTTATAATTTGTATTTTAGACGATAGATTGACACTCATTCCAAATACAAAATGGTATAAAAAACATCTGAAATGTTTATTCCTGTTAAAAACCTGAAAACTCTCGTAAAGCCGTGAAGGTGACAGAATAATAATCCCCATGATAAGCAGATTTGGATAAAAATACTACCTACATATTGCGGAGGGTCTCATCACGCAACTTTTGTCAAATTTCAATGCAGTTTCTTTGATGGTGACCAAGAGATCCCAAAACCACCCACCTTTAAAAAATGTATCTATATGTACATATATAGGGGAAATAATGGACTTTGTGGACACGATGTGGATCTTATCAGATATCGATCAAAATTTCACGAGAAATTGACCTGGTAGATATCTCGGCTATCATGATTCGGCGTCTAGTTTCAAAAACTTCAAAAAATTCGTGACTGTCTAGAGAAAAGAGTAAAAAACACAATTTCACGAGGAATTTTTTTCTTATATAGTATTGTAGGGCGGCGGGGTTGTAGTTTCAAATTAGTTATTAACACGGTATCCACAAAAAATATGTACGGGATGTTAGTATTTTGTAAATTAAGAAAGTTTACGTTTATATCTGTTCATTTTTTAAATGTATTAGTTGTCTTTTGTATTTTAATATTATTACCAACATTTGTCTTAGTCGAATGCATTTTTTGATTTTTCCATTATTATAAATATATACCTATCAATAAACCATTTTTTTTCTGTACATAAATATACTTGACTCTATTTCTGTCATATATACACGGTGACAGAAAACATAAAATAATGTGTTATGTCGCAACAAAAAAGTATGTAGGTACATAAAAATTTGCGCTCTGTATATGTTGTGTTTTTCATGTATTTCTTTAATATTTAAAAATACAATAATTGTTCTTTCGAAATGGTAAGGAATTGATTCGCTAATTTTCAATACCCGTTATAGCACGTATTCATTATTTCGCGAAAATCAAGCAAAACTGCAACACCTTAATGACAGGCTAAAATAAAATTAAATAAAAATAAAATTATTTTATATTTACGTTAATAATTGTATTAATTTGAACCTAACGAATAAAAAAAACATGGCAAGTTTTGAGAGTCACATCGCGTTATACCGGGTTTTTCTCACCCTAATATTATACTTAATATTGTTAGCTAACAGCGCGTATTTTGAAAATGAAACATACATTTTTAAATAAAAAATAATAATTCCGAATCCAATGATAGATAACTAAAATTTGTTAAAAAAGTGTTATAGCGGATTATGAAATTCAGTGACACAGTTTACCGCTGTGTGTATTTTTGCAGGATCGTGGATGCGGTCTAGTCGGCAGCCAGCCCGCCCGGCCTCGCCCGCAGCGCCATGAACGTGACGGAGTCCCGCGAGGAGCTGCTGGGCTCGGGCAGCGCGCGCGCCTCCCACCACGACCTGCGCGCGATCACAGATCACGTGCTCACCGCGCAGGAGAAGTCCTTCCTGCTGCACGCCGAGCGGGGCGACTGCGCCACCGTCAGGAGGTCGGCAACTCCTCACTAGTGATTTGCTATCTGTTCCTCCCTTACCCGCAAACTAGGAAAATGGCAGATGGGTGGTGAAATAATAACGATGTATGCACAATTTGGCACAGGCAGGGGGAGAGACATTCCTGGGGGAGGGGTGCCTATATTTTCCTCATGTTCCTAGAATGCAACTGAGCAAAATTTAAAAATATGGTATTCGCATAGATGGGCGCGGCGGAGGGGGGTGAAGTGGTCAGGGGAAGAGGTGTGCGTTTGTTTTAAATGTACACAATAAAACGTATTTTTCAACATCTAAAACATAAATGATCTAACACAGTATAATTTGATGAATTAACAGAAACAAATACTCATAAATGATTTGAATAAAATGTGCCGTTTTGGCGGTGACACTTGTCTTGTACAAAGGGCGACTGCCGTGAGTCCTGCTATGCGGCGCCAGCAGTGCAGAGTGTATACCACCACAGGCGTTTGTAGTGTAATATAGTTGAGGATTCTCGGATAGATCCGGTGAAGATAAATGAAATATGGAGCGAAGAAAATGAACGGACCGATAATATAATTTATTCATTTATTAAAATACGAAATAACAGATAGGTATATGTACTTACTTGTATATACAAAGTGAATGTGCACAATCATCTGACAAGGACTTTTTCTTCTTCTTCTTTTAAATAGGCAATCCACCTTTCAAGAGTGATTTGTGTCATTAATCAAGTCAAAACTTTATTTTATAGACAAAGGTGTAATAATATTATAAAATAGGAAATATTATATTACAAGTCAATACCATTGTCGTCCAAAAAATTTGCTATTATACAGACCAAATGTAGCGAGTTAAGAGAAAAAAGATGACGCAAGTTATCCGTGAGTTGAAAATTATCATTGACGAGACCTTAATAAAAACCTGTGATCCGCAATGGACAGGCAAAAAGATATGGTGAAGGGTTTCCTCCTCGGCACCACACCACCACACTCACACATTGGGGAATCTATCAAGTTCATTCTGAATAAACGTGAGGCTACTTGGCAATGCCCAATTCTCATTCTGTAACAAGGCCTTAGAGACGTATAAATTAATTTATAATTCTAATGTACTTCTGTTTCTAAATTAATTATTCTAAAACCACTTCAATTCTTGCCAAAAATCGGGCAAACTGCAAATAAATTAGTTTTTGAATGCCGCATGGGTGCTTTTAGTAAACTTGAAAGGTTTCTAATACATGTATTATCTTCTTCGGAAGGTAATAACCATCCCTGCCATCATTTATATTTTCAGCATATATTATATATTAGGTGTTTATTTATGTATTTTATTTTCTGTACATATATCTAGTATTTTTCAAGAACGTCTAGATGCTTTAGCCAATATACTGAACTCATTGTCTCAAAATTAACGCAAGATTTGAATTAAATAGAAAACACAGTTTTTAGTCTTTACATTTTTATTTTTTTATTGAACCATAAAGTACATGGGATAGAGTTATTTATAGTTGCGCTGTAGGGAGCTTCTTGAAATTTTCAATTCTCGTCCACGACGCCGAATTGATGTTCCGGGATTTTCACCAACACTCTCACGCACCGCTTCGATATTGACATTTGAACGGCTTGTTTTTGGACGACCAGTGTGTTTAGCGTCTCCAACTGATCCAGACTCTCTAAATTTTTCAATTAATCTCTTCGCAGTTGATGAACTTAAAACACTATTCCTACCATATTTTGTATTAAATTTTTGAATTGCGGCCGCCAAACTTTCATTATTTTTGAAATATTGTTCAATGATGTAAACACGTTGTTGTATCGTGTAACGCCCCATTTTTACTAACCCTAAACTCTCAGCTGTCAATTTTTTTTTCAGGGATACCAACAATTTACTGCAGAAATGGCGGTAAATTCAAATCTTGTGTTAATTTTCGAACACCTTTAGCTTAACTGGTAGAAAATATACATCACTCGGAAAATATATAGCGCACATATACCTACTTCTAGGCCATCATGATTATCATTTTTGAGTTTTTCTGTTAACTTTTCAAATGCCCCGAGCGAAGTCAAATCGTCAAACGATTTTACAACAACCATACAAAAAAATAAATCATAACGGGTGATTCAAACTCAACCGTTTTGAACTCGTTCGATATTCACATCTAATGCGGTACAAAGTGGCATATTAAGTGCCGAATTACTATGAACGTCTTATCGACACGTCTGGACTTTCGGCAATACTTTCAGCTACAGCATACAGTTGATCTGATTGGACGAGCGATGTTTTCTCTTTTCACGTCGGCAACACTGCCGGAACATTCAAATTGTTCGAATAAATCAACAATAGCTGAACGAGAAGGCGCTTCATATCGAGCAAAAGCACACGAACCGTTTTCGCGAAATATTCACCATTTTTGTAGTCAATTTTCACAATACGCTGCTCGATCGTGTGTCGACTCATTTTCGTTATTCGTATAGTTTTTATTTGACAGATGTCACATATGACGTTTCTAACTTTGAATGATAAAAATTAGCGCGATATTTAAAATAGATGACTTTGGATCACGCTTAATGCAGTAAACTCGTTCGTTGGACACGGCTCAGGGTGAAGGCGAGCAGTTCGCGCTATAGAAGCAGACCGAAAAACCACGATGCTCGGATATGAGCACATCGACGATCATGAGAGAGAGAAAGGGAGAAAGATCCCTGTCAAATAAAGTTATCCACACACATATGTCCACGCCAGACCTGTTAAATACTGTATAAGACAAGAGGAATTTTGATTACAAAGCCATTCGTAATTTAGTCTCTGTCCTCCCGTTTCCCCGATAAGTGATATGACTGTCAACTGGAATGTTATGAATAATATATGTTCTTCTCTGCATGCCGACCGGTTTCATGCTTCAATTTACTGTTATTTCTCGCAAATTAGTATTCGGTCCACAGGGCTTATATTTTGTTTTCTAATTCCACAGAGACATGTTGAAAATCTTAATTGCATTAACTCGTACATTAAATGGACGAGTGTTTGTAATAAAACTATTTCATTACACACTTGACCTAAGGTCCAATATTTTCCAATGAATGTCGATTTTTTTAGTTATGTATATTAAATTGCACATGAGATTATACCAACGAGGTTACGTAAATATCTAACTGCCCTGCCGGCCGCTGCCACAAGCCTGGCTCGATGATTCACCGCCGAGCAGTCTCTTCAGTTTCATCGTTTCGCAATGGCGGTCTTGCCGGCTCACGCTCGCCGAGCAAGACCGTCAACTCGCTTCATTTCAGTTCATAATACACGCGCACCTTCTGCATCTTTATTCATTCCTTTCTTTCTATCTGTCTTCCTTGTTTTTATCATACTGTCATAATAAACCTCAACACACGCAAACAAATTAAAACTGTTTGAAGATTTTATTTTTAATATATATTTATTATTTTGGTGTAAGTTTTACAATGTCAATTTAATCAATAAATTATGTACACGTGTATCAATAAATTTATTAACAATTATTATTATAATAACGCACTTGAGTCAAGAGTTTATGTATTCGGGAAGTATGTTTGATAGAAACGGAAAGGCTGAGAAAGATATCGAAAGTGAAAAACAAAGTGAACGGCGCTTTTAATGGAATCATAGTTAATATAAACTTGTCAACCGAGACAAAACTAGCGGTGCACAATGGAGTCCTGGTACCGACACTGATGTAAGGCCTGGAGCTGGCAAAAAAGGAACGAAAGTAGACTGAATGCAGTTAAAATGAGATCGTTTAGGCGTATGTGTGGCATTTATTTCATTTAACCACCGTCCTAACCCCCAAATAACTATATGCCAGAATGCTAGCGACACGATGGCAACAACCCTGACATGGCCCCTAACGTCGGCTACATTAACCTCCCCACGGACAGAATAGATTCAGTTATCATTAGAATTGTCCTATAAGAAATTATATAGAATGGAACATGCCATTTTAATTCTCACCGCCATTTTTATCATATTTTAAAACTAATTACATAAAATGTATGCATTACCAAGTGATTGATATTTTAACTATACTTAGTGACAGTTCGCAGCCACCTGCGCAGCATTTTCGTGCAATTTTCTTTAACGGAAGAGAATTGCATCATTATGGTCCATGTCCACGGATGAGATATGGAGATTTGACTCGAATGCGCCTAAAGGACAATTCAGCGTGAAGCGATATATGAATCATCACTACCTATATGTCTTGCAGTATCTTTACTAACTCTCAGAGGTCAAAGTCTCATTGAGAGATCGTGGACACACAGGCTTTTAAGGTGTGTGTACACGGATGAAATTTTACTCTCACGTTCCGAAAATTTGCCAGTAATGTTCGGTAATGCGTCTGCGTGGTCTGCGTATAAATCGTAATACAGAAATAACGTCAGTTCGCTCCAATTCGAGACAAAAGTTACATCCGTGTTATGTATTTTCGCAATAGGTTCCTACTATATAATACGCAGGTAGTTAAAAAACGGTTAGGTACTTGTATCGGACAAAAGCGGTTTAAAATTATTTCACATAATTACTTTTTACACCGAATACGTTTTGAAGAACTACTTTATTTAATAAAAATAAATATCCTTATTTAAATTAGATGTGTAAATTTTAAACGGACATCAAAAATAATATAAAGTAAATATTCTAATTCAAAAATATCTTATGACAATTTAACACCACTGTATATTACGCAAGTAGCTAAGATGGCAGAGAACTGGCTTGGCTAATAAGAGGTATCGGAATTACGGCATGCATTACCGGTTTTCGGTAAACTGATTTACCGATAATTTCGGTAAATTATTACGTTTTAATGTATTATATAATAATATTTTTAAACTGCGATATTATGTGACGATATTTGCAGAAAGTAGAGTCGTTGAGTGTTTTGTTGTATGGTTCGTTTACTTGGAATTTCACGGAATATACTTTATTGATTTATTATTCATACCTTGGCGGCTCTTCTGCCTTCCGACAAATACTTCTTAGTGTCCTCTGAAGATTCGTGAAGTCCAACTGCACTATACATTTTCTCTTACAACATTTTGTCACTGCAATTTCATAAATTATTAAAATAGTGAAAGTGAATTGTTGTTTTTTTATAACTGTTTTACCCAGAACGCGCGTTGTTCCCACGTAAAGCGATCCATTTCTACTCAATTTCAAAGGACCAAATTTCCGCGCGCTGTCGCCCGCGTGCCCCTCCTTCGCGCGGTATAATCATATTCACAATATGTATACTCTTATTTGCACATTGGTTATTATGTTATTAATTGTATAAATTAAGTATGCCATCCATCCACCGTAAACATCCTGTATATTATTTTATTAAGTATCTTCCGACAAATGCGTCAAGGCCCAGTCTCTAAAATGCAGAATATATTATGAGTCATCAAAAATCTCGATTCAATTAAGTAATAAATTGAAGAGTGGAATAGATAATGTATGATAGTATTGAGGATTATTACACTGTATGTCCTGGCATCTGTATTGCAAGCAAAGTAAATATTGTGTAAAGCCAAATTAGCTCATATTCTTTAGGAGAACACATTCTTATTGTGAAGTTGTAATTATTCAGAACAGACGGTCTGTGATATTTTAAATATGAATTAAATATATTAATTAGAAAGATATACATATAAAATCAATTTAATCGAAAAATATTATTGTTGCGCCACCGGTATTACTATACTATCAGTTATCAGTTTACTCAAAGGTATTTGAGATTCTGTAAAAATAAGGTAGATGGCTCTGTCAAATAATGGAAAGATTAAATGTATTAATATCAGAAAGGTAACATATAGGTTCGAAAATTGTCGCTAAAAATATTGTCGCTGTAGCATAGTTGGATAATGCACCTTCCCCGGTTAGGAAAGAGATCCAGGTTCGAATCCCGGTGGCGCAACAATAATATTTTTCGATTAAATTGATTTTATATGTATATCTTTCTAATTAATATATTTAGCTCATATTCGTTTGAATTCATTTTGTACTATGAGTATAACTTTCATTATCATCTGCTTGCATTTCATTACCTTCCATAATAATTCCATTACCATCGGCTTGCATTTCATTACCTTCCATTGAGATTTTTCTCTAAAACCATTCGAGTTAAATGAGTGCCTTTACATAAAATTTATCTGTTAACAGCCAAGTTTAGTTTTGCATAATAATTTTGCCCAAATCACTTTTTTTTTCATTCCATCAAAACACTTTTTGCATGAAATCGCGGAATGAGCCATGTATAATTTCATATTTTTAGATTTAGACTAAAAAAATTGTATTTAAAAAATGATAATTTACATTAATAAAACATACTTACGTACAATTTTATAAATGATTAAATTGTTGATGTAAGATTAAAAATATTTATTAAAAGGATTTGATTTCATTTCTGCGAATATAATGAACAATGAACTTCTGAGAGTTCTCTAATTGGATTGTCTATGACACAAATAGACCGCAAGTGTAGTTTCCATTTCACTTTCACATAAATAAGGGGGTGTAAATACACTTCCAGCATAAGATAAAGGTGCTACGAGAAAGTTAATCATTTAATAGAAATGTTAAAATCTTATGATATATCCATATATCTTTATGAACTCTAAAATAAAACATATATGTTATATGTTTTCATTGATTATAATTCATTAACACTTAGTGTTTAGTGATGTGCTTGATGTACGAAACCTAGCAACAGTCATCTCAAATCATTTACTTAAATTTATGTTTATTGTCAAGTGTCTGTATGTGCATCAAAATAGAAAAAAAATGGAAAATGCAGTCCATTTCCTATCCATACAACAGTCTATTATATTAATTTGATGCAGGTATGAATAAAACGAGAGATAATACTGTCTTGTCACACAAATAGCCAAAATAGTTGGAAAACCATAAAATAAATATTGCTTGAATTCTTTAAAATTTACCATGCGTACCGGTCTAGATCTGTTTCATTTCTATCTTCTCTAGTTAATGGTCAGATAGATTTGTAATATGTGTTTATACGCTCGATAGAGAATATGTTGTATGTTTAACAGATAATATCTCTTTTTATGAAACTATTGGGAATTTTCCGGAAATGAGAAATCAGAGAAGCCTCCTAATCCGATAAGAACCTGATTTTTTTTAAAATTGATATCATGCACGTATACTATACTATGTGACATTGTTGTTGCGTAAAATACGAAAACATTTTTAACAGCAGTACTTGCAAAACAATTTATGTTGGAGTTCCATCATTAAAAGATATTAATGAAAGATTAGGTTGCTTTTTGAGTTGGAATTTGATCTTTATACTGTTGTAACTCTTTAGATTACTTATTATAATTTGAGTTGGATTTTGATTGTAATTTATTTATTTACGGTACAAAGACCTTTTATATACAATAGCTTTTTAGTGCATACTATAATAGATTAAATAAACAAAAATCAAATCAAATAAAAAATTAATGAGAAAATAAACAAGGATGTTAAATAATAATATACATAAAGTAATTAGACAAATGTATCACAACATCGTATACTTTAAACATTTAAAAAAATATATTTTGTACTATTTTAATAATATTAGATAGCGCGTTCAAATGCTTACAATACAAATAGTGAAACTTTAATGAAACTGAATGACAGATGTAAATTTCTAGGTTGCTGGACGATTATCATCCAGACCAGCCGGAGGTATTGGAAATCAACTGCGTGGACCCCCTGAACAGATCAGCTCTCATAGCTGCCATTGAAAATGAGAACATCGAACTGATAAGATTGTTGCTTGATGCTGGAATCAAAGTCAAGGTACAAAAGATATACGATATACCTATTATTTGTTTATTGGGACGTACATCGAATTAAAAGGGCCGACTCAAGATTTCAGATATAATAATTTGATGATCCAGCAGTAATGATGGCTCTGTTGCTTCATACACAAGCTCCAGTAGTACATCCAGTCAATAATTCATGAATGTTCTGTGTGAAATTGAAGTTTTTCACAACAATAATGTGTTTTCTGTAAAAATATAAGTTATATCAAAGTTTATTCAAATTTAATAAAAATTAATTGATTTAATTCTGACATCTCCTAGCATGTATTTGAACACTCAAAGGTATTTGACAGTCCTTCAATTTGAAAGAGATATAGAATATAATTTTTTAAGTTTGTCGTAAACCTATTTGGTTGATATGGCGAAACAAGATATCGCATTTCCCCAGATAGTAAAAGGTCCAGGTTGGAATCCCGGTAGCAACTGAAATATTTTTTTAATAAATTGATATTTTTATAGTCGATTAATTTAATTTGCATATTATTTATAATATATACTAAAAATGTATTCTTTTATTACTTCATGTTCTTTGAATGTTAGTAATCTTGGTAAATCTATTTCTTCAGGATGCTCTCCTTCATAGCATCAAAGAAGAGTATGTAGAGGCAGTAGAGCTATTGCTGCAATGGGAAGAAGAACATCATATTCCAGGGGATCCTTATGTAGGTTACATTTTTTTGGACTATTTATATTACGTAATCTAAACTGCTTCTTCTGTTTGTTTTTGTAATTTCTCCTAATTCTATTGGTGTTATATTTCAGAGTTGGGAAGCTGTGGACAGATCCTGTTCGACCTTTACTCCGGATATTACACCTCTGATCCTAGCTGCTCACCGAAACCATTATGAAATTCTCAAGATCCTTCTTGATAGAGGGGCAACACTGCCGATGCCTCACGATGTCAGGTGAGCTTATAATTATCACTTTCACTATCGTTATCACCTTTTCAGGTAATATTTCTATTAAATTCGAAATGTGGGTTACCAGTAGATTTATAATTTAATTGTTTTATATGCATGTGTCAATGAACTTATAAAACTTATTCATGTTATTGTCTTCCAAATGTAATATTGTTGTAGGAGCACACACAATACGTTGTATGGGTGCCCAAAAGGTCCACGCTGATATGGACTAATATTTTTTTAATTCACCATAGCAAAAAATGGTATTACAGCAAATTAAGTTTTCAATAGATTATACAATAGTACCCTGCTAGTATATTAGGTTATGGACCAGACCATCGTCGTAACGATAAAGTCGCTGTAAAGTTTCAGTTGTGAGTGCACATTATTACCATTAATAATTTTCCTTTTTTTTCATGAAAGTGTTAATACCAGGAGACAAGAAACTAATTTCACTATTTATGGAATAAAACTATGCAGTACTTAATATTCATATTCGTACGTACACATAATGCATACACTGGGGACTTTTCCATTTTTCTTCATTCCATTTTGCATTGGAGACCAATTTTTATAGTTAAGCTTGTCTTTGACAATCTCCGATTGTTTTACAATTTGTCACCAGAAAGTGAAAGAAAATCTGTCCTGATCATTTATCTCCTTGTTTTTCTATAATAATGGTGATACCAATATTATAGATACATGATATTTTCCAGATGTGGATGTGATGATTGTGTGGAGTCCAGTGCTCGTGATTCCCTGCGACACTCGCAAGCACGGATCAATGCCTATCGCGCCCTCACCGCACCATCCCTTATCGCTCTTTCGTCTCCCGATCCAGTGCTCACATCCTTCCAACTCTCCTGGGAACTCAGGAGATTGAGTAGGATGGAAACAGAATTTAGGTCTGAATATAATGTAAGAACAGTATTTGGATTACTTACTTCAATCTATTCTTATGAGAATATAAACTGTGGTTGATACAACTACAATTTTTCAGTTATATTTATCTGTTTTATCTTTTAGTTTATCCTTATTATTCATTTATTTATTTCATATCATATGTTGTGTGTATATTTAGTATTTTAATATTGCTTCGCCCGTTCTAAGGCAAACATTTTACATTGTTAAACCATATTTTACTGGAGTTAAAAATTCCCTAAAAGCAAACAGATTTCTTCTTATACATCATCTTGGTTGAGTTTTTGGGTTATTCTGCCTTATGTCTCCAACCTATTTGGCCGACATTTTGGATTCCATTGAAAGGTCCACCATCAGTGCTGATGTTTCTCATGACCTACCCTGCAATAGCATCTGTAGCCCAACACAGAAGCCTGAGAATGTTTTTTCAGTGACAATCACATGACAATTAATGCAGTATTTGAAGACTGCGAAAGCTACACTACCTGAATTATGGTTTTAAATTTTCAGGAGCTGAGAGCTCAATGTCAAACCTTCGCTACAGCTTTACTAGACCATGCTAGAACATCTACTGAACTAGAAATCATGCTTAACTATAATCCATCTGATTCTGATGTATGGGATCCTGGAGAACGACAAACATTGGATAGATTGAAGATGGCCATCAAGTATAAACAGAAAATGGTAATTTTATTTGATTGAGTGCCTAATTATAACACATTCAATTATTTTATGTTTTCCCTAATACTGGGTGATGTGTGTACATATTTTGAGAGTCTATAGGAATCAAACATTTTATCTAATCAATGTCTAGTTAAATATCAATGATATTTTTACAAATTAATCTTTAGTCTTCTATAGATGATATTATTATTCTTTGGTAAATTCGTGATAAATATGATGATAAATATATATAAAAAATTTAATACTAATCGAAAAAGTGGATAATGGAGCTAATAATGGAGCTCACATGTAACATAAACTTTTATTTCTGTTACTTATAACTTTTATTACATGTAACAGAAATATATAATATTCTAAGTTGATTTTTTGACGACATTGATAGAAATGAAAGGTTTGAAATTGTATGTAAATTTGGTGAGTCACAGCTGCTCGATGGATTCGAAATTTAATTAATGTTAATTTAATCTTATATGGTATTATTTGTTTACTCTGTAATAAAATGTTAATGATTCTGCAGAACGCAGCTCATGCTCTCTTAACTGTTAAATAAATTTCAAAGACACTGATAGAGCTGTGACCGCAACATAGCTAGCCGCAGGGCCTAAGATAGGTGATTGCTTTCTGCTATTATGTATTCCATGTGATTGTTATCAGACACAATATTTGATAAACCATTATAAAAGGCTTCCCAACATTCTAGTTTGTGGCCCATCCCAATGTACAACAGCTCCTCGGAGCTATCTGGTACGAGGGTCTTCCAGGATTTAGAAGAAAGAGCATGATGGGCCAACTGGTGCAAGTGATGAAGCTGGGAGCCATGTTCCCAGTGTACAGTTCCATCTACATGCTTGCCCCCAACTCTTCATGGGGACAGTTTATGAAGAAACCCTTTGTCAAGTTTATCTGTCACAGCAGCTCTTACGCGTTTTTTCTGAGTGGGTTCAAAAATTATTGTATTTGTATTTAATATTGCTACATTTTAAGTGTTAGTTTTTTAAATCAAATGTAGTCATATAACAAGGTTACCTATGTTAGTTCGCTCCCAACATATTTAGTTTAGCTAGTTCTTACATGCATTCATGGTTTATTAATTTAGAGTTTTTTTCTCTTGTTGGTTTGTAGTGTGATATGTGGCAACCTTAAATGACATTGGCTAGAAATGGCTAGACCGTCGACTAGGAGAACTGCTAAGCAGATCCACGGACCATCCGCATATCCACCACCACTCATGGAACACTTTGTAATGCCATAACATGACAGTGCAAAATTTAGTTTCCCTTTTATTTTCATCCACTCGAAGATACTGTTTCCTTACAAAAAAATATATTCCTCACAATCATATATGTATATAGATAATAATTAATGGTATATATAATTTTATTTTGAGAGAATTAATGGATAGTATATATATGCCTGAGTAACTTCAGAGAAATCTTCTCCATATAACGACTACTTTTAATTTTTCCAGTGCTCCTTGGCTTGGCCTCTCAGCGAGCGGAGTACATGGTGCTGGAGTGGTTTGGAAACCCGTGGATGCTCTCCATCCTTGATGGTTGGAAGAAAAGAGAGAGGGGCTGTCTACCTGGCATTATCGAATTCAGTGTCATAATCTACGTGATTAGTTAGTAACATGATAAATGAATTTATTTTTACTAAATTTGTATGTATTATCATAATCAAAACAATATTTTCTTTTTATGTTCATAATTGACTACTTAGGGTCAATTCGATGTAACTCCAAAAATAAACAAAGATTCAAGGAATTAATTTAAAGAATTAAATATAGGTACAGGCAGTTCTTGATTTACGAACAATTTCCGTTCCTTGTTGTCATTCTTTGTCTGTTTTTATTTGTTGTGCGTCAAAACACCTAAATATGAATTTTTGTATAAGTTAGTGGTCATTTTTACATATGAAAAGCATTCTATCAAACAAATATTCACACACGTTTTATTACAATATTCTACAAACATACAATAAGTTAAAATAATATGTATAAGAGAACACAAGATATGTATAATAATAGTTGATTTTAATTAAAAACATAAACAAAATTATATATACACATATTGTACATTCAACTTTTATTTGTTTAAATTTTCATCAGTGTTCGTTATTTTCACATGCTTGTCACTTTGCGCAATCAAGATAGGTGGTACTTCTGATGAAACGGCTGCGGCTCGTTCATCCACTCTTTTAAAATTTGACTTGATGGGAGACTGCACAGTTAGTTTTATTTTTCATTAAAAATCTCATTATAACACGTCAGTGAATCATAAACGCCTCTTATCACTTTTGCAATTCTATCCATATTCAAATTCTGTTCTTTAAACATTGCCAATCACTCAGAAATTAACTTTAAAGCTGCATCCATTTTCTACATTATAAATGTTCTGGAATGTGAAATTTCAAGTTTTTCTCGTACTAATTAGTTTCTAATCAACTCATCAGTTGTAAATTTCTCAGAATATGAGTCCAACAGTTCTTTTACATCAGCCGAGTCAAATTCGAGTTCCATTAGATTACCCAGTTCAACAAGTTTGTGCGTTAAGTAAATAAATAATAAATAAAAAATTGTAATGTTCATAAATCAATCGTTTGTAAATTGAGAACTGTCTGTACAAATCTGCCTTGATACAATCTATAAATTCATACACCTATCATAATTCTTTGAACGAATTAATACACTTTCATATTGACACTAAGTAGTCGATATGAAAGTCTCTACAAGCATCGGTATCTTTGGGTTAAGATCTAAAAGTATCTAAGGTGGGCTAAACTGGTAATTGTAAATCTCTGAATTGAAATGTTCAATAAGAATGTCACGCGCCATTTGGCGGCAAGCTAGCATTTCTCATTAGAGCACTAGTGCAATGAAGTATCATTCGCTCCACATTAAAGTGAGGTTATAAGGTGTCTGGAATAGCTTTTTGATTTAAATATCAGTTATTATATAGTAAAATAACAGCTTCTTTGTTAATTGTGTGGAAAGAAAAGTTTATGAATGATTTATTAAATAGCGAAGATGCAAAGTTCTCTGTGTACACTATTTTAACCAGAACACAATATAAAGAACTGTTAAATGAAAGTAAAGAACCAAAATTAGCCACAAAGACAACTTAATTGCAGTATGTATAGATATGTGAGTCATTTTGATATATTAGAAATAGGAATTGCTCAGCAAATACTTAATTATAAACATTTCCTATTAACTAATCTAACCTAATAATAGTAAATATCCAATTGAAACAGTAATAATAAATATCTGAATTAAAATGAAAAGAAGAGGTGAGGTTAGGTTTTGAGTTATGGTCTAAAATTTATAATCAGTTATGATATTTACTATTTCTTGTGTACGGTGTAATATGAACGGAATTTGACTAAAAGTTGCAGTAAATAGCCGATATTATCTTTTCTTTCAGCATTTTACTATCCACTCTAGTTTTCTTCTAGATCTTACTAGTAAGAATCCGAAGTTACTGATACTTGTGGAGACTTCACATTTTCACTACTAAATTTACATTGTAGCGGTTTTCAGTAATTTACTATAACATGTATATATCTTCAGTAATAAACCTTCTATAATAAATATAAATTCAAGCATTTTATCTCTCACAAACTTGCTTGATTTATATAATATTAGTATAGACATAGAGGATGTTCATTGAAATAATGGAAACTAATCTCGATACTCGCAGTTTAAATTTTAGTTTTTAGCTAAGGAATAAAATGATTACCCTGTACGCTATTATTTTATGTAAAAAAAAATTGAAATGCGTATGCAAAATTCTTGTCACATAAATATTCTTACTATTTTCAAACTAAGCTATATGCTTATGCTGTGAAAATAGTAACTTAGTAGTCTCCTGGAGCGAGTCTCGAATGATCACTAGGAAATGTCTTACCACTGGACGAAACAATAATGTGTTATGTTAATTTATTTTGACATAATATTAGAAAATGTTCAATAAATTTTGTATATTAAAAGAATGTCTCACTGCATATAAGAGCTTACAGTGATTACAGTTGACTTTATTGTATCAAGTATCGTAGAGCTGAAATTTTCGAATTTATTTTCTAGGTCTCATCTGGTCGGAAATAAGATCTCTTTGGTCCAATGGTGTTCTGGAGTACATCAACGATTTATGGAATATTGTGGATTTTATCACAAATGTTTTTTACATAGCTTGGATTAGTCTTAGATTTGCGTCTTGGTATATCGTTCAGGTGAGAATAATAATTATTATTTTTATAATACACATCAAACCTGATGATGGACCCTGTAATATAATACACATCAGCTCTGATGATAAATCCTGCAATTTGGATTGGATCCGAACTGTCGACCAGAGAGGTCAGATATACACGGCAGATTAACCCAGAAAACAGTACCGGCCGTAAGAATCTAAGAACATTTTTATCTTTATAATGCAACACATTTGTAGAAAACATTATTATGGGTTGTCCACATTCCTTAACCTTTTGAACGCTACTCCCAGCCCTAACATTCAAATACTCACACGCGGCACATTTTTTAGAATACCCAAATACGCATTACATCATCAAAATAGACGACTTACGCATGATTTATCACCTCAGAGAGATAAAAGGTTATCTTGTTCAATATGAAACCAAAACATGGTTGTTAAAACCTGTAGTATATGTATTTATAAATGAATAAACATAAACTCCATACAAAAACATACATAACGGTACAACAATGCGACCGCTGGTCGAAAAACACATGACAGATTATCAATGTTTTTAACAAAGTACATTTTTATTTTTCAAAAATATCTGAAGATGTCAGCACCGTCAAAGTAATAGGAATCTTTTAATGTGTGTTAAAATATTATATGAAATAGGCACACCATGATATCACGGATCAAAGTCGCCATATCAACTGTTGATACGGTAGCTTTCAATAGGTTAATGTTGAATATAGATTTTTGATGTAAGTCACTAAATAATATCATAATAATTTTCTACATGTAAACATAAGTGAAAGCACAGAAATAAATGCCAATACTAATACAATACATAAAGTCACGGATAAGATTGAAGATCAATTTGCAATTTCTTTGGAAAATGTTGTTGCGAGGGAATATTTTTTTATTATTCATGATGGTTAAATGTTATCTTTCTCCATGTTCTGTACGAGTCACCTTACTATATGACAAATATCAAATTTTATAAGAAATTTAATAAATTATTCATTTTTTACCTGCGCGAATCATCATATATCTAGTGTTGTATTATATATTATGTTAGTATAAATTGATCCGTATTTCATTACATATTATACGTCAATGAAGTACCTTGCACAAAGATCACCGATTTCCTTAATACGATCCAATTAATATGAGTGCGGCCATGAGTTGTCTTTAAAACATTTTTATTCTATCTAACATTTTTGTAATAAATTTAATAACAAAATTGATTTCCTACGGCTGCATTATGGACTTCATATACAGCCAACACTTCTAGACTAGACTAGACTAGCCATCAGAGATCAAAAAAGTATATCCTGTACTTTTCTGCCATATGTCGGTTTGATCGTCGCTGGTGTCATTATGTCAACAGCATTATCTGGTTCTGACTTAATATTTCGCAATTTAATCACAAAATCAAATATCCTCGATGATGTCTTATGATACGTGATTTGCAATGTTGGAAATATAACAAAACCAGCACACTGTGAGAAGAAAATAAATTCTTATATTAATAGTAATGTTTTTATATTATTCTTATCAAAGCTTGGTAAACTGTATCAGCAAACAGTCTCTTAATAAGTAAAAAATAAATACCTATTGTACCATTACTCCCGAGACAAGTGGGCACTAAACATTCTCGGATCTTGCTTCTTGCTTGATTTCAACGTTACTTCCTTTTATAATAGTTTATTTCGCCAGAACTACATTTTCTTTAATAATATAAATCAGTTTTAAGAATTTTTTTATTGTCTGTCAGCTTCATAATATGGTTGACGAACGCTGCGAGTTCTAATATCCTCGGTGAGTAATCTTTAGATCTGACAATTTTTAGATTAGACACCAATTTACTTGAATCTACTTGAATGTATTATGAATACAAGACGCATGTGTTGTACATAATCGGCATTTATCAAAGACACAAATTTTTCAGACCTATTAATAATAAATAAATATCCAAGATCCGAAATTATAATCTGTTGCCAGGTAGCACATGTATTGCGGAAAGCTATGTAAATAAGAATATGTCTGATTGTTTATTTATTTGTATTAATTGGTTAAGTTTGGTTGCACTGTGGCAGATCACTTTTTTAATAATAAATTACATTTTCAACATTGAGATATAAGTTTTACGGAAAAACTGACTTACTGTACTTTGGTCAATTTGGCCACGAAGCAACCACTTCACTGCCTAGCAAAAGAAAGGCATGGAAACTTTGTAGCCACGAAGCAGTCACTATTTAGCAAATCGGTGAAGTTGGTTGATTTCTGCTAGTAATACATAATTTACATCCGTATTACATCACCTTAATCTTTATTTGTTTGGTTTTATGGAGAATATTAAACTGCAATTGTTTAAAGTAAAGCTATTGTAATGGAACCTGTATGTAATATTATTTTACAAGTTCATAATTTATTTATTTTATTTTAGAAAAACCCAAATTACAAAAATGAAACGATAAATAAACTTTAAAAGTTTGTAATGTTTTACTGCAGTGTTTTACTTGAAAAATAAAAAATGATTATTTCCCCACAGCGTGATGCATCAAGAGGTTTAAACCCTTGGTACCCTCGCGAACGCTGGGATCCCTACGACCCGATGCTACTCTCTGAAGGCGCCTTTGCGGCCGGTATGATCTTCAGCTTCCTGAAACTAGTCCACATATTCTCCATCAACCCGCATCTCGGCCCTCTCCAGGTGTCTCTGGGGAGGATGATCATTGATATCATAAAGTTCTTCTTCATATACACACTAGTGTTATTTGCATTTGGATGCGGTAAGTCGGTAAGCTGTATTTAGTAGGTATTTTCAAAAACTTTTGCAAATTACCTAGCATTTAATAAATGTATTTTAGAGAAGATTATCTCTAGGTTAACATTACTCAGTTATTAGAATCTAGGCCTGAAAAATAATCTCATCTAGAAAATCATGTATGTGTGTCACAGTACAATAACATAAAAGACTATGTGAGTAGCTTGGAAAAATAATATCATGTGTCACGGTACAATAACATAAAAGACTATGCGAGTAGCTTGGAAAAATAATCTCATGTGTCACGGTGCAATAACATAAGAGACTATGTGAGTAGCTTGGAAAAATAATGTCATGTGTCACGGTACAATAACATAAAAGACTATGTGAGTAGCTTGGAAAAAGTCAAAATCAATAGTTCTATACTGTAAATATTTTAGAAATTTTTTTGATATATTAAAAGGCTTTGATTTATATTTTAAAGGTATGAATCAGCTGATGTGGTACTACGCAGATCTTGAGCGGGGTAAGTGTTACCATCATCCTAATGGACTTCCAGACTTCGATAATCAGGAGAAAGCATGCTCTATTTGGAGACGCTATATCAAGTATGCATTGTATAAATACTATTTTTCCCTATTGCTATTAGAATAAAAATAACTCAACTCAATCCGCCTATATCTTTCTATATACTGATTCATTTTGTATTTTTTTATTTAATAATGTAATTAGTTTTGAGACATATAAGCAATACTTGTTTTCTAGAAAAGAAGCTCCGAAGCTCACATCTTGTTAAGCTTTTATTAAAGAAAATGATATTCAAATCCTAATTTAAATTAAATTTAAAGCCAATTTTGCTGTTGATGTCACAAAGTCATGCCGTATCATTAGAGCATAAATAGATTTAGACATGAACAAAATTACTTTTGAAAAATTGTTAAAACCGCTAAAAACAGGTGCCGGAACACAATTTGGGTGCATTACACCAGAAAAAAAGCACATCATATATGTAGTCTTTTATAAATGGTACGTCTACGAAACTGTTTGAAAAGTTTCCAACCTAACAAAGAAACAAAACATTTTTTTTTCAAATTTTTTTATATTTTTCAACATAGTTTTCTTGTAAGTCTAAACACTTCTCCCATCGATGCTCCCATCTCTTTAACCCATCCAAATAGTACTTGGAGTCTTTCTCTGCAAAATAGTTATTTACAAAGGTGATGACCTCCCCATTTGACAAAAATCTCTGTCTTCCGAGCGCAACTTTTAGCTTAAGGAACAAACAGGGTCGCTTGGGGCTAGATCTGGTGAGTAAGGAGGGTGGTCAAGCAGTTCAAACCGTAATTTGTAGATTTTCACCTGGGCAACAATTATTTTTTTCTGCAAATGTGACAGTTTTTCCGCCATTTCTGCCTTCAGCCTGTCAAGTAATGATGCATAGTATGCTCCTGTAATTATTTTTTCCTATTTCAAGATAATCAATTAAGACAACTCCATGGCTATCCCAATAAACAGTCGCCATCACTTTCTCAGCCGAAAAGTCTTTGCCTTTTTTGGAGCCAATCTCCCTTCGCAGTCCACTGTTTTGACTGTTTTTGTTTCTGGAGTATAATGATGTATCCAAGATTCATCTACAGTAATTAATTAGTGCCAAAACTCTAATTTATTGTGCCTAAACTGCGCTAACAGAGTGTTGGAAATGTTCATTTGAATACATTTTTGGTCCGGAGTGAGTGAACGCGGCAACCAACGTATGACCAGCTTTCTCATGCCTAAATCTTGATTCAATATGTGACAAACACGTTATTTGGACATGTTCATAGCTCTGCTATCTCTATAACCTTAATTCGACGGTCTTCCAGTACCATTTGGTGAACTTGAGCGATGTTATCATCAGTGGTTGCAGTTTTTGGCCATCCCAAACGTTCATCGTCACCCAAGCTGGTACGGCCACGTTTAAATTCAGCTGCCCAAACTTTCACCGTGGTAAATGATGGTGCAGGGTTCTCGTAGTCGGTGTTCATCTCTTCTTTAATTTGTGTAGGCGTATTACCTTTAAAAAACAAATACTTAATGACAGCTCGATACTCCATTTTTTCCATTTTCACAAAAACACTCACATCAACTCACTCAAACGATTGTCAAACAACAACTGCACGTCCAAAATGGCTGAAATTTTGGTGTGAACTTATCAAAGCATGTTCCCCAACTTTAGTTGACAAGTGCTGCTATCTTCATGTTGAGGTCGGAAATTTTTCAGTCAGCCCTCGTATTATTCCATTTTAAAAAGCTTTATATTTATTAAACTTAAATAGTTAACGTAGCTTAATAGTAACACATTTCCCTGGCAATGAAAAGTCCGATATTTTTTCAATAGATAGATTTTTCTCTCTATATCATTCTATATATGTACTGTTATATTTGTATTTGATTTTTCAGAAGAACTGGTTTTAAATTTTCTGAAATAAATAAAAAATATATTATTTAATTATAATCCCAACACTAATATGTAGTAAGTTTGTTGCACTTCTCCCACCCATCTGGGTAGTTTTACTGTAATTTTTTTTAACTCAGCACCTATTACCAGTCATTGAGGATCACAATTGCTAAAAGACGTTTTCTTTATTTTAACAATTTGTCAGAAATAATACAACTAGATGCTCTTACCCAAAATTTGAGGTAAATGCATCTACTTGTCTAATTTTCATAAAAAATTTTCAATATCAGCTATCTTAAAAGATTTATAAAAGATGATGGATTTTTAAAGACTTAAATAAGAATATGATTAATGATTCTTCTATCAATGTTCCAATAATCTCATGAAGTTTGAGAATTATTTATGTCGATGATTTATGTGTAATACTTACCCCGACTCACCTTACCAAAAAAAAGTTAAAAAGTTATATATATAATATTGATATTTCCAAAATTATTATACTTTACATTTTTTGAGGTTTAGTGTAAATGTTTAATTTAGGGGTAAGATGTTCACTTTGTAAGTTCTGTAGTTCCATTCCTAATTTAATCTATGACTTAAAAATAGAATACCCAACTTGGATGCTTAAACTAGCGTAGCTAGGCATACATATCGCCGTTCCAGAAGAATAATGACGTAACTGTCGTAATTGCTATTTTAAAAGAAAGGCAAAAAACTGATTTACTTTTTTTGATTGATTGATTGATTGACTATAGAATTGGGAATCTGGCAAATAATTTATAAGTATTTGTTATAAAGTGAAAGAATTTTTTGGCCAAAAAATTGGGGATTCCTGAGAACATTGAGGCACTTAACTACATTTTGTCAAATTATGCAGTTACGTCATTGAATTTCTGGAACAGCAGTATGTAATTGTTTTTTCACATTAGTATAAAATTATTGAAATTGTAGTACTGCCACTTATAATTAATGGACCCAAATGCACTATTAACCACCTTCATAAAAAAATAATTAATATTATCCTTTCATTGATAATATTTGCCATGAAAATTCTTGCGACTTCATATCATATTTCTTCTGTCCACAGCTTATTTGAGACTTCCCAGTCCCTGTTTTGGGCATCGTTTGGACTTGTGGACTTGACAACTTTCGACCTCACGGGGATCAAGAGCTTTACCAGATTCTGGGCCCTGCTGATGTTCGGTTCCTACAGTGTCATCAACATTATTGTACTGCTCAACATGCTCATCGCCATGATGTCAAATTCATATCAAATTATATCTGTAAGTTTGGCTGACTAGAATTTGCGATTTCATCAACCAACAAATGCTTTTAAATTTAATCTGTTGTTTATTTTAATATGTATATAGCCCCTACCATTTCATGCAAAATTTATTTTCTGTATATTTATCTAAACCCTGTATTTAAATGCTTGCAAGTGAGAGTTAATTTTCAAACTTCTTAATGTCAAATAAGTTGCAAGTTCTTAAAAACTCACCGTATTTGTTGATAACCCAGTAAAACATTTTAAAGGTGAACCAAGTCCTAAAATATTGTTTATATACATATTATGTGTGGGAAGGTTGGTTCGTGTTTGAGTTATTAGAAGCCACTGACAGTAAGACACAACACAAATACATAAAGGATAGAGTAAAATAATTGCACGTGTGTCATGCACGTCGGGCGGCATAGCTTGGCTTCTCTCAAACTTTTTCCCTTTGTTTGCGCGTGATGGCGTAATACCGCATGGGAGAAATAAGAGAATGAGGAAATGCGTCTGGACAATGTGCGTGGGCTGCCACATATGTATACAAGAACACCCTGATTATTGATTTATTGACTGATGTATCTCATCCAAATCTCTGAGATTATTTCATTGTGTCTCTTTCCATGGACACGGGCCTTGATACTTTTGGTCACTTAAGGATTTTCAAATACCACTCAATATTCAAGTGCAATTAAATGTACAATGAAATAAACATAAACGTTATAATCACAGACATTTGTATTGTTGTCACAGGATAATATTATAAACAATGTCCAAATCTCAATTTTCACATCCAAAAATTCATTAATAAAAAAAATAATCATAGAAACAATAATCTCAAATTTGTATGGTGTGAATATCATTCAAATATCATTTGCTTGAAATAAATAAGTACTGCAGTGCTTTTCATATTTTCCTTTTCTCATTTATTTGTGGTCGACTCTCCTCGTACAAGCTACAGACCAGTATACTGTGGATGATCTCCTGACTTACACAGAAGTTCTTCATCTCTTTCTCCTCTTTTCCTCTTGGTTTTCCTTCAGTATTTATTATTAATGCAGTTTCGACAGAACTGTTAATTAATTAATTAATAATTAAAGTTAATTTTACTATTTCAAACTTTTATTCTCCCCATTACACGACTATACATATGGTGCACCTTTAAAAAGTGTAAATAAAACTGTATGTATTCATTTTCGTACAAAATATGTACATCAGTTTGCTACATAATTAAAAATCTTTCACTGAATTATAAAATTTACTGTTCTTTACTACAACATTTAATAATTCATCAAATAAGGTAAAACAGTTTAAAAAATTAAATTCAATGAAATAAATCAACCAGAAAGATATACAGAATAAATTTATTTATTGAAAAAATGTTATGTAATGAGATAGAGAGAGAGTCCAATTGAATTATAAGAAATGCAGTGGTTTGTAAAGCAGATGTGATCGATTATATATTTTATGAAATAATTATGATAGGAGATTTGAACGGTTAACTAAGCTTAACTTAACTTAATATCTTCCATTAATTTTTATGTAAAAATCATTTTAGTTACGTGCAATTGTTTTTTTTAATGCATGGTAATAGATTAATTAATTTGTGATAATTTGTAATGATGACTGTGATGAAACAATTCAATTATTTTCAGGAAAGGTCTGATATGGAGTGGAAGTTTGCCAGAACCAATTTATGGATGTCCTATTTTGAGGAGGGGGATACTGTACCGCCACCATTCAATTTAATTCCAACGCCCAAAAATATGTGCAAATTTTTGGTCTGTAGATCACGCAGATCTACCAATTCTATTTTGGTATATCCTAAATTAAATTATATATTTAAAGTTTTTACTTTCTTATTTTAATTTCTTTTTTATGCACCATACGCTGAAAACTTCTAAATTACTTTGGCTTCTAGAGAAAGTCTCATGAGAAAGCACAAATGCGACATGAAGGTGTGATGCGACAGTTGGTGCGTCGCTATGTCACGGCAGAACAGCGCAAGCGAGATGATTTCGGAATCACTGAAGATGATGTGATGGAAATAAGACAAGATATCAGCACACTGCGATATGAACTCATCGATATTTTACACCAAAATGGCATGAAAACACCTCGAGTCGATAAACACGATGCGCAAGGTATGAAAAATAGTTTCATTTAAACTTTGTTTTCTATTTAAAGTTTTTAATTTCTTTATTTTTTATCCACTAACAATGCCCTTGTGAAAATAATCCAAAATTAATGTTTTAAAGTGGTTTCTTGGTGTTTTAAAAACATTTGTTTTTCTACAAATTGTAAGCCTCCTTACAAAACTTTTTTTCTAACATTTGTAAAATTATAACATTGTAAACTACATTTATGGCACATGTCCAAACGAGTTTTCTCTTGGAGATTAGATTCAAGTGGCATAAAGAACAGTACAAAATTCAGTGTGAATCCATCTATGAATCATTTCTTCATGTGTTTTGCTCGCAGATTAGAATGACGCATCTAGTACACACGTACCTTTATCGACAATCAGAGATTAAAATCATTATTAGAACCATATTTAATAAATGATTCAAAATATAAACTTAATATAAAATTGCTGAATATATTATGTTCGTATCCCATTTTTTTCTTATCAATCTGGGTCGTACAACTATATAGCTAACTGCCACTCATAAGTTTATAATTTCTCAGAAAATTGTATATAAACATAGTATGTCATCAATTTTATTAATATGTATTGGTTAATGCATAATAAAACATTGAACTACATATAACAACATATATTCTATTCATTGAATATTTTATATTATTGGGACAATTGATTGTTTAACTTATTTTTGCCTCCTATCAATGTGCAAAATTGAGTGCAATAAAATGGCAACGCCAATGTTTAGTGTAGCTACTCCATAGGAGTCATATGCTAGCAAGAACAAAAAATGATTTTTTTAATAAAACTTCTGTGAACAGACATTTGAAACATATTAGCAGGAGAAAAAACTTACATACTCAACTTGGAGGGATCGGAGATTCTGCTATATGGTTTGAATCATACAATACCTTGTATATAATATACATATAATGATAAATATATTTTTCTACTATATGTAAAAGTTCCTGGTAAGAAAGGACGTGTAATGGAACGGAGACTCCTAAAAGACTTTCAAATTGGTATTGTGGAAGGAATTGTCAATGAAGCTCTTTCTACAAGTGAGCAGCCTAAAGATGTATTCAGCCATATTGCTAAAGCCATCGGTCGAAAATCAAGTCAGAGCAGGTGAGATAAATAAATAATGAATTTTTAATTACAGAATCATAATTATGGCAAATAACATTCAATTTATTAGTTATATATTAATGTAAAGGTCCAATTTAAGTAATAGTTGAAAAAAAGTCTAATCTATTGAATAACTTCTGATATAAAAATAATAAAAACCCACATTTACGTAAAAAAAAAAAGAAAATTTGAATTATTATTGTAAGTCACCAATTAAATTAGGGACACCATTCCTAACTTATAACTTTGTTAATAAAATAAAAAGATGTGATAAAATGTAAAATAAAGAAAATAAGTATTGTAATATATATATATATTATTATTACACATATGTGTGTGCTATGTAAATATTGTTTGTTATATAAATTGAAGATATCTATAAATATTACCTCTTCAAACAATAGTAGTTTTAAAAAATCATATCCAATAAGTCTTTTTTATATTAATTTATGTATTCCTCTTAATTTTCTTTTCCAACGAATTATTTTACATAACTCATTAATTATACATTTTTGAATTATTACAAAGCAAAAACAAGGACTGGAATGCTCTGGTACGTAAAAATACCTTAAAAGGTGACCCCATTGGCACCAGATCTGAAGCACTTCTCCGCAGGTCTCGGCAATCTCTTCGGCAACATATTTTGGAAAATGTGGATACGAAATCTATGGATACCAATAAACTAGTTGGTAAGCAGGAGTACCTTTATCGCTAATGAAATATACATAAAAATTTCTTAATTTTCATAAAAAGCCTTTTAAGGTTTACAATCCTACTTCTCAGGTTTAATGTGTCAAGCGTTAGATAAATAGACATCTATTATAAAAACTTTGTGTAAACAAATACCAATTGTTCCTCTACCAAAAGATTTCGTTAAGTTACATGTACTCATTATATTTTGAAGACTTAATAATAAACTAAATTCACCACATTCAGTTAACAAATATAATTATATTCATAATTTCAGCGTTCAATCCAAAATTATCAGAAGTAACGCCAACAACCCGTGTGGCCTACGCTAAGTTCATGAAGAGCAAACTCAAGTCAGACTTTAACATGGGTGAGGAGGCTGGCAAGAGGAGCGACTCTATCGGTTCTTCAGCATCCGTGGTCCTGGAAGATGAGGTGTTCGAAGCTTCAACAGGTCCCCCAATTATCAGGTTGAGGCCAAAATTAAAACAAGTCGATCTGGAGAAAGAAGAAGGTTAGGTCATGTAACATACTGATTCATTGGTGATTATTTCTGGAACATTCTAGGCTGATGTACTTAATAAGTTTTATAAATTTGCAATTATTATGGATATGTTATGGACCACAGGTTTGTGCAACCTAGTTTGATATCATAACATAATTTTTTTGATAATTCGGCAATACTTTTGATTTATGTTATAATAAACAAACTCTCTTCAACCTCCAAACATTACTCAAGGAGAATATTTAAATGTTTTATCTAGACCCATCTAACTTCACCACAACAAAACCGAATATGTGCATACATTATTTAAAAATAGGATATTTGCACTTATAATGAATACCATTTAAAATCAGTGTACCTAATTTGTAAAGTAAATTATATATTGTACTATAGAAAATATGTTTTTGTTTTAAATGATCTCTGAAAGCCTTGTTATTTACAAACGTGCTCGAGCAATGGATGTCTCATATAAAATATTTCATAAGCATATTCAAATAATCCCTGTTTATTTAGTTGCTGAATTATTATAAACTTTTGGCATGTTTTTAATGTGATAATTATTAATCAAATTTGTTACATCCTATGTTTATGAACTTAGAAAAGCGGACGGACAATTTATCAATAGTTACACAACCAGAAAAGGACTTCCGCAGCAGGACTCCCATACAGGAAATGTCAGATGAGGAGCTGGAGGTGAGGGAAGGGTCCAGAGACTTCAAGATTAATGTTGACGTGGAAACGCAGCAGCAAGATGACAGTAGGACCTTGAAATATTCTAATTGCTAACTTACTAAACTAATTAATACTAGATCTTAAATTATGTACAATCATTGCATTTGATTGTCAAGTGGAATATGGAAGTACCTACACCTGATCGTTCAGAGTAAGAAAATGTGAGTTTTAGATGAAATCAATATATATTTTTTGTCTTGAGTAGGTACCTACTAAACCAAACTAACATTTAAAATCATGGATGATAATAAGGATTAAAAATTTACAATGTAATGTGGATACAACAATTAAAAAACTTTGGTGCCTTTAAATCATAAAACATTAAACATTTGAATAATAAATGTTTTTACACAATACATTATTATTGTGAAGTTTTTTCAGAACATACTTCTGTGCTATTTTTAATACAAATTATCAACTAGAAAGATATACAGAAAAATTAATCTAACAAATATTTTTTCAATAAAATATCCCAATAGCAACTAAATTGTTTTTTCTGTTTATCTTTCTAGTTGATACATTTAATTTGTAGTAAAAAGAAATGTTTTCTTTCAGTATCAGAAAGTGGATCAGTTTCCACATCTGCAGTGACCCGGCCGTTGAAATCCTGGTCAAGGGAGCATTCCGAAGTCAGCTCAGAAAGCTCTCATCGGCCTAGTCCGCCTCCGGTCAGCCGAGGAACTCCCAGTCCATACGTAACCAGTCCAAAACCTGACGAATCATGTACCACAAGTCCAAAATCCACAGATTCTTACCCAAAAAGTTTGAAGACTACGAGTCCCGAAACGCCCAGCCCAGATATACCGAGGCAGATGAGGCATTCTCAGCCTGTGATCTCTCCACCTACTCCACATGCAAGCAGTTCTTCTTCAATAACTTCTGATCCGACTTCACCTCAAGAAACCTCTCCTTCTCCAATCCTGACTACAGCCCCAGGAAGAGGAAAGTCCACAGCTACAGGCAAACAAGTATCAGGATGGATTTAAAACAATTAAGTGATATTCGAAAAGCAATTCAATGAAATAATTATTAAATTTAAATTGTGCCTTTATTAAACTGACATTGAAAAAGTAGATATTAAATACTTTTTAATATTGAAAATAAATGTTGGTTACTAGGATTTTTTTATTTATTTGAAATCATTATTTTTTCATTGTAACAAACAGAAATCGGGCAATCTAAAGAAAATCAGGTAATGATTAAAAACGGGGGACCAAAGTTAAATATCCTTTTATACATTTAAAAAATACCTATACTTAGGTAAAATTAAAGTTTTTACTTTATTTTTATAAAATAAACTAAATTGAATTTGATATGATTTGAAAAGCTCTATCATAAGACAACATTGTGTTACTCTGGGCATGAAGTCATCATATTTTTAAATAGGATTATTAGGATTTTGTAGTGATTTTTAGAAAATTTTATCCTGTTCTAGAAAAAATAAATGTTTTATAGTTATGACAAATGTTGTTTTATTTTTTTATTACGCAGTAAGAAATCAAAATTAATTGAGCAAAATAATATTTAACATTTCATCTGTCAGTGGTATTTGATCTTATCTTTTATCTTAAGGGGTGTAAGCCATAAATATATTGTGTATGCAACATGATGCAAACCAACTAGAGATGAGTGATATATCAATACCAGTATATTTGTATTGATATTTGCAAGCATCAGGCTGCCAGTTACTTTAATACGAAAGTAACAATATTTTTAATCAGTTTTATTTGATCTTGACTCGACTGCCATCCGTCAGCATTTACTATTAGTAAATTGGCAAGATTGCAAAACAAATATCACATTAATATAAAAATTAAAACCAAATTGGTTTAGAAGAGTGTACAAACCAAGAAAATCTAGTGATAGAATGTAAAATGTTGAATTCGGGCCATCACAAGCCATGACAAAGAAGATTAGTATTGAATAAATATTAGTGTATATGGAAATTACTATAGCTTTTCAGAAAATATAGAGAGCATAAGTTATAGATAAAAATAACAGATGAGTTTTAAAAATTGTATTAATTTTCTATAGCAACCAAATCTTTGAGGCTGTGCCATCCAGGGGTAAAAAATATTGTCAGTCTTAATTCTGATTATTTTTCCCCCTCCATAAAAATAAAAATCATCTTTGTTTGTAAAGTTTTGAATAGATTTTTTTTAAATATTTAAAATTAAAATTTAAATAAATTTAGCTTAATTAAAATAACTTACAAAATATTTTCGATCTTAAATTTAGTGATGGTGTAGTTATTGTAATCCAGATAATCTGGAGTTCGAAAATACTAATAATATTGAATTTTTTTTAATACGAAATTTGGATTATTCGAAATTTAAATTAATTTTTTTTTTATTTGCAATGGAATATCTTATAAAATTAACGCGTTTAGCAGGCTAATAAACGTATTGAAATCCCTCTGCACCCCCACTTAATATTTAAACATTTCTGCATCATAGATATTGCTTTAAATTATGTTTAATTTACGTATTGTTTTGTAATGATTATAAGACAGAAAAGAATTAGAATTTTAATTTATTATAGACTTATTTTTGTTATTTTTTAATAGATTTAAAAGATATATTTTACTAAATGGTACTCTTACTAGGTACTCTACTAAGTATCCTTAGTTAGTAGCGATGGGTCACACCATATTCACAGTCACTAGCAAATAACTTAGTTGCTGCAACAAAGCTCTTACTCAGCAATGCACACAATTAACTGCAAACTGTGTTTGTATAGAAACGGAAGAGTTTGCCGCTCACTTCATGTAGTTCATTGAAATGTGTACTTCGCGAAGTATCACACTTCGCACTTCGCTTCATACTTTCGGCACTTCATTGAAGTATAGTTCAATAGCAGTTTAAAAAATTACTTAACCACACTTCATTGAACTATATGAAGTGCAAAGCGATTTCGACATACATCGGGAGTGAGCCAACCAGTGGTACTAACATGCTTCAAATGAAGCGTTCATTATGAAATTAAGTTTTGTCCTTCGCTACTAGTTAGTTTGATACTGGTCTTAATAATAAAGACTTTGTAAGATGATAGTGTTGTTACATGTTATGTAGGTACAAGTGTTCATTTTGAACTTTTTTTTTAAATTATTTTATTTTTCTAAATCAAATAAACGGAATCATGCCGAAAGTTCTCATTAAAAAAACAGCTCCGGATTTGCAATCCCTAGTATGGTGGGTACAATATTTTTATTCTGTAATCTGTAACTGTAACATTATGTGTGGGACACTTTATTCCATGCATAGATAAGATCCCATGTTATGACATTTTATCCAAAGAAAAAGTTAATGTGAAATGCGAGACCGTCTATGACATGCCAAAAGGCATTTTATTTACACATTTATAGTGCAATGACATGATATGAGCATTTATTATTAGTTTTTAATGTGATAACGTGTTAAATTTGAGCTAAAATGACGCACAAGATAATATGGAGTCCGCAACACGAAGCACGATTAGTTGATTTGGTTAAAGAAGCTGATCACGTTTGGAACAACAAAAACACAGATTTCTTCAATGCACGATTACGAAACTCGTCGTTCCAGGATATCGCAGCCAAACTGGGCGGCGATTTCACAAGTAAACAACTTTGTGACTCGTTAGAATTAATATTATAATACTTAATTAATTTGTTGTACGGTACTACGAGTAATAAAAATTTGGGTTTGTTTCTTGTCCGGTGGAAAATGATACAATTTGTTTGTTTACTAATGGTTTCATTATCTTACTCCTGTTGAGAATTATGGATTTATCTCCTGATTTTTAAACTGTATAGGTAAGGTAAACTTAGCTTCAAAATTAAATAACTTAATGGGAAAATTTCATGAAGTTTTATTGAATATTTGAAAATATTTCACTAAAAAAACTATTTTTGTTTAAATTTAAATAAAACTGAAATTTTATTTTAGCAAAGTCTGTGCAGGAGAGATGGACGAGTATAAAGAGTACGTATAGAAATAATCTTAGGAAAGTGGAAGTCACCAAAAAAACTGCACAAACCCCAGAAGACATTTATCAACCGACGTGGCACTTGTGGGAGCAGTGCCAGTTCATGGCCGGGCTGGAGTTCAAAGCTATCAAGAGGAAACTTGAAAGGACCCAAGCTCTACCCATAGAACACGTCAAGCAGGAGTTTGACGTAAGTTATATCTCACTTATTCCAAAACGTCACCGATTCTTCATAAAAATATTTGCTTCCTATGATATCGAGACATATTTTATTTTATAATTTATATCGTCAAAGGAACTGATTGATAATGATTGTCAAGATCTAGGTATCTCGGGCAACTGTTGCTACAACTTTACTGGCTAGACTTAAATCTATAGCCAGCTAACGTATGCCAGTAGTCATTACCCCGCGTCGTAAGTGTCGTGTATGCATAACTTCAAAAATGAGACTCAGTTTATTCGTCTAGAATGTAATGCGTTTCATAAATTGTTTCAAACTGTAGAGTTAAATTTAATGTCAGTATTTAAAATTTTTTAAATATTGTGCATTAGTCTCAGAAATCAGCGCCCGCGCAGATCACTACTTAATTCTAGTACGTATGAATATCACCACAAATGGCGCTAGTGTAGCGATGGTGTAGGGCACTGTTGTGTTCTCTCAGGGATAATTTTGTTTACATTATATTGTAATTATGGTTCTGATTTCTGTATTTGTTTATGTTCCTAAGGATACTTGAGAACCTTTGTTTCTTTTGTTTTTTCTTAAAAACAAATCATAAATTTGTTGCATAATCGTAGTGTAAAGTCGTAAATTTTGATGCTGCCTGGATTAAGTTTCTGAAGGAACCAACAAAAAATATGTGAACAGAGGGAAAATGTAAAAACAGATTAAATTAAATTAAAGGAACATTACTAACTAACTAACTTAAGAGGATAGAGCGCCACTTTTCTGTCTTGGCACCATTTTTGCTTCATCCACAGTCATACATCTTCTCATACAAGCCCGCCGATAAAATATGCTTTGAGGCCTTCAATATGCCTCATGGCATCGTCCTTCGTAGGAACTGAGTTTATGGGATAAGCAGACACTTCATCTCTGTAGGATGGTTCTTTTGTCAAGTTTTTGTTTATGTCCACTATTTCATCAATTTCCACTATGTTCGATGTTATTACAATGGAGTCAACGTCTAAGTAAGTCTGCCAGGGTTATTTATAAATTCTTTCCCAGCCATCGATGTTGTTTATACTATCTTCCACACAATATTCTTGCTGATTCCAGCTTTATGGAAACAATAAAAAAAACGAAATGTTAAAATTACATGGGTATGAGAATGAAAAATGCATATAAACAACAAGCTCTTGGCTCATGGTGAATAGTGAACTGACTGAACGAATTTGAATAAATTTTAGATGTATATCGCGGGAAAGATAAATGTTTAACAGTAACGATAAACAGATAACTTACTAAAATGACATGGGACTTCAGAAATAACTCGCAAATGGAGGGAAAAGTGATTTCCGGGCATGTAAAATTGGGTTTCCACTGTAATTCCAAAAAGTTATCGCAGGTAAGATTACGTTATTTAAATTTCAAATCTATCAAGCATTATGTGGATACGTACTAATCTGCTTGGGTTGTCATCAAATGTTTATATTTTTCTTTCACCTTGGTATTATCAATATTTTTACTGTCCGAAAGTTCAATCTGAAATATAATAGGTGCTGGTTCTTGTATTCAGCAGTATTAGAATCAGCTGTACATATACAGTAGACTCTCGATTATCCTAGATAGATGGTCCAGATAATCAATTTCCCGGTTGATCCGAAACCATTGAAAAATGTTTAACAATATACAAAAGTTACAAAAATCACATTATGCACAATAATAATAATAATAATGTGTTTATTCCAGCGTGATCAGGTTTTTTTTTAACCCGATTCGCCATAGAGATAATACATATTATGTTATACATTAAGGTTATGAAATAAATATAATGCTATGAAAAAGAAAACCAAGGAAAATATTAATAAATAATAAAATAAAAAGTTAATGAAAAGTAAAAAGTTCACACATATATACACACAAATATAAATATTACATATATAACTACTTCAGTCATGGCCATTGTTGTATATGTAGCTATTCTGTAGGCGTTGCCATTCTCTGGTCAGGGAACCAGCTTTCCATGAGAGCGCCGCTTGCACCAGAGAGATGGTGCTGAGCTCCAGCCGCAGCTTTACGCCTACAACTCGATGTCTCAGAAGCGAAACGAATCTATGTATATGGCCTTCGGTAAACATTGTAGATGCGCTGCAATAACGCGCCAATCTGAACAGTATTCTGTATGAGTTGTACTGAATTCGGAGACGGTTATATGTCACTTGCTAGTATTTCGACTAGAGCTCGCAGGTATACATGCTGGTGAAGAACGATTTAAACAGGGTTTTCTTCACCTCCTTACTGCATCGGTAGAAACGTCCAAATAATACTGTCCGAAAATCAGGCACGTGTGTGTTTGTGCAAAAGTAAATGTCAACTGGAATGTCGTAAGGTTGTCAAATAACTTTCACCATAAATATTTATTTTCACAATTATTATTTATTTTAATACAAATAAATGTATCAATGAAAAAGATATACATTTAAAATCAATTTATTAAAAAATTATTTTTGTTGCCATCAGGATTTGAAATGGATCCTTTCCTATCTGGGGAAATGCATTAACCGATTACACTACACCTACTTTACATAAATAATTTACATTTCTAAAAATATTTTTTCAATTACTTTTGAAATTCGAACCGGCTCAGTTAAGCCGCATCCCGGTTAATCCGATCTCAGAAAATCAGGAGTACTATATTGTACTGAATTTTTAATGGACAGAATCAAACATTAAAACAATAGTTTTCATAATTTTTTAGACTTAGATATCAGTTTTTAGAAACAAGATATTCATACATAAATGGAAATATGAATTTACAAATGATAATTATTTATTGTTATTTTTGTTTTTAGAATAATGATTCCGACTTCGAACCATTGTCAAATAAGAAAGCATCCACTTCCTCCTCAGGCACCAAAAGACGAGTCATGAAAAGAATAGACAAGTCAGAATGCGAAAGGCTCCTCGAAGAAGCTCGGAGTGTACTCAAAGTTCTGGAAAATGATGAAAGACTAAACCCTCCGACTGAAGGTTCCAAGTTCACCCACATCAGCAAACACGTCGCCGAAAGATTGTCCAAAATGAGGCCTTACGATGCGGAGTGCGCTTCCAAGAGAATAATGGACATCCTCTCACTATTCAGCGAATTCAATCCAGATAATCCCAACAGAAGTGAATATTAGATTGCAACGGACCAGATTATGTTTTTATAGATTATTTCGACTATTAAAGGAAAAGTCGTCTTGGTGCTGGACTGCAGAATCTCGCCAAATAGTCAAGCAATTTTGAAAATAACAATTATTAAGAATATGATTACACAAACCCTCAGTAATAGGAGGATGTAGACCTTTACATCTGTGTAATGTTTATATTTTAATATTTTAAAATAAACATCGGATTTGTCAAATGTCAATATTTCTATCGTTATGGCAGAAAAAATGTTTACTTTGTCTATTAATTCTATGCTGTCACAATTGACAAAATGTTCTTTGTTACATAATGGCAATCAATGATTGTTAAGATGTCCCAAATGGTAATATTTGAAAACAGGCTTTGTTATACGCATTGTCCAAAATTTTGATATGACTTCTGCTGCTTATAGCTGCTATCAGTGGATTACAGAATATACCTGACAGTCAGGCGCGTGCAGTCAGTGCATCGAAATATGCCGTACGTAACTATATTTAGGAAAATAAAACTAAATGATATATTTATATGACAGAATATTATGATATATAAAAATCTGAATAATATGATAATTTTGAGAGGAATATTACGATGTTCATATTTTATTTGGATTTATTTGGCGGAAATTTTAGTTAAGTACAGCTTATGTCGAAGTACTGACTGCACGCTGCTGCCGACTGTGATGTTTTCCATTGTCTGCTGTAGATTTCGGGTTCGCAATATCAAAACCCTCATGTTTTCAGGGACTCAATTTATTTAAGTCTGAAGTAACACATATTATTGATTATCGACAATTCAGCATTACGTGTTTGTTTCATGTTCTGTACTGTGGAAACTTTTCAATTAATAACTTTTCAATTCAATTATTTCATCCAATCACAATTTATAATTTTCTATCAACAAATTTAGAAAGACGTTGGTTGGTTTTAAAATTGTGAAAACGATCTCTGAGAAAGTGAACAGTAAATTTTGCAAAAGTCCTAAAGAAATATCAGAAAGTATATTTTTGAATTACTCTAAAAAATAAGGTAATTTATTGTACTTTTACAAATTTTACATTTTCCTTCTCATTACTGAGGTTCGTGATCTCTCGTTTGGATTCTTTAAATGATCAGTTTCTGGATTTTAAAAAAATACAATAAGGATTGTGTGATCAGTAGTAAATTTTGACCATGGTAAATTTTTTATGGGTTGTTCATACATCAAATTTACTCTTATCAAAATCAATCCCACCTAATAGTGTGGCAATGTGAATAATCATCAAATACATACAATTTTATGCTTTATCTATGACTTTATTCACCCCTGCGTTTGAAATCTGTCACTTTGCAGACAAAAAATCTTGATTAATATAAATTAAACAGCGAGATAATTATTGGATGTACTCTCATCACTAAAATAAACGGGATAATTAATAATTAATTCTCGTATACTGCAACTTTTAAAGTATCAATGTGACAAATGGCTTTTGAAACAACTGTGAAATAGTGATGAGTTAAACCATTATTGTGATTGTGTAATTGGTATTCAATTGTAACAACGACAGATTTAATTGTTGGAGGTCTAGTGTACCATTGTTTACTTAACGAATTACAAATAATAAGTTAATAATCATCATCATAATCAAATACAAATCTCACAATCATAGTTGAAATAACGATTTAGCTCATCACCACTGCGAAGTGTCCACCATTTTCAACTAATGATTGACAATTTTACTATCAGATATCGGATAGTAAAATTGTATTTTACTTCTCGATGTACTTTTGAGAAGTAAATATATTTTTAAACAACCCGTTTTGGCAGAAATTTTTTTACCATAGTAAAACTTGCCACTGATCACACAACCGGATTACACTGCACAAATTTATTGGCAGATTAATATTCAAAATAAAAACATTTAGATAACTAATAGTTTTGGATGTAAGAAAGTAATTCTCCGTCTCACCCATTTCAGAGTAGTCGTGGCTATTAATCACTCTATGAGCAAGCCGCCGACATTATAGTGGCATTCTTTTGGCACTATTTGACTTGATCAATTGTATTTCTAGTACATTTTTGAGTGAACTATTGGCCTTGTCGGAAGTCTACACCAGATGAGAGGAATTCTTCCATTTTGTCTTGAATCATCAATTTTTCCGTATTAGCCTTGTGCCTTGTGATACGGCCGTAGTATTTAAGAAAGCGTTATCACACAAGAAGATAAATGATTGACACATTAGTCCTGTAAATCATCCACGGTATGCGTAGAAGCACTAAATTTCTAAATATGAATTAAATATATTAATTAGAAAGATATACATATAAAATCAATTTTATCAAAAAATATTGTTGCGCCACCGGGATTTGAACCTGGATCTCTTTCCTAACTGGGGAAGGTGCATTATCCAACTGCTACAGTGACAATTTTCGAACCTATATGTTACCTTTTTGATATTAATACATTTAATCGTTCCATTATTTGAAAGAGCCATCTACCTTATTTTTACAGAATCTCAAATACCTTTGAGTAAACTGATAGCAGACGCCAGAATTATCAATTCATTTTTATTAAATTTTGGACACATTGATACAACTTTATTATTAGGAAAACACATTCTTATTGTGAAGTTGTAATCTATGTACTAAATTTCTATTTTATCTTCCTGTATTCCGGTACTCTTGCAGTGTCTTATAGTCCATATTATAGTGCCATAAAGAAAAATTGGAAAGGCAATAGATTTAACATATTAATGGATCTAACATGTTGGAATATTTGTAATGGCATTTTCAAGAAATCAATAGCAACAGCGTATTCGTTTGTGTACTACGCCGTAATATAATATATTATTTTAGCGCATGTCGTAGTATGAAATTTTAGCCTGGGGATACGCGAAATGAAATGGTAAAGTGTTTGATATACACTGGTTTGGTGCATTTGCTTTCTGTACAATATTGAAATGAGCCTCTCATTTATTCCATACCATCCTTTAGCACCAGTCTTTGCAAGTTTTGAGAGAAAAATATCTATGTACACGCATGATTGCGATATGATTATGGTGAACATATTAAGAGTATTGCTGCGTTTTGTGTCTGTATAGAAATGCCTTTTACCAGAAATGTATTATAAACAGTTGACTAGAGTCTCCGTGTTAAGTTTATTACTGGATCAACTACTTTTAAGACTTGTTATTTGGCCTGTTTGATTATTGCTGGCCGCTCACTGATGCCTGAAGCTTCAACCTTCCAGGGCTGCAGATAATCGAAATGACAATGTTTTGTGGATGGCTGCGTCTCGATCATCACTTGTGAAGAGAAGTTGTAATATCCTGATCTTATTTTTTTGTAATGTTGTAAAAATATCCTAAATAAATATATTTTATACGTAACCAAACTTTTATTCTTGTAACAATTATTTTCCAGCTTTAGTCGTAATTGTCATTCGTGTAGACATATTTATATATGTACGTATTTTGTAGATTTACTCTTACAAGAAAATATTCTACACCGCAACCAAGCCTCTGATTTCGTAAAGCTTTTATACAGTAAAACTCTTTTCATAACTCACGGGACAGAAATTGAAATAAAATCTGATTTACGAATAATGAGAACAAAGTTTTTTGATGACAACATTAGAAAAAATTATTAAACATGTCAGTTTATTGTGTCTGTATTTATGTATTTGACATTGCAATTTTCATACTGAAACATAATGACCAATGTTCCAACATGACAAATTTTCAAAATGGAAAATAAAATTCATGTAATGTTGGACGAGCAATCAAAGTGTGTAGAGAAATAGCAATTCTGCACTGAGGAGTGATGATGATGATGATGCTATCGAGAGATGATTAAGAAAAATGTGAAGCAATCAAGTGTATTGAAATATTTTCCAAAGTAAAAGCATTTCATATATAACTTATTGTATACATATATCAAATAAAAAATTTGTATGCATCAGTCTTTGATAATGTATTACGGAGGAGTAATATTGTTTGCGCTCTATCTTGTCGGCGTCCTTCTGTAGATGTACCAGATGATTTCATTCAACCGTGGCAATCACTTTTGGTGATTGTGTTTCTACCAACACCGGTGAATGATTTAACAAGCAGCGGGTACTCTTCAATAAAACATCTTTAATATTTTTAAAGTATATTTACTTCTAAAATATAGTTTTCAATGTAAGAAATTCACACATATTTCCTATAAAATAATTGTTGGACTACAATATGCAGTCCAATATGAACTCCTTACTTGCCAATACATATATGTTTTTTACAAAATATTTGCAATACAATATCATAAAACATTTTTCACAAGTGTCAGCTCTGTCTCGTTCTTTAAGAATGTCACTTTCAACAATACTCAATAGAAATCATGATAACATGATAGAAATCTAGTGACATCTCTTAAGATATTTCAAAAATAATATTACATTTTTCTTTCAAGGCAGTGTTTTTAAGGAAGTTTTAATTAAGTTTTCCTTTCAACATTTCATTCGGTAATGAAAAATTATCAATCTATGGCACTCGTTACAATGTTATCTTTATAAATAAATTTCATATGTTACCTGTTATACTTTTAAATACATTTACAAAAAAATCTTAATAATTCACATAGCATAATTTTCACACTGACATTTTGTTGCTGCGATCGGTTATATATTTATTTGATTTGAACATTACTCATAATTTAATTTAAAATTAATATTCATTATCATCATATATATTATTAGTAATACATACATCCATTATTTTTTTTAAATTTCTAATATTTCATAATAACTTAATCGCGGGAGCAAAATGACATTCTAAAGATTCAGAAATACTGGCCGATATAATTGTCAATCGTTTGAATACGACATATCAAATGTACGCATCACGCCTGGATTCCGAGTTCCGGTGAGCGTTTGATGACTTTATTTCTTCTTTGCGATTTGTTTTTGTATACAGCGTATACGGCCAAGCTGCTTAATAATATTAATGCTAAAACGCCACAACTGGCCATCAGGTATCCGGAAGTGAATGCGGATGTCGCTGGAATGTTGTTATTGCTCTCCAGACTTTCTGCATGTCTCTTGCTAATTCTGTGTGCAGTTTCTGCATTTTCCTCAATTTGTTCAGGTTGTAACTTTGCCGATTCAAAATCAACTGTAATCAAATAAATTATTTTTTAATTTTAATGTACATTTGACAAAATGACGAATTTGGACCCATCAGATCGGTTGAACTGTGTAAAATTTATGCTAAACAATATTTTCATGTCTATATTATTATTAATAGCGATGATTGTGACTGATTTTTAAATTTGTACATATACACAATTACCAATTAAAATAAACAAACATCAATTACAATTACTAATTATTATAAATTCTTATTCTGTGTTTTATGATTCTTATTGATGTTTAAGACATCAGTCGAGACAAGATTTAAAAATTGAACCGAGATATTTCTCACTTTAAGATTATTAAAAATAAGTACAGGCCGGTATCCGAACTCTCATTATATTGTGTACTGCCAACATTACTGAATTTAATAATTCGGTAGTAAATTTTGAATAATAATTAATTCCTCATATCTTTTGTTCAGTTTGCAGTACAATATTACACCATTAGAGATATATAATTCAACTTACGTGTTCTAACATCACTGTTAATCCTTGACTCAGCTACAGTGTTCTCGTTGTCTGAGTAGGATTCATCATCTATCTGGCCAGCTTTTTCTACTATTGCCCTAAGCACATTTTCTACTATTTGAGAACCCTCAGAATTATACTCATCTACTTCGTTTCCAGATGAGGGGAATGGAGGCAAATACGTTGAGGGTGGTTTAGTGCTACTCGGAGCATGGGGCTGTGGGCATTTTGGATCTCTCGATCCTGGATAACAAGAACTTGGGGTGACCGGCTTTGGACATCTAGGATCGTTTGATCCAGGATAACATCTAGGAAGAGATGGAGTTGTTACTGGCTTCGGACATCTGGGATCGCTCGAACCCGGATAGCACCGTGGAGGTTCTGGCGTTGTAACAGGTTTTGGACATCTGGGATCATTTGATCCTGGATAACATCTAGGAGGTTCTGGAATAGTCACTGGTTTTGGGCACCTGGGATCATTAGACCCTGGGTAGCACCTAGGAGGCTCTGGAGTAGTTATTGGTTTTGGGCACCTGGGATCATTGGATCCTGGATAGCATCTAGGAGGTTCAGGAGTAGTCACTTGTTTAGGGCATCTGGGATCATTAGATCCTGGATAGCATCTAGGAGGCTCTGGGGTAGTCACCGGTTTTGGACATCTCGGATCATTTGATCCTTGGAAACATCTAGGAGGTGTTGGTGTAGTGACTGGTTTTGGACATCTGGGATCATTAGATCCTGGATAACACCTAGGTGGTTCGGGAGTAGTCACTGGTTTTGGACATCTGGGATCATTAGATCCTGGATAACACCTAGGTGGTTCGGGAGTAGTCACTGGTTTTGGACATCTGGGATCATTAGATCCTGGATAACACCTAGGTGGTTCGGGAGTAATCACTGGTTTTGGGCACCTGGGATCATTAGACCCTGGATAGCACCTAGGAGGCTCTGGAATAGTTACTGGTTTCGGACACCTGGGATCATTTGATCCAGGGAAACATTGAAGCTGCGTGCTAGGAGGAAGATAGGTCTGTGGGGCTCGAGTTGATGAAGGTGGCGGACGTGGACAGCGTGAATCTGGTGAACCTGGATAACACCTAGGTGGTTCAGGAGTAGGGCATCTGGGATCATTAGATCCTGGATAGCATCTAGGAGGCTCTGGAGTAGTCACCGGTTTTGGACATCTCGGATCATTTGATCCTGGGAAACATCTAGGAGGTGTCGGTGTAGTGACTGGTTTTGGACATCTGGGATCGTTAGATCCTGGATAACACCTAGGTGGTTCAGGAGTAGTCACTGGTTTAGGGCATCTGGGATCATTAGATCCTGGGTAGCACCTAGGAGGCTCTGGAGTAGTCACCGGTTTTGGACATCTCGGATCATTTGATCCTGGGAAACATCTAGGAGGTGTCGGTGTAGTGACTGGTTTTGGACATCTGGGATCATTAGATCCTGGATAACACCTAGGTGGTTCGGGAGTAGTCACTGGTTTAGGGCATCTGGGATCATTAGATCCTGGGTAGCACCTAGGAGGCTCTGGGGTAGTTACCGGTTTTGGACATCTCGGATCATTTGATCCTGGGAAACATCTAGGAGGTGTCGGTGTAGTGACTGGTTTTGGACATCTGGGATCATTAGATCCTGGATAACACCTAGGTGGTTCGGGAGTAGTCACTGGTTTAGGGCATCTGGGATCATTAGATCCTGGGTAGCACCTAGGAGGCTCTGGGGTAGTTACCGGTTTTGGACATCTCGGATCATTTGATCCTGGGAAACATCTAGGAGGTGTCGGTGTAGTGACTGGTTTTGGACATCTGGGATCATTAGATCCTGGATAACACCTTGGAGGCTCTGGTGTTAAGACTGGCTTTGGACATCTTTGGTCATTTGATCCTGGGTAACAGTTTGGAGGTGCTGGAGTTGTTACAGGTTTAGGGCACCTGGGATCATTAGACCATGGATAACACCTTGGAGGTTCAGGTGTTGCGACTGGCTTAGGACATCTCGGATCATTTGAGCCTGAGTAACATTGAAGCTGTGTACTGACAGGAGGAAGATATGTCTGAGGAGCACGAGTTGAAGATGGAGGTGGTCGCGGACATTGTGGATCTGGTGAACCTGGGTAACAACTGGAGGGAAAAGGTGTTGTTTTTGGACACCTAGTATCTGTAGATCCTGGATAACATCTAGGTGGTGCTGGAGTTTGTGGACATCTTGGATCAGTTGATCCTGGGTAGCATCGTGGTGGAGAAGGCGGAGTTGTGGTTTGAGGACATCTAGGATCGGTAGACCCTGGATAACACTTTGGAGGTGCTGGTGTTTGAGGACACCTACTATCAGTAGATCCTTGATAACATTTAGGTGGTGATGGCGTTGTTTGTGGGCATCTTGGATCGGTTGACCCTGGATAACATTTGGGTGGTGCTGGAGTTTGAGGACATCTTGGATCGGCAGATCCAGGATAGCATCGTGGTGGAGAAGGCGTTGTTGTCGTTTGCGGACATCTGGGATTTGTTGATCCTGGATAACATTTAGGTGGTGCTGGAGTTTGCGGACACTACTATCAGTAGATCCTGGATAACATCTAGGTGGTGATGGCGTTGTTTGTGGGCACATTGGCTCTGCAGATCCTGGATAACATCTAGGTGGTGCTGGAGTTTGTGGACATCTTGGATCGGTGGATCCTGGGTAGCATCGTGGTGGAGAAGGCGTAGTTGTGGTTTGAGGACATCTAGGATCGGTAGATCCTGGATAACACTTTGGAGGTGCTGGTGTTTGAGGACACCTACTATCAGTAGATCCTGGATAACATCTAGGTGGTGAAGGCGTTGTTTGTGGGCACCTTGGATCGGATGATCCTGGGTAGCACTGTAGAGGAGGAGGTGGCGGTCGGGTCTGAGGACACCTTCTATCTGTAGAACCGGGATAACATTGAAGAGGTGTTGTTGACGTCACAGGTGGCAGATAAGTTGACGGTGTCTTTGTAGTAGATGGTGGAGGTTTTGGACAACGAGGGTCCGGTGATCCTGGGTAACAATTTGGTGGAGCTGGAGTTGTTTTTGGGCATCTAGGATCGGTCGATCCTGGATAACATTTGGGTGGTGCTGGAGTTTGAGGACATCTTGGATCAGTAGATCCAGGATAGCATCGTGGTGGAGAAGGCGTTGTTGTCGTTTGCGGACATCTGGGATTTGTTGATCCCGGATAACACTTAGGTGGTGCTGGAGTTTGTGGACATCTTGGATCGGTGGATCCTGGGTAGCATCGTGGTGGAGAAGGCGTAGTTGTTGTTTGAGGGCATCTAGGATCGGTAGATCCTGGATAACACTTTGGAGGTGCTGGTGTTTGAGGACACCTACTATCAGTAGATCCTGGATAACATCTAGGTGGTGATGGCGTTGTTTGTGGGCACTTTGGGTCTGCAGATCCTGGATAACATCTAGGTGGTGCTGGAGTTTGTGGACATCTTGGATCGGTGGATCCTGGGTAGCATCGTGGTGGAGAAGGCGTAGTTGTGGTTTGAGGACATCTAGGATCGGTAGATCCTGGATAACACTTTGGAGGTGCTGGTGTTTGAGGACACCTACTATCAGTAGATCCTGGATAACATCTAGGTGGTGATGGTGTTGTTTGTGGGCACCTTGGATCGGTTGATCCTGGGTAGCATTGTAGAGGAGGAGGTGGCGGTCGTGTTTGAGGACACCTTCTATCTGTAGAACCGGGATAACATTGAAGAGGTGTTGTTGACGTCACAGGTGGCAGATAAGTTGACGGTGTCTTTGTAGTAGATGGTGGAGGTTTTGGACAACGAGGATCCGGTGATCCTGGATAACAATTTGGTGGAGCTGGAGTTGTCTTTGGACATCTAGGATCTGTCGATCCTGGATAACATCTGGGTGGTGATGGCGTTGTTTGTGGGCATCTAGAATCAGTCGATCCTGGATAACATTTGGGTGGTGCTGGAGTTTGAGGACATCTTGGATCGGTTGATCCAGGATAGCATCGTGGTAGAGAAGGCGTTGTTGTTATTTGCGGACATCTGGGATCTGTTGATCCTGGATAACACTTAGGTGGTGCTGGAGTTTGTGGACATCTTGGATCGGTGGATCCTGGGTAGCATCGAGGTGAAGAAGGCGTAGTTGTGGTTTGTGGACATCTAGGATCGGTAGATCCTGGATAACACTTTGGAGGTGCTGGTGTTTGAGGACACCTACTATCAGTAGATCCTGGATAACATCTAGGTGGTGATGGCGTTGTTTGTGGGCACTTTGGGTCTGCAGATCCTGGATAACATCTAGGTGGTGCTGGAGTTTGTGGACATCTTGGATCGGTGGATCCTGGGTAGCATCGTGGTGGAGAAGGCGTAGTTGTTGTTTGAGGACATCTAGGATCGGTAGATCCTGGATAACACTTTGGAGGTGCTGGTGTTTGTGGACACCTACTATCAGTAGATCCTGGATAACATCTAGGTGGTGATGGTGTTGTTTGTGGGCACCTTGGATCGGATGATCCTGGGTAGCACTGTTGAGGAGGAGGTGGCGGTCGTGTTTGAGGACACCTTCTATCTGTAGAACCGGGATAACATTGAAGAGGTGTTGTTGACGTCACAGGTGGCAGATAAGTTGACGGTGTCTTTGTAGTAGATGGCGGAGGTTTTGGACAACGAGGATCTGGTGATCCTGGATAACAATTTGGTGGAGCTGGAGTTGTTTTTGGACATCTAGGATCTGTCGATCCTGGATAACATCTGGGTGGTGATGGCGTTGTTTGTGGGCATCTAGGATCGGTCGATCCTGGATAACATTTGGGTGGTGCTGGAGTTTGAGGACATCTTGGATCGGTAGATCCAGGATAGCATCGTGGTGGAGAAGGCGTTGTTGATGTTTGCGGACATCTGGGATCTGTTGATCCTGGATAACACTTAGGTGGTGCTGGAGTTTGTGGACATCTTGGATCAATAGATCCTGGATAGCATCGGGGTGCAGAAGGAGTTGTCGTGGTTTGAGGACATCTAGGATCGGTAGATCCTGGATAACACTTTGGAGGTGCTGGTGTTTGAGGACACCTACTATCAGTAGATCCTGGATAACATCTAGGTGGTGATGGCGTTGTTTGTGGGCACTTTGGGTCTGCAGATCCTGGATAACATCTAGGTGGTGCTGGAGTTTGTGGACATCTTGGATCGGTGGATCCTGGGTAGCATCGAGGTGAAGAAGGCGTAGTTGTGATTTGTGGACATCTAGGATCGGTAGATCCTGGATAACACTTTGGAGGTGCTGGTGTTTGAGGACACCTACTATCAGTAGATCCTGGATAACATCTAGGTGGTGATGGCGTTGTTTGTGGGCACTTTGGGTCTGCAGATCCTGGATAACATCTAGGTGGTGCTGGAGTTTGTGGACATCTTGGATCGGTGGATCCTGGGTAGCATCGTGGTGGAGAAGGCGTAGTTGTTGTTTGAGGACATCTAGGATCGGTAGATCCTGGATAACACTTTGGAGGTGCTGGTGTTTGTGGACACCTATTATCAGTAGATCCTGGATAACATCTAGGTGGTGATGGTGTTGTTTGTGGGCACCTTGGATCGGATGATCCTGGGTAGCACTGTTGAGGAGGAGGTGGCGGTCGTGTTTGAGGACACCTTCTATCTGTAGAACCGGGATAACATTGAAGAGGTGTTGTTGACGTCACAGGTGGCAGATAAGTTGACGGTGTCTTTGTAGTAGATGGCGGAGGTTTTGGACAACGAGGATCTGGTGATCCTGGATAACAATTTGGTGGAGCTGGAGTTGTTTTTGGACATCTAGGATCTGTCGATCCTGGATAACATCTGGGTGGTGATGGCGTTGTTTGTGGGCATCTAGGATCGGTCGATCCTGGATAACATTTGGGTGGTGCTGGAGTTTGAGGACATCTTGGATCGGTAGATCCAGGATAGCATCGTGGTGGAGAAGGCGTTGTTGATGTTTGCGGACATCTGGGATCTGTTGATCCTGGATAACACTTAGGTGGTGCTGGAGTTTGTGGACATCTTGGATCAATAGATCCTGGATAGCATCGGGGTGCAGAAGGAGTTGTCGTGGTTTGAGGACATCTAGGATCGGTAGATCCTGGATAACACTTTGGAGGTGCTGGTGTTTGAGGACACCTACTATCAGTAGATCCTGGATAACATCTAGGTGGTGATGGCGTTGTTTGTGGGCACTTTGGGTCTGCAGATCCTGGATAACATCTAGGTGGTGCTGGAGTTTGTGGACATCTTGGATCGGTGGATCCTGGGTAGCATCGTGGTGGAGAAGGCGTAGTTGTTGTTTGAGGACATCTAGGATCGGTAGATCCTGGATAACACTTTGGAGGTGCTGGTGTTTGAGGACACCTACTATCAGTAGATCCTGGATAACATCTAGGTGGTGATGGTGTTGTTTGTGGGCACCTTGGATCGGTTGATCCTGGGTAGCATTGTAGAGGAGGAGGTGGCGGTCGTGTTTGAGGACACCTTCTATCTGTAGAACCGGGATAACATTGAAGAGGTGTTGTTGACGTCACAGGTGGCAGATAAGTTGACGGTGTCTTTGTAGTAGATGGTGGAGGTTTTGGACAACGAGGATCCGGTGATCCTGGATAACAATTTGGTGGAGCTGGAGTTGTCTTTGGACATCTAGGATCTGTCGATCCTGGATAACATCTGGGTGGTGATGGCGTTGTTTGTGGGCATCTAGAATCAGTCGATCCTGGATAACATTTGGGTGGTGCTGGAGTTTGTGGACATCTTGGATCGGTGGATCCTGGGTAGCATCGTGGTGGAGAAGGCGTAGTTGTTGTTTGAGGACATCTAGGATCGGTAGATCCTGGATAACACTTTGGAGGTGCTGGTGTTTGAGGACACCTACTGTCAGTAGATCCTGGATAACATCTAGGTGGTGATGGCGTTGTTTGTGGGCACCTTGGATCGGTTGATCCTGGGTAGCACTGTAGAGGAGGAGGTGGCGGTCGGGTTTGAGGACACCTTCTATCTGTGGAACCGGGATAGCATTGAAGAGGTGTAGTTGACGTTACAGGTGGCAGATAAGTAGGCGGTGTTTTTGTAGTAGAAGGCGGAAGTTTTGGACAACTAGGATCTGGTGATCCTGGGTAACAACTTGGAGTTTTTTGCGGACATCTGGGATCCGTTGATCCTGGATAACACTTCGGTGCAGTGGGTGTTTGTGGACATTTTGGATCTGTGGATCCCGGGTAACAACGTGGAGGTGCAGGTGTTATTGTTTGTGGGCACCTAGGATCTGTTGATCCTGGATAACATTTGGGTGGTGCTGGAGTTTGCGGACATCTTGGATCGGTAGATCCTGGGTAGCATCGTGGTGGAGAAGGCGTAGTTGTGGTTTTTGGACATCTGGGATCTGTTGAGCCTTGATAACATTTAGGTGGTGCTGGAGTTTGCGGACATCTTGGATCTGTGGATCCTGGGGAACAACGTGGAGGTGCGGGTGTTGTTGTTTGTGGACACCTTGAGTCTGTTGATCCCGGGTAGCATTGTAGAGGAGGAGGAGTCGGTTTTGTCTGTGGACATCTTCTGTCAGTGGAACCGGGATAGCATTGAAGAGGTGTTGTTGACGTAACTGGTGGCAAATAAGTTGGCGGTGTTTTTGTAGTAGATGGCGGAGGTTTTTTACAACGAGGATCTGTCGATCCTGGATAACAATTTGGTGGTGCCGGAGTTTGAGGACATCTTGAATCAGTTGATCCCGGGTAGCATCGAGGAGAGGCTGGTGTTGTCGTTTGTGGACATCTAGGATCTGTTGATCCTGGATAACACTTGGGTGGTGCTGGAGTTTGTGGACATCTTGGATCGGTAGATCCTGGGTAGCATCGTGGTGGAGAAATAGTCGTGGTTTGTGGACATCTAGGATCAGCTGATCCCGGATAACACTTGGGTGGTGCCGGAGTTTGTGGACATCTTGGATCTTGTGATCCTGGATAGCATCGTACAGGAGCGGGAGTTGTTTGCGGGCATCTTCTGTCAGTAGATCCTGGGTAGCAATTAGGTCTCGTTTCTGTTATCTGGGGTCGGATCGTTGACGTTATTTGTTCGCTCGAACAGCCTCCTTGACATTTTCCCGAACAGATCTGTAAATATTAGGATTATTTTATAACGTCTTTATAAAGAGTCTGAAATCCTCGTCTGAAAGGAATATTTCTGTGAAACCTGTTTTAGATAAAAAAATTTTGACATATGTTTTTACACGGCGTGACCTTCTTACCTCGATATTGCAGGTGAGGAACACTTGTTCTCGGTCGGGGAATTTGAAAGCACTGACTTTATTCCAAGCGATCACGGTAGCACCAGATGATCCCGTCTCTCGTGTCGTCTGCCACGTGGATACCAACTTTTTCTTTCTGTCAAACGAAGAAAAAAAACAATTATTTGTATATTTTATTAAAAGCCAAATTCATTTGAATGCGCGTGTGTTATGTTTATACTTTTCTAATAGTTTGTAAAATATCCACACGACTCGCATCACCAGCCTCACATCTGACTAGAAATCATACGGAAACGTTGGTTCGAATCTTATTGGCGGCGACAATTGTTAACTTTGCTGTTTTTTAAAACTTTGTTTTTACGATATCGTTTTTAATTCCGCTACACGCCACGATGGTAACGGTGGCGTGTACATTCTGTATATTTAGCAAATGTGCAAACCTCTTTATTTTGCTAAATATTCGTCAAGTTCTGCCGATGTAAGCCAGGCGGGACTGCATACATAACAATATTATTAGAAAATGTAAATCCAAATAGAAATAGTTGTGGGGCACCGGCACCTGGCGTCTGAATGTTTTCATTAAAATTAATCTTGTCAATACTGGTTTCACGCGAATTCGGCTGATTTTAATTAATCGTGTTATTTATCACTTTCATAGATCTTCTGTGTAGGATTTTCTGGGCCATTCTGCCGCGCGTCTCCGATATTGCAAGCCGATTCGATATTCCGCTTCATTAGATATGTTATATAACGTACAGAACGGCGTGCAACTTCCAACAAATATTGCTCAAGTCTCTAATCATGTTTTTGTGTTGTCTAATAAGTCTTTGCGGTTTTGTTCAATTATTTATTATAAAATATTTTTTTATAATAAAAAATACAACATTTCAATCACCGATGTATACACCGAGACTTCGTCCCATATTTCAACCGATTTATCGATGCCTTTTCTAGAAACATCGGCTGGTCTGGTATCGAAATAGTTATTGAGCCAATTTCTGAGATCATCGTCGTTGTTGAACGTAACGCCACGCATTTGATTGGAGAGCGACCGAAAAGGTGATAATCTTTGGGGTGGATGCGGCATAATTCCCTGTTCAGCTCCCGGATGACCATTGGAACCTAGATTAAAGGCGGAAATAAGTATGTGTCGAAAATGTTCGTTTTTCTGAACTAGACACTCCTTTATTTAACCCCAAAAATTAAGAAAAATTGGAAGCTTGGAAATTGGAAAAAGCGGAAAATAGGATTTAAAAAAACCGCAACCCAATATATTAATATTTGTGTGATCAACTTACTTGGGGCACCCTTCTTTGTCAGTCAACTGCAAGCGGTTCGTTTTCTGGCTATCGTAGTCTTCTCCATCGTAGGCCCAACAATCCCTGATCCTCAGGTCATACTGCTGATTGGGATCCTTGAGGTATACGAGGATAGACATTTCCTCGCCGATCCTTATAGTGCCCGACAGCGGCGAAATCTATAAATACAAAGTATTCTAGTATATTGGTTCATACACCAATAGTTATCTTAATACATGATCACAGAAATCAAATTAACAGCGATGAATATATAAACAGATTTAATCGTAAGTATTAAGTAGTACAAAACGGATCAACCGAAAAGAATTTTCAATTCAGTAAATAGACATTTATATGACTTGAGTAATTCACTAGCTTAGTATAGCACGATGCGGCGAATAAAAAAAGAGCGCCGTGAGTACAGCTGTGAGTTTTTAGAACTAAGCAATCAAAGTCTCTACTGGTACACGGATGACACCAATTGCAAAATATTGTTTTCGTTAATGTAAATACAATTTTTAAATTTATATTTGTTTCCCAGAATTTATTGGAATGCACAGCTTTTTTTTCCGTATACATAGCACGCCCCTGCTTGATATAATATACATTATTTCACTTTGTTTTCAACCATTTAATGCAATATATCTAATACACCAGCCGGTTTCAGAAAATACCATTTCTTTCATCGTGATATCAAATTAACTAACTAAAACCATATATGTCAAGTTGTTCTAATGTTTTTAATAATAATTATTATTTAAAAATAAATCTAGTATACATCTAACTCTAATTGTTACGATGATGAAAGATGTGAAAATTGGCTAAATGATAAAAAAAAATTAATAGGATTTGTGGTCAAATTTAGTTGGTTACTTATACTATTTTGGTTAATTTAACACGCTGTATTTATTTCTAATGATTCTAAATTAATCAATTTAAGCCAACATTGTTTATATGTAAAACAGACAATTCCAAATTTTCATCAAAAGTGTGACCATTCCTTTGAAAAACCATTCCTATTTAATGCTCTTTGACTCTCGATTTCGACTCGTTTTACCAATATGTAAAGATGTACAATCTTTGCAGCTAAGTTTATAAATACCGAAATTATACAATTTGATATAAACAAATAATCCTCTCTCGATGTCGAAAGCTTAGGTGCAAAAAAAAATCAAGCAAAAGATCATAAATAGTGAAATGTAATTACACGACAAGTAAACAAACTCTGCCGATGATCCCAACATACGAGATTGGAACAGTGCACGGGCATAATCGCGTATTTACATACAAAAATTGACGCGTATGTCTATCGCGTATCTACATACAAAAATTGACGCGTATGTCTATCGCGTATCTACATACAAAAATTGACGCGTATGTCTATCGCGTATCTACATACAAAAATTGACGCGTATGTCTATCGCGTATCTACATACAAAAATTGACGCGTATGTCTATCGCGTATCTACATACAAAAATTGACGCGTATGTCTATCGCGTATCTACATACAAAAATTGACGCGTATGTCTATCGCACGTTTACCAATCTCGCTCGTTTTTCCATACGACTCTGTCTAAAAATCTGAACGCTTCTAAAAGCGCACGAGACACAAAGTCCATTTATAAATGTATAAGTCAATGGTAACTTGCATTGGGGTAAACTCCCTTTTGTATATCCATCCAACACTCTACGCTTCCCTGGGCAGTCGGCACGTTGACGACTTCCAGCATGTCGACTACGAACGGCTTGAACACCACCGTTTTGTCGGCGTCGTCTCCATTGGAGCAGGATATCTTCCTGGCCGTGTCCCAGATCTCCTGGACCGTGTCGTCGGCCTGGATGATGAGGATGTTGTCGATGGTTCCGCAGGCCTTGCACGAGGCTCGGGAGCCGCAGCCTTTGAGGGGGACGCTGAAGGAATACCTCGTCTGACTTCCACCGTAGGAGATGTACCTAAAAGAGGAATAATATTTGTGACTTACGGTTCAATAAGTGTGATGTCCTTGGGAATTGTAAGGTTGTGTGACCATATAACGTTACTCTTTCGGTTCTGTGCAAAACAAAATCTCCTTCTACCCCCAAAACCCTTGAATCCCGCGCGACGCCACGTATAAAATGATAAAAAAGTTATTACGTAGGTGCAGTAAATCGACAAAAAAATATTTGCCTAAATTAAATTTAATAAATCAAAAGATAATCATTATTAAGGAGAACTTATTGTGAAGTTGTAATTATTCCGAACATAGGTATGTGATATTTTAAATACTAATTAAATGTATTAATTAGAAAGATATACATTTAAAATAAATTTTATCGATAAATATTCTTGTTGCTACGGCGATTCAAACCTGTATCTCTTCCTATCCGGGGAAATTGCATTATCCGATTATGCTACGGCAACACAGTGCATTGACGACAAATTTTCGTACCTATCTGTTAATGAAACGATAGATGTATCAATTTGAAAAGTGTAACATATAAGTCCGAAAATTTGTCGTCGATACATTGTGTTGTCGTAGCATAATCGGATAATGCTATTTCTCCGGATAGGAAGAAATCCAGGTTCAAATCGCGGTACCAACAACAATATTTTTATATATTAATTTTATATGTATATGTTTCTAATTAATACATTTAATTTGTATTTAAAAGATAATCAATTTATGGGCACATTATTTTTAATTGTTAAGTATTTTGAAATTTCATTATTTTACATTTTGATTTTGTTACATATAAGTGATATTATGTAATTATGATTAAGGTAGTCCTAAATAAATTCTAATAAATAGAATTTATTTTTCTACGTACAAATATGTCTAGACAACTTCTCAACAAAAGATTAACATAATCATTGCTGGGTTTTCATTAAAAGTCGCGTAAATGCAATAGCATTCATTTGTCGGTGATTGTTTTTGTTTTTCAGAAAAAAATGATACCGTTTGATTATGTCACGTATATTAATGTACTCAAACTATATAAAAATATGGTACGTACAAATTCGTGTTCATGAACGCGGGTAACCCGTAATACGACACCCACCATATTGCCACGACTTTTCACTTTTAATAAAGAAATTTACATACTGGTTAGTATACTGTTTTCATTCATGTTGCGAACATACCGACGCGTGTTCGAATAATATGTAGGTAAGTAAGTTAATTTAAAACCAGACATTATTTCCGGTTTGATGTATCTACGTCGAGCTTACAGACGGCTACGTCGAGTCGGAGCTTCATCAGATAATAATATTGATTCTATCTCAAGGAAGTGATACTTGTTTTTTTTTATTTTTTCACCAATCAGAACGAACGTTGGAATGAAAATTTCCACCATTCATATTGATTCGAATGATTTTTTTTTTTGTTACGTCGCATTGAAACTAGAGAAGTTCAGCGTGCCAGAGAGAAGATCGCAGTGCAATAAATAATCCACCTGACCGTGACAGTCGCAAAAATACGCCCAGTACCGACGCCACTTAACCGTGCGACAATAACCAATGCGATCAGCAGCCGTCCGGGAGGCCGGTTCCTGCCACTCTTCTCGCTGCCAACTTCCAGATAACATCTCCAGGAAACGCTTCTGCGTGTAGTCATTCCATTGCACAGATATTGTATAACACTAATCTGTAACTATGCTGAACAATAAACGTGTGTTAACTGTATGTTGTTTTTCTTCTCCAACCTGCCCTGGCCACACACACTAACACGCACATTTATTCAATACGCTCCGCGATCTTTATCAAACGAACATGTGAGTGATGGGAATTAATGGGGTGCCCACTACTCAAAAAACATAACAGTAAAAATTTCTAAAAAAAATATAACTTACTTGCACTTGGGGTCATTGAAGTGCCCCTTGCTGTAGACTACACCTCCGAAAGGTTCCGCAAAGTCAATGGTGACGTCCATGCTCCTGTCTGTACACTGCACGTCGATGGTTTCAATGTGCGTATGGCCTATACTGTTGGTCTGCCTCAGCTGTCTGGAACCCCTCATGAAGGAGACTGTCTCCTCCAGCTCGTCCTCCAAGGAGAACAGCGGTTCGGACAGGACCTCCCCCAGGGCGTCGTTGACCTGGTGCGCCGTCATGGCGGTGTTGCTGGCTGCTGATGCGATCAGCTGGAAAATAAGAAAAGGGAGTGGTTAAAAAATGTGGAACATTTGTAGATTGAATTCTTTTTTAGAAATTTTAAACAAAAAAAAAAACTTTATTTTTTATATCAATAATAATGAATGAATACTTGTAGTTTCAGATGAATGACTGAGCAACATATTAATTTAAAGTCTCCGCCGTTAAAAATAACATGGTATAAACCCAGGGAAAACAATAAATCTACCGACAGTTCCATTAATATAGTCGGCAGTCAGCGCTCTGTTCCTGGGACCAAACCAGTTCAAAGTAAAGGCACTACTTCTGCTGCGTGCTACAAACGTTCCCGATACTACTATCTACTACAAACATATCTTACATCATTACATTATCTACCGCACTTTGCGAGAAGTGCCACGGGCCGGAATAAGTGACGACAAATTATCCACAGACTCCATTGATCCAGTGAAACTGATCCCGATTAAAAATTGCAATTACGGGATTCGATTTGAATGATCCCGAGACTAGATGGAACATGCTCATTTGCTCATTGATTTAATAGTTTTAGAGAAAAGTCATTAATAAGAGATATTTATATTTAAGCAAATAAGGAATCTGAACAAAAATGATCGTGAATAACAAATTGAGTGAAGCAATTGTGTTATGCAATAAGTAACCATCATTCATCGTGTAGTTTTGATATCATTCAGGTAGAACGAAATTAAGGCGTCATATTTATCTATACGTACAAATCCCAAAATTCATAATGATTGAAAGCTGAGCCGGGATACGGGATTGGACTAGACTAAGATTAAATGAAAGTCGTAAAGGTCGAGACTCTTCGGTTGGTTCAATCATCTCTCCACATAAAATGCTAACGCTCTGTGGACACGCGCAGTAATGTCACGAGTGACATCGCTACGGCCGTGTGTATAACGGTGCGTGCCAACGGTGAGCGAATCTCGTCGAGTAAAGATCAGTAATCTTTGTGCATTTTATATACAAAGATAATTGAACCGACTGACGTGAATCGTCCCTTATTTCTACTCTCGCGTGACAGAGAGAGAGTAATTTTGGAGATTTAAAGAAAATATAGTAAAAAATAAACAAAGGAGTACAAAAACATTTATCTCTTTCACAACTTGTACACTCGTTTAAACGAGCCATTTTGTCAACTCAAAAAAAAAAATCGAGCTTTGTTCACAATTCCAGCTTTCTCCGGCACCTCGTGCGATCGCTGTCATCGCCGATGTAATGATCGGTGATCACGGGTGACATTGTATGGTGATCCGCTGCTCAAGTTATGACACGCGTGCCGCGGGCCACTCGGTGACATTTGCCGCAAGTGTTAACTGAGATAATAAATATATAATCACACATGTCCCCTGCGTAGTAAAGTCATCATTACAAGCGTTTCTAATAATCTCTCAAGTTAATTACAAACACAAATTATGCTGATTTTATGGTGTGTTCTGTAATATTCCGTAAAGATAAAATGTGTTTCCGTGTCATTATGACTGTAGTAGCTTATTTAACTTAAATATTAGATTATTCAGAAAATTATGACCGATTTTCAAAGTATATATAGTAAGTATATAAACTTAATTGATAAAAGTAAGATCCATTGATTCGGTACATTTTTACAGACGAAATATCCCTGGAGAATAAAACGTAAGCGGATTAAAATCCAAGATTTCATTAAAGGAATTTTTTTCGTTTTTCTGTACATAGAATACGAAGTATGAAAATAGTGAAATTTGATTGTACCGATATCGTATTATAAGTACTCATAATTTAGTCACATTTATACGCAAACTTGATAATAATTTTGCTTCATGAACACCTTTTATCCATTACAAAATATGAATATAGTTATCAGTAGTAGTTAGCATCGTTGATGAAGGTTTCGGCAGATAAATAGAGACAGCGTAATGTAGTCTACTTCCACACACTTCGGGCGAGGGCCACGAGTTTCCATATTATTAATAGAATACGATGTCAAATAATCCATCTGTCTCAATCCGGTGATCGAGTATATTGCACGTGTCCTATATCTGGCCTGTCGTATTATGTAAAGTAATCGGTTTTGGCGGTTATTCACTCGTACATATATAAAAAAATCATTTTTTAATATTTTTTACTTGTATGGTTTGCTCGTTCTACTTACCGGTTTGTCTTTCTCGCGCAATTATCATTTACACATATAATATTAAACTCAGTATCGTAGTTGAATTGATAGCCCAAAGATCACGTCAGATAACGTTAATACATTTCATTAATCCATTCCTTCACGAGCGAAATGACCTTTTCCGATAAAGTGTTTAATACATGTACAATTAAATGACCTCTAACAGTATAAATGTTTTATGTATATAAATAATTTTAATAATGAATTTAGAAACTTTTACTATTTAATAAATTAATTTTAATTATATTGCAGTCCTATAATTTAACTACGCAATTTTTACAAGCTAAAAATACATTTTACCCGTATTTTATTAATTAAAATATTTTTCGTTTTGTATAAAAATTCACGATATCTAGAAAGTTATAAATTATGTAACTTTATTTCTTGATATAATTAAATAATTTTCAAAATTAATCATGTTTCAGGATAGTATTTAAAAATTTTGACAACTCCGTAATAATTATACATTTTTCACGATATTGAGTTGGTACACGATAGACGTCCTCTTTAAAGGCTGCGATCAACATGGCTCAAGTACTAAAGAAATGGTGACGTATTGTGCATCAAGTTTCAGACATATCAGTGTACTGCGATGCTCACTATTGAGCGCATTATTGTAATTTAATAATATTGTATTTTAGCAATAATAAATTTTTGTATTGTATTATATTTTTAAAATTGTTCAACTAACGTATTATATTTTAAAGTCTTCATAAATTTTGAATATATAATCCGTGCTGTATTTAAGAATATTTGAAGCAAGTCTAAACATTTTGACGAAGCGGATATTTTATTTATCTTGAAAAACTTTTATAATAATTGGTTATTTACAATGAAAAAATATTCTAAAATTACACGTTGGCACGTGAGAGGTCACGTATTTATGACACAATAAAAATATTTTGGCGGACAACAACAGTCTGGTCACTCGCGACTCATCTAGAAATATAATATGTCCAGATTTAATATTTGCCAGGAAGAGGATCCGCATATCACCGCAATAAAAATAATATAAGAAAAAGGTCAAGTTAACACTTCGGCTAACGTGCATACGAAGAGTTTTGAACCCGGAACCATACACGTATTCAGATATGCAAATTTATGTTTTAATTAATTTATGCGCCCGGGTGTGTTATTAAATTGTAAAAAAACTGCAATAAATCAAGAAGACCGGCCACGACTAGACACATCGGTTATTGTTTTTGTAATCTAGACTTTCTTTTAAAACTAAATCTAAAATTTCCTAAAGTTTTCCCGCGAAGCCACGTTTCATTAAAATCGAATGAAGATTTAATATAATAAATACTAATCAGTCATATTAAATCTATGTACTCATAATTATGTTCGGCAATCGATCGTCGCTGCTTCGCACTCGGCAGCACGAATCATTAGCTTGGCGCATTCATCGGAAGTATTTTCAAGTAGCCAAATAGCCAGGGAGATCTAATTTACCCCCTTAACCCCCTAAACAGACTATGATGCAATTTAGAATATCACCAAAACATATTCCCTAACTCCTTAGAATCACTCTGCGAGGCTTTTCGGGAAATGGCCGAATTTGCAATGGAAGCGAGAATCTGTGAAAGGAAAATATGTAGATGGTGTAGAAACCATCCTCCTATCAACGATAATACCCGTTCAGAAAGAGAATGACAAATATGAATGTATTAATAAAGATCCATCGGATATCGGAAGCGGATATATCGCCAGCAGAGTGATCGGAGAGACTCGCGGAAAAATAGCCCAGAAAACTTTATTGTATTCCGCGGTCGCGTGTAAAAAAAAAAAATGATGTCAAATACAAAGTGTCCCAAAAGTTTATTCATAATAACAATTCTGTACTAAAATAATAGATGGGTTTAATAAAAAAATGTTAATTTTGTATTTAAGTACAGTCCTTGGGAATTTATTTCTTAAAAATTATGTTTTGTAAATGTGATCCGTTATTTCGCTGGCACTCTTCTAAACGGGAGGCAAAATTTCTGAGAACTCTTCGGCACGTATTCTCCGCGATCGCTACCATTTGCCAGGATTGTTACTGTATACCTTTGATTTAAGGTAACAGCATAAGAAAAAGTCAATCGGTTTCAAGTCGGGGCTACGCGGAGGCCAGTTTATCAGTCAGGATATCAATTTTCCAGTGAAAATTTCACGTACAACTGATAAGGACACGCTCCATAGACACTGAATACCCACGGACGCGGTTAGCGATCGGCATACCCCGCGCCCCTCTCCCGCTCATTGCGCCGGTGCAGCGAATGAACCAAAATGAAAAATACTTTTGGGACACACTGTATAATCCAACCATTGACGGGTTTCAATAAAAATTTAATTCGCGTTATTTAAAAAAAAAATATATTTATTACAAATACAAGAAATTTTCTTTTCAGGTAGTTACATAAAATGATGCCGGTCACTCATTAACACTCAGTTTAAATTATACGCGTATTACGCAATGGACAGATGCATGTCGAAATGTTTGTATTTCGTACATCCGCGATATATTTATATTTGAAGACGTTTCAGCGGCAATTTGTCTGAGATGATTGTGCTTTACGAAACGTAATTACGTAAGCACGATTAAAGGTTTACGGCCACCTGTTTTTCTTGCCGGCATGGATGAAGAAACACCAACTCTGACCTCAAATTCAAGTTTAATTAGATTTGTAAAATTTGACTAATAAGTTAGGCAGCGCAGCGGTATCTGCAAGGATAATCTACAAATGGTAGACACGAACGACGCACTCGTCCGACTAGCGAAAACACCATTTCTCATGGTGGTGTCATATCTATCAACTTTACATGGGAATACAATAAAACAATCGGACTGGCGTAATGGATGTTTTTTTGAAACTAATTTATTCAAATTTGTGTTTAAATTAAAGTTTTGTCAACAATGAAATGTATTAAGTAACACACAAATTAGACAGAATTACCACTTTCTAAATATAATGCAAGATTTTTTTAAATTTTATGTATAATCTTTAAATAGCCTCAATTGTGAAAATTTGATTCCGTCCGAAAGCGAGTCTTCGGCACCGGTAAAATTGAGCACATATTTGCGTCAGTGAGTCATTCATTCAAACGTCGCCTTCGTATTTTATTCGGAGAGAAGACTGAACCAACTGATATGGATTAACTTTTATCTCCGTCTCTCCTCTCGTGTGTCTCGTGATCCCGTAGACACGCGAATTAATAATTAGTAATTTTATTTACAGACAAAAATAACATTTATATATGTGTAAATAATTATTTTGTGATTTATTACACATTTTATTCGTATGTAAATTATATTTTATATAAAATTACAATTTCGCATAATAAGGCGAGGTTTATCCCCGAGTATTAATTATTTACTTTCTTCACAATCAATTTTGAAGAGCAGTTGTGGTCTGCGTGGAGCGTGCAGCGGGCATATTCTTAGAAGGTTCTGTCAATAAATCATTTCAATATTTTACATAAGTGACTCGTGAGATATCCGGGGAAAATTTCACTGTAAAGACCCGTGTCCCCAGAATGAAGCTCGATGAGATTCATGAGATAAATCTCAGTACCGTGTACATGAGATCAGGAGATAAATTGGTAGTACTTAACAAGCATGCACAAATATAGAAAAAACCTACAGCTATGAAGTTATACAAACGGAGTTATTATTGAATTAATTACAAATATTTTTTCTGTTTTGACTGCTACAGAGGAAATAGATAATTCAATGTTTGACGTGCATCAAGCGTGAGGTAAGGCGCGAGGCAAGCGGCAGCGCTCGAATCTTCGAGACTGCCGAGAGTTGTGTCCTGAGAATCTCATGGGAGCATAATCTCTGTCTCGAGATGGAAATCTCATCCGCGAACATGGGAAAAAACAATTCAATAATTAGTTTAACTTAGAGATGAGATTATCGTTGTGTAAAGCAGGTGCCGTGTATGGTGCGTGAGTCCTAATTAACAATCTGATCCATTAGTTCTCGGCGCGGTTAGTGTAACGAGGAACAATGAGGTTGCATCACTCCACGCACTTTATTGGTCCAGCTGCTTATTGTTCTTTTGTTGATCTCTGATGGAAATCTCGATCGTATCTGTAATACACAACCGACAACCTTCAACAGCTGTTTCCAAACAAACCCGGGCACGGGAAATGCTAATTTAAGTCAAACAATAACTTAACCTCAGGGAGTTGTAGCTAATCTAAAATAGATTGTCTATCCATCTAGATAATCTAAAATAGATCGTCTATCCATCTAGATAATCTAAAATAGATCGTCTATCCATCTAGATAATCTAAAATAGATCGTCCAGCTAATCTGAAGTAGATAATTTATCTATTAAGAATCGATACGTGTTTTAAAGTCATAATATTCTACTGCATGTATATTTTTGGCATACTGCATTTTGAAGGCCTTCCCAAATGTCTCCCTCTTCTACCGCGTATTTCAGCAGCGAGCAATGATTTCATCAGCCCAGCGAGTTTTAGGGTCTCTGTCAGCCTCTGATGGCTGCGTTTGTTCAACGATTGTCCGTTCTCCAAGAGACGTGACCTGTCCATTGCTATTTCATTACCTCGGAGTCCTTAATCATACTTACTCTTATTGTCTTATACACACATTGATTTTTCTTTCTCTTTAAATTACTCCCAACCCCGCACCCCAATGAATCAAGTTTTGCATTACGATAATATGTTTATGTTCCTCATTTTATCATTATATTTCAAAAATTAATTAAATTGTATTGCTTATATAATACATTACGCCGAGAATAATATATTGCAAAAATAGGTACCTACATCGGAGACCACACCTCACGCATACATTACAACACACTGTGCAATACTAGTGTGAGCAGGAAATGTCAGTGGAGTAACAGATCAATGAATCGTATTTTACATACTGAATAGCCATTATTAAAATGCGTCACCGGGATTAGTATTGCCGAAACGGCCGATCATAAATATGACCTGTTTTCAACACGGTATTACGATTACAATAGATTTGATCCGAAAAATAAGATAAAAAATGTGAAAATACAAAAAAAATATTTTGATGTGTAAACATCTTATCTAGCGTCCCCCTCTCGACTCCCAATAGAGTGTTACACTAAAATAATCTCAGAAGACATGTGACGAAAAAGTGACCAATCAAATACGTCATACAACACAATGAGAAATTATAGTGACCACATGTTTTATTCAGTACCTGAAACTTTTTTAGAAATTCACGTGCTTGAAAAGTAGCAACATTCACGTGTACTTGAAAAAAATTATTTAAAAAACAATACATACATATTTAGTACTTATCATATACAATGTGTAATCTGAAAAATATATTTTCATGTAATTTTAAAATAAGTTAAAAATAAATGTAATAAAATGTTATTCCTTCCTTCCTTCCTAATGAACTGTACACGTTACACACAAAAGCGTTGTTTATACATAAACACCAGGGTACTAATTGTAGGAAGTTAACGCAATATACAACGCGTTTATATACAAGTATAGGTAGGTGCATGATGTATCATATGATGAGGGAATATTGAGCTAAGAAAGAATCTTTAGATTGTTAAAATATTATAAATGTCTAATTTTTAGCATGAAAAATAAAAGCAAATGAATTATTACTCAATCGTTGGAAAAATACTTTCCTGGACCGAGATGTCCAACTGATTGCTTATTAAACGATATTCTTCGCACAAGAAATGATATAAACTGCACAAGTCACTCCGTAATGTGTTTGAATCATTGAATATGTACAGACGAGTTGGGCATATTCACCTCGCCGCATTCATGAAATGTTAAGGAGCTCGTCTCCGGTATCCATTTGAACTGCCTGTTCAAAATCATTTTCACCGACTAAGTTTCATAACCACGAGACAGCGAGCAGTAGGTACGGTGCAGTATTGCGAATCAGAAAACTGAAATAATGTTGATTCATGATACCATATTATATTTGTAAAGTTTTTATTTTTTTTGGAATATAGTTCTTGACGATTAAAAACAAATTAGATCACCTAAAATCTATCGGTATTTGAGAAACATTAAAACAAACCGATCGCTTCCAATAGGAAAAATAGATCACTAAAAAGTAAGCTGTATATATATTATTATATAGTTTAAATAACGATAAATAATGTGTATATATGATAAATCAAAATTAAACAAAAATCTATAGGTTACTACGGCATAATCGGTGAAGCAGTAAAACACATTTCTAGTAGATTATTTTTTTAACGTATTATACACACCAACCATTAATCCATTTAATTTTCTGGGCTACTCTGCCGACAACTGTCCTCTTTCGATCTACATCGGTATGTGGCAAATATTATTTTTTATATATGTTTCGTAATATTAACGAAATACAAAAATATTCAAAAATTGAATTAGCTTTCGTCTGTTGATTAAATCTCATTATTAAAATATACATCTTATAACTTTTATTCTCATTTTTAAGTGTTCTTAATTTCTTAACCATAAAAAAGTGTATTTTGTAACGTATTATAACCTCATTATCTTAAATGCTTCTAAATTGTACCTTAATACCATACCTAGGATTATCTATCAGATTCATCAATGACCTGTTGATGTACGAAAACCTAAATAAAAAATTAAATCACACTTTATTATTAAAACACAAACGTCAATTGACCAATTTCAGATACTTAATAGTACACAATATTTACTTAATGTAATATATAATAATTAAATTAAAATGTGACAAATCGCACAAATATCACTTATTGCTGGCTCTCATTTTGTTGTTAAAACACCGATAAAATATACAAAATAAATCGCTCAAAATTCAGATAATAGACTGACCTAAACGTTGTTATTAGAAGTATTTCGGTATCGTTTCTAATGTCGCTTGGTAAATATTCACATTACCGAGCAGTCTCACCGCAGACCGCAACGAGGCTGGCTGCGCTGTTCAAGGAATGGCTCCGGTGTCGTAAGGCGGTTGAGTACGTAAATAATTCAATTAAACAGATGGTACGGGCGAGTAAGCTGGCCATCTTTTCCAACGGCGTTACGTCTCGAGCCTATTCTATTACCTTTGGTATTTACTTTTCCATTGAATCTCAATTCAATCTGTTCTCGTACAGCCTCCGCGTGACGTCAGCCGTTAGAGACAAGTTTTCAGAATGATCTTGTGAGATGTAAATGGGTCGTTTAGATGCCGCAGCCGCACGCATGCGGTTTGCGAGTCAATATTAATAGTTCCGATAACTTAATATGACCGTTGTTAATTTGTTGAAGACCTTGACAAACTTTTAGAGAGTCACCTCATCTCAAATATTCGAGCACCGCCACTTGTCTCACGCTTCACTTCACACTCTTTTGGCATTTCATTGACGTTGTCGTTGAGTAAATTTGAATCTAATAAATATAATGCAATGCCTTCTCTTAATGTCTACAAGGTAAATAGTGCCACCTGTGTGCTGCTTCTAAAATTGCACCACTGTTACGAAAACTGTCAAACTATTCTAACGGGGCTCCGACTTAATGAAGTCTCGGAGAAATTAATTAATTTACTCGCTTGTTTTACTAATCAAGAATAACAATAATTGATTAGTCAAGTAATAATTTATTATACAGCTGTCATTTTGTAAATAAATGACAAGCATTTAGCATAAGTTAACATATTTAATATTATCTTTCAACAAACGAAAGTTTAACGTACACAAACTTAATAATAACCATTCTAATGATATATATAAAACTGAATATCTGTCACATCTAAACAAAAATTTTGCATAGTTACTTTTTCGGACGAAAAATATAGTCACCATCTCTCCTACCCCACTCATTCTCAGTGATATAAATGTGAATATTGAACGATGCCCAATTTTTGTTTATTGCACTCTAGGATCCTGAGAAAAATATAGTCGACCCCATTCTCCCTCCTCCTACCTGGACCAAATTGAGCATATATCGTTATTATTTAGGGCTTGCCTACACTCCCCCTGAACCTCTATTACAAACTAAATCTGAATTCCGATGTTTAATGTGTATACGTTAAACGAATTTTGCAGTTTTACTAGATTTTTTTCTATGCATGAAACAATGAAAATGCAGCACCCAGTTTTACGATAATGGGTGGTGCAGGTAGTATCTCTTTTGGTAGCTGTCCAATATGCGATTCACAAAACTAAAAGCACAGGATAAGCTGAAGGGTTTTCTACTCCGTCACATAATCTTCATGAGATCGACCATTCGTTATCGTAAATTACTTTGCTTTCAGCATCTGGAGCCATACTGATCCATCCCCGGGGCGATGTTACTGCTGGCCGACGTCAATGTGAAATGCCTTGGTATTTTTAATACGCCATGATAAATAGGCTCTCTAAAAATAAAAAAGACTCGCCACTGAGTGTGAAAAATAAGTAGGATCTCGAAATTTAGATAAAAAAAGAGAAAGAGAGACAAAATATCATCAACATTTCAAATTGCGTGACTTTGATATTTGATAGGTACTACTTATGCGTCGAACTTAAATTAATGATTTTATGCCCATACGAATTTTGATGGGCGCAGTACCGGAGATGGCACATAATTACATATTAATATCTACATAAATCTTTCTTGTAAACGACACACTTTCACTTAGTTTATTTATTATTCAACGTAACATGGGTATTTATTTATTCATTCCTAGACGTTTCTAGAAATTTTACTTAAAAAACGAGATAACTTAATAATTAATACCTTTATTGATTTTCCTAAGCTTCGTTAGCCACTGCATGACCTACTCCACTTAATTTACCTGTCTATATTTAAATACAAAGTCGCCACTATATTAAAATTAATTCGATTATTATTTATTAATTTATCTTACTTAAATATTTAAACGTTTTATCTTGGCATTTTAAATAACAGTTCGTCGCTATTTTCGAAGGACATATGAAAAATGGCAGTAATTACAAGAAAGAAGGCACCACTTTATCGATCGTTTAAAACAGGATCTGACACAGACAGCAGGTTCCTTTGAGACATCACAGCTTCGACCTGTGATCTCAGATTCCTTACGCATTTATAAAGGTTGTTCATTCATAATAATTATATTTATTGACCTCGTATTCGAGATCGCGGCTCGTTTGAGACAGAACGTAAAGTGCAGCGCGCTTAATAAAATCTTGACTATTATCGATTCTTTTCCACTTTTGCTATATGATCGTCCTTGTACACTTTTGCTATAAAAATGAATGAGTAAGAATAATAACATAGCGAGTATTGTAAGTCTGTCTTGGAAGGTAGTGCTGTATTGAAATAACTTGGATACGCGTTGTGTCGGTTTATTTAAAGAAAATTGGATATGGTGATATATTCGTACTCTAGTTATTGATTATGTCAATATTATAAACGACTATTCCACCGTCGCAGTTTTAAATAACGGATAAAATTAGTACTGTGTTTCACAGCCGCTAATCAAAAAGCCAAGTAGATCGTTTGGACAAGTGTCATAATCCTGTCCAATATGTCATTTGGCACTGTTGTTCGGGCGGTGAATAACGTTTGTTACTAACCAAGCCCTGCTGCCTTACTGCAATGTAGTACGGCCTGAATTAGTGTAGAGAAAAAATGTCAACCCGGTGGCGAATGAGCAGGATCGATATGGGAGCTGCAATTGAATTGTCCCGGTAACATGAAACTTGGATTCGTAATATGGATACAGCTAGTATTGGTGCACTCACCCAAACATATTGATCAAACCTATGATAATTGTTGTCACAAATTTCTTCAAAATAATATATTTAAAGTCTACTTTGTAATTGCTTTTTATACATACACCTTATGTATATACAGTGGCGTACAGTAGGCTTAAACTTAGGTTATGCTGTTACCGACGACGTTTACGTAACTATACGGAAACCAGATGCGGTTGTCTCGGTTGCATATATATATATGCAACATAATGGGCTTTATCTATTTCTAATCAAATTTTTCTGAAAATTAATTAATTAATATTAGAAATAAAATCATTTTGAATCCTATTAGAAAATCTATTAAATATTGATAATGATTTAGTGTCATTCTGGAAATGATTTTCTAACACCCTGTCATATTTAGCAAATAAATTCACGGATTCACCACGATTTGCAGATTCATCAGATTCATGATGCCCTCGAAAAGGTAATTCCTGAATTGCAAGAAAACAAGTTATATCAATTAGATGTTAAAAAATATTACGGTTTCTATCTACATTTTTATGACGAATAATTATATTTCTACTTTCATTAGATAAGGACATTTCTATACGCTGCTGATCGGATCCAATATTACGCAACGTCTGATAATGAGTTTGGGTTTGTTCGTGAACTTTTTCAGCTGCAGAAATATTGTTCAAGTCATCGTATCCACATTTCCAAATGCTACTTTTATTTGAAAATAATAAACACAGCCAACAAAACATCTTATTCAAATAAACTGATCCTGTAATCAAAACAGTTTGATAAATGCTACGAGAAAAATATCTAATATATTTCAAAAACGGTTTGTTTATAATTAAATCGGGAATTGGACGACCGATATCAATTATACGTTTCTTTTCACTACAAGACAATCGAAAAAATGGTTCATTAATCAAAAAATTTATAATGTCGTCATTATTATTGAGCAATTTCATGTTTTTTGCCGCGGTGTTCTACAAAGATAATGGCCTAAAACTTAACTAAAAACAGAAACAGAATGAATTTATACTATTAATTAAAATACATGTCTGTACGTACTGATGTATTAACTAAAAGTAATAATCAACTTGAATATATATTACACTATCTCGCACTCCACAGATGATTGACAAAAAATATAACTTGTCTTTTGAAATACACAGTGGAAAAGAGTTTAGTTAGCGAAGTAAATATGTAAAAGTATTTTCACACAGAGTTTTTAGTATGGGTTAATCTATTTCGAATTATGAATAAATTTTTTGAATAAAAAGTAAATTTTGGCAGCCTTAAAGAGGCCCAATAGGTTGAGTAAGAAAATATATAGTTTAGTACGTTTGTCATGGGAATTGAACAAACAAGTTAGACGCGACCGACACGTGCATTCGAGCAAAATGCGGAGACGAATAGCAATGAAGTTGAATACTAATGAGTTGCAATTTTTTATACTGTTGACAAAAATATAGCCATGGATTACGCTAATCCGGGTAATAACGGCTAGAATTTTATAGGGTCTTTTCATAAGATAAAAAAATATTTTTAATGTCCAAAATCTTTAATAACGCACAGCTTTTTTGCTTGTATGCAGTGCACGCTCCTGTGTATATAAGGTATATCTATAAGAGGTAAATGTTAATTCTGTCTGATACCTGTAATGCTATGCTCTTCTCAACAAAGAATTTTCTGGTGAGACGGGCATAGTCCAAATATATTATATATTACACATATTATAAATATGTACACAGACTAGCACTCACATAAATTATATACTCTCTTATATACTCCTCTATACACGAGTATCGACTCTCATAGAGAAGAAAAAAATGTAAAAATAAAAATATATATATAATTACTGATTATGTTTAAAAAAGTATTATATAGTTACTAATAAATAATAATAATAATTCATAAAACGGTCCTGGGTAAGCGGGGGGTCGCCATTCACTATCGAACTCCAAGTCAACTGACAATAATTATCGTATCAATCAGTATCGTGTACAATAATTAAATATTATTAAAATTAAAATATAGTTAGAATACAAGTCACCTAAATTATTACTATTTCTCATACTAAATTAAGCGTTAGAGCAATAAAAAATAGGACCAACTCAATTTACACTGGTCAAGCATGCAATTTAGTATAATACAAGAATATCGACGTGTGGACACTTAGACATGAGTGCCAGTGACACAGAGAGTTGGCGGAATAAAACGTAAAGCAGAATGAATATAGTGGAAATGCTCTTATTAAGAAAATATGGAACAATCACGAAAAGACACAGGTGAAATGCATGTATAATAGTTTAAGGAATCTCGTTATATGAGATTATATATTCCATTGTGTATAACATTGAATGAAGTATATCTTTATACACTTTTACCATAATACAATCAGAATAAATCAATTAAAGATAAACATACAGAAAGGTGCAATTTGGTGCATTTCAGTTTTGAACATTTAGAATGAGAAGAAAAATGATCAGATCAGATAAGAATACAAGTAGAAGAACGTTTAAAATAAGTATTTCCCTGTTTAAAATTAATATGCCTACGGACAAATAAATCAAGAAACTAGGAACGGAAAATAATTGAATCGAAAATGTAAAAAAATTAGGTAATTTAAATACAACAATAAAAAATGATGGAAAACAATTTAAATATCACAGATGAACAAATTACCTGGCATGCAAAATTGATTTAAAGTACAAAGAGGATATATCCTTGACATTTCAAAATCGCTAAAGTTTTTTTTGATTATACTTACAATAATCGGGCACTGTAAAGCAGTAAACATGAATGCAAGTTAAGCAGCCCGGTCAAAAGTCATGGGAAACTGTGCTCCAGTCTAATTATTTTAATCTAATTATTTTCTCATCGGCAAATCGTATGTCACATTATGCTAATTATTGTTATGAATGGCTTCACTATTATTTACAATTAATGCATTGTTAATATTATTATAAGTGCTCGCTTAACGATTGCACATTTGTTAAAGCACTACGTACTGTTTCCGTAACACATGAAGGCCAATTTCAAACAATTTGAAATCCTTTATGCTGTAAATAGTGATATATCAACCTAGTGTCTTCGTTTTACATTTCTCATTTTTTTTATAGAGATGCGTGCGCGGAATACGTACATGTCACATCAATATTCTTACTATTTTCAAACTAAACTAAACTGTACTAACTTTCTGGTCTCCTGGAACGTGGCGCGAACCCCCGACCACTAGATCTTAACTACTACACTAACAAGCTACTCATTTAGATTATATATTAAATTTTTCAAAAGGTTAGAATATTTGTACAGTTTAGTTCCATTCGTTGCAGTGTATCAAATTGACGTTATGTCTGAGTATTATTCCTAACCTAACCTAACCTAACACCATGTATGATATATATGTTAATGTCATATTTAGTTACCATTTTGTCTTGACTTTGATCTTATTACAGCCATAAAATTATTTCAGCAAATACAATTTATATTAAAGAAATAATAGATATCTCATAGAGACGAAGCTATTTTTTATTATATTTTAATGGAAAATATATGGAAGTATGGTTAATTACATGGCTTACGACCTGTCTTCGGCTGGCTTAAGTGATCACTTTATATAAATATAACGTTTACCATTCTCAGCCATCAATCTATCAAATTTTTGAAAGTTGAATATGTGTTAATATGTCGACTCGCTTTAAGTACCACTACACTATCGCCGTCTATGGACTAAATTTGATAATTAATTTCCCTGAAACAGCACATATGTGACAATGAGAATCTAATTATTTTTTTGAAATTATTAAAGAGCTCAAAAAATAATATAAATTGCTCAAATTGTAGAAAATGTGAGAGCTTACATATTTTATAATATAGATCAATATTTTCTGTACGCTAAAAAAATATTTAAATGAAAGTCTTAAGTTTTCTGTACAATATCTTTGACGCCTGTCTAAGGGTGAAAGTGGAAAAAATAAAAGCGATAAGCCAGGGGAAAGTGTAGCTAATGACCTTATGGGTAGACAGTTAAGCATTAATTCTAGATCCGGGTATGGTATTTTTCCGAACTAGAATTCACAGGAGATACTAAATCACTACGAACAGTTTTTCCTCGGCGATGGAGTGGGAGATGGTAATCATTAATGATGTCCAGGGTCACGAGGAGTCGGCGGACGATCAGTCACGACTTGTGCTGTTTCTCCAGCATTCTTAAGGATGGACAACTTTCAATATTCACGGATCCACTGTCATTGTTTGACGCTGATACCCCCCCTCCCACAGGTGGGTGCAACCTCGGACATATCGCGGATAATAATTACACGTTGCGATTCGTAATATATTATATTTTATTGATTCATTATCACCGCCATCTTCACGCAGCCTTCTCTAATTAGCGCCGTACGCCAGCACGAGACGTGCATTGAAGGATGAAAGAAAACTGAATGCTGTCGAAATGCAATTAATTTAAATGTCTAACGAAGCGAAAAATGTGTGTCAAGATAGGAATATGTTGTGTTCTATCCGGTCTGCTCGCACTGCCATCTGTTGCCGGTGAGTGTATATAATATTTACGTCGTCCATGTTTAGTCAACGATAAATCACGGGGCTTTGGGTAAAAATGAATACCTAACATTTTAGTCAAAAATTAAATATAATATTATATGTATTTCAAGTGGATTGAACTTCCCTATAGATAAAACTCAATAAATAATGTTAAAGTTGCGTCGGACAGTTAAATTATTAAAATTATTATTAAATTTTAAATTTAAAAAAAGTTACGCGAAAGAACTAACTTACCATCACGCCGTTTCTTGCGGGAGTAGGCAGAGAGGATATAGCGCCACACTCTTCTGTCTTGACACACAATTCTCGCCTCATCCATATTCATACATCTTCTCATACAAGCTGGCCGATTATTGAGACTTCTAACAAGACCATCCTCCAGTATCTAGTTTACCTGGTAGTATCAAATCTTTTGCGGACGTCCTATAATTCTGGTGCCATCAACATTTGCGTTATATATTTTTCTTACCGTTCTCTCCTCATTCATCCGTTCCATATGACCAAACCACCTAAGTGGTCCTTTCTTAATCTTACTCACTATGCTAATATCAGCCTTACATTCTTTCCTTATTTCTTCATTCTTCACTCTGTCATAAATAGATCTGCCACATAATGCCTAGGTGATTTCATTTCCACTGCATTCAGTCTACTTTCATTCCTCTTTTGGCAGCTTCAGGCCTCACTTCTATACATCAGAATAATAGTGTCGGTACCAGGACTCCATTCGCTAGTTTTGCCTCGGTTGATAAGTTTCCATTAGCTAAAATTCCATTCAAAGCACCGTTCACTTTATTCCCTGCAGTCACCCTCCTTTCGATATCTTTCTCAGTCTTTCCGTTTCTATCAAACATACTTCCCAAATACACAAACCCATCTAGTAACTTGTTAAAAACCATATATATATATCTACGTATGCTAAAGATTTCTTTAGTTGACCACATTACCAATGAAGAAGTACTAAGATGCATGAATCAGTCAAGAGAACTAATAACAACTATCAAGCACGAATGAAATTTGTCGAATGAAAATATAATCACTTACAGTTTGTTATGTAGGAGAAGATAGAAAGCAGCAACACAGTAGATACCCACGCAATATTTAAACCAAATCATACATTTTTACAGGAGAAGCAACTCAAGTAGCAAAAAGAAAATAATAAAGTCCACAGTATGCTTATACGCATCGGAAACTTGGACCAACTAAACATCATGGGTCGTGGACACCGTCTCAGGAGGATCAAAGAGACTGGCAGTCACGCTGGGCCTTCATCCAACGGTGGAGTCCAACAATGTGAGGACTATTATTATTATGAAATAAAAATAGAGTTTGGAGGCAAAAGTATAACCTGAAACTTTAGTACGAAGAAGCCGCCAATTAAGTTTTCTTCGGGGTTCCGCAGAGCGCGAGAGAGTGCAGAGTGCAGAGTGCAACTGAGGTGCCTTAATGGTGCCGTGTTCTGAGGATGATGAACAGAAAGAGAGATGCCAGCAGGTAGAAGGAGATGGCGACAAGAATCATCCTGGGTAACGATACTGGTGATTTTTTTAAAAATACAGATGCATACACGGTATACACGCCACAGCAATATTTTTACTATTTTCAAACTAAGCTAAGCGCTTGTGCTATGAAAATAGGACTAACTTGCTGATCACCTGAAACGAGGCGCGAACCCCCCGATCGCTAGATCACTAAGCCAGCGTCTTAATCATTACACCGACAAGCTACTCAAAATTACGAAGATAATATTAATTTCGTCATAAAAAATAAATTACCTACAATAAATTTATATTTACAGAATAAATCCTTTTACCATAAATTGTCAAAGTTGTACCATAAAACAATACTCAAAGTGTAATAAAAAGTGTATTGAAAAAAAAGTGGTTTAATGCCTTTGACCCGATCACAGTCAAATGTAGGTAGGTATGTATCTTCGCTAGAGAACTTTAAAAATAATTTCCAAAACCATTGTCTGGAATTCAACCTATAAAGGTGAGCGTATTTTTATAATCGACTTCTTGAACTTTAGTGAAATGTATAATTATTTTTTGAAAAAAATTAGCGCAACAAGATTTATCGTCGCCCTCTCATTAATATCTTAATTATCGCATATTTCATTGTTTTACCTTGACAGACATATGCACAAAATCCACGTTTAATTTCTAAGGATTTTTTTGTTAGTCTACTGATTATGTAATCAACGTAATGATCGCAGCCGTGTGCAGGAGAAGCAATGAACCCAACTTTCTTCCATTTCGCAACCTAAACTACCGAACCTTATATAAAGCTTTGTAACGATATTTAATGTGGCTATAAAGAAATCCAGTACAGATTAATAGTAGATTAAATTTTATAATAGACTTTGTGAAATGACATTACGTGTATGGTTTATTTGACATATTGAACGCAATACTTCGATAGGTCAATGGGTCGAACATTGTTAAAATGTCACGAAATGAAATTGATTATGTGTTTACACATATCTGCAACACTGATTGGGACTTTTACGGAAAATAAATATTATTAGTCTAATATTCTGAATTAGGCTTTTTTTATGATTGCGTCTTTAGACAGCGATTTGTGATACTACTGCGACTGTTATCGAGCTTTACTGTGATCGACAAATGTGAAATCAATTTACGGGCTTAATTTATTAATTACCACGAGGTTGAACCGTAACACCTCGGTTAGGAGACAAGGAGACAGATAAGTTTTTTAATTCTTCTACGTTAACTTTCTATTTGTAGCAACATTTTTCAGGATTTTTATCTTTTTTCTTAGCACGATCGTCTGTGATTGGTCTCCGACGGGAAAATCTCCCTTCGTGGCGTAACTTTCGTCTTTCTTCTATCTTCAATAGAAAAGGCGGGGTCAGAGGCGTGACAAGAAGGTCGGGTTAGAGGTCAAACCGCTAGGTTATTTTGCAGTGTTGGCTTTAATGCGGTATAATTACAAACACGAATCTAGGCCACCAATCCCGAAGGACGGAGACGTATTCTTTGAATATATTTCTACACATTGTTTTTATTATATCACGATATTTAGAATATAAGAGCTATCTTAACGCGGGAGGACGCATACACAGACGTTAAAAATGGAGAACTCGTTGTGCATCTTGACAATGATGGCCTTTTAAACCTCTTCAGTCAGTGTGAATCTTATTCAAAGCTGTCATGGTCGATGTGACATCTAATGGGGTTGAAGAAATCACTCATATGTGAACTCAGATTCTCTCAAACAACGGATTTTTGCTCGGTCTACATTATCCCGAGAGGCATTTCAGAAGCCTACAAGACTACGGGTAATAACTTAACCGCCTTTCGAAGGAGAAGAAGAAGAAGAAGAATATCATTAGATAACATTTCACTGAACACTATTTCTGATATTATTCGATTCAAGTGTTGTAAGCATTTGATCAAAACAAATTATTATATAGGTAATACATTATTTATACAGGTATTCTTAGTCATTTCACTTTTACATGCAACTTTTGACAAGCGGCATAATATATTGAATGAGACTTACTCAGAATTTTTATAAATGTTATCCGAATACATAATACATTGATTAATAGTAGAGAAAAAATGCTCATGAATAAATATGGTACATGGATAAATTTGGTACCTCAATTGTCTGCAACATTTTTTGTTCAGATTTATAAATATAATTCCACTGGTTTCCAAATTTATACACGTACTTCTATTACCATGTAATTGCTATAATTTGAAAAAAAACTGTTTTCTTTTTCATTTACCAACACCCATGTTGCAATAGTTAGTGAAGTTTGTATTTAATAATTTCCTCAAATAGCTTAGAATACTAGTGAGTTTTTTGTTATTGATATATTCGAATAAATAACACCTTTGTTCAGTCTTTAAATGTGCTTTTCCATGCAAAACGGGTCGATAGTACCGGGGAAAGTCAGACAGTCGGCGCTGAGTCATTTATTTAAACATGCATTTCATAAAGATGTATTATCGAACCAATCGACGTGTGTATTATATATGTGCATACTTCATCGTCTGTGTAATACAGCGTATGAATATGGTCTAAAGGTGCCAGGAAAAATGGTTCTATAACGAGCTATAAAGAGCTATATTGGTCCAATCTCAAATTTGAATACACCAATCAGTGCATTTTTTAACGTTTTAATCGGCAAAAAACGTATTTTTAATGTTGTCACTCATACACTATATTTCACTTTCATAGACCATTTATAAAAGTATTAAATACTGTCCCCAATTAAATATCCTTAAAAGCCTTTAAAGGAGAAATTAATTATCATTAAATTTGAATTATCATAATTTAAAAAACACGTTGATTTTCGGGGAACCACGCATACTTCACGCCGTTGGATCAATTTATTAACCAAAGAACATTCTCGACAATGTATTGAGATACTAAGGGTAACTTTACTACGGGTGGTATTAACGCGACTGGTTAACATATTAACCAATTTTAGCCTTTGCCCTGTAAAGGGTTAAGGAGCTGCTTCACTACCACTAGTTAAGGACTGATTAGTTTTATTCAACGGGTAAACTTAATAATGCATTTCACTGATTAGCAATGTGTCATGAATAAAGTGGTGATCACATTATCCCACGAAAACGTGATTGTAAATCTATGGACAAAATGAAAAAAAAAAGTAGATAATTATTGGAAAATGTACCCAACTGATAATAACAGCTAATAAGTCTTATATCCACTTTAAATAAGAAAATATTATTATCGTTATCTGCAATTTTACATAACTGTTTGACGTGCCGATAATAATTAATCAACAAAATAACTGAGCTGAATTTTTAAAGATTTATTACAAAACAGGTTTTTTTTTATTAGTTTCCTCAATAATGAAACTACGTAGATACATGCGTCAAATCAACCAGCCATAAATCAGGTGTTCACTTTCATTAATTTGTTAAAGTTTTAAGTTAATTAAATTCGTTTTACAGTTGAGCAATCGCTTTCACGGTTGACCTACGGCATTGTGCCGCGCTGAACAGGTTAAGGATTGAGATGAGTCTGCACACCTGAATATGGGCTCACAGTAACATGTTAATAAAGGTCACAGTTGAATGCAGTCGGTTAACCGGTAACCTACTGCTGTCGAGTGTGTTCTGTGGCATTTGTGGATGATTTCATTTTAATAGTTGGCATCATTTGTATTAAAGGTAGTAAATATTAAAGTTGAATATAGATCCACAAACTAGTGACAGTGCACAAACAGAAAGTACACGACCCAACAAAAAAGCTTAAACTATGATCCGTCATCTTAATAAAATAACATTTCATTGTTCGTTGCTCCCTTCCATTGTCTAGCAGCCAGGTGTAATTGATTTTTAATAAACCATACACCAGGTGATTAAACCTATCTTATCGCTAGACATAACAAGTAAGTCATAATCTTTACGTCAAACTGTAATTTATGACAAGTTTTACATATAAAAGACAAACAATTAACTATTCGATGAATGGACACACGGAATGAGACACGATGAGATAAATCTGAGATTTAGTTGAGATAAATCCTAGTATCATGTACACGAGTTGAGATTTTAATAATAGAAAGAGACAACAATTGAAATACGTGTACATGACATTCGTTTTGATAGCGAGATTTGAAAAGAACCCACAAACGTCACCTAGAAACAAAGATACCTACAATTATTATATTTATTCCGATAAGTTCTAACAAACGGAAAGAATTACATTACAAATATTTTTTTCATACAAACTCGTATATATCAATTACTACTAAAGAGATTCTGATTCCGGTCAATAGAACATTCGACGATTGATGTACAACAAGCGTGAAGTGAGATGCGATATGGCAAATCTCTGAGACTTGGTGCATACACAGTGGATTACAAAAATCGAGAGTTATATCCGAATAATTTTATGAGAGTGTTATTCCTGTCTCCTGAGATTCTTTTGAGTCAAAAATCTCATAAAAATCTCATCCGTGAACACGGGTCATCAGATTAAAGCTGACTATGTAAGCTATACTCATAAGCAAGGCATGAACGAGTAGACCAAAAAAGAAATTTAAAAAAATACAAATGTAAAAAACAATATGAAATATTAATATTTCAATCCTGTTTTAAAAAATACTAATTTTTCTAAAAGATACCATAAATGAATTTAAATTAAAACATTCGATCATCAAAATATTGTTTACGGTACTCGCCCAGCTGTTTGACGAGATGCGGCTAGCAAAGCAAATAAGTTCCAACAAGATTAAAAAGGAAAACACATTTTTTTAAATATCTTAAAAACCAGAATTCAAATAAAAAACGTAAATTTACATTTTCGATTGCAAATATAATACAATTTGCAATCCTCCTCTTTTATTGTTACTACTAATTGGATACATAAACTAAAAAAGAAACATAACAAAAAACCAGTGTTCTCAAAATCATATCGATTAACGATAATATGCTGATTTAAAATATTATCAAAGACTTATTTATTTAAATTATTATATTATAACCTAAGACGTGGTTGTAGGAAGAAATCAACTACTAATTTAAGAAAAAAAAAATGATAAGCCCCACCCGTCTCGTCCAATCATGTATGCTAATTTTAATTCAAAACTTATTATTTGAAAATTTAAAAAAGACCTTCGCTATTTTTAAATGATGACGTTATACGTAATAATATTATATAATTTAATTGTTTAAACATTTTTTCAGTAAAACGCAAACCCTGGGAAATCTGTGATTACAATTATCTTATTAATAAAACAATTTATTCTAGGTTGTTCTGCCGTTTTTTTAAAGTAGCCGACGATTCGGCTCTCATTTCAATGGCCATAATTTTAATTGATATTCCATGCCAACAATTAAGCGTTTAATAACAACAACAAAAATCTATCGAGTACAATTAGCACTCTTGTGTTTATGTGTAAACATTGCACGTATGTATGTTGTGTGTATACTTTGTTTGGAAGGAAGGAAGGAATTACATTTTATTATTCCGTTTCTTTAAAAAAGGTTACTTAGCTAGGTACGTATTTATTTAAATTAAATTATTTAGATAAGTACGGAATTCACAAATAATGAATTTAGTGAATAGAATTAGAAAATAGTGAATTTCTATAAAGTGTCGACATTTATGGGTACTGAAAAAAATGGTAATGGTATATAAAAACACATATCGGTAACTAATTATAATCATACAGGCTTCTATTAGTGCCACTAGGGTTACCAAATAATAAGGTAAACCTGTCATTCGAATAGAATTAACAGATGACTTCAATTTCAATATTTCAAGTTCAATTTCAGTTCTTCGCAGACTAGAATATCTCTGACTTCGGTGAAGGCACGGCGTTTACGGTTATTCAATAACATGATATCGGAAATTTTGATGGACTCTTAAATTTGGTTTATATTATTTTTAGCAAATAATAATTAGATCATTAAAGTACAGAGTAGAGAAAAATGTAATGTAAGTTACAAAAACAAATGAATATAACAATATACTGGTCTTTATCGGCGCTCAAGTGTCACTCTCGGCGTAGATTTGAAAATAAACCGTAAGCCAACATAATTTATAAATGAAGACTGGTAGATGAAGGTGTTAAGTGACATTCTTTCATAATACCTTCCATCTCTTTTATTCTACAGAATAAGTACTAGAACGGTGTATGTTACAGACACGAGTCAGTTCTTTAGTGGATAAATGTGATAATATAATATATTTTAAAAATGCAAGAATTATGATCTTTCTTCCGCAATTTCACCCAAATGTCAAATGCCGATTTTCAATTGTTAATTGATCTGGTAGGGCCTAAAATCGTCAAGAAAAAAACACAAATTACCGGGAAAAACTATTGATAAAAATCACATTCAGATAAAGAGTGGAGTACACATGTCACAGATAACAACACTACCTCTACATTTGCGTGTTTCAACCAAACAGACTAAACAGCAGGAACAAACTTGTTTTCCTTTGATGTATGTAGATGGGAAAGTGTTTTGTTTACTAAAAACACTGCCTCTGACAGACATTTTTTATAAAACATGGCTCTTTTTGTTGAGAAAAACAGTTTTTGTTTGTATTTCGTGTTTTGTCCTTTTGGTAGAAATAAATCATAGCTTTACAAACTATGTATTTGTAATATAACACCTTTATCCTTTAATTCCTTCAAATTCGTGAACGTTTTATTTGTTGTTTACTTTAAAATAATGACGGTATGATTTATTTAACATTTGAATAATCTATATTGGAAATAACGTATTTTAGTTTTAAATTAATTAATTACCTACGTGAAGAAGTGCGCTTAATACCCTGGATCGATCGGTGTTAATTACAACACAATAATTTAAATATACAAATACATTATAATTGAGGATGTAATCGTATGTCAGCAATTCAATTAATAAGAGGCAATTATTTATTTTAATTACTTACATACCAAATTAATATTGACGATTGGCGAGACACACGCCGCAAAAAATTGTGGAGTGAGGCGATAAAGTATCGCCGACACGACCTTTGCCGAGCCGAGTTTTCCCTTTCTGCACGTCGCGAGATCGCACCAGAGAGACGAGGCTGCATCTGGGACAGTGTCGGAGAAAGCGACCGTCTTCAAATCGAGAAGTGGATCTCGACACGCCCGGCAGCTGTTAGCTAACATTTTGCTAAAATACGTGTTTTTTTGTCGAATGACTATGTATGGGGGGAACATTCGAGAATTGATGAATCGTGACATATTGTTTATGTATTTAGCGATGAATGCAGCGAAAAGCTCGATGGTCGTGTCTCCGCTGCCTGCCGACTGTCTGCAAAGTGCACTTAATCGTTGGCCTAATCGTTTCAAACTGCAACACGTCTTTTTTAAATGCCACAGTTGGAGATGTCATTTTATGTCAAGATGCAATTAATTTAATTTCTTTTGCGGAATAAGAGAAAATTAAATGTAGAAATGAAAACAGGAAAAGAATTGTAGTCTGTCATTTCTCTGGCCACGAAACGTGACAAGCGGCGAATAAACAACTCGTGTTACCATTCAAAACAAATGCGACGAATCAATTAGAAAGATATTCATTTTAAAAATTATCGACCGAAAAAATATTAAATATTATTGATACAATCGGCGTTTACTTTGTAGAGTTTCGTCGTCATCATCATTATCATCACTAAGAATATTTGGTGACTGCCGGGATATGAACCCGAAACATGTCCGTGCTGGGGAATTGCGTCACTAATTTTCCGCTAATGATAACTATTTAAGATTACGAAAAATTTGAGATTTATACAACGCATTTTGAAATAGCTATCAACTTTAATATTTTGTCATGAAATTTGTGATTACTCCACAGACATGGCCGCGTAGGGACTCACTTAACAACCATATAAAGTCGAAACCAAACAAACCAATTAGCAGAAACCCTATATCGTGACGGCCATTGTCCACGAAGCTAGCTACCACATCTCCGCAGGCCTTCCCTTCATCGATATATCGATCGAACCACTCTAGCGCTCTACCACATATGCGCATTTAACTGTATACCGCCTCTGTATAACCCAACCTTTGTAAGAGCTCATTCATTTCTATACCTTGCTTTAGACGAAACATAAATACACTAACACGCGTGAGACTAGCAGATAGTTAGGTCCTTCAGTCTCACATCCACAAAACCTTCTGATAAATCACTGTCAATCATATTTAACAACGACAACCCCTACAAATTCAAAAACCTTTACATGATAAATCAATCCATTTTATTTAACTACTCATTAAGTTACTTTACGAGAACTGTGTCAGAACAGAAGAATATGACCATCTATCCTCTCTGACAAAGTTACACCAGTAAACGGTGCGATGGCAAATTACATTTTATTCTATGAAAATCTCAAACACCATTGAGTAAAATCCGATAAAAGATGCCAGAATTAAATTAATTTCATTACATTAAATTAACTGGTTCGCGTCCAGGTGGCGACAAAAATATTTTTTCGATAAATTGATTTTATCTGTATATCTTTCTTATTGATACTACAACATTTAATATCACAGAACTATGTTTTTAAAAACTGCAACTTCACTTTAATAATGTGTTTCCCTTAATAATTATTATTAATTCTGTATGAAATAAACGCGATCTATTCAGATTCGAGTCAAAACTACTAAACTATTGAATCTAGTTCTTTTTTCCGGTTTCATCAACTAATATAAAGCAGACGTGCGACCATTTAAAGACTAAAACGATAAAGAGATCACCACGAAAGACTCTCAGTGGTAAATATATATTTTATATACTAATTATATCAAGATTAGACTGGGTCTCAGTTTGGGGTTCATATCACCCCGGGAAGATTGGGTACTGTATGAGAAGATACAATATAATATGATAGGAACGTACAAAAAACAAACATACTAAAATAAATGTCTATATACGCAAATGTGCTATTTTAATACGAAAGAGAAATCAATTTATTTTTTACTGATCTCTGCGATCGGGGATTGGAAGTTCTATGAAACATCAAACTTCAGCCCACGTCAACAACCTATCATCATATACCTAAATTAAATATTATATATTACACTATATATTTACGTATGTACTTGCATTATAACATAATGAAAGATAGCTGAAAATGCATAATTTACATATAAATCAAGGTTTTTCAAATTTTATTGTATGAGTGATAAGATAATTATTTAAGTTTTAGTTGTTTGCAAAGAATTAAAAACATAAAAATTCATTTTAGTAAATTTGTTAACTTTTCTGTTTTACCGACACGCGGTAAATATTAGTTTAATTTAGATGAGGTCATCTGCCACATAAATATTTATATTTTCATCTAATTGGTGTTGAATAAATGCTATTTGGAAAAGATTGCCTTAGAAGGGACCGTTAATCCAAGGTTGTATTTGTGGATTCAGAACGTACAGATATTCAAGATCATCTACGGAAACTTGAAAGTTCGCATTAGCCTCAGTCAAATAGGTCAGATGCATGCGTCATAATAGCCCTGAAAGTTCTTCGGAGAAGGTTTTGAACGAGCGTGAAAAACTTCTGAACAATATTCCAAAACGCGGCAAATCTTAGACCAAAGTATTAAATGTTTTAAATAATAAAAAATAATGTACGTATTATACATCGAGGGTAGCATTAGTACCTATCATAGATTATTCAATTAGAAAATAGCTATAAATGTTTGGACATCGTGCGGCGACTAATTTTGCGTCCGAAGAAAAAACGCTACAGAATAGAAGCCGTAAAAGCACCCATTTCGATCACGATTTGCAATTTTCATGGCAAAAAAATCACGCAAAGTAGTTAACTACCCGAATATTCAAAACAGTGTGTAGTCTAATGATCGGGACGTCTTTTAGAGATGCTTTTTTCAAAATCTTAAAAGTGAGGTGAGGTGAGGCACGTTTTTTGAGAAACTCTTGACATAACTGAGATTAATTTTTATTTTAAAAAAAATGTCGTACGATTTTTCGAAATCGATTAAATAGATTTCGAAATACAACACTGATGGTATAAGACACGGTAGTGATTGGATCATGTGATCCAGTCACTACCGCCCGGGACAAGCACATGCGGTTGAAGTTACAACTTCCTTGACGCATTTGTTTCCATTATCACGTCAAAAATAGGAGTAGCGAATTCGATGTTAATAAGATATATCATTATAACCTCTCATAAGTTGTTCTCTCTCGAGAGTTTCCTCAATTGATATATATTTCTCTTTCTTTAGTTCTCTATGGTTCTTCCACCCAAACTCCTAATAAAATTTACATTCTAGCTATAATTTTAACCGTATATATAATTGAAACACTTATCACAGTTCATTTGATAAGAACAATCCAAAATGGTGAATTCACGTTGACTTGCGTTCGCGTATCTATTTCATTGCAACCACAAATATTAATTAAACGCAAAATACTATACCATGTTTAAAATAACATTAAATTAATTAATTTTCATTTAAATTATTTGATCAAAATAATATTTCGTACACATGCAGAGAACTATGACCTCCAAAAGAAAGTGATAGAGTAGGCTTCGCTTAAATGGAGATATTAATAATTATAATCTTCGATAGAATATATGTTACTTATCTCCGTAGCAAAAGTTCGAGATCTTCTCACACTAACCCCATTAGTAACACGTTATGGAAAGCTTAATCTAATGTTGTTTATGTTTTCAGTTTTCTCTAATATATCGTTATAGCTACATTCAAGGTATATTGATGTATATCTAAATACGGATTACTTAAATTCATTATATATGAGTACAGCGTGATTCTAATAAAGCAAAAACTATTAATTTTATTAATTTATAACAGATTTTGTTTAGATTTTCACTGTTATCAGGATATATGATGAATTGATTTTAGAGTACATCATGTCTAACTTCTGAACCTGAATGGGTCCTCTTTTCCAACGTTTCTTCACAATCAACTAGAATATACAGTAATTAAGGGCAGCTTATTGTTTCCATACAATTTATACTGTAAAGTAAAATAAATTTTATGTATCAAAGCCGTTTTTGATAAAATATATTAAATAAAAATAAATGTATATTGCGCTATAATTAAATATATTGGGTTGATAATTTTACATACCTGAACACGTTAAATAGGACAATGGATGAATTGATGATCTAACTGGAAATACAAGCTTTTATGCGCGTAAAAAATGCTGGAGTCGAAAACACTGAGTCAACAAATCAAACTGTTAATATATAAAACTATAATAAGACTATACTAGTAGTCACTAATGGTCGCGAAACGTCGTGTCTAACCCAAATCTAAGAAAATTAATTATCATTTTTGAGCGCAAAATACTAAGAAAAATATTTATGGATCTATACTAGAAAATGAAACTTACTGAATAGACATGAATCATGCTCGAAAATTTAATTGAGCAAGAAGCAATCGTAAGATTCTGTAGGTCTCAAAAACTGCGACGGACTGGCCATATTAAAAGAATGCCAGAAGACGACTGGACACCAAAGATTACGACCGAGTGGAAACCCCAGTGGAAGCGACCTGGAGGCGGGCCAAGGAAGAGGCGGGCTGACTATATGAAAGAGGACTGGAGCAGGATGGGAGGTTTTGGGAACAGGAAAAGAATGGCTAGGGATAGGAATTGGAGGAGAGTACTTGTGGAGTAGTACCGTGGAATAAGTTATAATTAGCGTTTATTTTAGTATCCTGTTTTACCTTTATATTCAAGTAAATAGAGGTCGATTATTTTATTTGTTTACTGATCCATGTTGCCAATCAATTGTATAATATTATATTTGGTGTTGACTTCGAGCGCTATTCTATGCCACCGCAAGGCCACTCCGGCTCCGTGACAATGCGTCCTTCTCTCATCACGCATAAATGCACGCCGGTATTACAAGTGTGCAAAAAATGAAAAAGATGTTCAGCGAATTAATTATATAACTGGATTCAACCTCGTTTCTCGCTGAATAAGATTTAGCAACAATACGATGCGATGAAAATGAATCACAAAAGGTATCGCCGACCGTCCATGCGACTTTTACGTAACCCGAGCATACGACGAAGAGATGCGGTTTGGTAACGCCCAAAGATGACCGACGCACTTCCCTCCGGGGGAACAGCACTGAGGCGATCCTCGATCCCGAAGCCGCATACGAAGCATCAGATGAAGATAAACAAACCCGGCTCACTTGTGTACAAACTACCTGTAATTATGACGCAATTCGGACATTCCCACGGCTCATTGAGGCTCGTTACTTTCAATTTTGTTGATGCTCAGGTGAATAAGCGAACTCCGAGAAGTACTCTGATGACGTCGTGAGTGATTTGTTGTAAGGTGAGTACGTGTGTAACTGTGCACGAACCGAACGACGCTCATTACGAGTATGCGCGCGAATATATAACCATCGCCATTTTAACTTTGCACATTCATCACTTTATTCGTTGTGTGAAATGACGTATTGTAAGTCTATCCAGGTCGCGTGATCGCACAATTTGTCAAACTAACTAACTTGGCGGTCGACACATATTTGTCAGTTCAGTCTTCCTTCAAAGACCTAAGAATGCTGAAAGCAAATCACGTCCTTAGAACAAAAGCATACCATCTAACATTTTGGTTAAAATGTTTTCTTTTTGGACTAAAATTCTTCGGATAATTTTCGACCGATTTAAATTAGTTTAACATAAAATAATTTAATAATATAAGTGTAACGCACATACCATCACTAATTCGCATTTCAGTATGGTAATTATTTTATAAATATCCAAGATACATATCACAAGAGACATTTACACACCACTGTAATTACAAATGCTGCCTTCTGAGGGCAGACATTGAACGCTGTAAAAAATAACACTATCTAGCCTATCCGTCCCGCCATTGAACAACTGTTTAGCAATAAACAATCCAGTTTATTAGTGTGAATAAATATCCAATAAACAAACGGATGTTCAATTGTGTTTTAAGTTGATCTGTTCCCATGACCTAAACGCAGAAATTGATTATGAAGACGTTTTTATTTGAATTTCTAAATGGTTATGTGCGACAAAAGATTTATGGTAATGGGTGCATTCAATTCGCAATCTGATACTGAGACATTAAACATACCGCATATTATGTAATTTGATTTTCATTTCAAAGACGTTCCTGACCTTTAAAAATAATAAATTATCAAAATACTACGTTAGCCATCGCGATCATTACTATGCATCTGAAAGCTATTGTTATAAAAATGTAAAATATCATACATGTTTAACGCCTTTTTTAAGTTCAACCTAATTTATAATGTCCTTATTTATTAGATAAACACTATATATAAAGTAGATATGTATCTATCTTTTATATAATATTTTATACACGAATGTAGGTAAGTTATTGTTCAAAGTGCAAAGTAAAATGATATTTTTCCATAATTTATTTAATTATAAAAACTGCAACTTTCTAAATAGGTATAGGTGGGCCAAAAATCTCTTTACCATGTAAAAATTAAATAAATTTTTGTAATTTTATTATTTTTAATTGAATTTTACGTTGCGTAAAGATTTATTTATTTAAGCGATGAAGATATAAATGGGGATCATTTACAAGATATTGTATGTTTGTAGAAAATCATGTAAAGATAAAAATACCAAGGCTAATTTATTTTTCAAACTGAAATGTGACTTTTTGCCTATACTGCGATTTTAACACATGTAACCTAGGTAGCATAATTTTGTATCGATGTAAAAATTTTGTTGAGCAAAAAATCATTCTCAGTTCCATAATATGATTATATTCATTCGTAGTAAAACTATCGTAGTGCACAATATTTTTGGGACAAATTGCTGAGTCAAAAATTTTCAAGCTGCATGTGCAAATTTATAACCGTTTCAGTTTTTATTCAAGCCGTGGATATCCGAGTGTTTTAGATATTACACACATTTGTATCGATTTCAAACGATACTTTATACTGTGTTATAAATTCAATTAGGATTCTCCAACGATTCTCGATGTATTTCTCAGTTTTGCTTTCAAATTATGAAAAATTTTTTTTTACGGAATTCACTACAGCTGTAAGTAAGGTGAGCTTTTTTCAAACTCAACCCAAGTAAATGCGACATTTTTTGTTCAATTTATTATTTAATATGCGCACGATGAACTGCTTTGTTGACATAATAGACATCCATGCTCATGGAACCCGGCTTGAGCAAGTCGATAATGATGTCCACCTAGGACTCAAAACTTCCACAACAGGAGACATATTTCAAGACATTGTTCACAGAAAAAAGCTGGCCAGTGAATATGATTTTTAAAAGTGATCTTCCACTGTTTATAAAATTAAAAGTATTCAATCGATGCTTACTCTCAATACTGTTTGTATAGTCGCGAAACATGGACTTCGAGCATGAGGTTCAAAAATGGTGGGCACCACACGACGAGACTTGAAAATAAACATGTAGATAAGAGAGCAAACAAGAGTAGTTGATATAATTGAACATGTCAAGAATAGAAATGGTATTGGCAAAGTCACAATGCCCGGAGGGCCAACGCCATCATCCAATGTCGCCCGACAATCGAGAGGACAACGAAATCATAAAAAAATCTGCGAAAGTACGTGGCAGCGAATAACAATAGACAGTTAACTTGGGGAGGCCTTCATCCAGTAGTGGATAGAAAATGGCTGATAGATAAAGAACGAAAAAATGTGTACAACTTTATCACTGACATTTTAATAAATACCAAACAAATAAGGAACAATGATAATGAGATATGGACCGAAACACAATTAGTTTCTATGAGGGTTTCAATTGTATTGATCTTTAGCGATGTAGAGTTCCGAGTCTTTTACAGTCATTAGGCCGCCCATATTTTACAATGGGCTATCAGGGCACACTGATGATGGTTCATTACGCCGCTAATATTATTTCTAGTCTCTGTTAATCATTCGTGTTTCTGCTCATCGGCTTACGGTGGCCGCTTTCGCTTCGTTATTTTTTTGAAATCTGCACGATTATGATAATGCACGTATCGCCCCGGCTGGCGCTCGCGGTCAGGAGAAGGCGGCTGCGGCAAGTGGGACGGTGACCGGCCGCTGTCGGGTCAAGCGACTCAATGCGAGGTGTCAAAGCGAGGATTCAATCAAATATTACAATGATTATTTTACTCTGGTGCAATTTTTACTTTATTATTCTTCTTCGTGTTGCTCTCAGCGAGAGCAGCCGTCATCACGGAACTGTGGCTGTACGATAATCTGTCGCCATCTATTCCGGTCCTTGGCATTCCTTGTGCAGTCCAAAAGCGGTCTCCGAATTGAAGTTCCAACGAGAATCGCCATTTTTTCATGGTTTCCCCCTTAACTAGTGACATGTCCGAGGTTCGGAGCCGTACTTACAGTCTTCTTCTTATTCTTCTAAATAGGCAGTCCACCCTTCAAGAGTGATTTGTGCCATTTATCAAGTTAAAACTCTATTTTATAGAAAAAAAAGTATTATAATATTATAGAATAGGAAATATTACCTTACAAATCAATACCCTTGTCGTTCAAAAAAATGCTATTATATAGATTAAATGTAGCGAATTAAAGGAAAGAAGATGACACAAGTTAACCGGGAGTTGAAAGTTACCACGGACGAGATTACTGTAAAAAAAAATCTGTGATCCGCAATGGACATGCAAAAAAGATATGGTCAAGGGTTTCCTCCTCGGCACCACACTCACATATTGGGGAATCTATTAAGTTCAAACTAACAAATGTGAGGCTACCTGGCAATGACCAATTTTCATTCTAGAGATATTTGATATTGTTCTTTTGGAGACTTTCTTTTTGGTGAGCCAGGGGGCGCGGGGAATAGATGTTTGAATTACTTTAAGTCGATTACCCTTATGATTATTTGGATCCATCCATTGCGCGGTCCAGATAGAATTCGTACGTTTTTTTACCATATTTAGTCTGTCATACATCGGGATATGGAATTGATGGGCGAAAACTACGGAAAGAGTGGCCTCCTTGGCCAGTTTATCAGCACATTCATTGCTTACAGTCAATTATCATTTATTCACGTCGGTCCATCTTAACTATGCTCCACATTTTTCGACATCCTGCAGATCTTAGGCTCACCAGAGAAGTGCCAGTTTCCTTTTCACTCGGTCCAACGGGTGAGGAGTCTTCATTTTTCTCTCCGTCAGTTCTTGTTCGACGTTGCTTCTCAAAACTATCATTCCTTCTAGCAAGATGCCCAAAAAATAATTCATCTTAGGTCAATGCTTGAGAATCCATCCTTAGTGTTCTCCAGCATCACATCTGAAAGGATGCCGATTCCGTCTTCTGAGCAGCGTCTGTAGAGTGGAGTATAGACGCCACTCGTTCTATGTTTGAATATACGAAAACAAATTGACAATGATCTGTATACGAGATGGACCGGATGCAGGGATGGTATGATACACGTGTCGGAGACATATTAGTTTTTTTAAATCTCTTTATTAAATATTTTAAGTCAATAAAAATCTAAATGTTAGTAGTAGGTGAACGTCCAAGAACATAATTAACCTTAAATTATAACAATAAAATAATGTCGCCCTATAGTTCAATCTAGGTGTCTGGAAAGATCATCCAAATATAATATACTTGTCTATTCCACATATTGCAATAGCAGAGTTACATAATACCATTACTGTAATATTTTATTTACATCTTCTATAATAATTGTATGGATTTAAAATAATAGTTATGTATTACATTATACTGTTGCGTGCGCTACAGTTGTACACACTTGTAAACTTTCCACCGTCGGCTGCCCTTTGTACGTAATAGTTCTTTTCATTTAATATCCGAGATAAAATTGCCAAGGGTTTATTTATTGCGTATACCGACAATAATTCAGTGAAAGTTGGCCATCCTTCGATCGGGGATTATTCACACGATAAATACCATAAATAACGTTCCACCAAAACAACGCAACTAACTGAAATATACATATATACAAGGCCAATAAAACATTCCTCACATTTTTAATTTCAATAATTTTCCATTAGTCCTTATACTTCATCTCATGTGAAGAAAAAAAACGTCAAGTTTTTATTTTTCGTTATTTGATCAATGCGCTTATATACTGGCGCTGTTCCTTAGGCAATTGTTACGTCACATTACATGACAGATCCATTTTACATTTGACTTTCCGTCCAGTTTACCTTTTCCAGCATTTTGATTTCTCCAGTAAATTCTTTCCATATTTAAAATTAAATCGCACTTTTTTTGTAATGTTGCGATTTTTCAGAACATCGTTCCTTGATTATTTAAACAAATTGGTTTATCATCGATTATTATCTATTTTTGATTTAATATCTTAATTTTTAAGTAAAATAATTGGTAAAACAGTCTAGCGGCAATATAAGGTTCCGGGTTCGAGCCCCGATGGTAACTAGAATTTTTTTCTTTGTATGGAGTGATTTATCTAATTATTTTAATTCTTTCTTGTTATGATCCGGATATATGATCTTATGAACAGTTTTTTTATATTTTTGGATTGTTTTTGAGTTCCAGGAATCTTTCTTTGTTAAATATCTACTTATTACGCCATTTCTACAAATATTTTTATTAAGGAGAAAACATTCTTATTGTGAAGTTGTAATTATTCAGAACATAGGTATTCTGTGATGGTAACGCAAAAAACAATATTTTTCGACAAAATTGATTTTATATGTATATATTTATAATTAATACATTAAATTAGTATTTAAATATTTTTATATTAATTGAATGTAGCTCTCATAGTGTACAATGTATGGTTACGATATTAAGCCGATACACACACCATGGGTGTTGCGATGTTTTGCCGCTAAGGTGTCGACATTTTTTAAATCAAGTATTATATTAACGCCAACTCATTGCGATGGGTAAAGACATGTTTTCCGTTCAAAGTCTTCCAACGAAATCGAAGGCAGCGTTCTACATTCAGATTTATCATAATGATCTTCGAATACATTGACGTCGAGAGAGCGAAAGTGTCAGCGGACCGGTGGCTGGGAAAATAGGATACCGCTGTGTCAACATCTCAAGGAAATATCAAGCTTGTGGACGCGCGCGTATGCTGCTTATTTCTGCAGATGAAATATTTGATTTACTATCTCCGACATTTCTTCTATTTGTGTTCGATATTTGAATGACGATCAGCTACTTAGCTTTCGAAATAACGGAAAAAATTTACTGCAAAATATTATATATTGTAGGTTGCTGGGTTGTAAAATATGTGCAAGTACATTATTATTAGAAGAAACACATTCTAAGAAATAATTTAAATTAAAAATACTCATAGTTAAAGTTATTTTAATATGGTCAAAAGTTAACGAAGTAGGTATCGAATGTGTGCTTTAGAGTATTCAATTTATAGAATCGAAAAGTTTTCGCGGATGCTGCAATATGATGCGTAATGTTCTTATTTGCGGAAATATATCGATCTCAAATTTATTTCAGCCCTTTAAACAGTGGTAATCCCAACAACCGAGTGGGATGGAGTCGATTTTGTTGTTTAGAAACTTGTCGGGAAACAAACCCACGACACTCAGATCAGTGAAGGAAGATTTACAGACTACAAAGCGTACTATACTTTAAAATAGGTCAAACAATATTGAAAATTCTAATTCAAGGTATTCATTTGTCGAAATCGTAATTTAATATGTATAATATATTAAATATGAATTAAATATATTAATTATAAAGATATACATATAAAATCAATTTTATCGAAAAATATTGTCGTTGTGCCACCGGGATTCGAACCTGGATCTCTTTCCTAACCGGGGAAGGTGCTTTATCCAACTAAGCTACAGCGACATTATTTTTAGCGACAATTTTCGACCCTATATGTTACCTTTTTGATATTAATACATTTAATCGTTCCATCATTTGACAGAGCCATCTACCTTATTTTTACAGAATCTCAAATACCTTTGAGTAAACTGATAGCAGACGCCAGAATTATCAATTCATTTTTATTAAATTTTGGACACATTGATACAACTTTATTATTTAGGAGAACACATTCTTATTGTGAAGTTGTTATGAATAATTACAACTTCACAATAAGAATGTGTTCTCCTAAATGTATAATATATATTATATTACGCGTATTACATACGCGCGTTGTTGTGTCGATGGCCTACGAAGGCGGCAACGCCTGGATAAGGTCACCGATCAGATTAAAGAAAGAAACCAACTTGAAAATAAAAAAGTGTTGATTTCCTTTATTTTTTTTCAATTCGACAACGTCGCTAAAACTGTAAAATGCAATACACCCAGCGTGACTATTGGAAAAGTACATATTTTCTCACACCGTTGAGGTCGCCGCAACGCATAAGTACTGCAAACGTGTAAATATAATAATAATTATGCTGGAAATAATTCTCATCCAAACATGGTGTAATCGTTGTGAGACAAAGTTTTTTTAATTATCAACGTTCGCCCGCCTACTCCGCAGACTCGATCCATTTCCGAGACAATGCAGTTTTGTTCAACGCCACTGTGATATTAGTTCACGTTTTCCTAATCCGTGCGATTCTCGACAGATATGTAACACAAGTGCAATGTATGCTGAATATTTTTAATTTAAAATTGTATCGCAACGAAATTATTTTTAAGAAATGTTTAACGAATTTGTTGTCGGCCGATTTGTTCCCACGGTTGTCAGGTAATTATTTTAATAAGTTGTCACTCGTATAGAGAAACCAATTCATTGTTCCGAGTGACTGTATCCCTGATAATAAACCAACATTCATTGATCGACAATGTTTATTGATCGGGCAGTTATATCCCCTTTACCGGATAACTCCGTAACAGCTTCTCTTACATACCATCTTAACGAATGAGAAAAATCAAAAAATTTGTATCCTCGCTTTAGGCTCTAAATGATCTAACAAAAAATGCACTCGAAATTTAATTTTTTGTATTCAATATATATTTTGAAATCAATAAAATATTTCAACTAATCGAAATAATCGCAAAATTACGTTTTTTTTTTAAAAATTCTTGTATCTCTGACATGATTGAGATTAGGTACATATCCCTTGAACTTTTTCGACTCGTAATTTAGTCAGGTATCTACATATAAAATATTGTGGACTAGGTCTGTTACACCCTGTAGAAACAAAAATGACTGATTTCACTAACTAGAAAATATTGACTTAAATTATCACGAAATATCTTGTGTACTAACCGTCTAGCCTAATTATAAAGTAGTCTATATTTTACATATATTATAGCTCGAGCGAAGCCCAGTGGGATCGGCATTAAAAGTGTTTAATCAATTATTATTATTATTAGTATTAAAAAGAAACACGCACAACATTTTAGACTAGAGAAGATATACCACTCATTTATCCTACCAGTACAATAAATTATAGAAATTACCCCATCAGTTTAGTGCCAACTAGAGCCGGCTACTAAATTAATCATTAACATTTTCAAAATCATTGATGATAATATGTACAAATGTTGATAGGAACAACATTGATACTAAGTACTCAAGTATGAAAAACTGAATACTGTATTCGATAACTAATAGCTGTGTACAGTAGGACTTTAATATTTGGCTTAACTATACACAAACAAATTACTGTATACGAGCATTGATTAATGGGTACATATCTAATTATATTTCATATGACGTAAGTAATGAATAACTGTATATTATTGGTAATTTAATGATTATCATAATGATGTATTAACGACTCCATAAAGATGAACAGAACTTCAGCTATAAATCAATAAAAATCTCATAAAATACACAAAAATTATGCAGTTTTTTTAAACATAGATATTAACCTTTAACAAACATGTACGTAATTTTGCAATACCTTTCTAAAAGCAAAAAATCTTCCAAATGCTACCAGTGAAGCTAATTTACATGTTTGAAAATCGTGAGAATTTGATTAAACGATGCCAGTTTTTGATTGCTCCGGCGTTAAACAGAATTCACAACTAGGCGTTAAAGGTCAGAGGCTTAAGTTTATCCCAAAATTGAATGCTATGTTTGGACACTGGACCATGCTTAATAGAATAAGTGTTCAAGATGGCTAGTTGAGATTAACGCGTGATGTAATCTCATTGTTTCTAAATGTTTTCATACATCGTAAAATCGTCATGTCGAAGGAGAAACACGTTTTATCGTCACAGATTGTTGAACTCGTACGAACGTGCAATCTTATCTCTATAGGAAATTCGGGAACTTCAATTTTGTATATATATATATATAGCCTTAAACAAACTTGGAGGATTTGCTAGTTGCTTCTACATTATTTATTGCCACACGCTTTGTAGCAACACACATAATCAGGTGTGTTGTAACAGTTTTGGCGGGAAGTAATTTAGATTGAAAGTCAAATGCGGTACTTATTAATTTATAATAATTGAAATGTTGCGCAGGCGACAGCCAATCAATAAATTAGGATTTCTGCATGACAGAGAAATACCCAATAATAAAATGGGACTAAATTAATTGGTTGAAATGCCACATAAAATCTATACATATCGTGATATTTTATTTAGGTGCAAGTAAAAAAATTAATAATATTTACAAAATCAACTTTGCAATTAAAATCCATTTTTTAGATTGTTAACTTTGTTTAATTAACCATTTAATGAATTAAATACATCTACCGGTTTCTAAAATTTTAATAACAATATAAGTTAAGTACTAAATTTATTTATAATAATGATTGTTTTAAATAAAAAATATTTTTTAAAATAGATTATTTTAAAGAAACAATATAACAAATGTTTTTGGTTAGTTGATGACATTCTGACGAAGAAAATTATATGTTTCAAAACCGGTAGATCTATTTAATTCATTAAGTGATTAGTAAAACAAAGTTAGCAATCTAAAAAAAAAAATAGAATTAATCAACATATTAACAATACAATGATAAAGTTGTTGTAGAGATGTGAATATAATGATGCTCTTCCGAGATAGATGAAATCGTGGGTAAAGATCCGTAGATACATACTACGTTGTTTTAGCATTTTATGTGGAGAGAACAACATACATCCGATATTATCGTCATACATCTTAACAAATAATTTCTTGGGAGATAATTAAAAATAGGTAAAATATTGTAATCCGATGTTGCGAATAAATTCGAACATTTTTATAACCTAGTTATTTACTGCAAATATTAAAAATTCTCGCAATCATAAATCAAGGACAGTCTCATACAATGTTATGTTTTCTTTTTCGATTGCACAGGTGGGTCTCGCTAACTTACATAAGAAAACATTCATTTCTGCCCGAGCCAATGAATTTTCCAACTAATTTGCAGGTCTATTGTTGTAAATATAGGGTTGTGTCGAGTAAGTAGCAAAAAATGTGTGAATTTAAACAAAATTATAAAAAAAGGATACCGAGCCTGAAAACCTTACTAGTAATTTAACCTTTACCATACCATGATATAAAATACCCGAACGCAGCCATGCTGTCAACTCGTGTTACCGTAAATGTTTTTATTAGCTTAAATGGCTTTAATGACACAAATTTACTCTAAATATTGAGAATTCAATTTTGAAAAAATGATTGATAACGTAATTTAGAGCATTCATTAAGTCTTATACAATGTGGCCTTCCTTATTATCTCTCTTCATTTAATTAGTGAGAAAGAAACAAATATATTTGTATATTTATTATTCTTTTGACTGTCAAAATAGTGTGTGATCTCTGTCTTTCATATCACAAATTGTATATTTACCAACGTATTAATTTTTCAACGGATTGAATGGAAAAAATAATTATTTTTATACGATTCTTTAAGATTATCTAAAATATGAATTTTACGTTGCATGTATTTACCGAAATATTACAGGTTTAATTATTATGGTAGACCTGTGTTACTGCATGGTTTGGGAAGGGTTAAAGAATGTCGCTGTAACGAACTAATGCGTATATAAGTAAAATATGTACAACTTTAATTATTTAATAATTATCAAAAATGATTTGCCTGAATGGTGTCTGACTTTTTTATTGGACTAGTCTTAAGAATACAGCGATTACAATATAATAATTATTTAATATAACGAGGGGTTTTTAGAGAACCTTTTTAATAAAAGCGAAATATTCGTAATAGTCGTATATCGTAGATTTCTACTGTAATAAAAAAATCTACTGACAACCAATTAGTTAATGCAATATTAGAAAAAACTGCTATGCGTTGTCATTGGTAGTGAAATTATTAACAATGTATTGAGAGGCGCTTTTCCGCGTGAAAGTTGCGTGTAATCAACCAAGATTGCACATTTTTTTTGACTGGTTTCAATGACTATTCTGAATGAATGAATGCAATTCACTTGTTTAAAATAATAAATATCCAAATCTGTCCGGAATGTTTTGAACTTTGTTCGAACACTAAATAAATATGTTACCCCAATAATACATTATTATATAGTCTTTAATTCAAATACACGTGTATTTTCACTTTTGTAAATAAATACATATTATATACTTACCTATATATATTAAATACGCGCTATTAATGAAATAGCCTAACTTATTTGAATTTACCTGCATCCTAATGTAGTGTTGAATAAATAAAAGATTTCATAGTTTTGATATTCTATTGTCAGTTGACGTAACGGGGCAGTAGGAATTGATGAATTTACTTAGTGCAATTTTTTATGGGGTAATTGATATTAAATGTGGGTTTGTTAAAAGAAAATCGCCCATATAAATCAAAAGGAATTAATAACACCGGATATAAAAATATTTTTAAAAATATGTTGTACTGACGCACGCCACTGTAAATTGTATCGAATGAACGAACTGCCACTTATAAGAAGACATCCACATTATACTCTTATTTTATTAGTACAAAGTTATCATGTATTTATTTTAAATCAATAATATTTTGGGGCAACCCTGTATGTCTCGCCTCACATCAGAAGATTAAATCATTGAGTGAGCGTTTCTTATTATAGCTTTTAAGATTGCGGCAAAATTGTAATCACTCTTTTTTACTCATTGCGGGTAATGCGGAGCGTGAGAACAACTGCTTGCCGCCTCTGAAATGCAAGGTTTCAATTGCAATTTGCATTCTCAGTGTGCGCTGTGGCATTGTTGTTTTAGGGCGTCGCCAAGGTAGGAGTGGAGTGTTATATTTAACCTAGATATTATTCTAGGATGAATCATATTATAAACCTATAATTTATACCTAGAACCAATTCGCTGTTTTTTAACCAATTCATTTTTATAATGTCAAAAATAAATTTAATAAAATTTAATTTCTTTTTTCCTAAAGAATTGTACACATAACACACCTTTTTAATCTTACTGTATACGGAGTACTTTGGTCTAGTGATCGAAATTATCATAACAGGCCATTTTTCTTCAAACCTTTTTTAATAAAATGATTTCATTAAATTTGGGTTGATTTGTTTTTTGATTGATTAATTTTGGATTGATTAGGGAAACATATTGAATTTAAGCTCTTAAAGATTAGCTAACGAAATTCTAATACTTATGGGATACAGTAGTGGAGGATCTGTCCTAGCTAGCTGTTGCCCGGCGAAGCTCGCACCAAGAATGTGATAAATAATTATAGAATAACTTATTTTTATTAAAGAGGAATATATTTTTGTTGTAAAGTTGAATTTTCAGAACATAGTTTTGTGGTATTTTTAAAATAAATTACATAAATCAACTAGAAATATATACAGAACAAATCTATTTAAATATATAAGTTGTAACAAAGTTTATCCAAATTTAATAAAACTGATTAATTAATTATGGCGTCTCCTAACGTGCTTTACACAAAAGTATTTGGGATTCGAAGAAAAATAAAGTTGATTGCTTTGAAAAATGGAATAATAGATGAACCTATCAATTGGAAAGATTACAGAATATAATTTCCCGGATAGGAAGAGGTCCAGGTTCAAATCCCGGTAGCAACTTAATATTTTTTAGATAAATAGATTTTTTTCGTATATTTTTCTAGTTGATTAATTAAATTTGTATTAAATATAATTTCGAAACTCGAGACTAACCAATGTCAATAACCATGAAAGTTTATCAGTCAGAATAAATAAGTTTTTTTATCTCCAAGTGACAAGGACTTTTTTTCTTACTTATTGCATACGTATATTACAACATCAGTGACAGCATTGCAATAATTCAAATATACATTTCTATATCAAACAAATTTATCGGCTAAGTAATAAAATAAACGTGCTAATCAGAAAGACTCATAAATTAGCTCTCTATTTTCACTATTCGGTAAGTGTATTTATTCTATTAACGCAACCAATGGAGGATGGTCTGCGTCCTTCACAATACTACACATTATATAATAGCTACATCACCATAAATTGCTAATTGATTGAATGTATTGTATTTATATATTATACATTATTATTTAAAGAAGCGAGAAATTTCATTCAATGCCGAAATTCGAACTGGAAATCTTGTGATATCGTGTGTTATTTCATACTGCAATTTGTTTCAAATTCATAATGAATTAAAAAATTACCGATAGCAAAATACAACTAATGTGCTTTCAAATCAGTCAGGAAGACGTATCATAAACATAAGAATTAGGAAGACTTCATAGATTTAGATAAAGTATATATGGTTCACAGAAAACTAGCTTTCAACACGGTTAGTGCAAACCAATACTTAACACTAACACGCAGTATCTGTGACATTGGCCCTAATGGGCTAATAACCTTGCAATGGGATCCAAAACGTCGCTCTAAAAAATCTACACAAAAAGTACTACACAAAAATCCTATGTGAAGTCTTCCTTTTGTACGGTACAGATAAACCACTAAAACGAGAAATTGTAACTTTGTATCAGAAGTACAGTACGGATCTGTATTATAATATCAGGGATGTTTGCAGTATATAAAAGTGGCACTGGATCCATGCTATGTAATGTAAACTGACGATTTTACATGTTTAGACCCACTTATGAATCAGAGTAGCTGAAGATACATTAAGACAACGAAACGAGACAGAGAGACGCTCGAGATAGAGCACCTGCTTCTGTATTACAACTAATGAACTAGCATGGCCATGTCCTTGTAAAGTCAGAGGAAAGATTACCGAAGCGGATCTTGACATCATTATCATAGGAAGACTATCAGCGGGATACCCCAGGTGACCGACGATATTAGCCTGAAAGAGGCAATCGGTTTAACTATGGGAGAAAAGGCTTCAGCCGCAATTAGCGCCAAGTCACTGAGATGGCACCGGACAAGAACTAATAAAAGTATAATATCTAAGCAAAGAAGAAGGGAACAGAAGATGATTTAAAAACAAATTTGCGAGTTATAAAAAGTTTAGATAAGTTATGATAAGTATTGTATAGAACGATTAATTAATTAAATCAACAAAGAAGTAACATATTTCTATGCACTCATCACTTATGGACACGACGAGCTTCCATTTATGTAGGTTGTATAAATAAGCATTTAATAATCTACCAATGAATCACTGTGAACTACAAGCATTTATATTAAAAGAACTTATATATTACAGGTACACGATTATAAATGAATTTATGTTTACTTTTAAATCGGAAAATATATCAATTGTTGCTTTAGCCTCACTCAACTTAGATCATCTTATGACTAGGAATACTTTGTCTTCGAATTTTTATTTATTTACGTAAGATTCTTTGGAAACATATTTTTAACATCTATAACTCTACAGGCGATGGAATGAATCAAAAATAAGTACACAGTTTACTACCTAACATGACCATAATGACTCAACATATGTACAATATGAAATAATATCACAAAAACATAACGATTGAAACTCTTTGATCATCTTTGAGGCAGGTGCATCATGTACACAAAATGAAACAATACGTTTTTTTAAGTTAAAAAAAATGTTTATGTTTTTTTGGTGGCTAAAAGTGCCCCAAAACAGCCAGTAAATAATTTTAATAGACATACATATTTCAACGATTCAGCGCATAGAATAAAAATTACATAAATACAAGCTATTAAAATAATATACACCTTCACATAAAAGCTAATTTCATCTTCAAAAACAGGTCCCTTCTTTGTTTTGTCTGTAATTTAATAGTATGTAAATTTATAAGCAGGCGGATTTTTGGAAAATTAACGTAACTTGTTTTATTCTTTTGTTTAGAACAAATAATAATTACGTCACCGCAATATTTAAAATGAGTAATAATTCATTTAAATACATTTATAGTCTTTCAGTTTTGAAGATTCTTTTGTATTTTAAACACATAATATTTGATCAAATCGAGCACAATTATGTTTTGATAACCGGTTACGCAATCAGGATTCACGAATTTTTACACATATTGACTAAAATTTAATTCTTATACAATCTTTCCATAAGTTTACGTCGTTGTTAACTTGTTTACCTAAGTCATGTTTATATTATTGGTTAGCATTAAGGAAGTACAATTATCATTTTCATGGTTACGTGTACACTTCATGCGTATGTGAGTGTGTGTGTGTGTGTATGTGTGTGTGTATGTACGTGTACAGTTCACTTGGAAGGAAGGAAAAAATAAGTGATATTTTATTAAATTTATTTTTGATATTTAAAAATTTCATTCGTTCTTAAACGTTTTCCTAACATTATGCATTGTGTAGGTAGGTAAGTAAGTTTTTAAGTATTTTTTTTGTTGGTAAGAACCGTGCAAGTTTAAAGAAGTTCTTATCTACATACCGACTGGGACGTGAAAGGACATTTTATATTTAGAACACGCGAGTGTTGTGACTTTTGGAACAGTTACGTCAATATCTATGGTGTCAACATTTATGTTTGACGTTTACGGGCACTGAATAAAGTATGTACCTATCTGTTTGGTCACATATTTGAGAATACTCTAGTATGTCAATTGGGGGAGGGAGGGAGGGAGGGAGGGAGGGTGAGCTACGATATTTATACATCAACAATGTTTTGTTAATATCGATCGTCATACCAACAATATATAAAAAAATCTCGATTATGGAACTGACTTAAATGAAATTACACACAATTTTACTACAGATACATCTACCTAATTATTAGGATAATAGTGAAAAGTGAATTAATTTCTTTTGCGCTCGTACTCTAAGAACAATTGCCTAACCAACAATTGGTATTGTGTGCGTAGACCGGAAGTGGGCGAATTAGTGAGGCAACGCTAATTATTTGCGTTAATCGTTATTTGTTTGCAAGTTACCTTAGTTACCTTGGCAGCCAGCCGGTGCCTTCCGTAACGTGACGTGAGAATCGCGTTTGTAATGATAAGCTTAAAGTAATCCAGATTAAGTTACCAAGAAGTGTAAACAAGCGCTAATAAATATATAATACAGAAAATAACTCACCAGCGCGACCGACAGTAGACAGGCTAAATGCCCCATCGCTCTATTTTTCCGCTACTCCTGAAAAAATAAAACAATATACATATTAGTTAAGTAATACTAAATATATTGTAAATGCGCAATGATACACAGAAAAAAAAAAAACCACCGGGACTCGAACCCGGAACTTTTTTTTATTTTGCCCGGAGAATGAGCTACCTTTCACGTAGAATTTTCGAATTTACATCTTGTTCTTTATATTTTAGTGACACGTCTATGATTCCCTTCTAAAAGCTGCCATCTTATTATATGCAATATATCTCAAAAATCTTTGAGAAATATATGTCTTTCTAATTGATTCATCTAATTTGTTTCATTATCAAAGAACTATTTTCTTTGATAACAAAACAAATCGTTACCTTACAATAAAATGTAATTACATAAAAAATATATGGACAAATATTCTTTGTAAAATAATAATATAAAAAGTCGAACATTAAGAAACGTCAAGACTATTGTCAAAAATTTCGTAAATACTAAAATATCTTCTGGAAAAAAGACTTCTTCAAAGATCTAGAATCTGCAATAGGAATATGTTAATCTTACAAACGTCCACACCATATAAATAAAAAATATTATTTAACGCATCGGACTGTCTCACACTCAAAGAGTCAAAGTTTTTATGGTGTGGTCTCATTTAAAAATAGAAAACATTTAATAAAGTTGCAATTTTTAATGTACTGAAATGATACCTAAAATGTTTTTAACATAACAGTGTATAACCGTCCTGACGAAAATTCAGTAGTATCGAAACCGGTCGACATTAAATTCATCAAAGTTGTTTATGCCAGGTTCGTTTGTGTTTTAAAATTACAATTTTTTACCATAAATAAAATATCACAAATTATAAAAATAAATGGTACTCAGGACTAAATCTACTATTTATTGGTTGCAGTCATTTTTTAAATATATTTATTGTTCAATATTCATAACTTGCTGTTTGCCCAGGGTTTAGGGAGGAGGTTAGTAGGTGGAAGGTTGGGTTTGTTTTTTACAAATCCTCAACGGTAATGATGTATGCAAAATTGGTTCCAGACAGAATGGGGTAGAATGACTATTTTTCTCAACAGATAGAGTAAAAGTGAGTAAAAATTGGAACAATAGGCATTCAATATAATGGGGGAGGTGAGGTGGCCAGGGGATAGGGCAGATGGCTATGTTTTGCACATGGTCCTAAAGAGTTACTACGCAAAATTTGGATTAGATCCATCACGGGGTATAGGGTTTACTGAGATAGTTATGATACATTTTATTTTTTTCATACTTGTAGTTGATAAATTAACTAGGAGCAAGTTTGTGATAATTCAAAATGTCTATAATAAAAACACAATATATATTATCGACGCAGATATATATTTATACATTATTAAAATATTATACCTACACTTTAGAATACATGGTTTGTAATATAAGAAGAAAACTAGTATTACAAATCGTAGGTTAAGGCGCTTTTACTACAACTACCTACACATGTTTACCTACTGACCCGGGGGTCAGGGTTTCGACACAAGTCGGCGTAATACTAGCAATTTCGAGATCATAGTCGTAAAGAAAATATCGCATAAATTAGTTAAGAATTATTTTATTTCAGTTCACAAACTCCTAAATTCACATTTTGAAATAATATGGTACTTCTTTCGCATTTGCAATTTCGCTTATACTCGGTCTAATTTTAAAACCGTAAAATGACAATTGACGAATTTGTGCAAACTGTAAGAAAGAACTTTATTTTTGTTTTGGTTGTATGACACATTTTATGTGCGGCCAAAATAAAAATCTTTTGCTGTAACTTTTTTGAGTTAAATGGTCCCCTGGTAGTTAATAGCTGTTGGGTTTTAAGATGGTTTAAAATATTATAAAGCATTCTTGAAAATATGAAGCTCCAAGTCCATCAATCAATCGACAGTGGCACCTCGGTATACGTCCGTTTTGGAAGTCCAACTTAATATACGTCTTGTTTGGACGCGAAAATTTTTGTTTGGTATAAGACCTCTGTTTGGAATACGACTCGCGTGCGTCTCAAATGGTGCGCGCTTACGTTCTCATTCTCGTTCGGCTGAATTCGGTTTTTGGATAGGGGGCATCTCTGCCACAACTCCCCGCGAGCGTCGGTACGACTGTTTCTACCATTCAGTGAACAGTCCCTACTTCAATAGTCAAGGAAATCTTTGCTAAATGGATCGATGTCAAAAAATTTGCAGAAAAAAACCCCCTCTGGAATGACCAGACAATGTCACATTTCCGTAAGATCCTGAGGAGAAGGCGTCCTGATGATCCCCAACCAGGTCTAAGTAGGGAAAAGAGACAGGAAGGAGAAAATTAAAGTTTATTCAATTTTCACTTATTCCATCTAATTGCTTTTGTATTTATGTATTTTAGTATTAAAGAGAGTTTAAATTAGAATAGGATTTTTTTCATGATAACGAATCAATCATTTTCCCTTTATTTCTTATGGGAAAAATTCGTTTCATATACGTCCTGTTTGGTAACAATCTAAGGAACTGTAAAAAATACGCGTTATATATTATATTTTATACAATATCAATAAATTTGTTTCGGGTAAATTAGGTCAAACTAAATAAGTATTTTTAATGTTTTAAAAATTTAAAAATAAATGCAATATTACGAAGACATTACACAAATATAAATATACTATATAATGATTCTATACGAATCGATCACACGAATAACCTACACTCACCTTACAGCGATCGATTCGAAGAAATATATTACGCAAGGTCTCGAGTTCATTTTTACAACTAATAAAACTATTATGAAATAGTATTTTGACGAACGGTCGGTTGATTTAAATCGTACTTCCATGAATGAAAAGAGCTGCACCTGCACCTGTACCTGACATTCGACGTCTTCATTTCGCAATCAGAATAAATAAAATACATCATAAAAATAAATGAAGTTATCGAGGACGTGGAAATTATCTCATTGCAGAATGACCATTGGTCACGATTCATTTGATAAACGTCAAGTATCATTTTTCAAACTCTAATTTATTTGAAGGCCATCTCTGGATGTTTTTTGTAAATAATAACGGATCTTCAAATTTAAATGCCGTGAGATTTTTCATATTTTCTTTTATTAAATTACTTGAAAATAGTATATATTAACTTTTTTTTTGTATGAAAGATTTACATCAATATTGCTTCCTAATCTGAACTAGAGACTGACTGACCGCAATAGAACTTCATAATCTGTAAATTGCACGAAACTATTACAACTTAGTATGATCAGTAAAATGATCAAATAGATTTAGTGAAGACTTTTTAAAAACCTTATTGTTTCAGGCATGTTCCGAGAAGTTAATGGAAGGAGTTAATCTCTGAGATTGCCCTTGAGATTGCGCCTTATGATAGGGTAATACCCTCATAAGGCAAAACGCGTCTCGAGTAAATAAATCCAGTAGACTCAAAACAAGAGTTTAATTTTCATATAATATTGTTCTACTTGCAAGTTTATAAAAGAGTAACATTTGATTTAATTCATAAAAATTAGACTACTCGAAATATAATTTTCATAAAGAATATATTTTTTGGAGGACTTCTCAGGATCTGCGTTAAAATAGAAAATTTCGTAACATTTTAAAGGTGATTCGCATGGAATATAATATATAAGAGCAAGACTAACGCTGATGCACACGTAGCAGTATAATAGGCAGTCTAGCCGGTATAAGGGTATTTAATAACTTTGTAGGCACCAATGGAAAAAATAATATTCTATGCATGTATGACACATGTGTCTGAGATACGTAACACTTTTTCAAAGTATACTCACATAAATTATTGTTGAAAACTGTCAATAATACAAATTTTAGATGATGTTTTTGTAAGAAATTATTTTACTTTGGTGCATGTCATTTTGAATGAATATACGTGCAACAACTCTAAATTCTTTAATTCTAAAAACAAAAAATTGATGATAATGTAATTATTATTTTACTTTACTATTAGCGTGGGTTTGAATATTTGGTAGATATGTACATTTAAACGATATAATTATTTTAATTCAAAAATTAAATATTAAACATAAAATTGAATGAACATTAAATAATTTTATTTTAATTAGCGCAATAAAAAATAAAAACCATAGACGTTACCACCTTGAATAAGTAAGATTTTAAAACATTTAACGAAGTAGAACGTCTTTCTACGACCCAAATCCGCGGGCTATTTATCTGCTTTGAATAAAAATTAACTGTCTGTCCAATTTCAATATTGATGGAATTCTAGTGGGTTTTATGGGGCTCTTACTATTTTATGTTTCAAATTACAATATGTATTCGCTAATAATCTCTCATTAAAAATATTTTTTAGCGATTTACTTTTATCTCGGCTTTATGCAGAATTTTATTTTTGCACACTTAATGAGTCGCACTGGCACCTTTTTAAAAATACACATTTCCCGAAATAAAATGCTGTCCATGACCTCCACTGGCTTCTGCAGAACAACAGATTGAAACATGAAAGTGTGTTCATATTTATTAGATGATATCAACTCTTCCCCATAGTCCTGCATACTTACATTCATTTTATGTCCACTAATGAAAATGTTATCTCCCATCTCAGAGATCTGCCAGTAAGACAGGCGTGTACCAGCTGTCATTATAAAACGTGTATAAAATACAAGCGGCAGTGGATTATAGCTTTGAACTCTGTAGTATCCTTTACGCGTTTTTGAGACGAGTGATGGTAAAGCGTTATTTAAACCGTTATTGTGTTACATTGTAACAATGATTGGTCACTGTTGGAGGTTTAGTTTCTAGTGTAGGCACCAGTGATTGGTCGAAGAATTACGAATAATCAGTTGGCGATAATCGTTACAATGGAACACAATAACGCTTTAAATAATGATTTAACCATCACTATTTGAGACCGATCACCTCATTATTGAGCAGGCGACATTTTAAAATGGCGTAGGAAAGTTTATTATTTTTAATTTGTACTTGGGCTACCTTGATATTCCGAGGGTAATGTATATTGTACAAAGAAGAAAAACGAAGCGAAAGATAGTATTCAGAATGGTCTTCAAAAAGCAAGATTAGCGGTACACCAACACTACCAACACTAATGTATGGAAGTGAAGCCTGGAATTGGCAAAAGTAAATTTCTCCTTCAAGACTTGGAGATATGAGTCAGACAGTCAGCACCGGCTACCAGAATATTACGGGGTCGTGGTAACGAGCCAAACATTATTTGTTAAGTCCTGACCACCCCCAGGAGTACGCGACTATAATAGTATTTGGGGGTGTATGACTCTCTAGTTTCACTTGAATCGATATGAAAACAAACCTCACCTTAAATTGATATATTATAAATATTGTACAGATATGGCTCCTGTACGATGACATCGGAGCCATATATGTTAATGACCAATTGACAACTCAATTGTTCAAGCCTATTTTATCTACTGTCCAATGTACGCCCATCAGATATCACTTAACTGTACAAACAGAACTAAGCGAACTGTTTTATAAGCTTTGTAGCTTTCAATAACTAATGCACACATTGCTTTGTTGTGTGGAATAGACTCGTGAGTGCACATAACGGTTCCGGGATAGTGAGTTCGAGATTTATTTTCTAGCGACAAGAGTCTAATAATTTCTATAATTTTTTTGATTAAATTACAAACACGGTTTTTATTTTTCAAAAACTAATTCAAATGATGCACTTCAAAGGGAAATATGAAAAGTGTAAAAATGGTCGATGAATAAAGTTTATAAACTTTTTAAACTGCATAATTATCAATATTGCATTTTTAATTTTTATCCTAGAATAAATATAGATAGAAACGTCATCCCGCAATTTTTGTTAGAACTTTATTTCACTAATGACATCCTGCTTCGTTAATGTTTCGAAAGAATACTGAATAAATAATTTAATATTGATATTCCTCAATCGCAGTATTAAATTAACATTTTATCGCTCATGTATCGTTTTACATTAACACATTTGTTGTATTTCAAAACAAAATGAAAACGAGCCGAATTTATTTATCTTTTTAAAATACACTGCAACAGCTGATGTCGTTATCAATGACGGTTTTACAATTAATTTAAGAATAACAACGTAAAGCTTTTAATATTTCAAAACATTTACAACAGCTGATTTAACAATTCCAGGTTTCATTGCAACAGTACAATATTGACCAAATATTTACTGATTTGAAAACAAAACAAATAATTTATTGCTGAACCTGCAATGACATTTATAAATATTTAAAAAATGTTTACTTACATTCTTAATATTCTAGACATTTAAAAGATATTCTTGCCTATTCTTAAATGCTGTCGACCATTTGAGGATCTTAAAAGTTGTGTTTTGATTGCTATGATATAATATTGTACATTTAGTCAATTAAAACGTACTCTGATTTAATATTATTGGAACCAATCTTGCTACCGTAAGATATGAATGAGGGTTCTAGTTGCAATCTCAGCAACCTCCTTTTTTTTATTCGGAGTAAAATATGAAAAAGTAATGTACTTCTTATTATGAATGATTATCGCTATAATCTGGTTTAAAACACAAAATAAATAGTACACCTTCATACAAAAACAAGCTACGGAATGCCATTTAAATTTCAGAGTAGCGAAGAAAGTTATTGATGTAAGTTTGATTGTTATTAAATTAACACAATGCATATAAGCCATATGAGAAGAATACTGCATTAAAAGTCGGAAAAAAATGGAGGTTGCTGACTTTACAACTGGTACGATGACATACGATGGTTTGTTCCGAAATGTTAAATTATAAATATTAAAGGTCTACGTATCCTGTTTATTATGAAATGTGCAGATAATAATGGTATCATCTCATATATTAAAAATACTGTTATTGTTAGAATTGATTGGCTTCACAGAATTCATAGTAGTAGTAGCTCACAATTTTTTTCGTAAAGAACATAATGTAGAAAACCAACATATTTTTCCAACGTTCACATAAGTTTTCTCATTATTTATGAAAGTATATTAGGAAATGTACAGGCAAAAAAAGATCCTAACATACTTAAGAAATCCTCGGTAATTGTGTTGCGAAATTTATTTTCTTTAGAACTACCCGTTCTAAACATTTTAATGTGAGAAAATTATTAACATTTTCGTGTTCCTAAGACTATCTCTTCTGACCTCTTTTCAAGAATACTACACATTACTTGCAATGCAGCAGGGAGAGATAATAGACATAAACTAAAGCTAAAGCGGTATATTCATTCCGTTTTGTGACGATGATCCAATCTGTTCTATCTTCTTTCATAATCTGTCATTTGTTTCATCCATCTTCTAGATTCAAGTAGTAAGGTACTTAACCTTAAAAGTAAATTTAATTCTGTTACTCTATTTTCAAGTAGCTATTAAAAAAAACTCAATACGTGTTACAAAATATGTTTAAGATTACCCATGTCGAGAGTTTTGTATTTCTCGAGTATGTTTTGTAACGCACTATATTTAAAATTTAATTGTAGGCGTATTCAAAATGTCTTACACCATTTACGTACACGAGTACTGACCGGTGATCTTTCACTGCAAAGGTCAAATTTATCATTATATGGTGTAAAGATCGACCTGAAGTATATCTTTCAATAATTATACGTTTTTAGAGACCTTTGAGTCATGTCGTGGAATCTGTTTATACAATCCTCCAAGCTTTGACCGATTCAAACAAAATTTTATATTGTTGCTCTCTAGGATCCTGCGCAAGACCCTAAATATCCTCCTCACCTCCCTCCCTGTATAAATGTATATTATTATATAAATATGTATTATATTGAATGCCGTTCAAATTTCGAATACCCGGCACAAGCACCCTCTGCCTTCCCTCTGGCCACTTCACCACCACCTTCGCGACATAAATATGTATGTGCTATCCGTTCCAAATTCAATTCAGTTGAACTCTTAAGATTAAAAAAAATCACTCCACTCCTTATCTGAATATCTCGCACGCCTCCTGCCAGGACCAAATATTGCATCACAATATAAAAAGACAATCCCGGCAACTCCCGATATGTCTAGTTATTAATCATGAGAAACATGAGATCGCTTAATGGTTGACAAAAAGATTTGTCGGCATTCTATTTCCTAGTAAATTAATTAATTAATGACAATTATAATTGAGTAATGAAATACTAAAATAATTTCTATTATTTTAATAATAATTTTTTTTTTAATTGGATTCTCAGGACTGTTGGAAAGAATGTTAAAGAAAACAAATTGTTGATGTGAAGTTGCATTTTCAGAACAAAGATCTGTGGTATTTAATACAAATTAAATAAATCAACTAGAAAGATGTACAGAAAAATCAATCTATCGAAAAACTATTTAGTTGATCCCGGTAGCGACTAAATATTTTTTCTGTATATCTTTCTAGTTGATTCATTTAATCTGTGTAAATGATATTTATCTTGAAATTGAAAATATCATTTGAAAACGCTCCTATAATCAGTTAAAAACTCCATAATTCTTTACAAGTTAATGTACGAGTAGTATGCATCTACATCGTTAATCAAATCAGGCTTCAAGATTCAATAACAACCGTAATTTTTTTGAAATAACGCAAGAGGTGTGATTTACAAAATCTTTACTATATCACATGTGCATGTATTAGAAATGTGATTGTGTTAGTCAACACTAAAAGGTCAGCAGACTGGACTGTTCACACACACACACATATGCGTTTATACATACAGTTGCCTAAAAAAAAACCGAGAGCGTTTTGTTTGCAGAATAAATACCTCATCACACTTTATGCAATATAATTATTCTGCTACCAGCATATCGGTGCCTAAAACTAATTATAGCTTATATGTGTATAAAATAATTTTTAGCAATATTCAATTTTTTAATTTTGAAGTCGGTAAAAGTCGGAATAATTGGACGAATGACACAGCTAACTGACTAACTTACCATCACGCCGTTTGCCAGGAGAGCGACAATTTACAAAATGATGAGAATGTGTCCATAACCTTAACTTTTAACGAAATTAAGGGTCTTGGCCTCTGAACATGTGTCACTCGAGTACCTCTGTTAGTACCGATGACTAAAATGAAAGCAATGAACCTTCAAAGAAAGAAAACGAAAGTTGTATTGACTCCACTATTTGTAGTGCTTTATCGCACAACACCCAGAACTACAATAATTAGTATTTACTTAAACGAAAAACAAAGTAAATACGAAAATACATCAAAAGGATTAAAGTCATCGTATCACGTTGTATTACACGCAGTTGTCTTGGTTTGTTCTTTTTTATTAAACGCATCGTACTGGAAGAATTATATAACTCAACAAATACAATTGTTTAAACAATAAGCTCTGCCTTACAATGGGCCATCAATCCGCGTCCTGACCGGAACGAGATTCGGAAAAAGTAAAAAGGCACTTTGTAAATCGGTAGATCTTTACAAACAAACATAATAACATTAAAAGAAAAAAATTTTTTTTTTTTGATGAAGTATCTTGAATTTATTTTCAGCAGCAGATGGTATGTATGATTCTGATGGCGTGTGGGATGAAGTGTGTTGATGTACTGTAATAATTATCTGTCCATTACGGAGTAGATCATCTCGTGAGTTATGTGTGTAAGTGTTTATGTCTTTAAACTATTATCCAAATATTTTGCAACAAAGTTGGCAATAGAGAAACCGACTTTGAACCGCCTCAGGATATTTGGTTATGTCTTTAACAGTTGTTGAGGAACTTGACAAAACAATTTCACTTCCTTTTATGTCATCGCAATTTTTTTACTAAGTGAGATTAGAATAAATTAACGCAGTCGTGTCGTCAGGACGTCTGCCTTTGACGATTCCACTCCAAGACACCATGAAAATTAAAACGTTACAAAACCTTTGAAAAAATATTTCCATTTTGAATGATATGATGCTACGGAATGGTATCGTGGACAACGACTGAAAAATGCTAATGGAACTTGAAGCATTTGAGATGTGGATCTATAAGCGACAAATAAAAGCAAAATAGGCTGATAGGGACGCTAATGGCGTGTATTAATGCGAAAGAAAAATAAATCCTTAAAACAATAATAACCCGGAAGTTACAATATTTTGGCCTTGGCCAAAATTACCAGATCCCGCATCTCATGATTCAAGGCAACATTACAAGCAGAAAAGGCCCTGAAAGACAGAAAATTTTGAATGAAAAATCTAAGACTTGTGGTTTGGGAAGTACACAGTTGAGTTTAAATTGAGTTGAAATAAAATAATGATAGCCAACATACTCTCACAATCATTAAAAGAAGAAGAAAATGAGTAAAACGTGGTGTATGACGAACACGTGCGTCGTAAGTGAAATTTTTTATAGTTAATTTTTTTGTAAATACACAACTTTTTGAGTTGTATCACAACTAGCTTCGGGAAGAGCAGTCCTTCCCATCTATAGGTGGAAATTGAACTAAAATTACTATTATACGTATCATTAAAAAACTTTTAATAGTATTTTAATTTATATCTCAAAATTTACTTTGTTTTTTACGATTTTATTTAAATATAATGTAATGACTTGAGAGTTATTGTTATCAGATTATTTTAACATCATTTCAGTTGTTCACTTCGACGAAAGACAAAGAACACACGTGCACGCGTACAGTTGTATGCATATATATCGTTACGGTATTATTATATATTAGTCGTACAAACGTACTCGCTAATATCGAGATGAACAGTTTTTCAAATATAATAAGGATCTATTTATTGACAAGTTATCTAATGGTAGGTAGATATTGAATATCTTTATTTCGTGAAAAAAATACGGATGTACTCTTCGAGATCCTGAAGTGTCTCTGTACACAAGACGTGGGTGTGTGGAAGTAGTGGGTACGAGTACACTACTGATACGTACGTTATGTCGATGGACGAAGGTCACTTTAATAAGATGCACGATTGAATCGCAAATCGCACGAATGCGGAAGAAGCTTTGAACAAAAAATGATGAAGCAATAACTATTTGTACTCTTGCGGTGGTCATAACATTTCACATCTTAGGATTTACGTTTTGTCGTCCACGGTAGCAGTCCACGGACCTCGACTTCCATCTGTCTTGACATCCCGCCTCTCTACCGAAGATATCATTTATGAGGGTTGTGATGTTGTCGTGACTTATAATCGTACATATATATTAATAGTGTACATATTAATTCAATTTGATCTGGCATACTTCTATTTTCATAAAAAAAGTACAGTAAGTTTACATAATATTCCATAGATTAAAAGATGTGGATAAAAAATTCATCGGATGATCAATATTACAATGCATTTTATATTTTTAATTTTGTAATTATCTCATACACGTATATAGATACATTTTTTTTCTTTGACTGATTAGATACCTTTTACAAGTGAACTATCGACATTGCAGTGGAGATTATACAGCCATTCTACCGTATCCAACGTATTTCTGGTAGTGAAATGATGGAAGATTTCCACACTTCATTGAGCCTATCCTCGCGCTCAATGCAGTGTGCAGTACAATATATGTTGATAGATGTTGTTGCTCAATTAAATTCTCCGATGATTAATATATTAGATATGAGTAACATACGCCAGCACCACATTATTAGAACGTACGTAGATAAAAGTACTAGGGCGATATTTGATTTTAACCCCCCAACCTATATTTTTCTTTCGTCCGTGTATTCCCACGGAAATTTGAAATTGAAATAGTTTTAGGTTAAAAAGAAATGATTTTGGCTAGCAATAAATAAGATTTTGTAAACGTTAAAACCACGCATATGTCAAAACAACTATCGGAGGATTAATAGATGAGTTCGCATATTTCATCCGTCTCCAAAAGCATGTGGTCAATAATTGATAGAATTTGATACTGCCGAGCACCCAGATGATCCATTTCTTAACAGAAAAAACTATACATTTTCCTCGTAACGACTTTATTTTTTTCACTCTCGTAATATTCGCCGTCTGCACGATATTTGATGTACGAAATTCTATGCGGAATATTTTGTATCAAAATATTTTATAAATGTAGGTTCTTGAAAAGTAAGTTCCGTGTCAAAAAATGCCAGGGCGTCGCTCTATCCTCACTACACTAATGCTCGTTGCTATACTATATTCTACTTCTCGTGATCGGTATGAAAATGATGACACCACAACCGAAGCTATTCGGCACCGTTTCATCAGATCTGAATCATCCTTGTCGACTTCATGGAGTAAGCCGCTACTACAGACTTGATCAAAATGTTCATGTAGTCGGCGATCTTCCTTCTCGTACCAGAAGTCTCTCTATAGTATTCATATATCTCGTGACCGAGGTATCTCGACATTGTTCAATATTAATTTATTGTAAAATAAAATTGTTTGTTCATGAAGTGCACAACCGAAAACACGCGTAAATAGCGTTAATTAAATAACTATAGACAATAAAATAGATTACAAAAAATTGAAATCAATACTTTGATAAATTCTAAGCAAATTCCAAATTGAGATTCATCTCACATAACGATGCGGGTGAGTGTTTTTAAAACGCAGGACGCTGATGTATTTTTTGAAAACAATTTAAATGAATATTCATCTCAAAAATAATCCAGGACAAAAGCCTCCTAAGATCTTTAACACTTACCTATAATTTGAAACAATGCTGACATTCAAATATTCTCGGGCTTGTTTTTGATATGCGACTACCATCTTCGAAGGTATTTATTTCCCAATCAAACTACTAGTTTAAAATATTGAATTACCTAAACAACACAAACAAAAAGTGGTGAAAATTCCCTCCGCACTTTTCACACGTTGCTGTGGACTGGCTGGGAGCCGCCAGCCTTGGAGGGACGCGGAACGCGGGGCTAGAAATACTCAAAAACTCGGCAGTTGCCCAACCCAACTGGAGTCTAAGCGCCTTGGAATAAAACCTCTAATGAACAGCACAATGTTATGATGTAAAACAATCGAAAATATGAATGGATTTTTAGAATATTGTAATTGGATACTTATTGCTTCGTGTCACGTGAGATACTTGTAAATAATTACATTTTATTTTGCTTCAAATTTGTCGGTATGTATATATGTGGCAATTTTTAAAGGAATTGTTCTTGTTAGCGTAAAATATGATGCAAATTCTTTACAGGCTTTATGGGAAGGAATATTTCATAATTGATTTAATATTTAAGCTGTAATATACATTTATACTCGTAATTCTAGTTTTTCAGTATTTTTTTAATGCCAGCCTCGCTGGGTTTTGCTCATGCTGAGATTAACATTAATTATTGACGATATTTTCAAGTGTACATTAAATTATTTTGAAAGAGATAAGCACTGAAATAAAAAGTAGATATTTCATCTAATATTACGATACATGATATACTTATTGGTCTAATGGTGAGAGGTTTGAGATCGTCACAAGCTCTTAGCTTAGCTTAGTTTGAAAGTAATAAGAATATTTATGCGACATGTATTATATTTCGTGAACACATCTCTATTTTTATTTATTTACATTTATATGAATATAATAGAAGTAACATTTAATTTTCGCCTAATTCTATTCCCACTGTGTTTGTATTTTATCTCCTTTTCTAAATCTGTGTAATTTTTACGGAGTAAGTCACGTGAGCGGCCAAAAATTGTGCAGCTGGTTAAATGTTAGAAAAGTACCGCTTAAAGTACCGACAGCCCCACATCGGCTTTACCTTCATGCGTTATCCGTATCATCTTTAATCCGTGGATCCTGAGTGAGGTAGAAGATGAAAAAATAGGAATACGCAAAGCCACATTTGGATGCTGAATTGAATTGGTTGATGAATGTCTTTTACAAGGTTTGAACAAACAATTTTTACATATACGTGTCGAATATCTCATACAAAAATGTAGTATGGCAAAATTTTATGATTTACGTTTTATTTCGGAATAGTGAAGTTAATTTTAATGCCCGATGAAAACTGTATAAAAGTTATTTCACCCCTTCTCTGCGAATGGGCCTTAGTGCTTTTTTCAACGGAACCGCATGTTCATCATTCACCGTAGTAAACACTACAATTTTTAATACACATACATACATAACAATCACTATTTAGCAATAATAAAAATTAAGGTCCTACGACAAATAACAGTTCCGTTGTTAAATTTAAAAGTGGTACATTTTTGTTTTCGTTCTTCGGTAAAATTGATTTTTTTTTTTACTTAATAGTTTTTACTTTTACTTAACTTTGTTTATGTGCAATATGTACGTACATGTATCATTCGAAGATGCCCAAACCGTAATATATTTTAGAACTATGACGGTTTATCTAGCTAACTAGCTGCTTTACTTTCGGTCTTGGAACATTTTAACAGATGACATGACACACAAAAAGAGCTTCTGTATGAGAGTGACTAATGAAAAACTGCATTATAACACAATACCGCATAAGATGTAATGATCTGAGGCGTTTCATCAGAGATGGGAATTATGAGAAGCGGCTTGGTGCAAGGGCATGGGAGACGTCGTTTCGAGCAATTTATGGTGAACACATTTTCATAACAAACAATCTTGAACTGCGAATTCAACGCGCCACTTGAGGTCAAGTCACGTTAATGTTTCTTTATTTTTTAATGAAATAATAATTAGTAAAATACCTGCCCTTACATTACAACACGCAGATTCGGAAATATGTTACATGATTTTTTTTTAACGAGTATTACTAAATCGTTGATTGACGTGGCAGCTGCTTTGCGGTGTAACATGATTATTACATTTTTAAATTAAACCATACTCTGTATTACACACACAACTGAATAGTATTTGTATCACAACTAATGTATAGTTCTAAGAGGTGCACTCCCTATCATCAGAAGGTGTAAATTAGAACTGTTAATTATTTTTTTTAAGAATATATTATTATTATTTACAAACTAGTAAATTGTGAATTGAACGATAAATGCTTATTGTCATTAATATTTCCTTCGTTATTTTTTTCAGTTTTTCTTATATTGGCATATCTGAAAAAAATAGCCTCAGAAGAAATTATATTTAAAAAATTAGCATGTATAACCGGCGTTGCACGGGTTTAAATAATTTAACACAACTTAAATTTTTTTTTATCACAAAGCTTCTAGCACTCCTTCTAGAACTATGCATTCTCAATATCGCTCCCCATCTTCCTTACTCCGTCCACCGCACCGGTAGGTCTGTTATATTCCGTGAAATAAATACCCCTAGTAAACCCTTCACTATGCTCTTAGAACCTTTCATTTTTTCAAGCATCGCGTGTATACATATCCAGTATGTCCCAAAAAAGTGTATAGGAACACACTTTGAAAATGTTACAAATCCATTGTATTTTAAGCTAAGTTTATGTTTTATAATTCAAATTAAAGAAGATAAATATATATATATTTTTAGAATTATCGAAAGTGTTCGCCATTCTGGTTCAGGCACTGTTAATAACACAAATAAATGGAATCTTAATAAACTTTGTCTGTGACGAGCCCCTACAAAAAAGTACTCAAGAATTCAATGCTACCTCTTCTCGCAATTTATTTGTAGATTAAGTTTTCATCTAAATTACATGATGATAGTGGGTGCTGGAAAAAAAATGGCTACTCATCAACAAGTCAAACTTTTCTAATGGGTTCGCTTCAAAATGCAAAGATGCTCGATTTAAGAATTCCTGTCTCGCGTATAGACATTTTTTTGAGGCATCCGTATACAGAAACACGGACGTTCTAAAATACATGCTTTTAACAAATATAATGCATAAATAATGATTTCGTATTTCTTTACAGTACCTATCAATCTATTAGTATCTGAAGTAAAAAAATGATACTTTTGTTTAGAGTTTACGTGCATCTAAATCATTATTGAAATAATTAATTCTCACACGAATCAATTACTGCTATTGATTATAGACTTTACTTTTCAGGTCTATTACTTTCAAATATAAAGATGAATGAAGAAAACGATGTCAAAAAATGCGCAAAGTTGAAATGAACTTAATTGTTAATAATTCTTCATCGATCATCTTTTGAATAGCCAGCGTCGATAAAGAGCTGTGCCCGTTCATGAGACGAGCTGTTGGATAACTCGCAGCATGAGAGACGATTCTAATTCATAATAATTATATTATTGTGAGAAGCCGCAGAGAATGTTTGTTTTACATAATAGAAAGGCGAAGATACACATTATTCTTGTGCAATTCTGTCGCACTCAATGTAAATTTGTCATGTTGACTATTCGGTTTGGAAAAGTAATTAACACGTTTTTGTAAACGTTCATTTACGAAATCGCGATTGTATAAGCGTGTGTGGGCACCTCTATGTCTTGCTACGAACACGTGACATATTCCGATAGATGTGACGATTCTTTTGATACTAAAATAATGAGAATATCGACATATATGTAATACGTAATTGTGTAATATGCTTGTTGGTCCACTTGGTCCACTGGTTAGGCCACCAAGTTAGTCCTTGGTTAGCTTAGTAAGTATTTTTGCTTAACTAGAAAATAGTAAGTATATTGATGGATATCGTTCTCAGAAACTCAATTTAAAAAAGTTTTTTTGTTTTTAAAACTATGAAGGACCCATATATGGTCACCAAATATGGATTCTCAAGAAGAAAGATCATGGATCCAAGCTGCCAAAATGAGATATCCTAGGAGAGTAGAAGGAGTAGCATTAATGAACAGAGCAAAAAGTGCCCTGGTATATTTACTCAGTGATTAATTAAAAAAATTGTTTGAAAATATATTGATATTCGTTCGGATGAATGAATTGAACTTTGCGTATCCAACCTACGTAGGTTGTAAATAATAAACTCTTCCTGAAAATATCAGGCCAAGATCTAGCATATTCACAAAACCATTTTCATCTTTAAAGATCCACTTCTCTATGAAGGTAGGAACACATCACTGTTAACGGAGCCAGTCGCGTAATTTATTTAACCCGGACGCGATATCGGGAGTCATTGAAACACATTGATACATGAGAAAAATACTGTCCATCTCGATATGGACTCTGATCTAATAAGATGGTACGGGAATAAATGAAAAAAATAAGCAAATTTATAAAAAAGCGACAAGAAAGCGAAAAGAAAAAATAATAATTCTAGCGAACAAAATTGCTGTCAGATCCGATTGTGTTCGGCTGACGTCGAGTATTCATGAGTAGGCTTAGTTTCTACGACTCGGCTCTAGGTCTGTTATTATTGATAGTTTAACCTTAAATATTGTATCTGTGTTGTTATAAATATCGTATTCATAGTTCGTTGTGTTGTAATTCTATGGGGGCCCCAAAATATCGCATAAGACCGTCATTTGGACCATAAATCTGCCCCTGCCAGAAACAGCATCTCTTTTGAATCTTCCCCCTAATGAAGTAATACAAGTAGTATAGTATGAGGTGAGGAGTAGTATGACTTGTATTACTTCATAATTCTCGCCTTTATTAACATATCAGCGCACAGTGCAACATCAATACCAACTCAAAATTACCATCCTTCAATGATCTGTTTAAGATTTGAAAGTGTTTAATAGAATTCCACGCTCTCGGCAGCGTGTGTTCATAGTAATGATATTGTTTATTTATGTTGCGCGCTTCAAAACTGTTTGAAGCGCTCTTAACGCTAAAACTATTGGATATTGAACACGAACCTATTTGCATCTCTCTTGTTCGAACAATTGGGAATGCAGTGGGAGCTAATTACATTCAGGCCGGCATGTGGCCGTACCATATCCAATTCGCAAAGCTACGGCACCGGTTGTACTACAATGCGCATCCCATTACGTCTCGACGCCTGCAACGGCGGTATTTTGTTAATTTTATTCACTTTTCTGGTTCATGATTCAATATAAAACTGGGTGAAAATAATTGGTAGAAACCTCCCGACATATCATCTGGTTTCAAGTTTTCATTATACTTCAATGGTAAAATATATATATTATTAAGGAGAACACATTCTTATTGTAAAGTTGTAATTATTCAGAACAGACAGTCTGTGATATTTTTTTTAAATATAAATTAAATGTATTAAATAGAAAGATATTGTTGTTGCTACCGGGATTCGAACCTGGATCTCTCCCTATCCACGTCAATGCACGTTCCCCGGCAAACAATATTTTTCGATAAAATTGATTTCATTTGTATATCTTTCTAATTAATACATTTAAATTGTATTTAAAAAACTGTACTAAAATTTTTATTCCCGGAAGACCGACCTCTTTACAAATTAAGCCATAATTATCATACATAATAAATACATAAAATTTCATCTACAAAGGTTTCTAAGTGAGACGTTTATATTTTCCCATTGGAAGTAACCAAGAATGTTTCATTTGAGTTCAGAAAATATTAAACGTATTAATGAAATCATATTTTGTAATAACGTTGCAATTTTTTTAGAGCATAGCTTTTATCCTTGATAACTAAAACAAATTTAGATACACAGAAAAATTGATATATCGTAATTTCACAAATAAAATGTGATGTCATTAAAATGAATATTTATTGATACTCAATCAAGTTGCAAAGTACTACACGATTATATCATTATTTTATTCGAAATACGCATGCTTACGGTCATAGGTTATTAAAAATGTGGCCGACATACAAACGGCGAAAATTATTTTAATGTTACAAATATTTCATTATGATGATCATATCGAGATCATCATAGACTTCCCCGTGTTATGTACTTATTTATAGGTAAAAAATTTAAGTGATTTTAGAATTGTACTTAAATTTACTTTTGCATAACGTTTTGTACTAACGATGAACATGATTCATGATATCTTACATATGTACAAAAAAATTTCATTTTCATGATTTCGAGTAATACCAAATTTCGAGGATCGGAAACGCCACGTCACTCAATATGTCAATATGCTAGACTAACGAAGTCTTGTGTACATTTTTATAAATCAGTACTACGTTCTATTTGCCAAGCTTTGCTGTGTTCTTCGACATACTTTTGAAAACTTTATAATTTTAAATATCGCGATGATTTAATATATCGTACATAATATTGTAAGCGTATTTTAAATCAATTAAGAGTTTTCTAGGCGGAATATATATAATATGATAATTTGAATTTTCTGACATTTTTCAATTTTAATAAAATATGTTAAACTACTCTACTGTCAGACTTAATGTATCTCTAAATATATGCATAAATTTACAGGGCAAAAGTTAATTAATTCAAATGAAAATTAACAGACTAAAGTATACTATTTTTTCAATTATATTTCATCAAAATAAATACATCATTGAAAAAATCAGTGGAAAATAACTGAGATGTGTTACGGAGCAATACTCGAATGTTTTGAAAAATTGTAACATGTATAAAAATTTATATTATTATTAATAAGTATAGTAACATGATGAACATAAGTTACAATTATATTGAAAATAAGTATAATACTCGTAGTTTATTATGTGGTATGGAGTAGACTCCACCTCTGATATATACAGTATTGTCCTGGCTACTTTACTATACTATTAAATAATATATAATAAAGGTAACTTTGTATAATACATGTAAGTAGTGTGTGTATTACCATACAAGTTCTACCAAGATAAAATTATTATCATTAGTTTTGTTATCACTCTGAATAAATGTTTGGGTGAGACACGATCTTTTAACTATTTTTATTTACTATTTAAAAATGAGTTATCCAGATGTGATTTATTAGGTCAGTCACAATTTTATATCCCAAGATTTTTTTTTATGTACAGTACTATAATGTTTCTAACTACAGACTATCTTTTAAATTGTTGTTGATAATTGATCTTGTTGAAGAAATAAAACAATCATCATAGTTTAGGGGATTTAGTTTCAGATAATTTTCCTCTCATAGTCTAATTAGGTTAAAAATAAACACGAAAATCGGATAATTGTTGCCACTATAAAAATACACACTTCGAGATATATTAGTAAACGATGTCTAACGAGTTAGACATAGTTATCTCACAGGTAATTATGGTCAGTGGCGCAACTCTTGGGCTAGGAGACTGTTTCATCATCTTTCGACAGGTCAGATCGGCGTCATGGTAGGAGAAAATACGTTATGAAAATAATGACAAAAATCATAAAAACGAACTATTTTTTTAAAGTTTTTTTTTGTTTATGGGATCTATCGTTTCCCGTATGTAGCAGGTTGTAAACACATTTAAAATAATCATAATATATAAACATTAGCATAAACCAACAGAACATAAAAAGACCGGAAGTATTTGAGGTGCGGTGCTAGACCAATAGACTGGATGTAAAAAGTTATAAACGAGGAAATATTGGAAATTATAAAAGAAAAAAGGGCAATAATTAATACTATCAAACTAGAAAATTTGTTCAAATAAAACGCGAAACTTAACAGATATGTAGCTGAAAAATATTATATTAAAAGGAAGAATTGCAGTTAGACGACAGAGAAGAAGACCTAGACAGACATATAAAAGGCAAATGCGTCGACCAAATTATTTTTAGATACACTACAATTATATAATGTATTATTCAAAATATATTCATCTAATCCGTTTAACTATTTACAAATAAACATACACATGTAAAAAAGATAATAACGTTTATGTTAATGCATTAGGGGTGGTAAAGCACCCGACTTGGACTGAAAATCGTGAAGCTTTAATATTGATGTCCAATTTATGTGATTTTTTAAATTTAAATTTAAATGAATTCAATAGCTTTATCATTAATTATTTAATATTTTTTAATTTTCTATTAAACTTTATAACACGAATACATTAAAAGTAATACAAGTGAATCTAATAAATATTTTTGAGAAATAAGTCAACATTATTTGGCAAAAATAAGTATTAATTATTTTTATTTATTAGAATATACTAACACCATTTGGAATACGATGCTATTCGTCCTACTAGAGTTCAGATTTATTTATTACATTTAAATTATTTAACGACTCAATAATAATGATTTACGACACAATCATCACAGAAAATAGCAAAATGATTTAAAACAAGCAAACATTTACACAATAGACGAATGTAATTCAAAATGCAATAAAAAAGTAACCGTCTTCAGTTTCCTATAAAGTGAACAATTAAGAAAAATATATATAACATGTATTTGATTAATAGACTATTAAAAATCATTATAATGAGAATTAGATGGCAACACCAAAGGCCTCTTCAAATTATAAATTGTAATTTTTTTTTAATAAGTTTATCGTTCTATATTTTTACTGCATATGCTCATCAATTTTTGTTTTGTATAGACAACTCTCTTTCATAAATAAATAATTATTTAAATAATAAATCAATATGATAACAATATTATTATTTTATGAACTCTTGATTTTTTAAATACACAGTTAAATTGTTTTTTATATTGCTGTATTTAATTTAAGGTTTACATAGCAAAATATGTATTCTATCTGCTATACTAGACTGTAATTATACGTTATATCATCGTATTATTATTATTATTATGTCCGACAAATTGAAAAACAGTAAATTATAAAATTAGTAAAAATGTTTCCAGATACTATTTTGTTTTAAAATATTTAATGTTTCAGACGCTGAAAACGAATTAGCTTAACACTTTCAGTTTCATGTGGTAAATAAACACGCTACTTCTAACGACCGAAAGCTCGTTACTAGGCACGATTGTTTGCGGTACTATCATTTTTTTAATATATTTACAATATTTATACAAACATGTGTGTCAAATTAGAAGAAACATAATTTTCTTTAAATAAAAAACTTTATATTTATATATAATAACAACATTTTAATGCACTTTCGATTGCATAAATTGGGGCCGTAGAAAAAAAAATTATATTAGAAATATTATTTAATATGAAAAAATTATTTTTCGCTTTACATGATATGTACCAGAAAATTAAACTAGCGAAATAGGTAACGCATAATAGAATATAAAACTATAATTATTTGGATGTGCTTAGATTCGGTGTTTATTTTTGAAGGAAGTTTTTTTTCCGATTATATTTTTGGCGCATATTATCCCGGACAATATTTTCGCCTACTACTTCTGGATGATCGAATTTTCTTTTCCTATTTTTAGGTCCTGCACTAAGAAAATAAAATTAGATGATGGCTACCTAACCTCCCTTATATACCTCTACTGAGCTCTGTCAATTGAAAGAGTATGTTTTAGCTAGTAAAATTATATATGATTTATAAACCCACCTGGAAGAAATAGTCTTCGTACACAATCCACCGCAAGGGAACACAGTCTTTCACTTCAGTTCGAATCAAATGTAGTTAATCACAAAAAATCAAGTGTCTCAAGCATAATCCACGATAATGTGGAAAAAAAACAAAAATTGTTTTTATAAAAAGAGGAAAACTCCCCCGTTATAGCGAGTCGCCCGGTTCAGTGAGCGTTTTCACCCTCAGCCGGAGTGGATTATCCCCTATTGCGGGTGCGTGTGCAGCGAGTGCACGGGTAGAGCGAGGGTCGGAGTTCAAGCGCGCCTCACTGCGCATGCTCCGCGCTGAACTGACATGGCGCGAGTGTCAGGTGGCCTGCGCGAGTGAAAGTATTTATACGGAGAGTATATGAATATATTCACTCATCTTCCCATTGTGCACTTCGAACCGCGCCACCTACATCTCCGCTCAGTTAACACGCGTTTCACAAAAAGACACGGTTCTAATCATGCACGTTCACAGGCGGCTGTGTGAGTTCTCTGTTGCTTTCTACACCCTCTCGCTGTTTTGAATGCCGTCGTGCTGTTTTGCAGGATGGAGGAGACCGTCTGACCCGAGCGCCTGACATTGTTAAAAAATCGATTTTTTTTTTAAGTTGTGGGACGCGATCGATGAGATGTAATTTTCGCACGCAAACGGCCGTGGTAAGAGAATCTGAAAAATGCATGTCATACTGTGAAATGGGCACACTACGTGCAGTCAAATATGCAATATAAGATTGATCTTATAGGTTGCCGAAAATATTTCATATAATTATTTATTACGTACGTACGGATTTCTTGATATTATTTTATTTTGAAGACGACTTAAATAAAGACCTGTTTTCTCAGAAGGACAGAACCCATACCGAGCCGTAGGACCAGGGTTGATAATGTTACATATTTTACAACATCGCGCTGTTTTCTTGTAGGGAATAGACAAGGTGGATAGATTGCAACATTTTGCGATTCATGTACATCCATACACACCTTCTTTCAACCGATAATTTGTTAACTTTCATTATTAATATAAACCATATTGGGCTATGTCGAAGTCACCTTCGATATCTAGGCTTGCGTAATTTTATACTTTATAGTTCCGTTGTCATATGACCAAAATAACTAATGCTTTCTTAACTTTGTATATTACATTTCGTTGTTATATCTCCATATCTTACTTTATCATACCTAGCCTTTCCACACAAATGGTAATTGCATTCAGTTATATTTTGTCCATGTCTGCCATTTCTAAGCTTAAATCTTTGGACGATCTTATATACGTAATACAAAATACATTATAAAATTATAAAGGACACTTTTATTATTTGACATGCTAGTGGTTAAAACAATCGCCTAGTGATCTAGTGGTCAGGGGTACAAGCCTCATTCCAGAAGACTATCAAGATAGTTTATTTTCATAAAATATTGATGTGACACGTATGTCGTGTACTAAAAAAAACTTTAACGTTAATTAAATTCCACACAAGACATAACAGAGCCACCTCGTATAAGGGTGAAATACACGACTACCTCCTAGAATTGAGTGCATGTCCATCTAAAGATAGAAGACGATCTGTCGGAAGAGAACGTGCAATATTGCACAGAAGAAGACATTGAATCCGTTTCATACGCAATACGCACTTGTAATGACCGATAATAATGATTTAATTAGCTCTCATGTCTCATTATGTGTCCGATCTATTCTCCTCTTATATTTTCGATGAATATCATTTTAAATATTCATATTTCGAGTATTACTTCTCCAGCAAGATTTCAAACTTTTTTATTTATTTATCTATATAAGAACATTTACAAATTTGACATTGTACCTAATATGCTCTCATCAGGTTAATCTGTGTTGTGATAGACTAAATTCACAAGTAGTTGTTTAAGTTAATTTTCCAAATCGAGTAAAAAAATTAAGAAATATATAACATTCAAAAATAAATGAACCAATGTAAATATAACAGTTAGATGATTAAAAATACTTCTTATCTATGTTTTCGAGTGAACAATGGTCCATGACATATTTTATTACGTAAAATTGTCATTCGTATAATTTTTTTAACAATTCACTTATTTTAATAGTGTAATGAAAATCAATTCAAAAAAAATTACGCAAATATGGACTTAATACATGATTCCATTGGATAGATGTAGATATCAGTCAGAAACGTCGCTGTTCAATATTTCAGCTTAATTTCACAATACAATGCACTAACGATTTACTTTACATATATAACACATTCACTACATTTTTTTATTATCTCTATTTATTTTTTCATACGTCTCTGTCGATTCTTACTTTATTTTTAATTTTAATTAAATAACACCGCAATAATACGGAATAAACCGTATACTTTAACACAAACGATATTCTAGCAAAGTAGCCCGGACAATGCTTTATATTTCAGAGGTGGATGGATACCTCTTGCATCCCACACAGTCAACTAATAAGTGTATTATATTATTGTATGTTCGCTTCTGATGTATAAAAAAATTATGTCAAATAAATAAACTAATTAATTAATTTGATAATATAGTTGACACTCAAACGAGTACTCCCTCCTTTAAAGACAAATTAATTTTGGACTGTTTTTAAAGACGGGACATTGTCATTATAATGGTATAGTGCACCTAGAAACGTTAGATTAAAAAAATTAGAAGACTTAGTGACGTAGTTAGTATTTAATTTAAACACTAAGCTAAACTTCTTATACAAATTAGCAGTCGTGTAATATAATAGTTGGTTTTAATATTATTATATTTCACAAAATGTTTTATTTTGATTTTATTTTTTTTAACGTTGCACATTGTAGAATGATATATTACAATTCGATTGTAGTACAATTGCAAATTTTACCGATAATAGACATTTTAATGTATAGATATCATTTTTAAAAGAGAAATTATTGCATATTGTCATTAAAATATTACGGAGAAAAAAGCGTTAGGTGGAAAATAAATAATAAAAAAAGAAGAACGTTGGTAATAATAAGTGAATAAATTAATTTATACATTTGGCTACGCTTAGTGGTTTTACACATACATGAATAATTTTAATTTCTAAATATTACTGATTTCTTTAATAAATTTTTCAATTTAGATTTGAAATTGATGCAACCTTTGGGAAGGACATAAAAAATGTTTACTCCTTGATAGATTAAATGCGTGAATTGTTCACAGCCACGCAGGCAACCGTGACTAGCGCCACGTATTAAAGTGATCTTTATTTTCTGAATATTTTTATGGTAGAGTATTCATGTCATTTGACATTTGTTATAATTGATATTCAGTTAATAGTAACAATACTTACATACATATGTATATATACAATATATATTTAATATATTAAAAGGTCGTGAAATTTTTCGATCTTTTCGAGAAATGTTATTTAACCGACTGGGAGCTGTTTATTCAATCGAAAATCATTTAAAATACCTGTCACTGAGTGTGACAGGCAACGATGATAATGGACAGATGAATATGACATCTTCATCAGGTATCCAGATGGCATCGCACGTGTAAAGCGTGAATGTTTACGTACATTAAGCTATCTTGACGACCGGTGGCATTTCAGCAAGATTGATGAGCAAACGGCCGTATCGTGTTCGGATGTTAAATTGAATATCGTATTTATTAATTTGTTTCAATCATATTTGATATTTCAACTGAACTATTGGGGGACTGTAAAATGCTATCTAGAAGCGTGGAGAATTATTTAAATAATTGTATTGCAATATGCAAAGTGTACGAGTATGTTAGTAAAATAGTAACATTTGAAGTGCGGTTTAGAGTTGAAAGTAAAAATACATTTTTTAGAATAGACTTAGCACTGTAGGTATTACATTTTTCTTTTACACGTCATAGTCTTGGGCAGCTCTATTTTACAAGAGAGGGGAAAATAATTCTTGGATCAAAACTAATAAAAATCTAATTTCGAAAATTTAGTCGAAGAGCCATCTACGTTGCGCAGCTCAATGATCATACGTACTTCCCAAATTCATTAATAATCTTTCTCTTTTTCACAGAACGCCGCGCCATCCTTCCTGGCTTGGCGACCAGAAGTTATCGATGATGCCCCTACAGTGGAAAAATGGCGTTGTATGTAAAAAACGCTTTCAACGTAAGAAATTGACCTCATAGATAACCGAGCACAGTACAAACTGGTTGTTTACTACCATAAAAGGCGTGGTATACCTTGCACCCATTAAGCGACCTGCAAATATTTCCTATACAAATGGGAGATTGATTTTTCGCTATAAAAACCGCGAAGAAATATTCAAACCATATTATGAAATATTATCTTTCCATTGATAATGTGCTGCGTGGTTCAATATGGTTCAATTCGTGCAGGGAATGAGTAATATGGTGTCCACAGGAAGGTTCCAGAAACTGCGTCTTAGCTGGAAAAAAAAACTAGAAGAAATAATCAAAATACTTTGTCTATATTAATAATGGATACACTCAGACATTGACTTATTTAGTCAAGTACCTACAATGGACTCGGCTATTTGTCGTCTACCTATAATTAAATTTTCAATTAGATAATATATTTTAATTCAAATAAAAAAAGAAACATATGTAGATAAAATAAATTTTTCGAATAATACATTGAATTTGAATTAAAATATCGCAAAATTATGTTCTGAAAAACTGCAACTTCACAATAATAATATGTTCTCCTTAATATTATAATATGTTGTATTTAATTCTAAAAATAACTTTTTAAAGTGAAATTTCTTCGTTGGCACGTGAAAATGAAAATTTAAAGGTATTATCAGTCATCCACATTCTTCATCGTTGACTCTATTTCCAATTTTGTATCTGCTGAGTCAGGCCCTTGTGATTGTGAACAATTATAGTCTATCAGGATCGTTAACCACCTGTTAATAATCTATCGCAATAAAATAAATAAATTACAAACGCAGAATTGAGAAAATGGAAAGAATTTTCACTTAGAACGAGTGCGCCCGACAAATATCTTTTTTTTCGCATTTCTCATCGACATTCACAGTATTTTTTTATGCATTTGTAATGTCCTGTGAATAATTACAAATAAAATGTATACACAATAAATCAAATACAATGTTTGCTTTATTATATTTAATTAATAAGAATTGTCATCCATCATCATTATTACCCAATATTTTGAAATATTTCATATTGTTATTAGAATGTCTCATTCGGACAACAAACAAAGAATTTTATTAACCCGTTACTGTCTTACTCTAGAAAACATTTATTCTTCAAGCGGCTAAAAAATGTTTTTTTTTTATTATAGTAATTTTAAACCATCCTTTTTTTATTGAAACATGAAATAATTTACTTTACGATTCCAAACAATCTAGGAATATTTTTTTACAAATTGGCCACATATAATAATTATATAAATATTATCTGTATCCATAAATTCATATGTTAAATCTATATAAATATAATATTGAATGTATGTCTCTATACAATATTTACCTACCTTAACCAAATTTAACTCTAAATATAAGCACGCCCCCTCCGATAAAAATGTAATACACAATGAAACTACATTTTTCTTAGAATCCTAGAGTATAATTCAGTAAAATTTTGATCGGATGGAATTCAATATAGTACACATTGAATGCCATTCGTCCCTTTCCCCAGTCTCTAAGCACCTCCTTGAATCCCGGGAATCGCCGAGAACGAACCGATAGCTGATTATAAAACTAGACATTGTAAATTGTATCGACTGCTGCTCAGAATTCTGAGAGCCAAGATCTAATAATTTATTAGTACAATCAAATATAAGGTTTAGTTTGACCAATCGGGGGGAGGGTAGATTAAAACTAACCCCTCTCTCCCCATAAGTTCCCCTCTGATCTAGAGACAAATTATATTCTGAACGTTAGCCTGTCGGAATTATAACCCAAACCTGACTATCGCAGCTAACTGTGCATTTTTGAAATATGTAGTATAAATAAATGGGTATGTATAATTTTAGCAAAAGCCTCAGATTACTGCTGGATGGCTCTGTTGAGTTTGAAATACTTCAATATTTTGCATTGACAAAACTTTCACCAAAATTTCCATATTGCCGGCCTCTTAATGCTTCATCATTGACTAGGAATATGATATGCGAAAATACACAAAATACGAATATACGAAGTTGGTACCCACCGAGCTACGTCATAGGATATTTTTTGTCAATGCGATTGTTTAATTATTTACACAGTTAAAATATTAATACCCGCGATTAAACTGTAAGCAAGACACGTTATGAAACAGCAGCCAACTAAATACTACCTTGCCTGTAGCGTGACAAGCCTTAAATTGTTTTTTCACTTTATTTTTTAAACATTACTCCGTGTTGTCACCGAGTACTATTTCGACATAATTCTTTCATTTTTATTTCAAATGAATTCACAGAAAACTGTAAATTCAAAGTATGACATTGTATTATTGTCGCCTAGGTGCCTGCGTAGGGGTGATATCAGCCGTCAGTCTATCCGCGGCAGGTTTTTAAATAATAAACCAGACTTAGTCTAGATGGGGACAAATAATGCAAGCAGTCACGAACGGGCATAATGATTCTGCAACGTCACAGTGTTAAAAGGGAAACAAGCAAGCATATAATCTTTCTCTACAGGTCATTACCCATCACTGGGCGTAGTGATCTTTAAAGTTATCTTCCTTCCGTAACTGCCTTAATGGAGTTTCTGTGGAATTGCCAAAAATACCCGAATCTCAGAGGAAAAGAATTTAGCAATTCCCAGGATGTGCACCACATAGGGGTAAAAAGCTATGTTTTTGTAGCACCCAAATTATATAATCCTTTCCCTAAATACATAAAAAAAACAAAGACATTTCAAAGGCACAATAAAATTCTACCTAAAAAACTCAGACCAAACATATGTTCATAGCATCGTCACCCCTTCAATATGAATACATAAGAGTCAAGACTTCAGACCCAACACCAATGGTGAGCAGCCTGTGCATGTGTGTGTGTGTGTGTGTGTGTGTGTATGTGTGTGTGTGTGTGTGTGTGTGTGTTCGTTAAATTAAATTGTACTGTATAATTTAAATGATTCAAAATGTGTATTATCCTTCAGGTAGGTTATAAATTTCTCAAGATCAAATATTGCATCATATTTTGTTATTTACTATTTTTATTTTTTTCCTCCTTTTTTTCTTTCTTATTGTGAATTTATAATTGATAAACTAATTACGTATAATATGATTATTAATTAACAATATTAAATGTTTACCTCAGTACAGGCAAAGCCCAGTGAGGCAGATATTAAAATACGAAATATACTTACAACATATGATATGAAATAAATAAATTATCCTTTTCCATTCTTATCAATCTTTCTATGTTTAAGGCTGCGAAGAGTGAGGTTCCGGTCAATTGTTTTATTCGATCCGTCCATTTTATAGAACCTTCCACCGTCCTCCTTGTTTGCCTTTGATGTTGCCGAATCACCGGTTTCTCCAGATTAACGAATCCTCGTATATACTCAAATGTCTTTAGACAGGATGAATAGTCTAAAAAAGAAGATATTAAACTTTTAATTAACATTGTAAAATTTGCGCCAATGGTATCCACTAATTTAATATTAATGTAACAAAGCACTAATTGTGGAGGGTGCTATATTTGAACCCATATACCCATATAACCTATATAACCTATGTGATTCTCTACAGAAAAATAATAACGAGTTCTGAAAGATTTCAGTTAGCTTAATTATTATTTAATATTTATTTACTTTTCAGTAATATAATACATGATCAATTTGGAACATTTATATAAAACAACCGGCATAAAAAAGCATTCCGCATTTATTGGAAACTTCATTCCTATCATTATATTAATTTTTCTCTTTTTATACTCAACATTACAAACATGTTTGAAAAAAATTCCAACACTATCAGGGTCAAAGTCACAAATGACTTATGCAAATTATAAGAAAAGAAAAAATAACAAACTGGTATTCGTTCCCTGTCTCGAACGTGTTAAGGATGCAATAGTTCAAGGACTCGACTCGAATCCCGCGGGTTGGTAAGCGCGCAAGGTCACCCGCAGGGCCTTGGGAGGTCCAAAACCCAAGATGGCTATATTTATCTTTCCAATTCCGATTCTCGGGTCAAAGTTCACGGAGTGCTCAGTCATTGTTTTAGCCGGGTGTTGTTGTAACAAGCATATTTATCTAAGCGCGCTCGCTATTGGTGGAAAATTTCGCCTCATTTGCATTCATCATTTCGGTCCAAGAATTAAATATAAAGGCTTCACAATCACTTGTACAATCTCTACAAATCATAATTTTAATGACATTCTGAAACCAGGAAATATCTAAGGCCTATCTACCTATACATTGTATACACGGGCGGTTCGATCTTTTAAGTTTTTTTTTTGAGATTTCAAATTCGTGATGTGTGAAAAACACGCGGTGTCAAGAATATTGTAATCGTTAATAGAAAATAATATTGTCTCCCAATTAATAATGTTGAAATCAAGAATCAAAGTTTATTATAGACTTTCTGAAAGAACTACTCACGTACGAAGAAAAGCGTCTCTTGTATAGAAACAAACAGTAATGTATGGGAGTGCTCGTGATAAATTTTCTGTGTATAGTTTTCTGGGCTAACCTGCCGTGTATATCTGATCTTTCTGGCCGACGTTTCGGATCCCATTGCAGGGTGCCTGGGACCCTGCAATGGGATCCGAAACATCGGCTAGGTAGATCAGATATACACGGCAAATTGGCCCAGAAAACTATACACAGAAGATTCTGAACGACTGTGAAAACCTAAAAACATTCGTGTGTACACACACCCTCACCAAGACAAAAAGAAGAAGTCAAATAGAAAGATGACTAGAATATAAAAGAGCTATTGACCAGTGCATTATCCAATATTTAAATAAGGTGAAACCTTAACCCTGAATACTAGGCGACACGGCGTAATATGAAAGGAAGTACGCTGAATATGTAGACTGAAAGAAAAAAACGTGGATAAATGCGCAGATCGAGGCGAAGGCAGGCAGGATACAGAGATAACCGATAACCGATAACCAACAAAATTTTTTTTTAATGATATCCATAATACAAAAGACGTCCTAAAGTACGTCCAAATATTTGTTGGACAAACGAAATAATCGGAGCGGTGGGAGTGGCATGGCGGAGGAGTCTTAGGGAGGATCCATAACGGCGGGAGGTAATGATGGAGTTTCCGCGAACAAGACAAGTCCCAATCGCCCATACCAATGCTCATTACCATCTGAGATGAAATAATAGACCGATATGCTTGGAGAGCAGTCGTAAAGTTGTTAAAGCCTAAAGGTCCGCAGCGCCAACAGAGTTAGACAGTACCTCATATGCATATTATAGATTCATGCTACTATAATGTTTCCAAAAAGGTACACCGGGCGATTATCACGTAAAAAATTGTTGTGGCGAGGAATATTAACTGAGCAGTCAAGACATGTTTCAATGATTACGAAAAGGAAAATAGCATTAAAAAGCGTATCAACAAAATGAAACTTTTGACTCGAGATAGACTTTGAGAGAACAATTGTGTTCTAGGGAAATTGAGAACTACGAGTGTCTACCACTGCTCTCATGCAGTGCATCGTGCAAACAATAAATATCAATCAAACAATGTGCGCTTTAAAAATATTTTAGACTTATGAGGATAACACATAATACTCCTTATTTATTAAACACAAATCTTTTTCTCAGAGCTGGATTAAGCTATTCAAATAAAATAATCTTACGAAAACCAAGATTAAGTTTCTATTAATAAATATCGTGTTCATATTTATGTATACCGCTAGATCAAAGACCATGTTTATAAAACATAATATTATTAATACAATAAATAATATTTCGAGGTGTTTTCTTCACAATTAGTAATGTTACTTTAATATGTAAATAATGTAATAAATACGTGTCTTTTATGACAGTTAAGTTATTGTGTGTTAAGTCGTTTTTGAAAATATTTATATTTTATTAGTGAAATTATACAGGATGGCTCAAAAGTCACTAGACCTATTTTAAATGGAATAATCCTTTTTTTTAATTTACATTTATTCATTTATAAACGAACACTGATTTATAGGATTTTTTTTAATTAGTTTTGAAAATGATGTCTTTCAAATGGTTACCACATCGCCGGTGCATCTTCAACTGCAGGACGCACGAATTACTGCGTAATAGTTAGTGCGTTTTTTGCCACATCTTTGAAAAATGTATTTCTTTTTTCCGCACTTACACCGCATCAAACCGTTACTTTTACGGAATACGGTCAACTATTCATAAATTTTCCTTTCTTTCCAAAATTGGGTAGTTTATTTATTAATGTGGGCCTCGTCACCCATAAAAAATTCGAAATAAATTAATTGTAAAAAGTTATTCGAATTTTAAACAGTCTAATGACTTTTGAGCCAACCTGTATTTATGCACACTCGGCCATGGCGGATAATTTATATACGTTTTGTGTTTCGATAGATACAATCGATTTTATTGAAAATTTCAATAAAAATATATTCTTATTATTGCAAAAATTAAAAATTAAAGTTATATTTTAACTGGTTTTCAGTCATTCATGTAAAGTGAAACAAGAAACCATTTTTTACAAAACTGAAACTCGCGTCCAAATAATATCGTTACAATAAGCAAATATTTGTAATATAAATAAAGTTAAATAAAATACAAATAATAACGTCACTGGCAGTCAAATAATAACCTAATAACCGTATTTAAGCTCAGTTACAAAGTTAGATAAGTAAAGCCTATCATGGCAGAGGCATGGGCAAAGAGGTATGGAAAGATGTATGTTTGGCATCACGGGAAGAGTCGGGAAAAGAAGCGTGTGAATAAGAGAACAGACAGAAGTTCTTGATGTAACTAAACACACCAAAGTAATAAAATGCCAATAGGCAGTCCACATCGCGAATATTCACCAAATCATAGAATTCTACTGAAATTATGACAGCGAATAACAATGGACAGAGAAGAGTGGGAAATACTCGGGGACGCCTTCATTCAGCAGCGGATAGAAAACAGTTAATAATTATGATGATATGATACATAGGCCATTAATTTAACACAAAATTGTATCTTTTCTTTCAGATTTTCGTCAGGATTTATTTTTCTTCGGGTTTCGCGCTTGTTGAATCGTTAAACTTAAATTGCCAATATTTGGGTAAAAATGCCGAATACTTTCGAAGTCATCGCGGTCCGTCTCCATACAGTAAGTTCGCATGTCATAAAAGGACTAACCCGTTCACAATGAAAGGAAATTTAAAAAAAATATAACCACAATTTAATTTAAAAATTAACGAAAATACAATAGCAAAATAATTTGTTTAAAGCGATAACACTTAAATTGTCAGCAGATCTTGTTTGTTTTATGTTGCCACGTGACTCAATACGTACTGTGAGTGGACACTTTGTATATTGTCTAGATTATAAGATTGCCGTTGTGCAGTCCTAAAGTAAAAGTAGTAAATTCTCGTTTTGCATCGAAATCGAATTATGATTGCATTTATATATTGACTGACACTTTATGCCAGATTCAGATAGAAAGTGAATGCTCTACGTATAATTCAAATATAGCTAAATATATAAAATTGCAGCATCTCTAGGATATCTGTCAAGTGCATTAAAGTGCAATGATAAAAAATAAAAATTACATTTGATATTACATGCAGTGAAACATTTTGCTTCTTTCCAGGTTTACTAGATCCTACCTTTCGCGGACTATGTGAAATAGAAAAAAAAATTAACGAATAAAAATATTTTTTTTCTTGCTTTATCCGTCCAGCAGTCGTTCTGTGTTGGTTGTTATTACTCTGTTCAATGCTGCTCGGAAAAACTCCACGTGGGCGGGTCAAACCATTACCTCAAATTCTTCAGCCATGATGTTCTCAATTTTTCACGCAGTGTGAGATATAGGATCTGATAATTCTCATGATTAATGCGTTAAATACAATTTTATACATTAATGCACCCACACAAAGTCTTCACAGGCTTGGGAACGATTTTGGTCATGTACTAGTAGATATATTCCAATGACGAGTGATGTTTTTGATGTTGTTCTCAGTCAAAGTTCTCTCATTGATTCTGGTACTCAGTTATTTTGTATTAAACCTAAATTTTTATTTTTTGTTTTGCTTTATTTTCAAATTTAAAAATAAAGTATTGTATTAATTTCTTTTTTTATATGTATATTCCATGCTGTTTGTGTAGCTGCGCTTTTTTATAAGTAATTTTGTAAAAGCCTAAGTTCATATAAATAAATCAAAACGATGTTTTTTTCTCGATATTGAAGCTTATACAATACTTTATATTTTCTATATTGAAGTTTTCGAATTTTTTGTTGTTTTACTACTTATTACAGTTGCTATTAATAGAATAATATTAACAATAATAGAAGAGACTCAGTAGATACACATAATAAATAGGTGACATAATTGCTAATTCCTATCGTCATCGGCCATAAATAAGTGACATGAAACATATTTACTTTAATTCAATAATCAAGAAACGATATGTTCTAAAAAAATATCATCAGTAAAATATTGAATTGAATATAATATTATTAACTGAGCGACGCAACATATTATAGCACTGGCTTATCATGCCAAGTGGCATTTGGAGACTTCATTCTATTTCTTTAACTCTTCAGATTTATGGGATGTCCTCACATTTACCGCTCCACTTTACACATACAGCCTCTCTGATTTATCGAAGAAAAAAATTGGTTGAACTCTGCTTTTTACATAACAATAAATGTGTCCTCGCCGTATTTCGCTTTATCTGATGCAATAAGCTGCATCGCGCTTTGGAATTTTAAAGGACGTGATTTCTTTTTTAACGAACATCGTTCTATTTGACCTTTTTTGTGCCACTTATTTTGTCAAAATTTATCAATTTTATCAAATAATATATTTTTATTACGTCTTATTTATTTAGTCAAAAATACATTTATATTGAAGTAATACGTCATTGTCGCCACATACATTATATTTTCACATGATTAAAACTCATTTTATCTTATTTTCTTTCTTCAGCCTGACTGCGTGATAAAGACCCCCGTCTTTGCCTCCTATGATACGCAGTCCTGTGTGGCACTTCTCCATTACAAAGCATCGGTGCTCTTAATATAGTCAGCCCACTTCATCCATGGGAAGCCTCTATTTCTTCTGCCCATGCATGGACGTCACTTGCAGTATTTTCCTTTCCCATCGTTTATTGGGCATATAAATATGGGTAAGGATATGATTTTCATTCCAATTCCAATTATCTGGTACACCCCGGGAAACTGTAGTATTAGATTTTGAATTGAATAACCAATCTATAACCATTATCTAACAATAGCGGTAGACGTGTTTTAACGCAACCTCTCCTAAAAATGCGTCATGTTTAATCAATTTATTAAGTTATTCTACAAAATAGCCTTTTCCAGGTTGCGTTATCGTTTCTACTGGCGAATCTCGAATTCTAGAAAACTGTTTTCATAAATCAACGCCGTTTAAGAACAAATTAAGAATAACAAAATAAGAAATACTTGGAAAAATATAGTAGATATAGGTACTCTTTAATGTCTCATCAATTTGATCTAATCGAATAAACTACTAACTTTGTTCGTTTTTTAATATGATCACGGACAGTTCGACATCAAAATTTGTGTCGCAATATATGTTATACATTAGTGAAATTGAACAAAATTTAACATTATTTAATAAATCAATGTGAAGCAGAAGAGATGTTAGAGAACGTTAAAGTGCATAATATTTTGCACATGGTTTGTGGTGATCATTCATACCATAGATAATCATAGCAGTTCTTGTTCAAAAATTTTTTGGAGATACCTTGGAAACGTACTGGACAAGGATTAAAACGAATAATGTAAGTCATTTTATATTATGAGAATTCAAACACTAAGTTTGGAATATCTTTCCAGCTGTACTATGTTTGGCTATCCGGGTGATAAATAAATATTTTTTTGGTGAATATTTTTTGTGCCTAGATTTCTTCGTAACTTCCCTGCAAAAATGTATATGTTTTGTACAAAGTAATTTACCTACGCAAACGTGTTTTTTGCATTGTATTAAGCCAATTTAATATCGAATTAAGTAAAAAGTTTATTACGTGAAGCTAGATCGACGGATTGAAAAAAACCTGATAAATTTAGCAGTTGATGAGAGCTGATTATTATCATTAGATATATCTATCGTATGTCGCACTAAAATTTAATGATTTAATAATGTATTATAAATTTAATGCATTCATTAAATATATTCGATAAAATTGAAAAACCATATGAGAGAATTAATAAATCGATAATTTATCCGTTGTAAGAACGTCAGCAACAGATTTATAGATAATATCACGAAAACGAAAACGACCAAAGTGAATTAGTAGTAATATGGTTTTAATAAACATTGTATCTAACAACACACTTATCATGATTTATATTTTTATTTATTATCTTTGTTTTGTTAACCACTTAATTGAGTTTAAATAAATCTACCGGTTTCGAAAAATACCATTTTCTTCTTCAGGATGTCATAACTAACTAAAACAAATATTATTGTTTCTTTACCAAAATCTATTTTACTTATTCATGACAAAAAAAACATGAAAAAGGCAGGACAATGAAAATAGACTGTTCGCAGTGAGAATTTGAATAAGACCATTTATATATAAATGACATACTTCAAGTATGAAATAAACATGGATGAACAAGAGTATAGTCAAGATGAGAGAAATATATGAAATGCACACAAATTAATATAGACATATGTTTAAGATACAATGCACAACTCATAACTGAAATCAGATAAATATGCAAGACAAGCTCGGATGCTACAAAAGGACGACAATCATTACATAGGACCATGTACATCGAATACATATGACAAATTCTAAAATAAATGCCAGAACCTTACTCTCTTATCTTGTGTCTGTATTTTTGATATCAGTGTATGCAGTTTTAGAGTTTTTCGTGTTTATTGTGTTATTGGAGATTTTTCCACTCAGTCAATTATTTCAGTTGAAATAGTTTTACCTGTTTCCTTTTTTTGAAGTTCATGAAAGATTAGTTTCTATGTAATTGCCGTGAAAATTATTAAAAAATGTAAAAATTCAACCTCATTTTTCAAGTATATATAGAATGCCGTTTTGTCCTAAAATTTATTCTAAAATATCAAGTTCTAGGTTATCATCACATTTTGTATACACCAATTTTGACAACGAATACATGTCGTTAGTTATATTTTCTTTACTCTGGAATTATGATGGAATAAAAAAATATATGTAGATAATATTACTATTGCAATAGATCATATAAACTTGCTAGGTAACTATTTTTGATAGGGTTGAAATGAACAAACTTTTTTACAATTCTAACATTAAAGTATAAGTACTTGTTACATACTACAATATATTATTATCGTTTGGTGAGGCATACAATTATGACATAATATACTCTATTCCGTATTTTTTAATATAATAAATTGAAAGTCAAGGTAGAGGTTACAGGTAAATTGAATGCAGGTTTACTTAGATGTTTCTAGAATATAAAGAGGATGGCTTATGGAAAGATCAGTTAACCGTCCAAGTCGTAAAATTGTGCATCGTGGCTTAAGCGTTTTATCGAAATCGTGTAATGCGAGATCGCACTCATGACGGGATAATCAAACCTTTAAAGCATCATTTTTTGTATTCTGAATGTTGAATAAAAAAACATTTTTTTATCTCATTTCCAACCTCGTCGCGGTCACCTCCACTTATCTGCTAAATTAATTCAATGTACCAGTACAAGTTATACATGCTATACGTCTGAGAGACTGGACAGTTCAATTATTGACACAAACGTGCATTGAAAATTGTTAAGGACAGACTAAAATCCTGAATTCTAAGAAACAATTAGTACAAGTCATAAATGTATATACGACTGAGAGGCTGGAGGCTGGAGGTTGGAGAGATTTACTGTATTGATACAAAAACATGCATTTAAAGTTGTTAGGTTAAATCGTTACAAATCTAAGCATATCCTTAATTATTCAGAGTAATGACATGTGATGTGTGATATGTGATGTCTTATAAATAAGATTTAAAGTGATGTTATTCGTAAAGAACGCATATTAAATGTTTATCTACAAATTTATTTTTCGTGAATGTAAATATTTTCTAAATAGATATCAGATATCTCATAGAGACGAAGCTATTTTTACTATATTTTTAATGGAAATGATATATAAAAAATATGGGGGCTTACGACCTGTCTTCGGCTGGTTTATGTGATCACTTTATATATCTATATAACGTTCACCAATTATCACCCCTAATCTCCACATTTATCAAATGTTTGATAGTTGTATATATTTTATTACATTGCCTCGCTTCGAGTACTAGTACACTATAGCCATCTATGGATCAAATTTGATAATTCATTTTTCCTTGAAAATAGCAAATATGTCAACTCAATGAGAATCTTATTTTTGTTTAATTTTTTTTAAAGCAATATTCTTTATTTGTAAAATGTTTTTAACACATTATACTAGAATACGCCTGAAAAATCAATATTTTTCAATATTTATGTATTTTTCTTATTTTGGCCAGTACATTTTAGCAATATTTGAATATATTACACCCAATTACTGGATTTTTACCTATACAAACACTGTTATAAAATAAATGCCAGATATCTCATATAGGTAAAAATCCAGTAATTATATGTTCTTTGCAATTGTATTAAATATTTTGATCATAAATTCAAAAATTAAACGGAATGGTGTCTCAAATAAACGATGTGAATTGCTGTTTTTTCCTTGATTTGGTTTCTGTTTTCCTTGCAAAGAAGATGACACCAGTGACGCAAGTTTAGTATTTGAGCCTCTCTTTAGTATTTGAGCCCATATCTGTAGCGGTCGTTTAATCAAATTCTGCCACGTGAACTCTTCCCACTCCTGTCATACTGAGTCTTGACAAAATGTAGCAAGGTTTTGGTTATTATTCTTATTTTTCTTCGTCTTCAGTCTTTGTCCTTCTTATAGTTATAATTTTTTGAAAATGTTTATATAAACGTATAAGCTACCTCCGTAACTCAATAATTCGTATTTAGGGATGAAAAAAATAATGTTGTATAAAATATTGTTTTAGGAGAACACATTCTTATTGTGAAGTTGTAATTATTCAGAACATAGATCTGTGATATTTTAAATATGAATTAAATATATTAATTAGAAAGATATACACATTCGAACCTGGATTCGAACCTGGCGTCTGCTATCAGTTTACTCAAAGGTATTTGAGATTCTGTAAAAATAAGGTAGATGGCTCTTTCAAATAATGGAATGATTAAATGTATTAATATCGAAGAGGTAACATATAGGTTCCAAAATTGTCGCTAAAAATATTGTCGCTGTAGCATAGTTGATACAATGTTGATGTTCCCGGTTCACCTTCCCCGGTTAGGAAGAGATCCAGGTTCGAATCCCGGTGGCGCAACAACAATATTTTGAGATAAAATTAATTTTATATATATATATCTTTCTAATTAATATATTTAATTCATATTTAAAGTATTGTTACACAAATTGTATTATAAACTATTTCTTATCAAGAAAATAGTTCGATTGCATGTTTATATCAGAGGCCAACGTTTGCGATAGTGGCTTGTTAGAATTTCGGCTATTGGGATTGTACCGTCTCTATCAAGTTGAATTGTGGATTCAGAAATATTCCGTAAAGTTATTTCTGTGGATTTGATGATATATTCATTCAGAATACTGAGTCAATAATGTTTAGTTAACTTGGTGGTCTCATCGTCGAAGGAGGCCAAGAAGAAACAACCCGCCACTCCAATATCTGTTGCGCGCTAATCCTGATAATAGAATAAAAACATAATTATAATATGATTATTCATTTATTTTGTTAAGTTTACCAAATAATATTAATTAATCTTGATTTACATATTCCAGCATTGAAGGTATCATTTGCATATCGCTATGCATTAATTAGCGATTAGAACATACATAAGTGTAGAGAAAAATGTTTTATAATTAGTTATTTATTAAGACAAGATATTTTTTAATCTTTTTTATTAATATGTCTATTATCAATTTATATTTTTGGTGATTTATTTATTTGGGTGATAAACAATGTTATTAACAACATTATTATCAAGTTCAAGAACTGTTTCTACTTAAATAATTTTACAATCGTACAAATAACACTCCGTATGAACTATCGCAGTAATTTTATCATTTTCTCCGTCTTCTTGTTAAATCTTTTAAAACTAATACATACGTTAATTTTAAACGCAAAAAAATGAGATATTTAGAATTTTTTGATACTTTGGATAATGTGTTAAAATGTAGTGGTGCAAAAATTTCATTCGTAAAATAAATATTTAACTCCAGTTATATTTTTTCGAAACCATTCGCACCAGATCTTGGAATTGGTCTTCTCGTTTCCAAGATAAGTCATTTTTTCAAATTGAGGATTTCAGAAGGAAATAACAAGAATAAGAAAACTAAGCTGGAATGCGTTTGGAAGAATAAATTACGGTTTTTTTCGTGTGGACTGCGTACGGTAAGTTAAATATAGATTTTATGGGTGTAGGATTAAGGGTTTAAGGTTTAAGATTAAAACTAAGATATACTGCAAACGGTAGATTGAATAAGGGTGATTCAGATTTAGGATTTAAGAAAAGAAAAGTACATCGGAGAGTGCATATTCACGTCGGTCCCTCATGACTGAAGATCGCGATCTCCATAAACTTCCGCCCTCTCACCTATCCACATTTACTTTTCTCGGTATTCTGCAGACATTAGGACTGTCTGAAAAGTGTATTAGTCCACCTAGTTTATCAACAGGTGCGGAGCTCATCGTGGCCCGCCGCAACGAGCTTCTCCAGGCTATCTTCCCTTCTCGCAAGATGCACAAAAAATTAAAGAATTCGTCTTGGGCAAATACTTAAGAGCCTGTCTTTGATGTTCAGCCCTTGCAGAATGGAGACATCATCATTAATCACTAATAATTTACTAGTTCTACGACACTCCCACTACATTTTTATTTAAAGATTTAATTTTTTTTTTATCTCTATTTTTATTTATGCCTAATCTTTATCTTAAATAAAACCAAAGTAGCCAGGACAACGCTGTATATGTCAGAGGTGGAGTCTACTCTATCATATAATTGCAATATAATTGTATCTTATGTTTATCATGTTATATTATGATATATTCACCTCTGTTACAACAAAAATATGTATGTCAATAAAGTCTAAATAAATAAATGAGTCAGCTGTTTTGACACTGAAAACAATTGTAGGAAACGTGTATTCTCAGAAAGCGCAGTTCAGCGGCTCGATGGTCCAGAAAGAGTTGAGAACAAAGTGCATCGCGGTGTTCAAATCACTATGCGGTACCGCATTAGTATCTGATATTCGACGAAAGAAAACTCCTGCTTTTATATATCTGTAACTAATAATGAAAAAAAAATTGAATGATTTATATAACAGACTGAAAAAAAATTCTTTCGGCACTGGCACCAAGAATCCGATATATGTCGTCGTGTGTTTTTACATTTTTCTTTGGGACTTTATTTACATAAATATTTTAAGGGAAGATGGTTTAAGGGTGTTCTGATCATGATTGCGAAGAAATTATATCACGAAAACCTCTGCTATTTTGCTTTATGGTGGTTGGATCGTCCAGCATCGTCTAATCAATCGTGTTATATTACGCTACAAACGCCGGTTACGTATACTCTAGATTTGAGTATTGGTTATTATTTATCGCATAATTGGTTAAGTTAAGTTGTACTATATTAGACTATTTTCTTTCTTTTTAATAAATTATATTTATAACATTGAAAAATAGGTTTTACGGAATCACTGACCATGGCCACTATAGGCACTCGCAGAATCTAGCAATGTGGTTGCTATTTGTTATGATGAAATTTGTTTATTATTATAAATATGAATCAAATATATTAATTATAAAGATATACATATAAAATCAATTTTATATGTATATCTTTATAATTAATATATTTAAAATATCACAGACCTATGTTCTGAATAATTACAACTTCACAATAAGAATGTATTCTCCTAAAATATTATTATAAACACAAATAATGTCGCCTATTTATTTTAAATAATTTAAATTCACAGTGTGTGACATATATGATATTCAAAACGTTTATTTTTCTGTCTAGCTTGTCTGCAACCTTAAATGTAAATCTTAAATTCTTGACAACATAACATACCTACGTTACAAAATAGTCAAATACTTTATTCTTGTTTAAAATTTGCATATATATCATCAAGAAATATCTGTTTGATAGTCAGACGAGCTTAAACAGTGACGTCATGGGGAATAAAAGAAACGCAAGATGTGTGCTCCGACCTCTCAACATTGCAGATGAATGAAGGTTCTTTTGTTATTATTACTATGTATAAAGAAACTATGTTTACAATATTAATAATACTGCCACTAGAAATAACCTTTCAATAAAAACAGGATATATTTTTTTTTATAATCTTTTTCTATTCATTGTTGGATAAAGGCCTCCCCAACTGTCCCCCACGTTTTGTTGCCCATTGTTAGTCGCTGCTGCATATTTCTACAGAATTTGATGATTTTCACAATCCAGTTTATTCAACGATTTTCTGTCCTCCGAGCAACGTGGCCTGCCCGTTGCCATTATATTTTTTTATCATATTTTATTTTGTTAAAGTAATTTTTATTAGAACATAACAAAATACGCTAACGTGTATTAATTGCTTTTATGTATTATTTTTTAATTACCTTTTTTTAATGCAAAAAAAATACAATAAGTTTTCTACAAACTCGGGTAGTAGATATATATAAGATATTATTTGAAAAACATAATTCTACTTTGTATCTACGATACAATGAGATTTTTTGATAAACTAACTTTGAGTTTTATTGAATTCTAGTTAAAATCTTGAAAATCTGAAATTTTAAGTGAGTTTTTATTATTTTAACTCCTTGGCCGCCCACGTCGCAAGTTTCCGACAGAGAAAAGGATGGAATGAGAACTGTCAGAATTTAAGTTGACTATCGTACGTACAGCGGACAACCACGTGACATTCCGCGGCGTCTATTTCTCCACGGAAATGACCACAAAATAACGCATGATATCACCGGCGCCGCGGATCGGATCTTTAACCAAATTATTATTTCCAGTAGTGATATCGTACGGCACCCCATATAAATTTGTTACAACTCAAGAACACAACGAATTACGTCTGAAATCGAGTGTAAAAATCGTCATTTTTCCTCCAAACAAAATTGGCAGTTGGCGCTTACTTTTACGTTGCCAGATCGCAATTTTATTAAATTTGAAAATTTAACACACATGTCGACGTCAAAGTGCTGATATTTTTACAGCTATCGAGTTTTCGAAAACTTTTTTGATTATATTTTTACTTTACAAAATGGCGGAGTATGACTTATTTCGTTAGTGGAGACTGCCGACTTTGTAGATATTCCCGATATACTCGTTACTACCGCAGAGTCTGATGATGAGAAGGACGCAATAAGTTGGAAAGTATCTGGAACGTTCCAATTTAAGTAAATTGTCAGCTAGATTTTGACGTACGTTCGCGATATTTTTCGGTTTTGTTGCCAAGTACTTCAAGTGAATGAGATATTATTTTTAAGTTATTAATTAAAATTAATATACGAACATTTTACAATAAATACAGTGAGTGCGCCGTTAGGCATCATCTTATGCGTGTGTTAGTGCTATATAAGTGCGATATGTAATGTGTACGTAGTTGTGATGTGAAGTGCTAATATATTTTTGTTTTAAGCATCACATTAAACACAATAATATTAATAAAATCTGATGTTGTCCTCCCAAAAAACAAATATTAATTAAATAATAATGTTCGAAGTGTTATGGCCTGACAACACTGTTAACTTTAATTTATTCATTTTTTTCAACTTTTTTCATGTCAAAATCGTACGAAATCGCGGTCGATGAACACAGTATAGTAGTTTTTAGTTATACTAACGTTTCCATGGTATTTTCGTAAAAATAAAATTTGAAAAAGCTAGCCTGTGAATTTTGAATTTTAAGAATTTTGGCGCCAATATGGTGGCATAATGCTGTTTCACCTACGATTTTTCTGGGCAGCTAACAGGTTAAGATACATGAGATACCATTGGTTACGAGAGAGAATGATTGATGTGGCGTTTTTGTTTCTCAAAATATCATTTGAATATTCTAATATTTAATTAAAACTGGCGTTTTACTAATTTTTATTACAAAATTATGAATTAACATAATTAACTTTATAAATTACATACGTGTGGTCTAAATAATATTCATCGTGAGTAAAACATCCGCAATGGATCTTTATGGTAATAGGTTAATCTATAAAAAAGTCTCTAATTTTAATAACTCTTTCTAAACTACCTGTATTCAGTAATGTTCAGTAACTCCGTGAAGGCGTTTTCTATGGCATTATTCCCAGCCTGCATGAAATTTGGTAATTAAACATTTGTCAAAACTCACCTTCTAGAACTCAGATACTACAACCAAACATAAACTGGAACCAAGAAGATTTATTGTGTAAAATTTTTTTGTAAAAACTTTGGCAAAATTAATACTTCCAATTCAGATGGTCGAGTCCAGTATTACCAATAGAAATCATTCAGTAAAAATTAAATAGTTTTCTTCTCAATACCTTTTGTATGTAATATGTAACAAATAACATATATTTATATATATATTTTATTTTTTTTATTTTATTTATTTGTAGGATAGAAATGTTAGTACTAAAATCTAATAATATAAAAGCATGTAGTCAATTAAAAACATGGAACATTACAAACATTATGTTCATTCTTACTTTTTAGACATCAGTAATTATTTAATAATATCTCATTTTATCTGTCCATCTACTATTAATAAAATATTCATAATTAATAATTAAATTGCTTAAAAATTTTGCCACAACAAATTGGGAAAACGTCAGAAAGCACATTTAAGGGTACCAAATCAACAGAAAATTATCTGATATTTTTTAATAAAGTACCACAACAAATATTCATCGAATTAAAAGGTACATATATCATTATAGACAGCATAAAAAATTTCGGTCTCAAATCGTGGTTAACTATGACAAGGTGAAACTAATCATTTACTGCAACATACTCTTTCTACAATACTAGACAAAGACATGATCTGAATAACATCTGCATCAGAACAAATAGACTAAACAACGGACCACTATCAGCTACACACCAATATAACGATATATCTAATTAAAAACTAGTTAAAAAATTATATTGGGTTAATATGTGTTTATACTATATAATTTTAATTGGTTTTATGTTTGCCATTTAATCTGGTTATTTTTAATGATCATTTAATTTTATATTTAAATTTATTCCAACTTTTACAGTAGCATGTCATTTTTATATACCATACATTAATTGAAATCAATCAATCTCACTTCGCGTAAATGTTGGTGGACTGTTGAATCGCAATTTACGCGTAAGGTGGACATCAGTAAAATGTTTGATGGGCGTATTCTTGATATAAAATTGTATAAATTCTACGTGTGATGTCATAAAATTGTTAATGTTGTCCGTCACCGGAACTGGATGTTCTATATAATTAGTAAACAAACAATTATTATCTTTTAACACTAAGAGAGACTAAAAAAGGCGTGTAATTAATATAATATCCGTTTCAACAATTTATCCACAGAAGTAGTTAATATTTTTTAATTGTAGCGTGCTTTATTTTGGAGTTACTAATAAAATTAAGAGTAATTAATTACGTACAAGCTGAAAGCAGTGGATTGGCCCCGCGGACAACTATTTTGCAACCGCTGCGTGTCCACAATCATTATCCCATTACATTACATTATTATTCACAACTGTATTTATAAAGTCAGATATGACAATGCTGAGAAAATAGTTATGCAGATTTTTTTTTTACATTTAATGCAAACTCTACGTTATAGTTATTCATTTTATAATTGAATTATTTATTAAATTTGTTTTTAAAACCACTTTTTGAGATCCTGATGAAAGAAATGGTATTTTCCAAAACCGGTTGGTGTATTCAATTCAACTCATGAAGTGGTTAAAAACAAAGTTAATAAATAATTCAATATTAATAATTGTGGTATCCTTGTGATCTTATATGAGTGTATATGTCAGCGCTGCACCGCCGGGACGGGATATGTATATATGTATGTACGTGTATGTATGTGTGTTTTGCGTTAGCGTTTGACTTGTTACTAGTTATATACCTTGTATCTTCATTGTATCATATTGTAATAAATATATAATTGTCACAAAGAGTTTCTCTGGGACCTTCAATAACTACGAGGTGTACAACTGAGACGTACTATCAACGCAAGTACGTAACAATAATTGCACTCTTTTTGTATGTACAATAGATATTGTATTATAAATTAAAGCAATATAAATATTAATAAGTAAATATTCTTAATTTTTCGTTTGGGTAGGTATTTTAAACAAAAGATAATTATTTTACACCAAAAAAAAGATGTTCTCACGAACTCAACTTCGAAGATTATTCTGTAAAAATATCATTGCAATCTGAGACCGAGGATGCGGGCGATATTGGTTTAATAGACATATACAAACGAACGTTTAAATTATATGTATGACTAACTTTTATTCACAATTGAGTCATAAAATATACAATCGATATTCTTATATATAATTTGCACTTTATAAATCCTTGATTTAAATATAATGTAATGCATTCTCGTCAGCCTATATTTATTTTTACCAGCGTGACAAAAGACAGGTGGCGGTCCTTACAATATAATTGACTCGAGGATTAGCGTATTTGCCGCGGAGATACCCCTTCCATGCATTTAGCCTTCCCACGGGCGCGCCTCAAAGTATTGTCACATGATCGCGCGGTGAAATAAAACATCTAAACGGCAAAATGTATATGCCATCAATTTTACAATATTTATTAAGTATACTTAATAAAATATGAATAACAAGTAAACAGAGGTAAATTATATATTTTTTTATTGTTACGTGATTTAACGCACGAGAAACAAGATGAAATTAAAATATATATGGTGCATTATTTAAATTATTTGTAAGCAATTTATATAACTTTTCTAAGCTAATTCCGAACAATTCAGATGTGCGAATTTATATACATTAAAATTAAAATCTTCTCATAGTGAATGTATGAGTGGTTAAGACGCCGGCTTAGCGATCTAGTGGTCGCGGGTTCGCGCCTCGTTCCAGGACACAAGCAAGTTAGTACTATTTTAATAGTACAAGCGTTTCGCTTAGTTAGAAAATAGTAAGAATATTAATATGACATGCATTCCGTGTACGCATCTCTATTTAAAAAAATATATATTACGTTTCTTTTATAATTTTACAGCATTCCGATTATATTTCTGTATTAAGTTCTTCAAGATTCAAATTCTTATGGATGTTTCATGGATGCTTCTGATAGATACCAACTTTATATAGTCCTATAGGAAGAAATCACAAAGTATGATATCTTTAACGTGTTGAGGAATCGTGCCCCTGCATCGTTGGAAAATAGTTCAAAGTTGGTGGTGATCAATGTTCCCTCTAAGGTGTGCGAGTGTGCGCACACAAAAAAATATAGCGCGCACACAATTTTTAATAAGACATCTTCATCGAAGGTTGGCGACCATGTTGCAGTACGTTGATTTATCCTGTATAATATCACCAACATTTTGGACATTGAACTACTTTCACAGCAGATAATCGCTTTCTACCAATGCCTATGTTGTTTTCTATCTTCCCCTGCATAATGAGTTGTAAAAGATAATACGTTTCATTGCGGAAAATGTGTCCGAAGGACACAGCTATCCTTGGCTTAGTTGTTATTAAATCTCTAGATTATTTATGCATGTAATTCAGTAGTAATGAGGTCAGCCCAGGAGATCTTTAGCATACATCGACGGAGCCACAAGGTACTTACATTACCCTACCAATAGTAGGCTAGTACTGGTAAGATAATATTTTTCTTATTTTCTTCCCCGGCGCGCAAATAAAAGCATTAGTCCTTAAAATATGCCGTAGTTCTTTCAAATTGATGCATCTGGTATTGCATTTTTTTAATATATTGCACCAAATGTGTTCTCCTTAAAAATAATTATATTTAATTAATTTACCCAATGTTTATCAAATTATAAATGATGTCTAATTTATTTGTGCAAAGAGGGGTGGGGCGCAGGAGGTATGAGGAGAGTAGGCAGGTAAAAAGGCACAGGACCTATAACTTTCAACCTTTTCTTATCAAATTATCAAAAAATACTATTGTGAGCCTTCATTGCATGAATTAAGTTAAATTAATGTTTTGTGGCAGAAAGAAACATTACTTATCGTTTATGTCTATAAAATGGCAGAATTGACGTTACGTCCTTCTGGGAGACTGTTGATTAATCTTCACTGAAAACCGTGATCACTGCTCATGTATTATATTTACGGTTTATGTTTACATGATATATAAACAGAATTATTAAAAATGAACAAGGAGGTTTGAGATAATTCAATGAAAGAGGTATGAGTTTATCCACCGACATGAAAAATATATCTCTAAAACGAGTTATTCGGGAGTTATTAAGCGAGTTAGAGTTGAATCTATTAGTGAGCTTACGCATTTTCAGAATGATAGCATATTTGAAGTTGAAAATTTTATTTTTACAATTCAGAAAGATAGTTCTTTGGTAGTAATGAATGATGTAGTTTTTGCACTACTACCGCCTCAAAAACATGATTATACATAATTAATGAAAATAATGTATGCTTTAGAAATAATATTTGATCGTTTCGGTAAAGTAACTAAATTAGTTTTAATTTTATACCATCTCTGCTATACTATGCTATCCCAAATCGACTCAACTGTGGGAAGGAATGAGACAATGCCTTACAAGTCATTTAACATACTTGATTTCTCAAATTTAACTATTTAGTATATTTATTTATGTAAAATTTAAGACTAATAACAATAATAAATAACATTTTAAAACATTGTTATTTTCTAATTTAACTAAAATTGTTCCATATAGCCTCACTTTCCCATTTAGCTGTATAATTTTCTTAACCTTATTAGGTTATTTGAAATATTATATAATGTATAGGATTTTTGAGAACGTATGTGTTGCCTATTATGGAGATGGAATATTCGTTATGCAATTATTGGGTTTAGCGATTACGGATGAATATGATCTCGATGAAAATGTATGTTGATAAAATAATAAAAATAAAAATAAGTTGTTATAACTGTACAAATTTATTGATTTATTTTGGTTGTATTGTTGCATTTTCAGAACATAGTTATACTACAAATTAAATGAATCATATATGTATGTAAAAAATCTATCTATCGACAGATAATAAATGTTTTGATTGACTATATTATATTATGTATTATATACATATATAATAAAAATTAAAATAAACCTATCTTACAATACATTACTTGAAAATGGCGTTACTCTAGTTACCAGATCAAGCAGTGACAGCCGGCAAAACTCAGTGCTTTCTGCCATATTTTAATGTTTATGTTGTAGCAATAGAAACTTATGTAAGGAAGACATGTTTTTTATCAGATATTCTTTTCAACTTGCAATGCGAAAATATAATAATTTCGACTAAAAAAAAAAGAAAATATAATTAATGTAACAGGTTTGAAAGTATATGTCTTAAATTATTGCGTGATTATTGCAAATTTTCAACCACAAAGAAAACATCTTTATTTGCGGCGGGTGAAGCGGGTTTTTTCACTAATTCCGGATACTCGTAATGTGTGCTAGCTCCCAAAGTTGAAACCATTTACATATGGCAGGGGTGCCCAACCTCGTTTTGAGTTTGGTAACACAATCCAATATGTCGATCACATGTATGTCTGTCTGTCTGTCTCGTGTAGTCGTACAACGACACTCAACACACTAAATATCGGGGACCAAATACCACTCACAGCTATACCAAATAGTTCTATATTTATAATACAGGTAGAACAATAAAAATTAAGATAAATGACTCGTTTCATCTGCCTTTATACTTTATAATAGTTTCATCCTTACAACGAATTATTTTAATTCATGAAATATTTCCACAAGTCTAAAGTATTTTTTTTTAAAGTTTGTAAAAAATGTTTAGTCACGATTTTTTTATAAATAATATTTACTAATGCGTGAAAATCAATTTATGTCTATTTAGTACGTAAGTAGCAATATGCTTAATATATAAAAATACTAAGCAGTAGAAAAGACAAACACTCGAATTATTCCAATATTCTTAATATAGGTCGCATGCCAGTAGAGGTTTTCAAGTGACTACATGTTCAACCAAGCTACCGAGCCATGTGTACTACAAAAACAAATAACTGCTAGCCTGTTTAAAATTTTTGCATTAAGCATAAACAGAATAAAGGATTTTTAATAGAGGTGTGGTTATTTAAAGGTTTATCCATATCGTGGCACTTTTTTCAATAACCTATGTACTAGAAATACAGGTCGATTTTTTACTCATGGTACTGTACAGTCTGCCACTGACAAATCGGTTGCTAGTATAATTTTTTTTATTATTACAATATAAATAGTACAAAGATTTGTTTAATGTTTAAATATTTTATGGATAGGGAATAAAATAATATGAATAGGTGTTATCGGTATATAATTGGTACACAACACATTCTTGAAATGCCCTGACCAAAACTCCACCTATACTCGTTTACAGCTTCTTTGAAACTTTTAATTTATGTTGGTGTTAATTTATGTTATTAAAATTAATTACTAGTTTATGGTTCATAATTTGCTCTAGTATTTCTTTGCCTCACAATTAATTTATTAATTTTATACTTAACTAAAGGTTGTCATCTAATTGGTGGATGGAAATAAAACTATAGAATGCAATTTTCATGCACGTATACGAAATGTGAGAATTAATTATGGCTATTTGAGCCACATATTAACATTTATTCGCAACGCAGTTGACTTAAATATTTACATATTCTAGTCCACTGGCTACGCATATTATTGTTTCCCCTTGTGTATAGTTTGGTTTCCTCGTGTCTATGCTTTCATTATGCACTAAACACGAGCACTGGCGTCACTTGAACAGTGTTATTTGTGTGCTCATTGTAACTCTATGAACCATATTATTGCCTATTTTAGACTTCTGCTACAACACAAGACCAAGAAGGCGCAGTAGTTTCGGAAGCCCAAAGCTAAGTGGAGCGACAATGTCTTCAAAGACATATCTGTCTTAGAAATTCAAGACTGGAGAGAAGGCTCGCAGAAATTCAAGACTGGAGGAAAATTATTAAGGAGGCTAGAACCATCATTGGCTATAGAGCCAATAGTGATATTTTTGATGTGGTTATATGAAATACGGAGTTTTTCATTTCCTGAACTAGCAGTTTGCGTAGTCTTTCTACCTTTCATGCGATCATCGAAGGGATGAAAGTCTTATTCTTCAACGGCGCTACAGCCAAAATCAAACCTTAGCCTGCTCAATCTTCCACTGCCACGACACTCGGTTTTCTGCTGCCATTTCCAATTATTCACCAAGGGCAGTTCCTTAGCACCCTTTACATATCAACCCAGTGGCTTTCCAATCAAGGTATCCTTTATGGGATTCATGATCGTGCATCTATTGCATCTACATTGAGAATCTGTGCTCCTTGTACAGACTTTAAAGTGCGTCATTGTACAGGGATGAGACAATTTTTTTTATTCCTTTAAGGTTCGATCAGTTAACATTTCAGTTGCACTTCCCCGCAATAATGAAATTATATTATAGACCTGGTAAATGTATCGCTAGTAGACAATCAAAATGATCACTGGTCAATTTAGTACGGGTCAAAACATCGCCAGGGCTCGCCACAGCCCGCAGGCCTTGTGTTGGCTATCTCAATTTTGTACTAAAAATAAATACGGAGTTCAAGGATAAGTGTCAACCTTTGGCAATTCTAAGAAATGTTTTACTAGAAAAAAATGTGCCTACATAAAATAATTAATTAAAAGGTTTCTTACTGTACCTGTTCCACAGTTTATAATATTGATGACTTCATTGGACGCCTACTCTATTTTTTATTTTTTTAAATTTGGCACCCCTGTTCTATTAAAGATTGGTATTAAACAAAAGAATTGATGCGAGTTTTTCAAAATCATCTCTCAATGTTGCATTCTGAGAAGATCAATATTTTTTATAAACTATATCAATTTCATTATCAGCCGTTTTCTATCCATTGCTGGATGAAGGCCTCCCCAAGTGTCTTCCATTCGTCTATGTCGATTTTTTTTCCGTGGGCTTGATGATTTCATCAGCCCAGCAGATTGATTCCCCTTCAGTACCATTGGATGACTGTATTCGTCTAACGATGATACGACCTCCAAGCGATGAAGCCTGCCCATTGCCATTTCATTTTCTCGACGTATTCAATTATATCAACTACTCGTATCTATTCTCTTATCCACACCTTTCTTTTTCTATCTCTACGTGTGAGACAACACATATATTTTTCCAAGCTTGTTTGAGTTAAATAACTTATATTTGTTACATTAAAATTATTATTTAGGTATATCACTTCAAATAGCAGTTAGAATAATATTATAATCAAAAAATCACATGATTAATTTTTTTTTGAAATTTGCACTTTGAATGACGTCACTAAGACTAATTAATAGACTTAGAGCTCTTTTCCGATGACAATTTTATTCCAGAATCTAGAAATTTAAATCATAACATCATCATTATTTTAAATTATGCATTTTCCAATGTAATTTTTGTTTACTATAGACTTTTAAATTAATGACACGGCCGTTATCTGTATAACGTCTTTTATCGTCGTTCTGGGCTTTTTTACCATTATACTTATTGAAAAGTAATACTTTAATTACAAAAGCATTTTTAAAAAATTTTATACCATTAGGAACGATCTATCCTACGTTCTAGGACTTCTAAATTCTTACGTATTCTATTGTATAAAAAAATATTCTGGTTTATCAAATAGTTTTACTTTTTAAATATTGTTGGTCTCGGTAGTCAGGTGAGATGAAACTGATTAGAATGTGTGATTACTTGCTTTAAAATAAATATTTTATTTAAAAAAATGGTCAAATATTTAAATACGAATATAAATTATTTGAAAAAATATATATTGTATTGCCGTTGCTGAGATAAAATGTTTTCAGTGATAATAATATCATAAATTTGCTACCTATAATATCTAGTAGTGGGATTCCTTTAATTCTGATGATTCTGCATCATGCCTTACCAGCTATTTGCATACTCGACTAGGGTGTGAATATCCTGACCGTGGAGAAGTCTGTCGCTATGGTGAAATGAAGTCCGATGAGTATAAAAACGGGTTTTTCTGGACTGAAATTAGTAGCTGTGCTGGTCTGTACTCTGGTGACATAAGAGTGCTTTAGGCGTGGTTACATAACAACTCTCAGATCAACCTCTACTTCAGCGGCAGGAATAGTCGCGCATCCAATCAGTCAGATGATCAAGATTAGTTAGTGGGAAAATAATATTATTAATGAAAACACATTTTTGTTGTGAAGTTGCAATTCTAAATTTATTCAAAAATAAAAAAAACCCGAGAGCAACCAAAATATTTTTTCATTAAATAGATTTTTTTGTACATCTTTCTAATTGATTAGTTTTTATTTATATTATAAAATAATATTTCTTATTACTGAAGGCAAAAAGATCCAGGTTTCTTAAAAACGAATAACACATCATTTTATGTGGTTCATGTAAAATTTGGTATGTAGGACTAAAGATAGCGATGTGTATAAAGCGACTGCTATTAAATTATCTCATTTTTTTATAATGTTTATTTTTTTGTTTATCGAATAGGTTCATAGGATGGATAAATTTATCAAGATTAGCATTTAGCAAACCGCAAAAGATTTATCCGAGAATATATATGAGGGTTCAAAATTTCTATTAATAATATTCAAGTTGTTTGTCTAGATGTTACTTAGAGTTGTATTATTCAAGGGGTTTTTTATTGATTCCTAAATATATGTCGATTACAAAATGTAGCGACAGAAGCCAGTGGGGTCTTATCAAAAAAATCGTGTTTTATAAATTAATTTGGGATTTACCAGATACTCACTATGTCATCTGTGTGTCAGATAATTTAGTTACGATTCTATGGAAATATATGATTGGTAAATCGTAAGCGAGAGATCGCCCCCAATGCCACGAGATGCAGCAGAAACAGTGCAAAAATCAATCAAATTCAAAGTGATTAATATTATATTTGTACATGTACTATTCAGATTAAAATCGTAACATGCAGAAGTTTCTAGAAGTGACCTATTCACAGATTTAAAGAAATAAACTAAAGTGAATTTTAAAAAATACAATTTAGATGAATAAAATATACAAAAAAAATTACCTCTCGAAAAATATTTTACTACGGCCGGGATACGAACCCGAAACTTTTCTTGCTGAGAATATTTAATTGGTTAACATAGCAAAATTGGTATCACGGTAAGGTTCATATCCCGGTGGTGTACATTCAGCGTTTTCTTCGTCTTTCGAATACTTTTATTCTACGTTATACGAATAGCAATGATTGTAAAAGGATGCAGAAGAATTGAGATCCCTCAGACGTATAATATATTAAGAGAGAAAATATTATATATAGGTATTAGAAGCGAACGTAAAGCGAAGCTTATCCGACAAGATTAATACATGGTCGCTATGATGATTCGGATATGAATTAGTAGAGTTGAAAGGAAAATATTTAAACCAATGTTGGAAGTAAAAGTAATAGAAGAAGTTGTGAATGATTTGGTGTTATCAGGTATTAAAAGATGGCCCTCATAGAAGCTCCAACTGTCAATGAGCGCGCTCGGATAATGGACACGATTATGGACCAGCCAAAAGTGGTAAGCTAAGACAGAAGAGAAGAGCGTTCTTCCCTCCGGGGAAAGAGATACTGGGATGTTAAATACGTATTTATTTATTTTAAATGGAAATATGTATTTGAAACGTTCATCATATCAATATTTTAAAATTATTTCAAAATAAATAATCTTCCTATTAATAATACATTTTAGCTTCATTCATTCATTCTATATGCATATAGCCTTAGTGTAAATCAACTCGACATTATTCTTCTCCGTGATGAATGCCTCCTATCACCGTTTTATCTGAGCTTGTGTCTTATCACATTAAATAAATTGACACACGAAACAAACAAAAAATTCGATCAATAACACAATTATTTTAAGTAAATGATGTGGTGATTTGTGTACATTTTTCATTAGCGGTGATATGCTAATACGCTGTTTTTTGGGAAATAAATCAAATTAAATAATTTAATAATGTATTATAATATATACTCCGTAATTATTCCGTGACATCACGCCGCACCAAATCGTGCTCGCAGCCGGTGAGCCACTTCGCTTCTTCAATCTCCATGCACCTGGCGATTAGCGAGAGTGAGTTATTGGCAGTGCAGCGTCGACAAGGCAGAATCTTCTAATTTGTCTAGTAGATAAATCCTCCAGATTCAATAAATATTAATAAAGTGAGCACTTACAGCGATAATCCCAAGAAGCCTTAAGCTATTTGTTCTGTTTATTTTGACGCGGATCCGGTAACCTGGCAGCCTGAGTACAGGTTTATCCGAAGTTAGCTGATGACAACTTCATCACAATCAATGATAATTTATGTAAAAGATGAAAACGCAACATTTAAAGATATCACGCCGATTAAGTTCTGAATTACCGTTCTCAATAACCCTTGTTCGACGCACACATCATATCTTCCTATTATCTTCAGTTATTTATTATCTCACTCCAATAAGTTGATCTCACGTGCCGCACATGTGCACGATTTCACACACCATACGTTCGGTCAAGTAATGATGCTCTTTATGTAATAATACGCATGAGAAATTATGCGATACACGATATACGAGCAGGTATATAATACTGTAAACATACATATATAAACTTAATCGATTTATTTATGTACTGTATTGCACAAATATTCAATAAATTAATAAAAAATTAAAATAACACTAAATATTGAAAGCAAAAGATATATTATATGTAGGTACCTCAATGACAGGTCGACAGCACCTATTTTATCAATTCTTACAAAATGAATATAATAATAATGTATGATTAATATAGCAACATTTTTGTATAAAATCATTACACATTGTATAATTTTTGTCCTTATTCCCACACTATCCTTAAAATTGTTTAATAAAATGAAGGATAAAAAATTATGTTTTGTTATTAATTAGTAATTTTTTAAGTTATAATACGTATATATTAGATTAAAGGCGGTATTATAGTTATAATACGTATATATTAGATTAAAGGCAGTATTATAGTTATAATACGTATATATTAGATTAAAGGCGGTATTATAGTTATAATACGTATATATTAGATTAAAGGCGGTATTATAGTTATACTACGTATATATTAGATTAAAGGCGGTATTATATTATAGCGCGTCTCCCAATGGGAATATTTCGAGAGCACATGACAGTCAAAATGACGTGAAAAATATTTAGTGCCTTTTAATGATATTCATCACTATAAAGTATGAAATGACTATGAATGAGTTACTACTACAATATGCTAATGATTATTATTAACGACATTGAGCTTCTGAAACCAGAAGGTTGCTTATTTCATGTTTACGTTATGATTATTCACACTTTCCTCTTTGTCGTATTATGTATCTTGATTTAACTTCAAATGAAATAGTCTTTTCATAATTGTATTTAAATATTTAAACTGACGATATTTTAAATTAAATTTCTGATACGCTGTTTTATATTATGGAGTGCAAATCGTTCCACGCATTTGGGCCTTCCACAGCTAATCTCGGCTCAATTACTGTACATGTTTTTTTTAACGTGGCTGGTCAGTTTTAGGTTAGGTTAGTTAGGCTAAGCAGAGAGTTTGATGTGATACCATCAAGTTTTCTGTGAGCTCTTGATGATACGGAACTATATAGCTCTTGAAAATATAGCTTAAATTCAATCATCAGAGAAGTTGAGGCAAGATCATCGGAAAGGATGTGGGGTGCAAACATTTGGAAGTGTCATACTGGAGGCGCGCGTACACTGAGGATAATCATTGAAGCCATTACCTGTGAGTGAAGCATCAATAGAAATAATCAAAAATCATTAATAAGAAAACGAAGAAACATTCGTCATTGTTTAACATTTTTAATTATAGTGATAAAATATTATTTACCTCCAATAATCACCTGACAAAAAGACACAATCGATCTCAGAATACAGCGATCAGCAGTAACACTCAAACCACATCAATAATAAAAATCATAAAATAAAACAGAAATAACATTTGCTATACAACATAATTCTTATAAAAATGCTTATACAAAAAAAAAACAAAGAACATATTCACGCCGCTGCATTGGCAATAACACTGAATCAAATAATGAATCACCATAAAGCAAATTACCAAATTCATCACAGGTCTTTTTTAGTTAACGGGTCGTATTTTTTAAATTCGTTAGAAATAATGAAAAACTATAATAAAATATAATACAACTATAAATAACTAAAAACATTGATGTCATTAGCACCAGCGTTCGACCAAAGAGGGACAATGCATAAGAGAATATGAAATGAAATGTCATTATGCATAGGTCAACATCAAATTCATTAAATTATGACCTTTGTCAAATTCAATCTATTTTTATTCTCTGCAAAGTGCCTACCGAAAAGTACATGCTCATATACGGTCATAGAACGTAAACTTTACTAGTCATTTTAATACAAATGTATTGCTCGTGGGACCATGATTCAATTCTTGTAAATTTAATTGAGTGGAGGTGGATTCATCTGGTATTTCTTTTTAGGTCAAAACCGTTGCTTGGCGCTATGTGTAATATTTCCGTCATAACTTTAAGAAGCGAATTGTACTGTGGTAAAATGAACACAGGGCGCCATCCAGCGTCGACGGCGTGCAACGTCACAGCAGCAAGTTCAATAAGCCGCGGAATGGGCAGTCCATGGCATTACTTCTCTACAACACCTACGCCTACAATATCGTTTCGCTTTAACCTTGTTTTTTACTTTTCGTCCTGTGATAATTCACATACGCACAATTTATTGTAAACCTCGCTTCAATAAATTCAGTATCTAAGTACTGTTTCTCTGTTCTCGCCTCATTACTTTCCAAATATATATTCCTAACAGTTAAACCACGGTGAATATCAAAATAACTTGAACACGAATGGTGAGTCGACGTGATGGGAGGCTGTTGGTAATTTTTGTTAAAATTCTCCTGACTCACGTGCACATTACTATTCTTCTTCTTCTTCTGGTGCCGTGCCCATGTTCAAGCGTAGGGGACTATCACAGACAGTATCAAACGGATGTCTGTCCTTGGCAACTTAGAGTGACTCCACGACTTGGGTCCATTTCCTAATGTTTGGTAACCAGGACACTTTCTTTCTGCCTAACCACCGTTTGTATATCACGACTAAAGCAACTAGTATATCACGATCTCATATCATAAATCACGATTTTGTTTGTAGCATTATTGTTGTCAAGAGAATGCAATCGGAGTCTATTAAACATATAAAAGTTATCACTGACATACAGTGTGAAACTTCCAGAACTTATGTGTATATCCTAGATATATTGTTATAGCAACATTCCAGTTATCAACGCTACATAACGAGAATATTACATATTCAAGTACTTCAATCGTGATTTTTTTGATCGAGCATCATTGATTTTTGAGTTTAACGTTCCAATCTAAATATCTATCATTATGTTATAGAAAATCATTTATACGTACAATGTATTATTAATGTTTAAAGTAGTACACTGTACCATCGTGCATTATGCGGATACGGCAAGAAAAATCTTTAAAACAAAATAACTACTTTAAAACACGATTTGTGTTCAGTACAATGACTTTTTAACTTTCCGGTAATCCATTCGTAACAATCTCTCGAAGGATGCTGTTCGTGGCAGTTAATCGCTAACATTGTTTCTGGAGACGATTTCTCGTGATGATGGAGTGGATCCCAGCATTCAAGATGTAAGTACATCAATTATTATAATGGATTATAGACATATCGTATATCATCGAAGGTAAAGCTTGATTATTATTGATTTTATTAGAGAGAAAATAGAGATGTGTACACGGAATACGTATCACACCAATATACTAACTATGTTCAAACTAAGTTAAATGCTTGTTCTAAGATAATAGAACTAACTTGATGGCCTCCTGGAATAAAGCTCGAACCCCCGACCACTAGATCACTGGGCGAGTATCGTAACCACTGAACCACAAGCACAATCAATGAATAGCATGTTTGTGTTTAAGAGAGCAAAGTTAGCAAATAACTCCAACACAAATAAAGTGTTAATGTGTAGATATTAAAATTATTATTAATTATCTTTACTTAATAAGTATGTTCAAAATCACATACACACATAAAATGTTTTATTTTGTATACAAATATTAATGTCTTGAGCGAGGTTAAACGAATGGAAATAACTACATTAAACATTTTAAAAAAAAAAAAATTTTTGGAAGGGTAAAACAAAAAAAACACGTGAGGTAAGTGGGTTGGACACATGAAAAAAACAGCTTCGTACATAATATAATAGAAGATGATAAAGAAAAAGGCTGAGACGTAAACTTAAGAAGCATCATCATCATCATCAGGCTCTGTCTCTCTACTACTGGATATAGACCTCCCCCAAAGATTGTAAATCCCCTCTAACTTCTGCTTCTTTCATCTATGTCACGACAAACGGTGGGAGACACACCAACAAGAACATTGGTATTTAATATACATGAGATAAAGTAGCTCCAGTAGCGAACTTTACCTTTACTGCTGCCGGTGCCGAGCCCGGACAAAGGAGAAGGGTTAATCGCCCTACACAGTAAAAAAAAGACAATAATGAATGGCTAGGGACAGGAGTCGGTGGAGAGTACTTATGAAGGAAGCCAAATACCACCATGGGATGTAGTGTCGTAGAAAAAGAAGAATAATACATGAAAAAAAATGTAAATATTTGAACAACACAAAAACCTTAATAATCTTTTTTAATATTCTATTTTTTTTTGGCAGCATTTCAACACGAGTATTGCAATTTCTCTCTACAATGATTTATGAATCAACTAATGTTTTTTTTTTTTGTATATTTATGTACGACATGTGTTTCCTCATGTTTGATGATACTGCCAAGTTTTTTATGTTATGTAAAAATATCCTCGATCACTACTGTATACCTACTGTAGAAATCTCTGCAGTCTGTAGAACACCTACACGTTATTACGACAGTGGGTTTTCTCGAGTGTACGGCTGTGTCACTACAATCATGTGATAATATTATTACGTTGATCAACAATTAAAGATACAAATTGTGACAATAGTGAACCATGAACTCGAGGCTGTCACATTTGTCACAGGAAAAAAAAGACAGAATACTATTCACAAATACAATAAACTCTCGATTATCCGGAGTCGTAATTACCGGATTGCTGATTAACAGGGACTGTAAAAAATTTCGAAATAATTTAATAACATTTTAAAACATTATTTATTATATTTGCTATATAATATGTACCAGAAAATTTAACCGGTAAAATTACGAATTGGAATATCTGGTGGATGACGTGAAATTCAGGATGATGATGTGTTAGAAAATTATTATTTGGGTGCGTCTAGATTCAGTATTTACTTTTAACGCACGCCGATCGAGTGCAATAGTTGAATAATCCAATATTTTTTATGGTAGATATAATGCCCAAGTATATACTTTTTAAAGAAATGTAACATGAAAAACAAAAATTGTATTACATAAATAAATATAAAAAATAATAATAATCTCGATATTTTTTATCCGACTCAATTTTTTTTCCTACCTTCCTAAAAAGATATATAGTAATGGCAATGACACATAATACACTAAACCGTTATACTTTTGATAAATGTATTATCCATTTATTTTATTTCGTATATTAAAAGTATATTTGTATATATACTAGATAATAGATATTTACCTACATATAAATGAAACAGTATCTTCTTAGTTAGACGTTTATATATTTATAACTACTTACAATACTACGTTTTTTTCCATTCCACTTTTTAATCAGAGCACAATAAAAAGCTTCTGACTATCCTGGTCCCACCATCATCATCTTCGTTTGATGCTACAGGCCATAGGCCATACAGGTCACAGACCGGTTACACTAATATTCTCCAAGTTCCGGTCAGTCTCTTCTCACAACGTGGCCGGCCCTTCTTGGACTTCTTAATTTAGTAACTGTTATTACGTTGGGCTGTTTTTTGTTTGAAGTCCTCGTAAAGCACTGAGTTGATGCGAATCCGCCACCAGTCATTAACTAAATACAACTGGCCCGAGTTGATTTTTTTTCATGTAATTACTTGGATGACCTTTTCTTGAAGGCCCCGGGTGTAGCATCCATACAGTACTATCGGCCACATGGTCGCCTTAAAGATCCGGTATTTTGTGAACCTGAAAAGGCTCAAACATCCATTCTACACCCTCTCGGCGAGCCCCAAAGAAAGTTTATTGTTTTCGGACACAATCCTAGTATCACAGATAAATATAAAATCCTTAATTCCGCGACACAAATACCACCCGGCGACAGATTATAATTTCGTATTTCTATTATTATTATCGGAATTATTATAATAAACTTTCTTTTAAATAATTCAAAAGAGCCGAACGGCGTGTGTCTTGGATGAATATCTTAACCTACTTGACTTCAGGTTGATAGATGACAGATATTCAAATAAGTTACAGTGAAAAGATTTGAAAATACAATTTATGTAGATTTTGATTTTTTATCATTAAATGACCCGTTTTGAAATGGCGATCGGATAAACGTTAATAAACAGATGATAAATAACATTTTGATATATTTAGTAGAATATTCTATATATTATATAAGATATACAATTCCATTAGATTCAACAGAAACTCTACTTTAGCGTTTTTCCTTGCTGCCAATAGAAAATGTATTTCACAATTCCGCGTGTATTTATCATAATATAATTAAAGATTACACTGTAGCTGGCAGTGCTTTGGCTCCTACTGTCCTGAAGCTAAAATCTGGCAGCTCGCATTTATAACTCACGAGAGGAACTGTACATTTAATTTATTTTAGTCAGGGCTTCGGTGGATAGGCATAAAAAATGGCATTGTTTGAAAATATTTTAGATTTTAAGTCAACGAACTCTAAAGTATCGTCTGAAAATATTTTTAAAAAACACATATATACGAGCTTAATGTCAGCCGCCGACAGCGAGCGAGCCAATAATTATCGGTTACACTGTAACCGTTACAGGATATGTTTAACAAATATGACAAATGGTCGAAGGAATAATTTGCATGGCATTTTTTAATATTACACACAGTCCGTACAAGATAAATCACTGCTCCATTGTAAAACAATACTTTGAAACAAGATTAATAATAGTTCATCATTTCGTTTGCTACTTGAATTTTTTCATTTGCACACGGATTAAAGAAGATAATAATCGACAATGTATATACGACAGTCCGTCGTATCACATTTTATCTCCGGAACATTCAAACTAACACATTTACCATCACGCCGTATCTCCGCGTGAGTAGATAGAGAGGATAGAGCCCTACACTTTTCTGACTACTTCTAGTCTCATCCACATTCATACAACCTCACCGAGTTTTGAGGCTTCTAACAGGACCATCTTCTAGTATTTAGTTTACCCGATCGTGCCGAATCTCCCGCGAACGTTCTCTATTTCTGGTGCCATCAACACTACCTTAAAAATGATCCTTTTTTGATCTAATTCACTATGCTAAGATCATTTTTACATTCTTACCTAATTTACAAACGATTATTGGCAGATAGTATTTACTTATGATTACTCCGTTTCTCCTCGGAGGTAGACAAAACGGATAGAGCGCCACACTCTTCTGTCCTGACAGACATCTGTATGTTTATACATCATCTTCTTATTATTGGAGGAATAGATAAACATGCTTTCTCCATCTATTATGTAATCAATGATATTCCACCAATCGACCAAATCTATTTAATATAGCGCTAAAAGTATGTACACAACACTTTCTGTCGATCGACACACATCATTAAATATTTAGGTAATTGAGTATTTTTTAAATATCAAAAATTATTGACAAAAGTGTAATAAATATATAATAATTGAAATTATTTTTCAATGGAAATTATTTTAAATAAAGTAAGATTAAAAAACTATTAATTTCACGTCATTCTTACGGAGTTAAATCTAGTGTATATAATCAAGATTAAAGGCAGTGGGTTAGACATAGAATAAGTGAGTACTCGCTAGCCGGATTCGTGACATAAAAAGGATTGCAAGTAGTTGTTGGATTCAGAAGACAGAAGATAGAGAACATTGACAATATGGTCATTAAAAAAGGCCTTGATCCAACAATGCATGGACGTGGTCTGAAAAAACACAGAAGTAACGTCACTTAACGTTGCTGATGTATTATTTAATAAAATATTAATAAATGATACAATGCAAGTATTTGCGATTTTATTTAAAACAATCTTATTTTTAACAAGCGTTACTAAGCTGTAGAATTAGTAGATTCCACTTTTGATGAATATCTAAATAATTGATAGTACTTCAAACTATAATTATTGAATAAATGATTCATAAACGATTCAAAAAACTTTTTAAATGTTAATTGATACTGGTCAGGAGTCTGACTACTAAAACAACATTCAAACGAGGATTAGATCACTCACGCTCAAAATTGTATTAAAAAATGTTTACTGATTACGTTTTTCAATAAAAAATTCCAAGTGATGATTTGCCTGGTTAAATTAATTTCTTTTACATTATGAAGAATTTGAATCAACATGTATACAGGGTGGCGCAATAAAAAAATACTATTTTCCAAATATTTATTTATTATAATGAACGGTTTTGGTACGAGTGACAGCAGGGTGAGACTTTTGTTCAAGTGTATGGCTTTGAATTATTTTGAACCAAAAAAAAAATATATAAATAAATGTGCAGTGGTAAGTATGTGAAACGGCACTTAGTAGTAAATTAGAAAATTCATTAAATCCATTATCGAGATAGTAAGTAAATAAATATTTACCAATCAATAAAAGTATTATATACACCTAGTTATTAGAATCATGAAACATGATGATATAAAAAATATTCTACTAATTTAAAGTACGTATTGTAGCGTAGTTTGGTTTAGCAAACATTAGTCAGTTCGTATTTGATATCCGTAGAGAGTTAATTACAATTTATTATGGAGTATCTAACGGCTCAATAACGTTTAAAAGTCATTCGAACATTTTATCTAAACAACTATGGCATGTGATCGCTATCGTCACATGTTGGAAAACGGTGGCCGAATTGGATCGATTGGGCCTGCAACACATGTGCTTTCAACAGGACGATGCCGCCTCACACACAGCCCGAGCTACGTTAAATTTTTTAAATATTTCCCGGCCGTACAATGTCAAAAAGTGATGATGTCGACTGGCCTCCTCGATCACCTTATTTGGCGGCTCCTTGCCATTTTCTGTGGGGGTACTTGAAAAGTAAGGCCTACGCCAATAAGCCAAATACAATTCCGATGCTGCAGAACGATATTCGAATAGAAATTTCTAAAATAACACGCGAACTGTGCAACAATGTTATGAGAAATATGGTTAAAAAGCACGCATTTGTGACCGATGTCCACGATATTATACGATGAGATAAGCCTCAGTACCGGGTACACGTTATGATATTTTGTTTTGGAGATAATTCGGGGATTACCGCTTGAGATTGATAGAACCGACCCCAATTCGTGGCGTTCGATTTGATAAGGAGATTCAACATGCACGCACAAACATCACTTAGACTCATAGATACCTACGACTATTTATTAGACAAACATAAGTTATTAAATTACAAACATTTATAATGTTTTAATTACTGCAGAACAGATTCAAATTCACCCAACGAACGAACAGAACATCAATGATAAATGTACTGAAATATGATGTTTTACGTACAACTAACACGAAGTGAAGATATAAGATGGTGAACATGGTATGTACACTGAGGATTACAAAAGCCTAAAGCTATTTCCAAAAATTCTCATGTCTCTGAGATTGTCTCGAGAAAATCTCAATCTTATCCATGAACAGGGCCATTATATACAGTATTTCATAGATTATAAGACGCACACTTATTTTTATATACCAATAAAAAAAATACATCAATGTGTAAACTTTATTACAACCGACAAAGTCATAAAATCACAATAAAAAGGATTTAAAAATAGGCATAGGCAATAAAGGGTAACAAATGGGCACACCATCAGAGTCTGAAATTTCTGATGTCCGATTTTTCTGAATTACTTTTCGACTAAGTTCTACTAATCAGTAATGATTTATCACGACTGCGGAATTTTACAACGATTGTGAGACACCGTCGATTATAAAACGCACCTCAAATTCAGAGACAACAAAATGGAAAAAACATGCGTCTTATAATCGAGGAAATACGGTCTATAACATATTTCGTACAAAAATATAAGTTATTAATTCAAAACAATGCGAAATTAATTTAGAATATTTATATTATACTTTTTTGGAAATGTTTCATAGAATATTGTCCGATTGACTAAAAAATACAACAAATATTTCCTAATTTATCGTTACTCATCAATTAGAAAAGACAAATATAAAATTATTGATAAATTACAAATCAACAAGTGGTTTAAATAAGTATCATTTTTTATACCACCCGATAGTTAATAACATACTTTTTTTAAGAATACCCACAAAATAATATTGCGTAAAAAATGTAACAGGATATTAGATCTTTAAATATTTTATGGTTAATAACAATAATTTACAAATAATGAAAATGTAAGATCGTTTTGAACGATTCTTCACGATTTTTTGTTTTTTACATCTTCGAGATTCGATTTTTTAAGAGTTATTCTTGGAGTAAGCTGTCTTCTATCTTTAAAACTATTGACATGAAAAAAAAACTATTGAGAGATAAAAAAATATATTTAATATATTCCAGGAAGTGCGGGGAGCATTTCATTTGCACATAAAGTATGTATAATATAATAAGTTATATCTGTATTCTGTAAAAAGATAAAATAAAGTAGACTGAATGCGGTAGAAATTCTATAGAAATGCGACTGCTTAGGCGCATGTTCAAAAATGTATGTACGATATAGAGAATAATAAACATACTAGGAGCGAATATAGAGCTGTTTGTAGCCTAGTCGATAGAATAAAGAAGGGGTCGCTGAGATGGTTTGGTCATGGAACGTATGAACGAGGAGAGGATGGAAAGAAAGTACATGAGGCGAGTGTTGAAGGTAACAGAAACAGACGCATCCGCAAGGCCTGGCATTATCAAATAAACTAAAATAGCGGTCGACCATGTTAAACTGAAGAGTATGTATGTAAGACGTATGACGTGAATGAGGAAATACTAGTTTACATCAAAAAATTATAAACAACCAATTAAATTTAACTACAAGTCCCATTCTAAAATTTAAATTATGTAACAATTTGAGTTAGGTACTAAACTAACTTTTTAAATATTTTTTTAAAAAAATTGATTCTGGTAAAGAAACAACATATTTCGATTAGTATTGACATCCTGAAGAAGATAATGGTATTTTTCGAAACCGGTAGACGTATTTAAATTCTACTTTTAAAATCAGCAATGTTATCTTTGTGGTTAAGATTCATATTCATGGGTTTTCAGAATTTGCTAATCATTTGATAGAAAATGGTAATGATTTTGATAAAAAATTGGGATTGTCAATTTTGCATATAAACGGTGTTGGTCACAAATTAAATAATTTGGAATCGTTGGAGATAAATAAAGCGTGTAAAACTAATCAAAAAATTATAAACAACCAACTAAATTTAACTACGAGTCCCATTCTAAATTTTTTTCCTAAAAATTATTCGAGTAAATTTGTATTAAGTAATGATTTGAGTTAGGTACTAAAAAAAAAAAAAATTTTTTTTTTATTTAGATTTTTTAAAAATAGATTCTGTCAAAGAAACAATATATGTTTTAGTTAGTTATGATATCCTGAAGAAGAAAATGGTATTTTTCGAAACCGGTAGATGTATTTAAACTCATTTTAGTGGTTAATAAAACAAAGATAAATAAAAATATAGTATTTAAATTCAATAAGTGGTTAATAAAACAAAGTTAACAAATAAAAATAATAGTTAACTAATTGTATTCTATATCAAATTGAAGAGTGGAATTAAGAAGGCGTGATGCATGAATAAAAGAATCATAGTGAGATTATCAACTTTAATTAAATTTGCTATATTAAAAGGATTTTTAAATATGTATTTAATGATAGAGATTTTATATGAGAATTTAAACAACATGCTCAACGAATTATATGGATACAATGATTTTTACGAGCATTTAGAAAAAAACATATTTTCAATTAAAATTAAAGGTAAAAGAGGTTTGAGATCTCCACCATTATCAGAATATTTAGCATTAACACATGGAAATAACTGTTAGGTCATTTCATATGAAAATATTTCAGCTCTTATTCAAATCAAATTGTTCAGAAAGAAATGAGCTGCAAGATTGTTCATACGTATTTTCACCAACGTTCATTTCCATTGTGTGAAATTTCAGCCTTAATTCTTAGCTTTCGTTTTAAAAAAGTCATATTTTCACGGGGATTTTTATTATTAGTATATCTCTGGTGGAGTTACAGATAAAATTTTAATTTTAATTTGAAATTTTAGTCCAAAATAGTACAATATGATGACATTATGTAACAAAAATTTGGAGTTTGAGATTTGACTACAACCAGAGATATTGCGAGCACAAAATGTCAATAATTTAATATATAAATTTATTACATTATAAGTATTCTTCGACCACAACATTCTTCATAGGATGAACCTCCAAATTGATAAAACTGTTTTTTCCAGAAAATTAATTAAATCCACCACATGACCCAGAAACACGATTCCGAGTATTTTACTAAATTTGCAATTAAATAAATAACTTTAATATTTATAAGATACTACAATAATTAATATGAATATTTATAATTTACGATGTACCATGTAATTGTGAGAACACACATGGGAATGATCATATCATATCATAAAACATTCTTGTGATGGGATGGAAGGTCGATTGTAATGAAGAATTAACGTGTCAAGTCACGTAACTTAAATAGTTAAGAGTGAAAATTTAATTAATTTCCTTAATATCCTTCAATATTACGTGGTACTTTTATTCTTTAAATGTGTGTCTTTAAACGCGAAATGTCATTTTCTAACAAATCAACGCTGAAAATTTTAATTACTGATGAATGACAAATTATATGTTATATGTAGGTACGATTCTATAACAACTGTAAACATGGCTACTGCACAAAAGATATGTGCAAAAATAGACAACTTGCAATTATATTCCCTACTTGTTTTTGAGATTACATAAAAAGCTCCTCTTTTAGGATTTCCATATAAACGTTACTACTGATGTAATGCTAATCTGTCGCCGGGCAGCGTCACATAGCAGGACGACAGCACGACAATCCCCCTATGCATATGTGTGTCACGACATCGCCGGAACGGTACATTAAATACGTATTTAAATAATTCTTGCATTAATTATTGCAATCGCAGTTTGATTTTTTTTTTGGTTACGCTAAGGTGGACCGCTTTTTTTTTTTTTATAATTAAATGTATATTCAATATTTGAAAGTTTTACAGAAACGCTAAACAAAATAAGTTGTCACTCTTTTTGCTAGCGGGCCTTATATATAAATGATTAAGTAACGATGCGGGATCACTGGGTCCATTACAATCGCAAGGCAGATAATCGTCATGCCGTCACGCGTTTTAAATGGCCGATTATGAAATTCGCTGTAAGCCTGGTTAACCGACACATAAATCCAACCTTTTTACCTAATAAACAAATCAAATGTTAATCCGGGTAGCGAGTAATTGTTATTCTAATATACGTCATTAATCTTGGAGGAGAAAACGATAACAAGGACTTTCGTAAGCGGTGAGCGCATCTTCTCTGTCTTTCTGTACTCCCGAGACACAAGATTCCATAATGCCCATTTTCGGCTTAAATCGTTTTATTATTCTCGACCAGAGTAGTGTCTGCAATATTATTTGTACGTCTACATGAGTCACGCGCGAAATGGTTGAACGGTTCAAATTCCCATAATTTAAAAAAAAAACACGTTTCGTGCATACATAATATGTTTTTCTGGTTAGAAAAAAGTATTAAAAAATTCAGCTAAATAAATAAAATAAATAAAAATAAAAATCTCATCAGACTGGTATGCTTACCGAGATGGGGTACTACCGACACCTGGGATGCTAACTAAGATCGGGATACTACCGACGAATATGAATGAGGCGTGAAAATAGGCGTTTTCAAATACCTTAATAAATATTAGCTATTTAAGTAGAGGTAACTATTTTTTAATAAAATTAAAAATCAGTATTAAAATTTGATGTAAAGAAAGTATAAATAATATATTTCAATATTATCAATTCAAATTTTTATTAAGTTTTAACATAAATAGATCAGCAAATAATACTTACGCGACAATTTGACACCACAGTCCATTAAGGGAGTGGTTATGTTGGCAAAGTGCTCGTTTAGCATGTGAAAAAAAAAATGTTTTCAAAAAGGTTCTGGAAATGCCTGGTATCGATCCCGGTACTGGTAAACGTAAAAATAAGACAAATTTTAAAAAATCTCTATCACAGCTTTCATAACAAATTTTACCGAGATACCTACCCGTTGAATAAATATATTCCATGTTAAAAGAGTTGATTCATAGTATTAACATATAATTGCAAAAAGAATAAATAGATTTACTTACAATAAATAAATCTTTGAAAAACCTGATGACTCGGCCAGCGGTTTGCATTCCTTACAATAAAAAAAACTCTGCTTAACAAGAATTTCTTGCAAAACAAATCTAAATTATATACAGCGAAAATCATTTATCACGAAACCATAGGGACCGAAATATTTTATCGTGTTAAAAGATGTAGGTATTCAAAAAAAAAACTCACCAATGTATTTTATGTCGTAATAACAGTGTTAATATTCAAGTTTATACTCGTTCATTGACAGTCTATATATATATATATATATTAAAGCACATCACATTGGGTACATTGTTTATTAACACTTCATATACCTATAAACAAAATTTAAAAAAAAAAAGATATTTATTTTTATTTGTCATTATATTGTCTACGTGTTGTTCAATGACGCCCATCATCTGGTTTATTTCGCCACTCGAGTGTATTTCTGCGCACCTAAGGTTTAATTATCTGGGAATACAAACTACAGAATTGATAGAAATGTTTTTATTGAGAATTGGTAACCTATTCTTTATTCTACTGGTCGGCCTAATCAAAATAAATAGTCATAAAACATTTTTGGTGACTATGCCGACTAGCAATCGCATGTATATTTTGTTGTTCGAACGAGAAGCGAAATATTTTTGTGTTAAGCGAAAAAAAATCGTGTTACAAGAAATCAGATGTATGAAATTACATAGTATTTTGTCAGAACTTGAAAATTATTTTACGTTAACCGACTGTTTATGTTAATCGATTTCGCGTTAAATGATTTCCACTGTCATGTCCACATTTTCTATGATACATGAAGTACTAGCGTGGGGGGGTAGAAGGTAAATAGAGTAGGGTTAGTTTTACACAGGCATCGTTATTAAGACCATAACCTAAGTCCGTGCTCAAGTCCGCGATAGAAGACTCCACGTCAGTGCAAGCTCTTGTGTATTAGTATACACGAGTCTTATTCTCATAGAGAAGAAATAAAAGATATATATCCTACTCATTATTCTAAAAATGTATTATATTTTCTAATATTAAAATAAAAAATAATACAAATAGGTAACAATAATGAGGGCGCGGCAAGTGTTAAAAAAATGACGTTCTGACCTTTTTACCACACCCACAAAAAACAGCTTTACCTACAATTACCTACAATTAAAGATTCTACTAATCACTAAAGATGTTAAAGTATAATATATAAATTGAGAATACATCTACAAGTGCCACTCGCGACTCATTTATCATTGAAATTCATTTCGATTTTATTTTATGTTTCTAATAATTTGGGTGTTAATTTTACATTTCTCATAATAAGGGTATTTAACTTTAACAAAATACTTTGACACATTTATGCGCTTTTCAAGTAGACGCTTTTTATTATAGATACGAATAGGTTCATTAATGAATTGAATTATTTCACACACATAAAATCACTTATCTAAGTAGCATTTACAGTAAGGGCCGATTGTGAAATCGGTAATAACTATTTACTAACGCCCGTAGGATAAATCCTTTGCGGTTTGTCGATACATCAAATTTATTACTGTCAAAGCATAGATGGTGATGAAATATGCTATATTTTATACATTCTCTATCAATTTTTTCGCCTACACGTTCGAAATCTGTCGTCTAGGCGTTCGAGATCATCATCGGACAAACTCTTATCACTAAAATAGCTAGATGTTGAATGTTTAATTGTCGTATACAATTGGCAACACTTTTTCCAGCGGCAGCCAATTTGACAGCTGATATCTGATTTGTGCTCAGTTTGGTTTACCATTTCACCATGAATAGACTTATGCCAGAACAACGCTTGCAAATTGTGCAAATTTATTTCGAACATCTTACGGTTGACATAATCGTCCATCTGAGCAAGTAATTCGAATAACCATGGATCGTTTTTGCACCACGCATACTCTAATTGATAATATGCATCCGTACAGACGTCGTACAGTGCGCATCAAAGAAGCTGTTGCTGCGGTGGAGTTTAGTATTGAGGAGGACCCGAATGAGTCGATTTGCCATAGTGCACAGCAATAGATCCATGATTACTGACTTTTTCGTTCCCCAATTAAATGGCATTAATGTGGAAGAGCTGTGGTTTCAACAAGGTGGGACAACATGCCACACAGCGCGCGACAAACATTCAATGAGCGCATAATTTCGCGTAATGGACCTGTGAATTAGCCTCCAAGATCATGTGATTTAACACCTTTGGATTATTTTCTGTGGGGATATGTGAAGTCACCAGTCTACGTCGATAAACCAGAGACGATAGACGATTTGGAAGCCAACATTCGTCGCGTTATTGCCCCAGCTGCTCCAAAAAGAGCTCAAAAATACTTACATATTACACTTAATTTGAGCCAGCCGCGGCGCCCATAAGCCATATATCAATACAAATTAATTAATCAATTAGAAAGATATACAGAAAAAATCGAATCGAAAAAATATTTTGTTGCTACCGGGATATTTTTCGATAAATAAATTATTTCTGTATATCTTTAATTGTGATATGTATATAATAATAATGTGTTTATTCCAGCGTGATTAGGTTTTCTATTTAACCCGATTTGCCATAAAGATATTACGTATTATGTTATACATTAAAGTTACGAAATGAATATAATGTTATGAAAAAGAAAAAAAAAAAGAAAATAAAGGAAAATATTAATAAATAAAAAGTTCACATATATACACACAAAATATAAATATTACATATATAACTACTTCAGACACGGCCATTGCTGTATATTTAGCTATTCTGTAGGCATTGTCATTCTTTGGTCAAGGAACCAGCTTTCCATGAGAGCGCCGCTTGCACCAGAGAGTTGGTGCTGAGCTCCAGCCGCACCTTTACGCCCGCAACTCGACGTCTCAGAAGCAGAACGAATCCATGTATACGGCCTAGAGAGTTGGTGCTGAGCTCCAGCCGCACCTTTACGCCCGCAACTCGACGTCTCAGAAGCAGAACGAATCCATGTATACGACCTTCGGTAAATATTGTAGATGCGCTACAATAACGCGCCAATCCGGACAGTATTCCACATCAGTTGTTGTACTGAATTCGGAGACGGTTATACGTCACTTGCTTGTATTTGGACCAGAGTTCGCAGGTATACATGCTGGTGAAGAACGATTTAAACAGGATGCTCTTCACCTCCTTACTGCAACGGTAGAAACGCCGTGACAGCATATTTGCACGAACGCTCAACTGTCTCCTCTGTCGTTCATCATTGTCTTGTTCATCTTCATTGAATATATGGCCAAGGTATTTTACCTTATTTTGAACGCTCAATTTCGTCCCGTCCATCCACACGAGAGGGATATTATCAGATATTAAGATTCATTTAATTTATAATAAAAATACCACAATACCATGTTCAGAAAATGCAACTTTACCACAATACCATGTTCAGAAAATGCAACTTTACCACAATACCATGTTCAGAAAATACAACTTTACCACAATACCATGTTCAGAAAATGCAACTTTACCACAATACCATGTTCAGAAAATGCAACTTTACCACAATACCATGTTCAGAAAATACAACTCTACCACAATACCATGTTCAGAAAATGCAACTTTACCACAATACCATGTTCAGAAAATGCAACTTTACCACAATACCATGTTCATAAAAGGCAACTTTACCACAATACCATGTTCAGAAAATGCAACTTCACAACAAAAATGTATTCTCCTCAAAATAAGTATTCTTTAAATTATTTCAAAATCACCCCAACTAGGCACCAGTTCTCACGCCTGTCTCAGGGCAGACTGGATTTATTAGCACAGGATAACTGAAAAATGATGAAGTTTAGCGGTAAGGTGATGAAATTTAAAAATATAATCGGAATAGAATACCGAGGACACGCAAAACCATATTAAAATAACTAATTATAGTTTCATCATTCTTATTATCTCAATTACTTTAATGCCCAATCATAAATTCTGTATGTATGTCATATTTGTCCGAGAAGTTAATACCGACTCGAATAATATGAATAGTTTATGGTCCATCATTTTTGCTTGTTATATTCGAGTTTATAATCTCGTAATATTCTTTAGGTTGTGTCAAAAAGCCAAGTCTGTCCGTCCCTTTCTCTTTTATTTTGAGAATTATGACTGGAATAAATATAACCAATAATTGATTCTCTAGCGCATTTGTTTATCGCAATCGAATTAATATTTATGCATAGTCATTTTTCGTACGTTAGTAAATATTATTAATAAAAAAATTTATAAATAAAAAGTAGCCAGTATATATTTTCTATGTATACATACCAAACTTCGCCATATTCTCGTTTAGTTGTAAAATATATAAAATAAACAAAATATAAGATATAAAATAACACATATTAAGTAAATATATCCCTAAAATCGGGCGAGTATTTTGATTTTAATGTATTAGGACGTTTCAAAAAGTAACAGTAAATCAAATATTTTAAGATTGTTACATAAATTAGAGATGTAATTTTTGTATACATAATTGCATTGCAGCGACTTATTTATTCACTCAACTGAAAAATGTTTTCGGTTGTTTCTTCAGCCCGGAATGCATCCCTACTTTCACCTCGTCATGATTCATAAATCTTCGTCCTCTCAAAGCGTCCTTCGGGAATCCAAACACATAATCAGAAGGAACAAGTCCATGGCTGTATGAGGGATTCCGTAATAACTGAAATATCAATAAGACTTGCAGCTGCATCGTTGTACAGCGTCCAAAGGGCGGTGAAAATCGGAACACATCGTATACTGTATGTGGATCCAACACTGACATCCACTATCCTAGCCAAATCTTGTGAAGAAATTAGCCTATTTTCACGAATAATAGCATCGGCGCGACCCACCCTCCCATCAGCGATGACTGAAGGGTTGCTCATCACAGATTGATGTTCGCCCATTTTTGAATAAACCTACCCTCATGCTAATCTAGACATCTTACATTAATTATATGAATTTAGCGAGATTTCACACTCTCCAACTGGCAGAAATCTAATGATTGCTTGCCTCTACGATGAAAACAGCCGAAGGCGTCGCCATTTTGTATATTATGCTTAGCTTCCAAGTAAGCCCGCCGTGCCATCCAGGCAGTGATAACCTTTTCTGAGAATGTATCTGTCCTCTGCAGGAATCTGTAATACCTGGGATATTCGTTTCAAGAAATATTGTCATTTTGCAGATACTTTTGAAACGCCATCATATAATCATTGAAATCATCTACAAAAACTACAAATTATTAAGGAGGACACATTCTTATTGTGAAGTTTTAATTATTCAGAATATAGGTCTGTGATGTTTTAAATACTAATTTAATGTATTAATTATAAATAATCCCGGTAGCGTAAAAACAATATTTTTCGACAAAATTGTTTTTATATGTATATATTTATAATTAATACATTAAACTTGTATTTAAAACTACAAATCACTACAAAAACATAAAGCGTGTTGGGGTACTAATGTATCGGGGTGCATTCATGGATGAAAGTTTGATTTCGAACCGCGAATAAAGATTAGTAGTATAATTCGATATAAATAATTTCGTCAGTTTTCTCTCCATTCTAGATTCAACATTATAGATCACTTCCTCTAAGTACGAGATTTTATCTCCGATAGAGAATACGAGAAATGAATAGTACACAGTTCTGTTAAAAATGTTACGTAATGTTAAAAAAATTATAATTAACGTACTCATTGCGTACTGTCTTTCATCGGGTGTGACAAAAATTCATCACTGGACACGAATTATTAGAACAATGAAAAGTTATTTGTGTGATACTCTAAGTAATTTCATAAACGTTTCTAAATAAAGTCGATATTCAAAGTAGTATTCACAAAACTTTACCAGTAAGTTGTATATTTTTCAATAAATAAACGTCATATTAAGTTATATCTCGATAGGACCTCGAGATGCGCGTACAAATACAAATAAAGATCGATCTATGGCTGAATCTTCTTTCCATATGGATTACAAAGATCACGATTAAATCAATGACTCGCCGATGTGTATTCTAGTCTACTGATCGCCGCTCGCGTCTCACGCACCGTAGGGTATACTCGTACACATATGAGATTTGTCTCGAAGACACGTCTAGAAAACGCGTACATCACGGTACAGAGTTCAGCATGAAGCAATCTATGATTTCCTCAATAATTTAACACCCAGAGTAAGACCATCTGTAGACTACATGCGATTTGCTTTCGCTTATGCATCAGTAGGTTGTTCTGGTGAGCATACAAAATACAATAAACAACGAATGACAGCGCGTTCGGCTCTCAACTTTATATTATTCTTTATACGAGTTTTGAGACTATTCCGTGTACACGCACCATTAGACAACGAATGACAGCTCGCTGCGTGCTCACCTCTATAAAATCCTTTACGCGTTTCAATCGTACGAATGCACCCTTAGAATTGAGTCATGCATCTAGAATATTCTTTATTCACGAATTAGACATTAATTGTCATCTTCATGAGGTGACAAATGTGGGTCGGTACGTGTTTGCAGTAAAATGCATTTACACCGATGCAATTATATGAAATCACCGTTGAGACCTCGGAACTGCATAAATGGAATAATTATCATTATCGATTTGTATTTCGGTCCACGAACTATGAAATCATTGCGAGCATAATCTTCCTTTTATTATGACTGAATATAAAACGTGTCGTGATTGTCCATTGCACGCGTGCACCCATTCTTGGAAAATGGATATCACCAAAGTTTACGTAAGAGTTGTTCTATTTCCTCTGGCCAATTTTTATACGAAGGATACATCGTGGGATTGAACGTTCCACTTGTCAAATTTCTTATGAAATTTAATTTATATGAACCGACTTGCTTAATATTATATTTTCGATCGCGTCGTTTCAGATATAATTTGATTAATAGGATAAGAAATTAACATAGAATTAAAATTCATTCTTTAAAATTGTTTTTTACTTTGCTTAAACTACTTGTTATTTTTACGTCAACCGGTTTCGATGTATTCGCCAGGACTGGCGTACAACTGAACTATTCCATAAAATTTAAACGACTTCCATTACGGGGTGTGGGCGGAGTCTTAGTAAGGGCGGGGAGGTGATTGTCAGGGAGACATTAAAATGGGTATATATTTGTATGATTTAATTGACTATTAATTATATTGGTTAAATTAATTAAATTACACAGTGGTTTAAACAAAATTAAATATAAATACAATTTTTAATTATGTCTAACCACAAAGTTAACGCTACAAACACCAACAAAATTCATTCTGTTCACATAAGCATACCTCTTGGCTCTAAATGTTGTCAGATATCTCTTCATTGAAATGCGTTTTTAACATGAAAAATACGATATCAAACATTTATATACACTGATGAATTCACATTATCCATATAATTTATGACATAATTATCATCATTGGCAAATCTCTGTGCCTTCAGCCCTTCTTATCCATCTGCTGCCATCGATATAGAAGAAGCTCAATATTTGTACTCGCTACTCCATCTCTTCTACCAACCTTTTGTCACTTGAGCATGCAATCGACTACTTCTCTTACTTGAATTGTATAATCAAAAATATTCAGATAGATACTCAAATATCATTAAAAGTGATGCAGATTTTGAATCTGTATTTAATCTATCTGTATTGAATCTGTATTTAATCTATGTACGCTACTACTGCAGATGATTTTACGGTCAATCCTTTTTTAAAATAAAGATGCATACGCTCACACCAATATTACTACTTTTTAAAAAACTAAATTAAGTGCTTTTGCTGTGCACTGACTTACCGGCGGCCTCCCGGGGCAATGCTCAAGTCCTCAACCACTTAATAACTAAGAGTAACTAAAAACAACAAGCATATATTTTTTTCAACTCGGATTTTTGATAATTGTGTATTTCGAGTTGAGCTTCAATTTTCAGGCAACATTCTTCAAAGTTTTTTTTTGAGTCTCTGACTCTGAGGTTCTTCTCTAAATGTCATCGTTTATTATTGTGTTATGAATTTAACAGTATTGTCTAAACATAAATTAATATTGTGAAATTCTGGTGATGCATTTTTCAGGCTGAAACATATCACTTATTAGGATCAAAGAATAGTTCAGCCAGTCCTGACGAAGATATCTTAGTATCGAAACCGTCGACGTAAAAATTACACAGTGGTTTAAGCAAAGTTAAATATAAATACAATTTTAAATTATGTCTAACCACAAAGTTAACGCTACAAACATACTAAAATATCAGCTACGACAAAAATCGTTTCACTGCAAAATAACACAGAAACTGCATTATAACTAAAAATGACTCCTCAAAAAATAACGGGAAATTAATAGTCTTTATGACATTGTCCAGACGATTACGATTATCTTAGTCCTAAAAATATTTTATATATTCATTCCCAATAAAAAAAAACGCATTAAATACAATACCGCTCCGACATATCAACTAACAGCGGAATATCAAAACAATAAAACCTTCAATCGCGGCTGTTATTTATTTAATATTACATCAGGATGTAGATAGATAAAAAATAATAGTTTTATAATAATTAAATGATTGCAGTGCGCGCCTTATTTTATTTATAAAAGTCCAAATAATGCACATGACATAACATGATACCAGCTATTAATATCACCAACAAAGCGTTACGGAATAGATATGTTACATTAATGTTTATTATATGATATAAAAAATCAGCGAAAATACGACAGAAAAATATTTTAATTCGTATGTTCAACAATTTCTTTATGAATTACATCTTTTATCATACTTGCAAAGTGGAAATACCTATTGTGGTCAAAGGGTATTTGCATACTTGAAATTTCCCGATGTCGTTTAACGATGTTTATAATTATTTATTGAAATATTATTTGTAAAATTTCGTTGCTATTCGTCGCCGTAAGGCACTGGTAGAGTAGAATAATATTATATATATATATACCAGCATAAATTTTATTCGCGTTTTCTATTTACTTATCTTGCTTAAAAGATCGAGAATACACATCTCAGGACTTTGGTCCTGTTCAATTAGCCGCAATATATGTGTTGCGAGACTGCGCCGGCATCATATATGCACAAGTCGGTAGCAGATAGGTATACGGAGTGCTTTATTTTTACTTTTTCCATGCAACCATGAACTGTTTCGAATGAGAACTCTTAAACTTTTTTACATGAAAATACATTTTTCTGTGAAGGTGTAATTTTAAAATATAGTTCTATGATATTTAAAACAAATTAGATGAATCAATTAAAAGATGCGCAGAAAAATCACCGGGTCACGTACCCGGAACTTTTTCTTGCTGGCGCTGGGGAACTGCCAATTTACCTATTTCGCTAAGTTAATTATTTAAGATCTTCGAAAAATTTGGGACGTTCATTATGTAGTTTTCTGTATATTATATATCAATAATTGATTGAATGACTATTATTCCATTTTTAAATTTGTGAAGCGAGTCTCAAAAATCTTTGAAAAATACATGCTAGGTGACGTCAGGATAATTAAATATTTTTTCATTTATCTTTAACGCAACACATTTTTAAAATTAAAACACATTTTAAATGTAGTTGAATTTTTAGATATATAAATCAATTAGAAAGATATATTTTTTATTTTTGTCGTAAAGTTGCAGATTTCTTAGTTATGTTGGATTTTTAATTAAAAATAAACAAATCAACCAGAAATCTATTTATCGATAAATCTATTTATATAAAATAATATTTTAGTTTCTACCGGGATTCGAACCTATCAGAGGAAATGCAAGGTAATCGAGATTCGTCGCAATGTAAAGTCGATTGCTTTTAAAAATGGAATAACAGATGAATCAATTTTAAAGAGCTACAGAATGTAAGTTCAAAAATTAGTTGTAAACGTACTTTGTTGATATAACGGAATTGGTAACTCAATTCCCCGGATAGAAAAAGATCAAAGTTCGAATCCCGGTACCAACTAAATTCTTTTTTCGATAAATAGTTTTTAATCCATTTAATTTGTATTAGAAAGAGTAAAAAAAAGATACATTAAATAAAAAAGATAGATTAAATAATAAAGATATTCTGGGTTTGAGTTCCGGTGGCGACTATATTTTTTTAATAGATTTTATCTGGGCATCTTTCTAAGTAATTTATTTATATTCAAAGAAATTCACGCAGAAAGTTAAATTCCAGCAACAACAATTTTTTCTCTCATAAATTATTCGAGTTCACACATTTGTCTTCGTGATGGATCGGAGGTGAAATCCGCATTTCGAGAGATCCTGAACATTTTTTTGTACAATATTTGATTAATTAACACTTCAATCAAAATATCCGCAAAGTTCAAGGTTGAACAAGCGTGGCGGCCGGCGACCAGGGGCGGTCATCGCCGGGGAGCTACAGTAGACGAGAAACAAAGCATTTACAGGTCATCATGACATCAGATCGCCTCTTTATTATTTAGCACGATCTCCTGACACACATTTCTCAATAACATTTTTTGTGGTTAATGCAAAAGACGTGACCAAGCTGGACATCATTGCATCTTTCCTTTCACCAATGCATCATTATGCATTAGCGAAATTAAACTAATTTATTGATATTAAATATACTATATATAATAAATCATCAGATGATATTGTTCGAAAGGATGTCTTTCGGTAGGTCATCGATTATAAACAATGCTCAGTAATTACATTGATAATGCAGTATTCTCTTAGAGAGATGCACTAAGAATGGATTGCTGCGCATTGCTTTTATTTCGTACCTCTTTCATACGCAACTGGGCAAAACATAGGTCCCCGTCCCTCTCCTCCTGGCCATCCCACACACTCCCTCCGATATAAATGTGTTTTATATTGAATGCCATCCATTCCAAACTTTTTTCAGTTGCATTTTACGACCCTGAAGAAAAGATATTCACCTCACCCTCCCTCAGCAGTGTACAAAATACTGCAAACATCCTTTAACTTTAGGGCCTGCGAATAATAATAATAATGGATAATTTGTATAGCGCCATTTTCGTAAAAACTTGCACCTCAAGGGCGCTTATAATTGTACCCTTTTCCTCTCCGCCCCCTCCTTCATATCATTAATCTTGCCTGAACAAAGTAAATACAACCCTGTCCTCCTATCCCCTAATCATGCATTGATGTAAATCTGAATTCGGGGTAACGCCGGGCACGAGGACTGCAAGTTCAATATTCTTAATAAATCTTCTGTGGACGTCCTCTGCATTTCTGGTGCCACCAACACTCGCGTTGCGTATCTTTCTCATCACACTCTCCTCGTTCATTTAGTTATACACAAAACCAAACTATGTACGACCAAAATCACTTCACTTTCATTTTTTTATATCGATGTAGATTGCGTAGAAGTCAAGTTGTTACAAAATGAGACAACCACTTCTCACTGAAGTGCGCTGTTGTAGCAGGCGACTTGGTGAGAAAGGGCGACATAGTAGTTACTTCCGTCAGCCGACTTCGTGACGTACGAACTCCCGAGTTTATATATTAAATAAATTATTTTAACTACTTATACAATTGCGTAATAAATAATTATTCATTTATTCCTCAAATTTGAGTAGTGGCGCAACAATGCCAATGCACCTAATGCAGTGCATCGGGGCCCACGTTAGATAGGGGCCCAAAAAGTTCACTCTCTACAATCCATTTGTCATCAATATTTTTGCAAGTACCTATCGATAACTTAGCTAGCGTTAATATGGTCTAATAATGTTTAAAACTCATCGCAGTAAGAAATAAAATTATAAAAAATTTAAAGATCACATATATTATGATAACACGTGAAAACATTATCGATATATATATATATATATGTGTGGTAACAGTATCCCGCTAATATTTAAATTGCATATGCATGTAAATGCTTTAAAACATTAAAGTTACTTCACGAAAGTGTGAATATTATATAAGACAAGAGACTAATTTAATCCTTACTATTTAATGAGTAAACCGCGCTATATTATATATGCGTAATTCGTATATTTTATGCACAAGACTTATTTAAGGCCCTTACTTCCATTCTGCATCAGAGCCCAATTCTCATAGTTACGCCACTGAATATGAGATCAATGGAATAGGTTGCGTATTATATCAAAACTAAATTAAAACTATCCTTTCATTTAGCATATCTCAGAAAGTCCTCAGAAGCCAGGCAGATGAACTATACCCGCCGCGGAGGCTTTAGCAAAAAACACGATAATAATAGTCTGTTGGTTTAACCTTGAAGATGAGATTATTTAATATCCCAGTTGTTTCGAATTATTTTATGCGGCATCCGTTCGGCCATTTTTATTTCACAATTTGGACAAATGAATGTTTCCTAAATACCACGGGCCGAATGTAAATGTGAAATGGAATATGTTTAGAAGAATTGACCTCTGGCCTCGATTCAATACATATTCTGTATTCTGTCACGAGATTGTAAAATCATTAGAAAAAATATCCGACGTGGCTTTCACACGGCATTCGCGTGATTTTTTTAAATACACCTACTTGTAATTACCATTCATTCGATAGTTTTTTTACTGCTTTTTTAACTGGGTTAAAACCTAAAAAAAAAGTAATTAGTATTATAAATTATTTAAGCAAAAACATCATGTAACAGCCCCTATCGTCTTCTGTGATATTTTAACGATCTTTTTGGTGTAGGGGTTAGACACGCGTTTACTAAGTTGTCAGGGGGTTTGAATCCAAAATTACGTTAATAGTTAGTTGTAAATAAGTTAGTCGTATTTTTTCTCTTGCCTTAGATAAAAAAAATAGTAAGAATGTTGATGTGTCATGTATTAAATAGATAAATAAAAATATATATACCAGAAAGTGTATAATATATAAAACAAGTAACCCATAGAGTGAACCCTCCCTGACTCAAATAGCGATCACTTTCTGGTGTACTACGCGGCCATAAAAGGTCAACTAAAATCAAAAGCAGCCTGTACAAGACCACAGTCAGGCCTGCCACGCTTTACAGAGTGAAATGCTAGACGGTCAAATAAGTTCATAAACAATGCCTACATATCAACGAGATGAAGATGCTCCGCTGAGCCAGCGGTGTGACAAGACCATATAAGAAACGAATATAACTGCTTCGAGGTAGCGCCCATCATAGACAATTTTAAAGAGTCCAGACTCCGTTGTTACGACCGTGCAATGCGATGACCACATTATCAGAAAGGCTCTCAGCATTCCGTCAGTAATAAGAGGAAGAGGACGACGCAAGGAAACGGGATGGACTAGCATGGTAAGTATGGAGCATGGAGTTGCAGGATAGAATAGAACACAACACCGCGGTTAGGAGACTTAGGACTAGAGGACCACCTCAGATTACGAATATATGGAAAGTGGCAAAAAATAATAAAAGAAAATCTTTATTTATAGTTATCAAACTGACGACTTTATAATGAATACTTAAAAATGCTTTCTATAAAGCACATCCCAATCGTTTTCAATAAAACAGCCAAATATTTGAAATGCAGCAATATACGAAAACCGTGTCAATGGGCTTATTAAACTTTGTCTGGCTGACATTATCCAACGGTGCAGATATATTTATCCGGTGAAAATCTATCGCCGCACTCTAATTCGGTAACCCCAATTCTGATTCATTTATTTTACATTCAATTAATTAAAAGTAACCAGGGCTAGATTATATATTCTAGCCACTTCTGGCCCTCGCCTAGGGCGCGGATGGAAATAATTTGAATAATTAATTAAATATTGATTTTAAAGCATTTAAAAAATGTACGTACGTCTCTGATATTAGAGAAAAATGATTATAGAGTAGAAAGGGCAATATAATTAAGTGCTGGTGGAATTTGTTATATTATGCTAACTAAGCGGATCTTTATATTTACTCACGTAATTTATGTACGAGTAAGTCAATTGAAATCGATGGAACGGTTATTTTAGACATTGACGTTATTTTTGTATGTGCCGTAAAATTTATAATAAATCAAATTAACTAAAAACTGCAAAAAACTAATATTTAGTATAAATAATTAGACAAAACACTCTGTTTATACCAGTATTTATTGATTATTCAATATGTTTCGATACGATAAAATTAATTAAGCTTTTCATTCCATGCTTAGTAGATTAGTAAATGTTCCTATATCCATAAATTGCAATTAATAATGGTTATAATATTAAATTAATAGTACAAGTATAAGAAAAAGTTTATCAGATCATATGTTTACTCACCTATTATTAATAGTGGGAAGCAGTGGAGAAAAATTGTTTTTTTTTAAATAATCTTACTTCAAAATCAATTATAAAAAATATCCCAAATTCTATACAACCAGCTTTTTGCACTAATAACAAATTATATATTAAATAACAAGGATAAGGACGGCATTTAAAAAAAAATCGGGGTTTACAAATTAATTTGCAATGATTGCAATTATTTTTATACAGATAAAACATGCAGAAATTTTGATATTAGAATTAAGGAGCACTTGAGATGCCTAAATAACAACTATTCAGAATTTTCCAATCACCTTTTAGAAACAAACCATTCTTTTGATATTAACAAGGGTTTAGAAATTATACATACAAATACTAGGGGTTTACAGTTAGATTAATTTGAAATTTTAGAAATAAGAAAAAGTGTTAATAGCAAGATAAATATTATAAATAACCAAATCCTCTTTGCAAATAGTCACCTTTTAAATTTGTTTTCATATTAGTTCTTACTTATTCACCACTTTATAATTTTGTTTTTTATCTATGATGGTATTTTTAATTTCAGTATCCATTGTTTCCTGAAGAAGACACCATAGGTATCGAAACATGTTAATGACATTTCTGGTAATGTTTTTAACGAAATGCACACAATGCACATGACCGCGTAACGTCCACAAAATGGCCGCCAGAACACGGCTGTAAATAGTACATATCATATATATATATTACCTACTATATCTAGTAACAGCAACCGGCAAACGGTTTTAAATACATACATAAATTCTGTTATTTTATTTATATTTCAAGAGATTCAATATCTTAGTCTCCGATTTCGAGGAGTTCAGCTTCGGTTCATATTTTATGAAGAATAAAGACAAATTATTTTCTCGTTTTTAGAAACCAAAACTCAGATTGAATAACAGAATCATCAAATTCATATTCAATCTTGTAAAAATTATATTTTATTTATTTCGAGAAAAATAGATACAAAGAGATGATAAACAATTGCAAAAGAATAATAATTGAGATAAAAAAACAATCTGTCCATATTAGCAGTAAGCGCACAACTTCTTCGTAGTAGGCTTCGTTTGCCTATTTTATTTATTATTTTTCTATATTTTTTATCTCTATCCACTTCAATATCTTTAATTGTTCCTTATATTATACTCTAATGGACTGAGAAACGATGAGATTAATCTCAAAACCGTGTAAATGTGTAGAGATTTTAATCTAGAGTTATAATTGGTAGAAAGAGACAAAAACTCAAACCCGAAACACGCGCACAGACATGTCCTACTATTATATACACCTAGAACTATTTATTCTGAAATTTTTAAATCAATAGACTGACATTTGACGAACGGGCATGAGACGTGAGACGGCCAAATTCTAAGACTCGGTGTATGCACGGTGGACTATGAAAGTGGACAATTGTCTTCAAACATTTTAATGGGAGCATAATTCCTGTCTCGGAGACTATCTCGAATCTAAAATCTCACTGTGGACATGAACCATGTATAGCTGTTTATATATTATCGTATCCGGTCTATTTTAGTCTCTTTTCAGTGGTAAAAATATATAAATATTTAACGATGATTATTGAAGATTCTAATAAGACCATTTTTTAGTATCTGGTTTACCTGATCTTCTGCAGACACCCTCTATTTCTGGTGCCATCAACACTCGCGTTATATATCTTACTTACTAATCCATCCCTCATTCATTCGTTTTAGACTCCAAATCACCCTATCTTTATTCTGTTCGCTATACTATTGTAAGATCAACATAATCCAACCTATTCTTAAATACAGCCAACTATTTGCTCGTGTTTTGATAACTATTATAAAAATAAAAATAAACGTTTCATCAATTGTGACGTATTCAGATTTACTAGTATTGCAACCAATGCACGATAGAAATATTAGCATTTACATATGATGGAAAATCAAATATACGTCCTCGGTTCATTTTTAAGTGTTCGTATAATAACCATAATAATATTGCATTTTCAGAATAATCTGTATACATATATTTTATTAGATATATAAATTTAATGTATCGCACTGTACACAATATTCGGCCATCATCTCATCCTGCGCATACTGCACAAAATGAGTCACTATTAAAAATGTTAAAGTTGAAGGACACGTTGTTTTTTGATGACCCGGTACTGACGCTAGAAAAAGACACAACTGGGCCTAATTCTGCGAAGAAAAATATAATTATTTTTTCGACAATCTCGGTATTAAATAATACGGTAGTCAATATTGAAAGAGTTTTATGTCTGCTGTAGTATGGTTTATTACCGAATCACGATGGCTTTAGGAAAAAATAAATATAACGTCATATTGTCCGATCAATCTCTGAAGAGAATTTCCGCGTCATTAGTTGAGATCTATTCTTGGACTAACGAGAACCAGGGGCGCCTCAACTGCGTTACGTGTAACTGTAATGTAATAATTAACTGTATATGTAATGGATTAATGATAATTTACTGCCTGAATGAACAAAAACTCGTCCATACAAATCTGTTTTTTTTTAAACGAATTAAATAATAGAATAGTGATAATGAAACAGGTTTTGCAAGGTAGTGTAGTGGCCACGTTTTTTCAATATTAAATATATTATTAGTGTTAAAAAAAGGGAATTTGTCTACCCTAAGCACAACCTAACTTGACCAAGTAACGCAAACAAATATCCAATCAGACATATTTAAAATTCCCGCGATACACGTGCCACCTGGCGATAGATTATAATTTCACCGGATCTCGCCACCCTGGTGGCAATAATTATCATTATCAAATGTCCGAAAGGTTTGCAACTCTGATAAAGGTCGCTATACAGCATGATGATGATGGGTTCATGCATACGTAGTGTATTCAAATAGATATTGCTGCAACTAGATATCTAGTATTAATTACTCTATAACTAAGTTATACTCATTAGAGAGGTTCAAAACCCAGTGGCACATCAGTAATTTTGAAAAAATTATAAGTCCCCCTTATTTTTTCAGTGAGATACAAGTACATATATTATATAATAAAGTTATTTCTGGGCGAATATTGCGTTACACATTCCACTGATGTTATTTCACAAATACTATAGATATGAATATACCTTTAAATTTGCAATACCAAAAAAAAAAAAGTTTTATAATATTTGTTTGATACTCGTATTACTGTTTAGTTATATTTTTGTATTACTCCACGTTACACTCAATTAACTATTAAAATGTATTATATTATTAAATATGGATGAGAAAGTGAGAAGGAATATTCACACATTTTTTAAATTTTAAAATGAGTAGATATATTTAATTTATCAAGATGGTACCAAGTATTTTGATATTTTTGAGGGAAGTAGTATATAGGTACTTAAAATAGTTGTAGAAAAGGCATAAAATATAAAGTTTCGTGGTTGAAAAATATTGAAATAATCTACGAATTTTGGATGATCAATTTGAAGATATTTATTAAAATTTCAAAATAAGATTCTTTCGAGGTTGCTCAATTTTGATACGTTAATAAAACATTTATTAAACGGCGCATATTTAATATTTTTTTGGTATCTACTTACATTGTATATATTTTTTTAATTCATTATTATATGAAAAACTTATATCAAAAATTCAATTTTAGATATTTTTGTGTCAGTCCCATTGTTTGAAAAGCACAGGCGGGTAATAAATAGAGTGTTAAGTATTAAAAAAACATACCCAATGTATTATTTATAAACTCTTCGTCTATTAAAGTTTTAATCATTCATTATTCCTTATTGCCTACGAGACCATCGACAAAAAATGTAATGTCAATGCCACGGCCTTAGGGCATCTGCGGTGTGAGCTATTATTTAAAGATGCTCAGATAGATGACCTACGAGTCAGTCCTCATCTGATCTGTTTGGATATCATATTAAATAGGACACATCAATTATATTAAATCAATAAAATTCAACACAAATGAAAAAATATTGTCATCCAACAACTTTTCTTATTTTATCTAAATTGTATCTAAAACATTTCGTCTAAAATGGAAATTTACTTTTAATAGATGAGTTATTATTTTAATTTTCACAGCTAAACTTTGTACTGCATACACGTTGGGTTATTTTCACTACTATAGTTTCGAGAGGTGCCATCCCTCTCGTCATCAGGTGATAACAAGGGGATCAGATGTAGTACAAATTTTAGTTGTGAAAATGAAAATAATAATTTTACACCACAAGCTAACCACCATGACAAAAATATAATACTATAATACTTTAATACTATAATACTATAATACTATTTGATTATATTATTGAAATTGTTGTTTACCTTTTACTGCAAAAAATTGCAATTTTATTTCTATATTGCCATGAAAACACCGATAAAGAGCTTGAGGTTAAACCAAATAAGGATGCAAAAGTAATTCAAACACATTTTTAAAAAGCCGAACTTTGGGTTAGGTTAATATGTTATTAAAAAAATAGAAATAAACTTATTTATTTAGCGTTATTTTTACGGAACACGTCGTCTGAAATTTCAACAAGTTACTCAAATATTCTATACCATGCTACAAAATAAAATGAAATTTTCACGTTTTTAATAAACCATTTGCGTTAGAACTAAATACAACTAAAACAAAATATATGCTCAATAGCAAACATAACGCAGATGACAATTAAAGTCTTTATATTGCTGGAAAAAAAATTGAACAGATACAAAGTTTTATATACCTGAGTTGCAATTTAAATTAAAGATGGTATCCTTCTGTTGAAATCAAATGCCGGATTATTCTACAATCATGATCTCAACCTTAGAATGAGAATGGTCAGATGCTATATGTTCTCGATTTTATTTTATGGAATGGAAGCATGAATATTTACCTAAGAACGATAAGGCGACTTGAAGCATTTGAGATGTGGATCTACAAAAGAATGCTTAAAATAAGCTGAATGGATCGAGTTACGAATGAAGATGTTACGTTTCGGATGAGTACAGAAAAATATGTAATTAAAACAATGAAAATCCAAAAATTTTAATATCTCAAACATGTATTGAGATATTAAGATAAGTATGAGATCTTGCACTTCATAATGCAGGGAAAGATTGCTGGAAGTCGAGGCCCTGGAAGAAGGAGAACATCATGGCTGAAGAACCTGAGACAATAGCTTGGCCAGTCTACCGTAGAGCTTTTCCGGGCCGTAGTAAATAAAGTCATGATAGCCAACGTCTGTTGAACGGATAGGGCACAAGAAGAAGAAGGATAAACCATACACTCCTGCAGACTTGAAAATATATGAAACGTAAAAGATACAATATCATTGGGTTCAAGTCAATTTGTTTTAAGACAGAATCGATTTTTCGGAGAAAGTGTTACATCGTAATGCCGATTGTAAATGTAATTTAAAACATTATTTGTAATATTTACAATGACGGCTTTATGATCGGGACAATTTAATTGATCGTGTGTCAAAACAAAAGTTTTCAATTAGTGCATTGTCCTAGTCTTGACTTACCTTAGACATTTACAATAGGCCACATCCACAGGTTTAAGATGATCCGAGTGAACCATGAAAAAGAATGTTCGGAATGTCCTTGCGAGATAAGATCAAAAATAAAGACTTTCGCCGCTGGACCGAACAGAGGATAGATACCACAAAATAACAAAGTCGAACTGTGATTGTGAACTTCGTAATTGGGCGACCAGAATGTTAATGAGAATTCCATTGAACTTCTGATGAGGGATTTATAAATGGTAATTTGTACTGATGTACCGTTTCGTTGTTCTGAGAACGAAACCGATTTGTTGATACAAATGCTTTCTAATCTTTACTATGCTGTATCTAATTTATCAAACTATTAAAATAATTCATATATCACATAAATGGTTAGTTCATCGATTTATAAATTCATTTACGTTTACGATTGACCCTTAGCACATCTATTAATCAACTGTGAAATTCTATTATGATATTATTCAACAATAAACCATTCCTATTGCAATTCAGTGATCTTCCACTGTGATATTAGTATTAAATTTATAATATGAAATAAACAGCGGGAGATACATCACTTTATCGTTTAGCGAATGAAAACAAAGTTAGTAATTTATTAGGATTGGGATAGCAATAAATTATTACATACTTTTATAAATTTGGCATATTCCTAGTCGATTTTGATTTATTTCCAAGTTAAATTTAAAACTATTACAAAATGCAAGAATTTACATTATTGCGACATCTTTTCAATGCGAAGAAAAAATAACTACGTATATATAATAAATTACAGTAACTTACTTTTGTATTTATTTTATTAATCAGGTTGCCTAAAATATAGCTCGTTTCTTTTACTGACTAGGCATATGTGTTTCAGTGTGTAGTTTTCGAATCAGTCTCTTTGGTCATCTTTCAAGTCTTTAGGGATACATTCACACCTTAACAATACCACATTCTATGGAATAAAGGAACGAATCAACACGTACACACCTCAAAGCAAAACTTCTTTGAAAAATATTTTAATTAAATAACCTAAAATGTGAGTGATTAAATATATTTTTTTAAATACATAGATGGAGTATTTGTTTTAATTTTTGACTAATTTTGGCTATTCGGACATTGTTAATAGTTACCAGGAAGAGATATTCGAATGCAAGGCTGTGCCATTTTACACCTAAAAGTTTTTATTTGATTTATTTACCCAATGAGTTAAAACAAAAACGAAAGTATCAAAATAAATATTACAAATTGAAAAAAGTGCATATGCCAATGTAGCAATTTCTTTGCTACGCGTAAGGTGAGGATTGTGTATTATCTTTTAACATTAGTTTTGTGCTATAAATTTAATGAGCTAATATCAAAACGATACATGTAGTAAAATTTATTTTTAAATTATATCATTGAAAAAAATCGTGATATTTCTTTCAATGGTCGATACAAAAAAAATAACAACACTTATTTATTGCAGTATTTATTATACTGCGTATATACGGATCTAAGATATATATTTCTGTTCATAAAATTATGTTTGTCAATATTTCAACCAAATAATCTATATGTTTATGTAATAGTGTAGGTATTTTCAGTATTGTTTCTTGTAATAAAATTGTTAATTTTACTTACATTACACACATGGCGGCATCAATATTCCGTTTATTTATATTCTACTAACTGATGCACCCGACGTTGTAAGGATAGACAATTTTAACATCAAATTCTCTTGAGAACCATTTAAATATATCACCAAGCTTCTGGAAACCCTTTTTAAAACCATCCTCGGTAGTCTCGGTCTTCCTTAGTCTTTAGATAATCTTAAAATATAATGATAAGTGTCGTATTTTCGTGTACCTCAAAGATTCTGGAATCGAGTTCAAATCAACCCAGCCTTCAAACTGTTTAATTTTTAATGCAATATATCTACAAGCTTTTAGCCTTAAAGCTGTCACTTTTTATAAAATATTCCTCATACTATCGCACCTTCGAGTCTGCAATCATTAAAATATTGCAATTTAATTAATCTCACGCTTTTGTACCATTTTAGAGGTTTTTCAACATCAATATTGGCACTCGGTAGTTATCAAACCATGCATAATGAAATATCACCCATTACCTTACTATGTTAGATCTTTCAAGTTCACACTTCATCCAATATTGACATAGACGGCAGTTATCAAAAGGCCGCGAACACATTTCAAAGCATTTTTCGACAGCCGCTCTTGACCGACTGCGGATTGCGCGTCATTGCAAAGTAACGATTACATCCACGTATTATGTATCACTCGAGATACAACACTTGTCTGTTCTAATTGGATGATAACACACTTCACAACTAGCTTGAACTCACTCGGTTATTACATATTGGGCACACAGCATTGCCAACGGTGGAAATCGAACGAATCCGCCCACTGAACTGTACATTTCGAAATATAAAATCTGAAATCTGCACATTACATTGTACCGATTGATCGTGTAACTAGCGATCCAGTCATTCTTCAATACTCACTACATCGTAAAAAATACTATATCGAAAATAAAATATGAAACTGGGTAAAGATATAACCGAAACTGACTTTCGCGCGACTCGATGGCCCGTGCTCACGAATGAGATTTCTCTCAGAGATTCAACATTCGAGTCGAGTTTGCATAAAGGACATTTCAGCATTCATTGTGAACCAATTTATCATAAGAATCGTCAGCCCGCATGCTTTGCGCGTGGAGACTAGCGCACGCAAAGCATATCCAGTACGCACGTACCTTTACTTACTCTCAGAGATCAAAGTCTCATTGAAAGATCATCGTAGACATGGCCTCGGTACATGAAAACGCATAAAACAAATTTCGAAAGTAATGTAAAAAGAATAGAGTTGAGCGCGAAGCGAACTGTCTTCCGTTGTGTATTGTATTTTATATGCAGAATAGAATTACTAACTCATCCGTGTGCATACATTTTAACGACATATAAGAATTCTTGTCGCAGTTCGATAATAGAGCTCCTCAATAATAGATAAACTACGGCAGATGTCATCCTCACAACGAGGGACATCACGATGGCATCTAGACACAAAATACTTTAAAACCATTTCATTACACATGTATATATTGATTTATCTACTCCCGAGGATTCCATTGCGTTGACTAAACTCGTTGGGTAGACGGAATTATCAGGACAGTAGAATTGATATGGTAAAGATTGACAAGTCATGAGGAGGCCTTCATTCAGCAGTGGAATGAAAATGGTTGATTATGATGATGATGGTGATGTACATATCTATAGTAAAGGAGTCATCAAAATATGCAAAATACTTTCGAAAATGTATTGAAATATTATTCTAAATTAAACCTGTGACAGCCGTAAATGAGCTACGAATATAAAAATGAACAAAAAATTCAATTACAACAGATGGAATCATTGTAGAAATATCCAAAAAAATATTGTTGCATGCATGCACAAATGTTGCTATTGTACTAAGCTCAAATCCTGGCGGTAGATGAATTTTTTTCTAAGTAAATTAAACGTAAAACGTTATAAAATCTACTCAACATATCAACCCCTCATACGTAAAGTATGGTAAGTAAAAAATGTCATTTTTAATCATTCTAGGTATTTCGCACGTATTTGAAACTTATTTACGTGGCAGATTTAAAATATATACATATATATATATTGTATTCTATGATGTAGGTACTAATAAACATTAATGTTTAAAAAAATTACAGCCATTTAAAAATGTATCAAATACGTGCAAAATAGTAGAATGATTAAAAATTAGATTTTTTACTTACAATACTTTACGTGGGAGGGGTCGATATCATAAAGTAAATTAATTTGATTATTAAAGCAAAATTTTCGAATTACGTATTTACTGCGGTCTTACTCTTAAAGAACATTATGTTTCTGTAAATCAAAATGCATTACATATAAATAAATGATAATTTAGTACATATTATTATTATCGTACAATAAAAATATATACATATCTAAATTTAGTTTGCGGTCATTTCTGTTATCATTTTTCGAAATATGTCTGTTTGGAGTTGACGTAGTATTTTATACATTCCTTATAATTACCTGAAGAACGGTTGTTCATTTTTACAAATAAACATATGACAAATTTTGTTGAAATACATTTCTTGTTTCGTGTTTAATAATTTAGAAGTAAATTTATGAGACTTCGGGCATATTGACTTAAAACTAAGATAATAATGGTCCTGGTCGTTTGGTCTGACAGTAAGGCATTCACTTAGCAACTAAATGATAGACCCGTATAGTTCCGTAAGACTACCGAGTTGGAAATATTTTTCAGACTTAGCAGAAGCGGTTAGCATAGTTTGAAAAATAGTAAAAATATTGATTTGTATTCCGTGTACATATCTTTATTTTAAAATAACGTACAGGTACATATATTAAAAAATATATGTGCCTATTCAAACGTCACTGTTTAAACTAGCCATCATAATCTTACATTATTTTTGAAGTATGACATTGTGGTAATATAATAAACGAAAATATAAGTATTGTTTTTTATTGATGCGTTTATTTTTTGACGAGCGTTACTATTCGATTCATTAAAGTTTATCGTGCTAGTATTTCAGTAATTAATTCCTTGTTCATAGTTCTCAGATACAATAAATAATTGTTAGGTAATTTACTATATGTAACATTAAAACATAATATATGTACGAGTATATATTTTTTGTTAATTAAGTTCTTTATAATTATATACCTAGGTTTATTTTTTATCTCCGAAGGACAGTGCTCTATACCTCAAGGTCCAAAATACATCATTATGATTATTATTATAAGCGGCTTATGGGCAGGTTAAATATATATAAAATTTATTTTTAAGATTTGCATAATCTATTATATATTAATAATTGTGGTTAAAATCCATTTTTAGATTGTTAACTTTGTTTTATTAACCACTGAATTAAATACGTCTACCGGTTTTGAAAAATATCATTTTCTTCTTCAGGACGCCAGCTAATCATAAATATATGTTATATTGTTTTTTTAACAAAATCTATATATATATATATATATTTATATCTTACTGCATTATATATTACTTATTTCAATCTTGGATGGTTTACTAAGATTTCGACTAAGCCAAGATACGTAAATCTCATTGATTACATTACTAATGAGACATGAGACCCGCCCAGGTCTATAATTAATTAATGTTTTTTTTACAAATGTAAGTTCATTTTAAATATATATCAAGCACATACAATTAGAAAATATTTTCAAATAGAAAAAAACTCGCTTACTTTTTTCAGATAAGATTTGATCTATATACATTTTTCTTCTTCTTCTTAATTTAATTCTGCTGGCCAGCTTCCAACACTGCAATATAAATTATTTGGCGTCATTGCATTTATACTATCATTGTTTAGGCATAAGAGTTTCGTGCGTGTACACAAATTTGTCTTATTGGCTGTAAAGATCGGTATGCTTTAGTTGATTATTATGCTCTGCGTACGAAATATCATAGAAATAAACGCCGAACTCTACGCTAATTCTGAGCACCTTTACTAGATCTATCCAGCTGACTTACTGATCTTTCCATTCTACCTCCAACAACTAACAACAACTTTCCCTCGCGCCTTAAGTTAAATTCGAGTACATTTAGTTTATAAATTATTTATGTATGTAAAATTGAAAGTCTGTTTGTTTTACATGCAACCCTACATCTTTTGACCAACCTCAACCAAATTTGCATAGTCATTCTTTAGTACTAGTACATTATGTACACAATAAATTCATTCTCCCCTAGCCCTCTAGCCACTTCACCTCTTTCCAGCGATACGTATAATTTTACTAAATTGTACTCCAGGAACCTGAGAAAAATATAGCCCTCTCCCTACCTGAACAAAATTTTGTAACGAAACAATGGCACCCCCTCCCTCTACCACGTAATCCTCTATTTGTACTAAATAAATAACTAAATGTCAATCGCGCGATATTCCGAATAAAACAATTTAAAAATATTTTTTTAATAAATAAGTAAATGGTCAACAATCGTGTTTTTTAATTATTACTGTTGAATTTGATAGAATGACTACGCTAATTATTCTTAAAATTAAAATCCTCGTAGATAGGGCCGTTTTAAAATTAGACGGATCGAGAATTAATCGATGAATCTACTACAAATATATTCAAAGATTACGAAAAAATATTTTCTGTTACATTTCACAACCGGCGGTTGCGACGCTTTCCCTTCTGCGTCGGTGTGTCAGAAGAGTCCAACCGACCTTTTCTTTATCTCGCCACGTTTTCTCAACTCATGTCTATAGCATTACAATGTACGCAATATGATATACTGTCTATTGGTCAACATGGTAATAATTTTCATTATTATTATCGCAGATTTCCATCACTTTTGACCCAAAAACGTACTCGATAATTGTAATAACAATTGTGACATTTATTTAACCGCGGTGCGAAGTACAACAATCGCATGGAATTTTTATGAGAATTGGTGAAACATTTGTTGATATTTGAAGAAAAAAAAACTATTAAGTTAAAGAGATTAGTAAAGATAAAGGTAACCACACACACGTACACAGATGCATGCACGATGATGAGTTAGCCTGTTATTACAATCATGGCCGACGTATTATTTTGATCGATGACTCGGAATTTTTAGTTTACAAATAAAATGACCTTTCTTGTTTTATGATAATGTACAATTCATTAGTATTTATTTTTCTCCCGGGGAAGCCTTGGGGGGCTTTAGAAACGCATGTTATTGTTACAGGGTGTTTCAAAGAGCCCAGAGAATTTTGAAAATGACATAATTAAAGGATTTTCGTATATATTTTGATTGATGTATGGATTGTTATGTTAATGTAAGGTAAAAAAACGATGTTAATATGGCTGAATCAAAATATGCTAAAGATCTCCTGGATTGACTACAAATAATTATTTTATAAAATTTCCCACGATGAACTATTAGAAGTTAAACAAGAGAGCATCAAAATTTCTGTTCTCTTCGAAATTATATTTTAAATATAATATTTAAATTATAGTTTGAAAAGTATTAAATTATATTGCATAACAATCTAAATAAAATAAATATTTAAGCAGGATAAGTGCGGGCGTTATCAGCGGGCGTTAGCCACCGATATGGCTGGAGGCAGTACAGGTGGCTGAAGAACCCGGAACCAAGAAAAGCTTGCTCCGGTCACATTCACCGGTCTTTTACAACTTTTTATGCTGGGGTAGATAGAAGGCAGAAGAGGCGTAGAAAGAGATTATCTTGACTGAGTAACTTCAGAAAATGGTTCATTGTTCAAAATATTAGTGATTTCATACAAGATAAATTGACATACTGCAACATGATCGCCAACCTTCAATAGAAGGCGACAAATTAAGAAAAAGTCTGCGTGCTGTATTTTTTAGTGTGCGCTGTGGATGCCAAATCGTGTGCCCGCACACTCGCACACCTTAGAACGGCCATTCCTCCTGAATTGACCACATACTAATGAAGAGGAACTAAGACGCATAAATAAGTCAAAAAACTAACAACAACTATCAAATGAAGATAATCTATATATATATATATATATATATATATATACTACGGACACATTCTCTTCATTCAGATATAAGATATCTTATGACTTTTTTCAATAAATAAACTTAGTTTCGAGAGGTGCAGTCTTTCTCATCACCAGATGATAACGAAATTTCTCTCGAAACTAGAGTAGTGACAAAATAACTCAACGTGTGTGTAGTACAACGTAGCACCGTAAAGTAACTGCCATGCCAATTAATAATATTAAAGCGGTCAGGACGACAAAAATGACAAAGGTGTATAAAGGATTATTACGACAGCAGGAGAATAGGAAGAAAGAGGTTATAGGTTATAAATTAGGCCCAATGTCTATAACGTCGGTGATTTTATACATCTCGCACAGAATAAATCAGCATACTGCAACTCGGTCACTAACTATCTATAGAAGACGGCACAAGACGAAGTAGAGGAAAGGGTAAAGTGTTTCAATCTTCAATGAAATTGAGATATCAGTGTACTATTACTGCTGTGTGAACAGTGTCAGAATTAAGATTTACATTCGTTCTTAAGATAAACACTATAAAGCACTAACAGATTCATAAGGCAATTTTCTAATTATTTGAAAATTCTTTAATTCGTCCATAAAGCCACAGACCTCCTTCAAAACAAGGAGTTTGCATAATAAAAATTGGGTTGACCTGGTGGCAGCTAGAGGAATTTGAGTTTTCGGTCATTTTTGTCAAACGTATGAACACTCATATATATATACATTCTATACAAGCAAGAATAGGGTGGGTAGAGATTATTAAAGAATAAAAAGTGGGGGTATAATAGTTCGTGGAAGATGGACTGAGAAAAGTGGGAGACGATGTAGGAACACGATATAAGCAGCGACGAGGATATGTGTAGGTACACAGCTAAATTTTCAAATACAATTCCGGAATATTGCAACATCTGTGAAGAAGCATGATTATTTATTACATCTTAAAATAACATACATTTTTAACAAATATAACTATATCGCATTTTCTTTTGTAATTAGGTTTTAAAGGCTAAACCACAAAATTTATTGAAAAACGTTGAATAAAATAATATTCTTCATATGTAATATATGAACTTTTATAAGTACCTGCATGTGGTGGCGGACGTGATCTGCCCTCAATTTCCAGTATCGATTGTGTCCAGTATCGAACGATGCTTTTTGCTTTTTCTCTGTAGAAGGAGAGTATTCCTTGCTTCGTATTGCAATCTCTAAGCTGTACCTAAAAATAGTAACAAGTCTATTTTATTCAGATTTCTTGACAATAATATTAAAACCCTTTGATTACGGAAATAATATTGTCAATTATTTTATACCCACCGCTCATACACACGCATATGAACAAAAATTAAACATTTAAAAAATATATGGATTATTTTTTTAAGGAGAACACATTTTTATTGTGAAGTTGCAGTTTTTCAGAACATAGTTTTACAAATTAAAATGAGTTAACTAGAAAGATATGCAGACAAAATCAATTTATCGAAAAAAAAAATTTTTTTTTAAATGGAACAGAAGATATAACAATTTAAAAGAGCTACAGCATATAAGTTCCAAATTTTGTCCTCAACCACTCAAGAAAAATAAATCAAGTATAAATACAATATCATGGTTAAGTCTACAAACATCGCGCGCGTGCGTGAGTGTGTTATGGGTATGGTTCACTGGGAAGGAAAGAAAAAATAAATAAAAATTTATTTTTGACATTTTTTAATATCGTTTGAAATTTTTACATGTCAAGCGGTTGCTTAGTATTATATTTTGTGTAGGAACCTACTAGTTTGTATTATTTTATACTTTTATACAATTTATTAACATTTTATACTGTATGTGGAAATGAGATCACCTGAACGAAAGTAAACTCAATTAGGCGTATATGTGGCAGATCAATTTATAACAGAGTAAAGAATGAATAAATAAGGAAAGAATGTAAAGCAGATCTTAGTATAGTGAGTTAGGTGGTTTGGTCACATGGAACGGATGAATGAGGAGAGAATGATAAGAAATATATATGACGCAAGTGTTGATGGCACCAAATTAGAAGACATCCGCGGAAGACTTGGCCAAACCGGGGAAGTCAGATGATACTGGAGGATGGTCCTGTTAGAAGCCTCAATAATCGGCGAGCTTGTATGAGAAGATGTATGAATGCGGATGATGCGACAATTGTGTGTCAGGACAGAAAAGTGCGGCGCTCTATCCTCCATGAAAGGACATTTTTTTTTTATGTTATAATTTTTTACTGTCGTAACGAGTGTGTCGTATTTGTTTGGGCAATTTTTTCACGTACTTTTGTGAGATTCCGAGAAATACACGACATTAACCAGTAGGAAGTCATTCCGATAGAAACCTTTTAGAAATTTTTATTGGCAAATGTAGTGCCCATATAAAAATATTTAAATTCGTAATAATACATAACTTTGGAACTTAATGAATTTATTTTTGTTTCGCCGGCACTTTCAAAGGCCGGAGCGTAACTCTAAACCTTTATTAAGATTGCAAAAGATAATTTCGTCAGATATATCAAGTTAAAGACGACACGGTGACTTGTGACGCCATTGTGTGCGGCAGGGTACCTAACTATGAACTTATGAAAATAATTTGATTGACTTTACGTCGGAGATTTTATGTGAGACCTTTCAATAATGAATTGAAAGTAAATTTGCAACTTCAAATTTTTGAAAGTAGGACGCACTACGTTCTCGAATAAATTTTATAATTATTTGAAAGCTTCGTCTAGGTGCAATAATTCCCGAGTATTAATTATTATGTGTAGTGCAACATGATTAACTCGTATAACTGTACAAGGACAAACTAATTTAAAATGAACATGTTTGTGAATTCTCAAACACGATCAAAATCATCCCCGACACGTCAACCGACGGTGTAATGTTAAAACAAGTCAAGACAAAAAGAAATCATTTCAATTCTATAATTAGATTATTACAGCGCACGTCTCATTTTACACATGTAATTATCACATTTGTTATTGTTATAAATCATAACTATCTTAATTATTATTGAATTGTGCGCCATTGAGAGACAGTTGTCATTAAACTTTCAAGATTTCGCAATATTTGTGTTTAGTTCGGATGAAGTTCAGTGGGTATTTATTATCTATATTAATAACTGCACAAAAAATTACTAGATACTTTGGTAATGCCGATTGATATGCCTGAGAAAGATATCAAAAAGAAGGTGACTACAAAGAATAAAGTGAATAGTGCTCTGAATACAGGAATCTCTAATTAAAGCTTGTCAGCAGGGCCAAGACTAACTGAATTCTTGATATCAACATTGATGTATGGAGATGAAGCTTGGAGTGAAAAAGAGGAACGTAGTGGAACCGAACGTAGTGGAAATGAAGTCATTCATGCGTATTTTAGTGAATCCATTTATAATAAACTAAATAATTAACAAATTAGGAGTGTAAAGCTAACGTTAACATAATCGACAGAATTAATAATGGGCCCCTTAGGTCTGGTCATGTAAAGCTGATGAATGAGAAGAGAGTGACATGATGATGTATGATATATAGCTGATAAATAAGAAGAGAACGGCATGATGATGTATAATGTCGCCAAAAATAAAGGACATCCGCAAAAGACTTGACAAAACTACATAAACCAGATAAAAGAAGATAGTCATGTTAAAAGCTCACGAGCGATGGATGATATGGATGAGGCAATATCAGGACCAGAAGAATATAGCTCTCTATCCTCTCTCCCCAAGTCGAAATGACAGTTGCACGTACGATGAATATAATTAAAACGTGTAAAAAAATTGTTTTTATAATTTTTTTTAGCAATAAATGTTACATATTGTTTGCTCTACCGGCAAGATCCTGATGATGCAGCAGCCGGTTAAGCAGACCTCGCATTATACTTGTGTTAACTTCCCCAAGGTTGTCTCTTTATCTTGAATTTCAACAACCAATTTATCTCAGGATAGCAAAGCCAGTTTGAATAATCATTCAGAATAGTAAGTCCTATTTGATAAATCAAAATTCTAATTATCGGATTATGTATGACATCATCATCGGCCAGTGTAAATATACTGCTGGATAAAGACCTCCCTATGACTACCGTCAATATATCTTATATCATATTAGCTAAATCACTTAAAATGATATACAGAAAAATTATATTGGTCGAAAAAATATAGATACCATCGGGATTATAACCCGTAACTTATATTGCCGGTAAAATGGTTTACAAATTGCGCAATAGTAACCCTTTAGATTATTGTTTTATTTTCTTCCGTTGGAAGCAACATTTTTTTAAATTATCAACGATCTATGTTCTAATCGATATATTTTAAAAATTAAAATTAATAAGTCAATATCTATACTGCTTGACTTTATGTACGATTACTGAACCCTGGAGATGTCGACACGCGATCAAAAAATCTTTTTCGCCCATCATCTTGACTTACTTTCCTCGCATTGAAAAAATTCTAAATCACAATAAGTTATAACAAAATTACTTTTTTAATTAAAAGTTAACAGTGAACCTAGTAATATAAAATATATATTGCTAACAACTTGGCCCGGAAAGATTCTTACGATTGTCTGCAAATTCATTAATAATATATACATCTATATAAAATCCTGTGCTTTCTGTGTCACAAGAGAAATTGATACATTTCATTGAAGGGATGTGTTAAAATGTAGATATATGGCCTTTTTGTTATGAAGATACATTTTTTTTCAAAATAGTTCGAAAACAAAAAAATCTATTATAAGAAATTTTAAAATTGGAACATTACAATGCTGCCGCACTGTACGTTATTTAAATAAATAACAATAATACTTTATGCAGGCAAGTAATTAATTATTTAATAATGATCGGTTTTCAAAATTAAAATGCCAAACTATTTTTCTTTGCGTTTCATAAGACCTTGGTTAAAAAAAGTATTTGGGTATTAATATGTAAGATGAAGAACCAGTTCAAAAAAGGGGACGCTTGAACAACGACCTAGAACGGGTTTTAAATAATACTTTATTTCTCACATTAATACTACTAACTAAACAATATAGCAAATAAATATCTGTTCTGTTAAAAATTATGTATTAAAAAGTCACTTTCAAATTGTAAAAATCGTTAGTTATACTCTTAACATTGTATTATTAAATAATATTGATAAAATAAAAAAATTAAATCACGACCAGTGCGGAGAAATTTCGTATATAAACCTGTGCACGGTTTTGATATTTGATACGTCAAGAGTCAATGTCTGGATAACAAAAGAAGCCACCACAAAAAGATCTCCTGGGTTGACAATATTATCTGAAGAGGTACCAAGGCATGAATACTAATAATAATTATCAAACGAAAGAAAGCTGCATACTTTAGACATAATTATAATCTTACACAACTACACAAATACATCTAAAGAACAGAGGTCTAGCTAGAAAGAAATTACCTTACGTGCGTAACTTCAGAATGTAGTCCGATGTCCAAAATCCTAGTAATCTTATACATCTTGCAGGTAATAAATCAGCACATTGCAACTTGGTCGTCAACCTTAATACTCATAGAAGATACAATACATACATTATGCAAATGATGTAATACGAAAGTACAAAAATATGTTACACTGTACGTAATTTGTAATTGGCAACTATTTTACTAATGATAATTGTTTTTTATTCAGGGACGCGCCATTTACAGCAAAAAAATTACAAGACATTAATTACTTCCTATATGAAAGTTTGGCTAGACAATGAAATAATCTGTTCCATCAGAAGATGCCTATTTGATTTGTACAGCAACAATAAACGGGTGTCATTCGTTTGGATCCCTGCACATAAGGGAATTCAGGGAAATGAATGTGCTGATAAACTGGCCAAGAAGGCTACTCTTTCCGGAGTTCTTCCCCATCAATTCCATATCCCGATGTATGACAGACTTAATATTGTAAAAAAACATACGTATTCTATCTGGTCTGCACAATGGATGGATCCAAACAATCACAAGGGTAATCGTCTTAAAATAATCCAAAGATATATTCCCCGCTCCCCTTGGTTCTCCAACAGGAAAGTCTCAAAAAGAACAGTAGCAAATATCTCTAGAATGAGAATTGGGCATTGCCAGGTGGCCTCACATTTGTTCAGAATGAACATAATAGACTCCCCAATGTGTGAATGTGGTGCCGAGGAGGAAACCCTTGACCATGTCTTTTTTGCCTGTCCATTGCGGATCACAGGTTTTTTTTACAATGATCTTGTCAATGGTGATTTTCAACTCCCGGTTAACTTGTGTTATCTTCTTTCCCTCAACTCGCCTCATTTAAGCTATGCAATAGCAAATTTCTTGAATGTCAATAGTATTGACTTGTTATGCGATGTTCTCTGTTCTATAGTATTGTTGTACTGCTTTCTATGAAATGATGTTTGGACTTGTTTAATGGCACAAGTCACTCTTGAAGGGTGGATTGCATATTTGAAAGAAGAAGAAAAAGAAGAATTACTTCCTATTTATATGTAATAGGTTAATTAATTAATGGTACGGATGTTAAATTAATAAAAATATAATAACCAGAGATAAAATTCAACATTTCCATAAATTTTTATCATTATTAAGGAGAACACATTCTTATTGTGAAGTTGTAATTATTCAGAACATAGGTCTGTGATGTTTTAAATACTAATTTAATGTATTAATTATAAATGTATAATAAAATATTGTTATTGCCTTCCCCGGATTGGAAATAGAGATCCAAGTTCGAATTCCGGTAGCGCAAAAACAATATTTTTCGACAAAATTCATTTTTATCGTTTAATAATATTAATATTTTTTAAATACACCAAATAACTAAAAACATTTACGTTCAAGTTTTGCCTTGATTACTTCCGCATACATTGCACTGTGACGTAGCAAAAATTGTAACATAGAATATTTTGTTTTTACGAACCTGCGTTAAAAAATTTTAATGAATAAAATAAATGTATAACGTTGTTTTCTACAAAACAAAATATGGCCACAATGATGTATATTACGGTGTATTAACAAGGACAACATACTCTAAGCAGAGATGGTATGGTACATGTGTCTAAGACTTTTATTTTTAAACCTATCATGTAAATGGTAAAATAATGTTTATAAATTAGAAACTCTTCTGCAAAATAACAAGTATTGATAATGTATAGTGTGAACTTGATCTGGTTATTTAAAAGGAGAGAAAGAATAAAAGAAGAAACTCTATTAGCATATTTAGACCTTCATTAAAAAATTGCGTATTCGAAATTATTTTAAAATTAAAACAATTTGGAATTAACGAAGTAATGCTATGAAAACATTTATTAATATTATGGATATATTGTATTTCATTTATATTAATAAATTAATATTATGGATATATTACATTTAATTTAAAATATAAAATAAACACAATCGCGCATTTTTAGTATAAACCTTAGATAAAAATTGAATAGATTAATGTCGATGCATTCTTGATCGTATAAAGACAAGATTTTTTTATGGAATCAAAGTGTCGGTCAAATAGTTGGTTACCATGGATTACTTACGAGCGGCCAAGATGTTTTCGTCGTTTTAAAGTTCAATGGGATTGATTACGAGTACCGAGTACCTACACTTCAGTTCGCATTGAAAGCTCAACTTTATTTCGCAATGGGAGAAGAAATAATATTCAGTTATTATCTTTGACGTGAGGACGCAAGGAGAGTTTTAAGATTTACTACATTAGAATGGTTAAATTTACCGAGAGTCCAGTGCGAGACTTAGTTGCCAGATGAACTAGCAGCTACACGAGGCCTCGTACAAAGGGGGCGTCGAAATCGTAAAATATGACGTTTACTATCCTACTGTTCATTCATCAAAACTATTAATAGCTAAGCTAACCCGTGGACCACGCGTGTCTTTAATTTTAATAGTTTTATAGTTTATTTAGTTTTTTCTTCATACTACTAGCAATATAAGGATTCATTTGTATGTCGATATTACTCTCATTACAGAAAAATGTGTAATCTTTGAAGATAAGCCTCAATACTCATTATAATCCGTTTTCTATCCACTGTTGAATGAAGGCCTGCCAAGTATCTCCCACTGCTCCATGTCCATCGTCATTCGCCACCACGCATTTATTTCATCATTCCAACAAGCTTTATGGCGGCCTGTCTCTTGATTCCCCTCTGATACTATACGGCCCTCATCTTGCACTGACTGCATTCGTACAAAGGTTGTCCGTCCTCCGAGTGATTGCTATTTCATTTTCTTGAATATTCTCTCATCCACGCGTTTCTTCTTCCATATCTTCATGTGATGCTCACTATTCTCATACTAATTTGAATAAAACAAGCGAAATTTCGAACACGTCATCGAACATTAAGACATTAGCCTATATATTGAAAACGTCTTAGACGCATGAATAATATCATCACTACATATAATGTTTTTCTACATATTTCTTCCTCGTTGGTCTACAAAAATAATAAAAATCCGAACAACGGTCTTATATATTTCAGTCTTCCCGCGATCCTTCTATTAATTGTTCCGAAATTTTCTAACGCAGGTCTCCGATAAAAAAACATTAATTGTTAAAATATTGATTCATCGGTATTTGACCGCATTCATTACATTCAGTGTTTACTGTTGAGAAAAACAGGTGCATCACGTTAAATTGTGAATAGCTTTAACTCGCTATGAAAGCCTATTCGATTACGTGGAGCAGCAGGAAGTTTAATATACTAATATTGCAAAATCTACGCAGCACCATTTACCGAATTAAAAAAAAGCAAAAAAAAATTTTTGGAAGATTATCTGGTTAATTTTTTTCCCAACCACCCCTGATTGCCGACACTATTGTATATAGATATATTGAAAAAAAAAATCATTCTTATAGATTCTAGATAAACTCTGAGTTCTCTATTCGTATAATTTTAATTCCAAATTATTTAATGACTACACTAACACATTTATTTATTCTAATACACGAGTATTTAGATAATATTATTTAATATGATCAATTAGATATTATTTAATGTGGTAATATCTGTTATTATTAGATTTAAAAAAAAACAAACCTGATCTAGCTTGCTTTGAAAAAATAATTATAGTATCGATGTTAAGTTGTAATCCACGGGCGCATCTCCGTTATAAGAAAGAAAAACTCAAATACTTCCCCGAAGAAGAATATACAATGAATCCAAATCGGTATTTGTCGAAATGGTGTAACACTTGGCCGGTCCTGCACTGGTCATAACGCCTAGTAAAGAAAAATATCAAAGAAACACTATCTCGATTTACTGTTCAAGGATTTCCAATATCCTCGCCTTTACTGTCATTTCGTTCATGAGCCGGATTTTTCCCACGTTTGAAAATCGACGTGTCATCAGTCATGTTTATAACATCAGTCACAGATATAACAACTTAAGAATTAAAGTAGGTACCCACCTATGACGCACTCTAAAAGATGATATTAAATAACGCCATGGAATCGATTATTTAAATAAATTAATTTTAAATTAGTAGTTAAAAAAAAACAGAATACCGATAGCTGTAATAATAGATTACATATTATACTACTCAACGAGCCTTGCATTTAGCACCTTTCTTCAAAACTAATCGAAATTTAAAAATGTCATCCTTACCACACAATGTTGCAATCCAGTGATGTCGAATCTTTTTAAAATACGGCTCGCAACTTAATAAAATGCTATTCAACATAACTCTCCGATAATATATATTTACTTCATTGTTACCCTGCAGTTGGTGCACTTGGATATGCGTACCAACGTCAGACACTGTGACAAGGCATCACTACTACATGTATATTAAAATGCTCGCATTCTGAGCATTCAGCCAATCAATGCTGATGAACACTGTGGTATATTACAAATTGTATTTTATTGAAAATATAATAGTTTAACAATGCAGGCGATAGGTTAAAACTTTCGTCACGATTTCAATCCACAAATATATGTACAGCTGTCAAATTTAATGGATCAATTGATTATTGATTACTGAAGTTTTAGAATGAAAAATCCTCTTAAATAACTAAACTAATTCAAAATATAATATAAATGCTTTCTCGTGCTATCACCAATTTCCGATTGCACAATATTTTGATTTCTACGATAGAAATCGTAGGAATTTTTCAATTTAAGCATTTTTTTTCAGTATCCTCTTTTCGTAAACATTCGTAGCTCTTTAAAAAGTGGTGAACTGATTGAAATAAGTACATGGCGGGATAATTTAATAGAAATAGATGAGAATGCATTCAAAATTTCCTCTCCAGATACATAATAGTTAAGGGGTGTTCTTGTGACATTTGGCCGAACGTTATCGCGGTGTCATATCATACGATCGGTAGTTTTACTAGTAAAGTGACGGTCCATTTGTTCATAATTCAATTTGTTCTGGATCTATGAATTGAAAGTGTATTAGATATTGGAATTTATTTTTCATTTAGCCACTGTTAACAACGTCTTATTTTGGCGTATAGGATCATTCGTGATATCTAATTGATTTAGTCAGCAATTTATACCTATTTATCATAACAAAAATAGTTAGAATATAAAATACTAATTAAATGTATTAATTAGAAAGATATACATATAAAATCAATTTAATCCAAAAATATTGTTGTTGCTACCGGGATTCGAACCTGGATCTCTTTCCAATCCGGAGAAGGTGCATTAACCGACTACGCTACAGCACACAGTACTTTTGACGACAAATTAACGAAAAGTGTAACATATAGGTTCGGTAGCATAGTCTGTTAATAAGTCTTCCCCGATTGGAAAGAGATCCAGGTTCGAATCTCGGTTGCAAAAACAATATTTTTCGATGAAATTGATTTTATATGTATACCTTTCTAGTTAATACATTTAATTAGTATTTAAAATATCACAGACCGTCTGTTCTGAATAATTACAACTTCACAATAAGAATGTGTTCTCATGAATAAGTTAAAATATTGATGTAATTATGTACTTATTCCGTTTACGCATCTCAATATTTTTTTAAAATTCAAATAACTTATTAATCGCGAGCCGCTAGTTGAACTGTCCTGTTGTAGACCAGAGCAAGGTGTGAGAAGCTTTAGAATGAAACCGCCAACGCTGACGGTACGGGGCTGTTGAAATCTGTGGTTTTTAATCGAAATCATTGTTGATATTTTGAGCGATGCGGCGTATTTAAATATCCACGTCAAGGATAATCCGTAATTCTCGAAAAACTTATTTAAAATTACTAACCTAAATTCTCTATTTAAAATTATAAATCCAAATTCAAAAACTGAAAGAGAATTAAATTATTAGAGCAAAATACGCTGATATAATTGTTTTATAATACCTTAGCATAAGAGAGCTAATTGCTGATCTTCGAAAATAAAGTCCTCGTGAAAATTTACAATCAGGCTGACCTGAAAAAAGAAAGCGACAATAATTATCTTAAATAATAATACATTTCGGGTGCTTCGTGTATTTCCGATGAGTAAAGTGAAAGCGGAAAAGTTGCAGCAAGAAGCGTATTGATTCCACGATACAGGCACACCGTACACCCTCCCAAAATCCAATCGGATCTAGAACAATGAAAATATCGGGACGATGATGAACGTGCAATATCAAGTCCTGGAAAGGGCGAACGAGTTTTCAACAGATTGAAGTAAGCGGCGATGAGACTAGGCGGTCACGGACTCCATAAGGCCACGTAAGAAATAATAGAAAGGATTTTTATTAAAACATTTACGATTAGAAATTACGATTAGCTCGTATTTACCAGTGATAACGAAAAGTTGAAGCTCCGATCCTCGCCCCAGTAGAGATGCGTGATAGTCTATTTTAAAGTATAACCTATTACGTATTATACTAAAAATTAATATTCTCAAATTAATCACGCTCACTTTTCTTAAAATTGATGTGATTTTAGTTATAATCGACATGGCAATTACTTTTTAGTGCAATTTTTCAATAAATTAATCTATGTACAACACACACGTTCACTTCTATTATCACTTTAGTTTTGAGAGGTGCAGTCCTTCTATTCAGATATAATTTAACATGGATAATTAGATAGTTATCAATTACACCTAATGTTGTGTACCTCTCGAAATTATAGAAGTGAAAAAATAACTCAGCAAGTTTAGTTCAGTGAAAATGAAATATTCTAATGTGTACCTTCCTTAAATATAAATAGTTTGTGTAGATTTAATGTTTTCTCGAGAACCGTAAAGTGACCTGAACCGATTTTAATTTCAAATTAGTGAACGAATGATTTAATTTACTAAAAATCGGTTAACATTTTCGCCAATTATTTTACACGTTTTTATTCTTTATCTTTATTATTATTATTCACAAATCTACATTATTTATTTTGTAAGTATTTGTATATTATTATTAATGTAAAAATACGGCTTTATAGCCGTTTCCGCAATTTGGCGTTTCTGTAGAATTTCTGACCTCAAAACCGTCGGCGGCAGCCTGCAGACATTCATCTGATGGCTCGGATCGATGAAAGAACAAGATGGCGAAATATCTTTTAATTTCAAAACTGCATGTAATATCATATTCTCCGATGGTGCTGTGTGATGTGTCAGAGATCATGAGGTTTAGCATCATTAGTAACGAAATTATCTTGTTTCTGTTGAAAATGGTTGACATTTGTAAAGGACTTACTGATCAAGAAATGCATTAAAATTTATCGCGCGAAAGAGAGAGATATGAAAAAATAGAATCCATTATATACTGTATATATGTAACTTACCCACATTCGGAATATATTGCGTACACTAATGTGATTCTTATTTGTATCGTTTGGCGGCGTACTCTGGCGTAAATACCAATTGCAGAAAACCTCACTTTTTTCGATTATGACCAGCGGATTCCAAAATCAACCATTGGAGATGATAATTTATGTATCGCCAGTGAGAGTCTGCGAAAATACGAGCGGTGTCCGAGCGATGTCCAGGGTTCGAATGTTTATTTGAAACGGTTGTGACTCGAGATAGAGTGTGCGTGTATGGCAGAAGAATCAAAAGGTTCGATTTAAGTATGAGGCTGGGGACCTAATTCCCCAGCGCTCACTGTGTTAGGAATATGTGTGATGGCGGACTAGAGCAGGTAACGAGAAGAGAAACTAACACGAGATATATTCAATACTCTTATACAAAGTTATGTGCAAAGTTTTTTGCAAGTTTTTTATGGATTTACGTAATATGATTTTTTATGAATAAAGACAGCACTTAAGGGACGCTAGAGGGTTAAAAAAAGTAATGAATTGTTAATAACCATCTTGAATTTTTTCTCCTTTTTCGTTTTGTAATTGTTAAAATGTAATTGAATTAAAGTCGCGTGTTTTTTATTAGCCTCGATGAGTGGAACCGACAAAGAAGCCCCAGCTTCTGAACCGGTCCCGGGAAGGGTGCCCTCCTCCCTCCAGCTGTTCTTTATTAAAGTTATGTGCAAGTACTGAAGGCTGATCTAGAGCTTGCGGTCGAGAAGACGGCAGATAGGCGAGTGACGCTCACGCGTTGGTCTTCCCGATTGTTGCCGCTTAATGTTATTGTTGCGTGTCGCCTGACGTCAGTATCAGGAGATGGCTGCTGAAAGTCTGATTTAACAACCAGGTAACTGTGAAGCGTGTACAGGACCTCAACACAGAGTTTATCTACGAGTATTTTTCTAAAATAGGTTACACGAGATATCACAGATTCTAGGGACACGATGACTTCGTTGATTTCAATCAAATTTCTCTAAAAAATTGACCCTGACTCGGCTCGTAAATATCAAAGCTAAGCTCATTAGCAAGCCTAATCCGTCATCTGTTTTCAAAATGTCGACAACGTTAATAAAATCCTAGGGAAAAAAGTTTAAAAAATCTTTTCCCTTCATACACAAACGAAATCTATTTTTGCGGGCAGTGCTAGAAGGAATTATTTGTTTATATTATAATCGGTATATTTGTGGTGACTCCGAAATGTTTCAAAAATTCATACCACACACAAATGAATTACTTATTAAATAAATAGTTATTTTTGTGGTATACTTAACTTAAGCATGCTAGAATTGAGTAATGAATATAGTTTTTTTATTTTTATTTATTTAACATTTTTACAATTTTGTATTAACATGAATTAAGTATTTTACATTACTAAAATTACATGTTTTTTTTAAACTTTTCTCATTTCTATCTCTCCACGCTCACCTCGAGTTTAGACAATTTCTTGTTCTTTTCTTTCTCTCTTGGCGATCTCATTATTACGTCACGCATAATTTTCGCCATTGTTGATATGTCACACATAATTATATCCATTCTTATTATGTCACACATAAAGCCAAAGTCATAAAATCTTCACTAACTAATGCGCCATTAAATATATCTATTAATTTCGAGTTATGAACATTTTTACATTTCTAATATGTTTTGAGACATTTTAATATTAATTTTTTCACCTAATTCTTCATAACGAGTTGACGCTTTTGTGAAATTATCTGTATGTCATCGAACCACTGCTTGCATATAGCAAGCAATCGGTATTTTTTAATTAAATTATTTATATTAAATAAATATTGTTAAGAAGATGTGAAAGGTACAGCAGACGAGTATATGATATAGATTGTTATTCACGGGATCTTTTTAAATAAAGATGTTTTACAATGTAAGTCCATGTTATAGATCTCTCTCTCAGTGAGATTCCTCGTGATCATGAAACCCGCATCTGGATATTGAGGAACCGGTCCGCGGTGCGGGTGGCTGGTCTTGTACTGTCCAGGGATACGAAGCATGCGTCGCCAGCACCTCATTTCAATGTCATCTGTCCTCGTGCACTCCCGCTCTCACAAAATCCATGTTCCAATTCACCATAACGAGAGGATTTTAAGATACTTTTTTTAAAATTAAATTTAAACACTCCATATTGGCAAAATACTATCTATAGATACTGGTTGTAATGCTTCTATTAAATGAATTGCTTCATTTAATGGATATATTTGAAATTTCGGGAGATGTCACTCGCCAAATATGCCAACGAATGCAATGGCGTTTTCGTTTCTTAATTTATTACATCATTTTAATTTCCAAAATTGTAAATTATAACATGGCATTTAATACTGTTCGTGAATGTGCACAATTATTACCTCCACACAATATATTTTGAAATTATAATAATTGTAAGTCCCACTATCCAATTCAACATCTTGTGATTTCTCACTTTACTGAAAAAAAATATCACGTTCTCTTAATTTAATTGTACTGGTGTATGATAAATAATTACAATTACAATAGTCGACAATTGCATCCTATTCACGTGGACCTTCATGCTGGGATTTCGTTAAGTAACGAATTACGAATTGTGTTTTTTGCTGTGGTTTTTCCAAAATTTGCCATAATCGATCAAATATAATGATTATTATCTGCTAACATTATTGCTCGAGCCGCCCGCACGCGATGACATAATACTATCACGGATCTTCCGGCGGTGAGCGGTCCAGCGCCGCTCGATGCAAACACCAGCATCCTTGAGCGTCCGGAGGAGATGTTCAAGATTGTTCAGGGAGATGTCATCACTCATTAGAACACGCGTGCTCAGCATCGTAAATCACAAATTATATACCATCTGACGGTTAATTACACCTATTTACAATACATAGCCTATATTTATATTTTAAACATGCTTCTTATCCTCGACATTCTGTAACAGTGATTGAAATAGTGTTTCCAAAAGAGAACATCACGGATTTTGAAACTGCCCTCATGAATGACCCGCGTCTAAGGAATGAGACACGATAAAATATTGTTGAGATAAATCTCAGTAAGCACCTACCTACTATGTACACGTGTTAAGATTTTTATCTGGAGATAAATTCAGAAATCAACTTAAGATTGGTAGAAAAAGTCAAAAACCCGTTAAAAATATAAATACTCGCTCGCTCCATTTAACAGCGAGACTTGATACAAACTATAATCCAACAATATTTATATAAGAACCCGTACAACTAGATTTCTATAACTATTTATTAGGAAAAATTAGACAAACAAAAGACATTAACTGCTGTTGGGAAGATTCAAATTCACCCAACTACGTACAGCAAGCGTGAAGTGTGGCGATAAATCTCTGATACATAGTGAGTACACGGAGACTACGAAAACCGAGAGTTGTCTCCAAAGAATATTTGTATCTCAAAGATTGTCTCGAGTCAAAAATCTCTTTAAAATCTCACCGTGGGCCGTAAGACTTGGAGAGATTGAGAGTTGGGGATTTCGCTATAAGAACGATGGACGAATTAGTGGACATCGGGTGACAAAACTGGCATCTGATCGGGACGAGAGAACAGATGGGTTAAAAAAGTGACGCCTCAAACCGGAAGACAGTTGGGTCGATGAAATACGGACAATAGCTGTCCACTGTAAGTAGACAGTGGACCCGCGATATTAGCAACAGTGGAGAGAATGCTAAATGCATACGTTCTATACTAATCGCAAAAATGCCGAATAAGATGATAATGATGATTGTTTGAGGTCAGGTTGACTAGGTCAGGTCTAGAGATGAGTTTATTAGCAATTCAAGTCGGATTATATCGGGTACGTACTCGTACTTCACCTACATTGGCTATCTATGAATAATTGATGTCATTGTATATTTATAGTGTTTCTATGACAGTTAACACTCACTATTATTATTATTTCCGTCTGCACGAGATATGGTAAAGGTTTAACATTAAAGGTGCTAAAGACATTGAAGTTGTGTTGTCCAGTTTATAAATGTACAATACAGAGTGACATGTCATGAGATTCCCTGGCGATCGCTGACGACTAGATGGTTGAATAAACTTGCCGTCAGAAACTTAATAAAGATTAAAATGGCATCATGAAATTTAACGGAAAAAATATTATACTTTCAATAATCTGTTTTATCTCAATAACAACAAGTTGTTTAAATAAAACTACTATCACTTATTTCTGATTTAAATCACAAGGCTTTTGATTACTCGGGTTGGGACCTTTTTAATCGCACCGCTGAATCACTACTTGGAAATGTCAAACCAGAATTATGAGAAGGATTGTAATCTTTAAGTACGGAATATCAACTGTCAAATTATGTCTGAGTTTTTTTTTTCACCGAAAGATTTGATAAAATATATGTAACCATAAAAATTAAATTAATCAAGTAGAAAGATATACAGAAAAATATTTCATTGTTACCGGGATTCTAACCTGGACCTCTTCCTATCCGGGTATAACTTTGAGCCGAACATCTACCTGCGAGAGACCCTGGACTGGAGTCAGCTGTGAGGGTAAACCGGGACTGGGACATGTGGAGGTGCATTACGAGCCGAGTCTCATCTGATTGAGGCCACTATATGGCAATATTGACATAAAGGAAGAAAGAAGAACAAGAAAAAATAATTTTAGCAACGTCAATATATAATATTATACAAAAACACATTCTTGTGATGGTTGCGGTTATATATAACGTTCCCGAAATGTTCCCGTTTTGACCACGTTATCCATAGCCGGGAGACCATCCCGCTTTTAGGTAGCTTATCCCATTGTCCCCAAGCACAGTTTCGGGACGCAGAAATGTCCTGTTTTTAGAAATAGAGGAATTTTAAAAAAAGGTGCGAAAAATCCCACGGTAGCGGCTAGTAGCACGGCGATGACGGAATTCTCAATATGTCTCACACATATGTAAGCCTGCTAGCTCGCTCGCTCCTCGGTTGCGAGTACGCATAGACAGCTCACGATCTTTCTTGGCGATTAATTATTGTTTTTTTTTTATCGACGTGTGTCATTGTAGTCAATTTAAATTTCTCGTACGTGAACCCTTCATTTTAACAATGTCTAAACGCAAGAGCACTCTTAATGTTAACTTACAAAGCAAGTACCCATTTATAAAGCAAAGAAGCACTTCATCGGACGTCAGATGTGAAAAAAGTCGTACAAAATTGGGCGTAGCCCATGGAGTAGATGTCCCATTTTGAGGACCCTAAAAATTAGTAAATGTCCCGTTTTGAGAAAAAAAAATTAATCGTCACGCTATTTATGAATGGCTTTCACTTAACTCCGAATTGAGACAATTATTAAGAAGATACACGCAGAAAGTAAATTGAATGTGAAACATTTTACACTGTTACTAACGTACCTAGGATCAATTTGTAAGTCTGACATCTTTGACAACATCCTCTAGATGTTATCAAACCTCTGATACTTTTTTCCAACCATAAAGATTAGTATTTCCTCAAAGACATCTTGTCATTCAAATAAAAACGTTTAAATTCACAATACGAGTACACTTTTTTATTCAAGATATATAAGACATCGAAAAAACTAGACAATAGAAAATAATGAAAACAATTGAGTATCTAAATGAATAAGTTATTATGTTTTATATCTAATTTTAAAAATGTAAATATGTGGGAAATTTACGACGGAACTCTACTATATCGACTAAAGCGGTCAATAATATTACAGTATTAGTAAACCAGAGATGTCGCCACTGCAAGCAAATTAAATAGTTCCAATTTTTAAAGGTTGAATACCGAACATGATTTAACGTACATATGTATGCGTATGATTAACTCGCTGATGTTTTCTCAGGGCTCATAAAGTAAATTGAAATAATCCATAAAATAACTTTCAAAAGGTATACCTGCAATCAATTGCCGAGGCGAGAGGTCATTTTTTACATAGTTCCATTTCCACAACATTTTGCCAAAATTGATTTAGTTCACTTGCTCCAATGTCAATAGCGTCTGAAATGTTAAAAATAATAAATTTTTATGAAATACTATAATTTTAGGAAAAAAAACAAAAATATAATCTTAGTTATTAAATGATTTTATTTTTGGGCCCCCCGAGGACCACCAGAATAACAATTAATTAACGACGCCTTTGATAATAAAGGTCGAAGCTCCATCCATGGTCGTCTTATTTTCATAGAATAATCGCTTTTGGTTTGAAATTATCTAAAAAAAAATATATTTTAGCATTCACCTTTTTACATTGAAAAACATAGTATCATGGAGACTAAAAAAATCACAACGAACGTTAAAGGATAAAATCGTCATATTTTCCGCAGTTTTAAATTGTGCTAAGTTTGATTGTTTTTTCGTGCCAAACCAATGAGCAGCATCAAAGCCACGGAGGATTCCGTAACATAAACGTTATTTTTTTTGTATATCCCTTTCTCCTCCCTCTCTCCTCCTGCTCCCTTTCTCTCCTCACTCTTCCTCCCCCCTCACTCCTCCCTCCAACCCATAAGTATTCTTACTATTTTCAAATGACGCAAAACACTTGTGTTATGAAAATAGGACTAACTTGGTAGTGCTTGGTGGCCTCCAAGGACAAAGCTCCAACTCCCCGATCATCTAATCAGTAGCCGAGTGACTTACCGCTATATCAAACAAGCACGTCTTATGTAATATACAGGTATAGTCTATTTTGTCATCCATCATATTTGTAAAATAAATATTTATTCTATTTCTTCATGCATAAATGCAATGAGCTAAAAAGAGATAAAATGTCTAGTTAAAATGAATATTTTATCAATGTTCGGTGTCCTTTAATTTTATTGATACCCTAACCGCTAATATTCAACAATTGATGTATATCACTAAATAATTCATTACATTGTATGTTTATTGATATGCGCGTTGTCTATTAAGTATATTTAAAAAATAATTAAGATAAAGTTTGCATATCTTTAACAAACATTATTTCAAATTATTCGTGTGAAAAATTGTTGCTTTAAGATATTTTTAATATAATTTGTATATGTTATTTAATAAGTACTTTTTTAGCTGTAAGAGAGCTTATTTTAATAAATTAACTAGCGACCATTTAAATAATTATATTTCTAATTAAATAACAACCACCCGGGTATATGTAGAAAATAATTATTTTAATAGTACACATCATATTAGAAAAACTAATAATACATTTTTGAGTTTACCTTTGACCCATTTTAACTTTGTATTTATTATAATGTAAAAATATAAATTATTGTATCGAATATAAATTATTGTAAAATATACAAATAAATAAATAAACACATAGATATTAAACATTATTATGTCATAATAATCGAGTGAGCTCTGTAAATCGCGTTACGTATATGTACTAACTTTCAAAATTAAGGTTAAAATATAATTTTCTTTTTTTTTTTTGTATTGTTAACACGTAATGTGTTAACAATAATACAATATTACTTACTATTAAAATACAAATTAACTTTCTTACTATCTTAATATTTTCGAATTGTATTAACGACGGTTGCTCAATGTGTGGAGGAGGACGCCATACGATGGGAAACGAAATTTAATGATTCCAATGGAAATAAGAGATCTTTGTATTCTCGTGAGAATTATTTTTGTTGGGAAAAGGTCCTATGATTGGTATTTAAACATATTATTTGGTATAACACAGTAATAAAGTACCTTAATGTACGGATATAAATATTCATCTGATATGACATTTTTTTCATTCACAACTATGTATAATAAACTCTTAAACATAGTTATTATAAAGACAACAATCAGAATATACTACTACACGGATAGACTTTTGTTAAATTAATTTCTATGGTTGATCAACGACGTTATTGCAACGAGCTATATCTCTTATCTATGATCGAGCTTCGGAATATGTATTTCTTATATGGTATCATTTTATCTATGGTATCATTGATTTGACAAAAATCGTGGCAGTTGCTAATGTATAGTATTTTTTTTAATAATATGCCGGTGACGAAACATTTAGGTTAACTGACATTTGTTAAACAAAATAAGTAATATGAAGACGGCTTTGATGGTGGCGGAGAAGCCGTCCTTGGCTGCATCATTAGCGACTATATTAAGTAATGGCCGGAATGTTACTTCGAAAGGTTAGTCTATCTCTAAAATGTTTTAATGCTTCCTTCTTCCCACGTATATATTGCAATTTGTTTACGTCAGTCTCTGTTTCAATATATTTTTATGATCATTTTATAGAAAAAACATTTTTAAAACTTAACTGTGAAAATGACTTAAAAGTTTTAAGGATAACGCATTACTTCACTTTTAAAAATATGAATGAATACTTAATATCAGATCACCTTCTATAGGGATAGAGTATATAATAGAGTATTGATCTTCTACTTCAGATTACGACAGATTGGATCTCAAAATCATTTGTGTGTTGGCTCCGGATTTGTATATTAATTATTTCCAAATATTCTTAAATCGGATGTTTGCTCCCTGTATCTAAAAACCTTTATATTTTTATTTCTTTCATGGTTACACATCTAAAACCTGCATTCCACGGCACTCTGTATGTACTTTGGCAAGTGATGCTAGTTTAAAAATGTAAACAATACTAGATTTACATTTTTTATATATTAATGCGAAAACCATTTATGCATATTCTTCACTTTGAAATGATTGTATAAACCTTAATGTCTTAATGCATCGCCTTTCTATTATCTCTCATTTTTTAAATTGATTTTCTCCAGGTCTTAGCAATGCTTGCGCTGTTCACGAGTGGAATGGCCAGTTTAAAAATGAGCCAGTTCAATTCAAAATGACATCTGTTTGCGGACATGTGATGAGTCTAGACTTTCCTGGGAAGTACAATAACTGGGATCGTGTGGATCCTGTCGAACTGTTCAGCTGTCCTACCGAGAAGAAAGAGGCCGTTCCTAAAATGAGGATACCAGCATTCCTGTCGCAGGAAGCTAGGGATTGTGACTTTCTCATTCTATGGCTGGATTGTGATAAGGAGGGGGAGAATATTTGTTTTGAAGTTTGTATTTTTCTAATTTTCTATTTCTTATAATTTTTTACATAATTACTTTATGCTGTACAAGCCCAAATATAAGAGATTTATTATTATATAAGAAATTATTAAATAATTTTCATTCTTCAATTTAAAGTTATACTTTCTACATGTAATTAAAGTAATTAAACTCGTAGTTATTTTAGTTTCATTATTTAAATAATATCTGTTGGCAGGTGATGACCGCAGTTCAGTCCTCCATAAACGGCGATGTGCATTCTCCGACCGTGACCTACCGCGCCAAGTTCTCAGCCATCACAGAGAAGGATATTAAGGCGGCCATGCTGAACCTTGGACGGCCAAATGAGAACGAAGCCAAGAGTGTGGATGCCCGGCAAGAATTGGATCTGCGAATCGGATGTGCCTTCACAAGGTTTCAGACCAGATTTTTTCAAGGTATTGTAATGTTATAGACACTATTTTTTATTTTGTTAATTTATTATATCTAAATGATATTAAACTGCTTATTTAAATTAAAACACATGACGATATTATTTGCAGGAAATAGTTATAAATGGGTATTATCAAAGTCTAAATTTTATTATCTAAATTCTGTTGTGAATCTAGCTTACGAGTTTTAATGATATATTATCCTGTTATACTTTCATATTTTGAAAACACAATACTATTTTGTAAAACAGAACTGGCAATATTAGTTAATGTAAACTGCGTGTCATTCCTCGAGCATGTCAAGGAATCAGACATACAATTATATCAGAATAGAAGTCATTTTAATATTCAAACATGTTAAATATATCAGAAAGATGCATAAAAAAATAATAAATACTTTTACCAGAACTAATTCTCTGACCATTTAACTGTAAAATGTATCTGGAATATTATTTTTTGTAATAATCTAATTCTTTTCCACCACCTTTGTAAAAACAAGTTAAAACAGTACAGTTAAAACAATTGTCAGTGGTCACATTCTAGAGATGTCAAACACTCTCTATCCATCAATGCAGTTTATTTACTTATATATCCTTGATATTTCAGCATCATTGTAGATTGCGATTTCAGCATCATTATACCAATGCGGAACTTATAATTATTAACTTGTTTAAGAAAATATTTCCTCCATCAGCATAATTGCATCCAAATTATATTTTTGAATGCGGACAGTAAATTTCAATTTCTTTTACTGTCCTTCTGATTGTCGTGTGAGGTTAGGTTACTGTGTGATCAATACTGATATTACGACAAAAACTTTGAATTAACTAGTTCAATTTTGCTTGAACTGGAAGTGAACTGAACCATTGTTCAATGAATCAAGAAGCCAGGGCTTAACCTTAAATTTTCAGCTCACTCCAACTCATCAGTTTTAAAAAAATCATTTGCAATCTTTTGGTCATCAGGTCGCTACGGAGATCTCGACGTGTCCCTCATATCGTACGGTCCGTGCCAGACCCCGACACTCGGCTTCTGCGTGCAGCGCCATGACGAGATTCAAACCTTCAAGCCCGAGTTGTATTGGGTAGTCGGCGTGACGGTGCGCACACAGGAGGGCCGGGAACTACCATTAGACTGGCAGAGGGTGCGCTGTTTCGAAAAAGATGTCACCACCATGTTTCTCAATGGGTTGAAGGACCACACTGAAGCCATGTTAGTACTTTATAGTAATATAGTAGCTTGTTTACTCTAGCGGTAAAACACTCCACACAGGTAACAGTCACTAAAAACATCTTATACCGTTATGGAGAAATTTAATATAGAATTTTTAGAATTGACAACACTTTTGTTACTTCTTGATTGCTTTTATAAATTGAGTAAAATTTACATAAACTTTATTTTTGATCTGAATATTTATCGCCTTATAGTGCACTAAATGTTGATTCCCCTAATCCGCGTCCTGCCTTTGAACAGATAAAGTTCATAAATATATTGGTTCACGGTAATTACTCAAACTAACTAACTTACCATCACGCTATTTCGCTGCGAGGGTAGGGAGAGGGGATAGAACGCCACACTCTTCTGTCCTAACACAATTCTCACCTCATCCACATTCATACAAGCTCATCAATTACTGAGGCTCCTATCAGAACCATCCTCCAGTGTCTGGCTTACCTGGTCGTGCCAAATTTTCCATGGTCGTCCTCTTATTTCGCCAGCGCCATCTAGTACATTCTGCTAAAACGTTTTACACATATTAGATGAGAATTTTAACAAAAAATAAATTGACTTTTTTTAAAGCGTTTTCATTCTCTTTGCGATGATATTAAATTAGATTTATATTAATTATTTATGCTAGAATACGTTTTTTGCGCAAATTAAGTTTTAATAATAGAAAAAATATATATATATATATTATTTCGTGTATTGCAATATCGTGCGGCGCATGCGCATTAATAATGAAACTGTGATCACAGTCAGAGTTTTCAATCACTGATATTATCAAATAACAATCACAATCACACCAGTGAGTCAAAAGTAGCATTTTTTCTCATCACTACCGCAGAGTCCAATGATGAGTAGGATGCAATAAGTTGGAAAGTATCTGGAACATTTCAATTTGAGTAAATTGTCAGTTAGATTTTGATATATGTTTGCGATATTTCTCGTTTTTGTTGCCAAGTAATTCAAGTGAATAAGATATTATTTTTTAATTATTAATTAAAATTAAAATATGGGCGTTTTACTATAAATACAGTCAGTGTGCCGTTAGCCATTGCCGCGCCCGGCGGCACATTTAATGCTTGTTAGTGCTATATAAGTGTGATGTGTAATGTGTACATAGTTGTGATGTGAAGTGCTAATATTTTTTCATTTTAAGTATCACATTAAATACAATAATATTAATAAAATCTGATGTCGTCCTTTCAAAAAAACTAATATAAAATAAATAATAATGTTATGGCCTGACAACCCCAACAACTTTTATTTTTTCCATTTTCATCTTAAACCGTACGAAATCGTGGTCGATGGATGCTTATGATGAAATAGTACCTACATTTTTTTACCTACGCATTCAGTCTACTTTCGTTTCTTTTCTGCCAGTTCCAGGCCTCACTTCCATACATCAGTGTCAGTATCAGAACTCCATTGTGTACCGGTAGTTTTGCCACTTTACTCATACATACAAATTGCCGTGATAATAATTCTAGAACACTCAATCCTCTTTTTATGCGGTAAATGCGTTCCACAGGATATCGCATAAAAAAAACTTGGCTATCATTGAAAAATTTGGGATGCATTTCATAACTTTCCAAATCCACATAACTCTAAAGCAGTGAGTTAAAATATACACAGAATCGCATGAAAAAGGTTTATGAAAAATTAGTAAAATAATAAGGCCTAAAAAATTCAATTGAAAATCTTTATTCATTTTAATTTATTTAATAGTAACATTTTTAAATCAGAATTACCGTCACTATATGACATTGCTCAGTACAATTTGGTTTGAAATCACTTTCACCACTAGAAGAGATAGTATCTACTAGGTGTTAAAGTCACATAGTTCTTCACAATTAGAATTAGTATCAACTGTGTTGATTTTTTTTCCTTTACCATTGTAATCAATGATTTAACTTTGTAATGACTTTCGTGATATCCAGACATACAATTCTTAAGATGCGACTCTCAATAATAATTAAAATTTTCGAATTTTTTACGAAAATGTGGGTTTTTATTATTAATTTATATCAGAAGTTATTAAATAGATTTGACTTTTATTCAACTATTACTTAGATTGGACCTTTACACTAATATAAAACTAATAAACTGAATGTTATTTACCATAATTAAGACGATACAAGCATTATAAGAAAGACCGCGACCATTAGATGCATTTTCCTCATGCTACGAAATTGGGTTAATATGCTAAATTATTGCATAACGAAGTATATTTTCTTATAATCTTGAAGCCAAGATTACGGAGACAAATCTGTTCTAAACCAAATTGTTAAAAATTAATATTGTTATTAACCATTCAGTTTGCAGTACATTTGATCAATTTTCGACATTTTTAAAATATGTAATTTGTTTTAGTAAAAACATACGTTTTTAAATAATATATTATATTTACTCATGTACTTTGAGACTTCAAGTTTTATATCAGAAACACAATAATCAGTTTTTAAATAATATATTTTCAGTCTTATGAAATACAATAATTTTAATTGTCTCTCGAAGTTTTAGTACACCGTTTGAACCGTCCACGACGGTCGTGAAATTCGCGCTCCGTTAAATTTTCATTATATTTGCCTATAAAACACATATTGATACAAATTTCTACTACAATATGAATGAATATTATACTTATTCTCGATACCAATTGCCTATTTTTTGTAAATTATATGATTTTGAGCTGTTTTTATATGAAAATAGATTATAATTTTGACATTTTAATTTTAAACATGTGTTATTTTCACGTCACATTTTTCTGACATCTTACAATATGACAGCGCATGCGTGCTGGCTGCACATGCACTGTCACATTCTAGAACGACAACATTGTATTTTATGCCATGTTGCTGTGTTGAGGGTCTTTGGTATGTTGTATAGTCCTTCTTTATGTCACGTAGCATCTATGCAATACAGCAAAGTCAAATTAGAACTTCAAAAAAACATTACAATTGATAGTGCACATCATTTTTTGGGGGCAACTCCAGAAGGTACTTCTGATAATGATATCATTCTAGAAATAAAATGCCCATCATCTGCTTCAAGTATGACTGTTGATGAAGCTATAGAAAAGCAAAAAGTAACATTTTGGAAATTAGACAAAAATATAATAATGAACATTAATTAAAATCATGATTTGTATTATCAAGTTCAAGGACAATTGCACGTTATTTATAAAAATATGTGTCTTTTTGGAGTTTGGACAGGAACAAATTTTATAATGATAATTTTTGCAAAACTTGAATCGTTCTACATGGCTTGCATGGTCTCAGATTAACTGACCTAAGATTAAACGAGGTCCATGGATATCAACGACCTGTATTATATAATTAAAGCCATAGAAAATAAAGCTCAGAAAAGCAAACAATCAATTACTTTAATCGTTTGTCACATCTGATTTTTAAAACACTTTTTTCGAAATAAATAATAAATACATGTCACATTGATATTCTCTGTATATTTAAAATTAAGCTAAGCGCTTGTGCCATGAACAACTGGTGGTCTTCCGGGATGAGGCTTTATTTTTAATTCAGGCTTTAATTTCAGACATCGATAAACTGATTTAGAAATAAAGATAATTTGTCGGTGCTATGGCATAAGGATCAATAATGCTTCCAACAAGTGAAAGATTTTGTTTGTCAAAAGTATGCCTGAGCAAATATAAGGAAGAGAAGTAATATTGATTGAGAGAGAAAGGACATCATGGGAAAACAGGTTTTTATATACCTACTGGGGATTCTTTCCTGTCATTCTTCATAGTATAAACATAACAATTCTTAAGTGAGAACTTTAACAAATTATTTAATTTTCACTCGATAATTTCAAATGGCAACACATTATGAATGCTCAAGAGATTACTATTACCTATGCATATTACCTAAGAATTTAAGAAAACCAACAATTATGTATATACTTGTCCTTTTCTATTGATACCTTTCGCTCTTGCAATATTTACATAAAAAAAAACACACTTTTATGTTTGCTTGATATTGTAAAAGAATTAACTATTAGTCTCATCTTGAAAGGGTATACAAAATGCAAAGAATATCTCGAAATTCAAACGGGAAAAATGAAAGTCGCGCCTTAAGCTCACGTTGAAATTTGTAGGCCCTTTCAGAATTAGTGTCATTAAGAAGAAGATGATTTTCCAATTTACTGCAAAGTTGAAGACCTCGAATTATCTGACTGGATTTTCTTCCGCTTCACTATTACTTTCTGGTACTTTAGACAATATTTAAAGTTATATGTATCAATAATATCATTGTGAAGTAATTAGTTGATATCATTTGGATGTTTCGATGGTTTATATAATATAAACTGCATAAAAGAGGACCGAGTATACATTCAAAATTGTGTAAAGTTTTTTTACAAATCTTCAGTTGTTTTTCGCTTGTGTTTTTATGTACTTTGTAGCTATAAAATTTAATATTTAGCTTATTTGGAAATGTCACACAATTTGGGTGTTTTTTTTTATGCTAGTATCGCTGAACAAAATTACGCGATGTTTATGCGAATATTGCAATTTCATGGTTTTTCATGAATTTTAAATTAACAATTTTTAATAATTCAAACATTGTTCTTGTTCTTTTGAATTTCACATTTAAAAGGTTCTACTGTATTAAATAAATTTTTATGTTTTCAGAATTTCAGACATTACCTCTAAAGAGAAGGTGAAACCGCGTCCAGCGGCCTTGAACACTGTCGAGCTCATGAGGGTGGGTTCATCGGGCCTAGGTATGGGTCCCCATCATGCCATGCAGGTAGCAGAAAGGCTTTACATTCAGGGATACATTTCCTACCCTCGTACGGAAACAACCAGTTATCCGGAAAACTTTGACCTTATGTGAGTTTCTACAACTTTTCTATTAATATCTCTATGACAAATATTTTCATTATTATTTCAGTATATGAATTTTTATTTACACATAGTTAATAAAATACTTCAAAGACTAAATTTAGGCTGTTTTTAATTAATCATGAATAATTTCCAATTCAGTAATATTTGAATATGTCTAAGAACACACAATTACTGGATTTTCACCTACAACTACCCATACTTCCATATATTTTCCATTAAATATAATTAAAAAATACCTTTGTCTCTATAAGATATCTATTATTTATTTTTTTAGAGGCACCTTAAAGCAACAGCAAAATTCTTCACGGTGGGGTTCGGAGGTTCGCCAGCTATTATCAGATGGGCTCAACAAACCCAAGAAGGGGCACGATGCGGGCGACCATCCGCCCATCACCCCCATGAAGTCTGCAAGTGAGTACGCCACATTTGTTTATTAGTATTATCTCTCTAGTATAGTATTATCTCACTTTATCTTGTTTATCAATCACCAATAATTGGTCTAATGCAAAGCCTGTTTTGAAACTTACTGAACGTCCCCATTACATTTTTAACATTTTATTTTGGACACTGAACTTAGATTTCATTTATTTTAGCCGAGTCCGAGTTGGACAACGACATGTGGAGGTTGTACGACTACATCACCCGCCACTTTATCGCCACACTCTCCAAGGATTGTACCTACCTCGCCACAGTGCTCACCTTCACAATAGGAACAGAGATTTTTACCTACACCGGCAATACTCTGCTGGACGCCGGTTACACCGGAGTCATGCATTGGCAGGTTGGTCCTGTCACTCCACCAGCACCCAATATCATAGTTATTAAGTACACTAAAACCCCTTTAATACGAAATTGAGGGGACAAAATTTAAAATAAAAATTGTATTTCAAATTAGTAAAGTAGAAGATAATTTCAAAACATCAATATCTAAACATTTATAGGTGTACTAAAATATACATTTACTCGAAACATTTTTAAATATGTACATGTATTTTTCCAATGTTGCATTCATTTGTGTCAGAGTCCCCCATCTCTATTTCATCAACTTTTTTACTTTCCGCACATATTGACAAGCATGTTATGTTGAACCTTGATCTAAATCAATGGAGCCAACCATCGGAGGCATCAAAATCATTAACCCCAATTCATTAGAAAGTGAATGTCTTTCCTCGATGAGAATTAGACCGGAAATTGGAATATTGGCCTATTGATGTGGCCAATATTCCAATTCAAATAATTTAAACAGCCTACTTCCAGCTTTTTGTGTTTTGCCGAGCGAATGCATCAATACATGTTACTTTCCTTCAACTTATGATACGATTCTTAAATTTTGGCTCTTAAAAATGGCCAATCCGCGGCTGCGTCCACCACTGAAAGTAATTAATTGTGATTGCTCATACACTATGACAGTACGACTCTCAGGAAAATTCCCATGGTTCCTTAGGGTGCGTCTGAGAACATACGTCATGTGACAGCAGTGTCTGAAGAATAGTTTAGTTTATCTGCAGGATGATCCTCAGTGTCTCGAACAATGCACCTCGAATAGTCAGGAACAATTGGTTAGGATTGTTATCACTGTATGCTGGTGCGTGTGTGTGTGTGGATTGCCGACATGTCGATATAATTGTAGGTCGTTTCAGGAACACTGTCTCTGGGTATTAACCTCTAGAGATCCTACTATCTCATATATACTGAAGTACGAGTACCACGGCGACCACACAGGAGCCAGCTCGATGCAACCCAGTGTAGACTAAACTATTTACGCCAGGTTATATTAGAAAAAAGCTCATGAACGGTAAACATACGTCGGGTTAGCCTGTAGCGTTGTGCACCCTCCGCAGACCGATGATGTTCAATAACCCTTTCATTTTGGCTATCACTACCAAACCAATATAACCATAGCTAGTCCGTCCACACTTTGTGCCACCGAATGACTCTGTTCAGCCTCCAAAAGCACCTTTTCCTTCCAATCAAATCATCTTAGGAAAATTACAATACACATAGGCAGTGAAAGGTGGTACAATGAAACACCTGGATAAACCGAAAGGATAATTGTATAAATAATACATGAATAAATATAGTCTCGCTTGTGAGATGTCTCATAAAGTAAAATATTCCACAATAGTAGCGAGTTGTTAGCACATTGTCAATAATAAAGGTTAGTATGATTTCCATACGCATGCAATCGTGCGTTTTCAAAGTAAATAAACACACAAAGTTTCTCGAATAAATTCTATCATTTCTATCTGCAAGCCATTACTTCAGATTAAAAATGTAATTTGTAAAATGTGCCATATTGCGACCATGGTGAGAGACCGTGAATTCTCCTGGTGCCGGCAGCGTGTGCCTGAGGCCTATGATAGGATTTATGAGACTTTAATAGATTTCCGTGGACAAGTAAATACATAAATATTAACGTACATAGATACATGATTATTGCATGTCCCGTAAGTAGCGAATAATTAGTCCTAAACGATGAGAGAAATGTAACTAAAACTTATATCTGGGTGTTCCAAATTAATAAAACAGGACAGCAATTAAATAAAGTCAAATATCAAGTAGTCTAGCGATCACGTCAGCCCCTTTTTATGAATGAGTAATTACATGATGCTCCGAATGCATCTATATAAAATTATATTTTTAATCGTATTTAAATAAATTATGGTTTTATAATTATTTACACGTATAGATTGTGTGTAACTTTGTGTAAAAAATATTTACATGGGATTTTGGTGTAAACATCGTTTTTAATGCACATCGATGTACTATATTATATTCCGTGCGATATTTCTGTTTTTTCGATTGCTGAATATTACAAGATTAGAAGTACAAACATATACCGATTTATATTTTCGATTACTAGGTAAGCTATTAACATTTTTTTGTTTTGCTTTCCATTGAATATTTTGATTCTCTTGTTTTTTTAAATTATTTTTGGTAATTTAGAGTGCTTGCGTTTATTTAAAAATTCTTATGAACTTCTTTTTAATATACATACGCAATATTTAAATAAAGTTTGCTCAGTGGACGAGTGAGCGAACCACCGTTTTAAGTCAGCGGAAGTCGAGAGCTCGTTAAGCTATCTTAGTACCTATATATGTGCATATGTATTCATGAGGGCATACTTAGGTAAGGCATATAAGCTGATCAAACATTTTAGTAAGAGTAGTTTCTTTAGTATTGTTTTATCAATTAATTAATCAGCGAATCATTTTATAAAATTTGTTATGAATTACTTTAATGGTAGTCCAACATTTTACAAAAAATAAGTAAGAAATATTGAAAAAAAACGTTATTTTTGAAGTCGCATAACTCGTTAACTATAAACATTTTACCAAAGTGTAAATAACATTTTCTGTTCAAAATTGAATGAAGAAGACTCCCCCGAAGTTTTTGCTACTAGCTATGAGACACCGGTATAAGATATTAATATTTTTTCACTGCTATAAATTACATAATATATTTTCACAGGCGTTTGGCAAGAATGAATACGTTCCGAACCTGAATGTAGGTGATGCGATACCGATCCACGACAGCCGTCTGGTAGAATGTCAGACATCTCCGCCTGACTACCTAACAGAATCAGAGCTGATCACCCTCATGGAAAAGCACGGGATAGGCACCGATGCCTCTATCCCGGTGCACATCAACAATATCTGCCAGCGGAACTATGTGAGCGTGGTTGGAGGAAGGAAGTTGGCCCCCACCACGCTGGGGATTGTATTGGTGCACGGATATCAAGAGGTTTGTATGAAAATGTTTATGTTGTAAACTAACAGAATACTGAATATTGCAACTGCGGCGCGGCCATATGGTGGCCGCTACACAGCTACTTCCAGAGTCATACTTGATAAAACAGTAATATGTCCTTATATCGCTTATATAAGGTCTTATGAAAAATTTGCTTAAAGCAAATTAATAATATCAAATAGTTATTAAGGAGCAAAATTAATTTCATAAATTCAAATCAAACAAAAAATCACATTGTTGCTCACTGTATTAAATTGTTATCAGATTTTTATATTAACCTTACTTTTACTGTTTTCTTCGTTTTCAAAGTTACATGAATACAGTTCAATCTTACATGAATTTTATATTATAAATGTACAATGTAACTGGATTTACACTGGTTTATCATAAAATCGTTATGTCTACCTTAACCTATTAGCTGACCAGAAAAATCGAAGATGAAACAGCATCATACCACCATATTCGCGCCAAAATTCAAAATGCACAGGCTAGTGTTCTCGAATTTTATTTTTATATAACTGTATAACTGAAAAAGAATGTACGTGGGTACTATTTCACCAAAAGCGTCCATCGACCGCGTTTTCGTATGGTTTTGAGATGAAAAAGAGGATAAAATAAAAGTTGATAGTGTTGTTAGGCCATAACACTTGGAACATTATTTTTTTTTTATATTTGTTTTTTGGAAAGACAATGTCAGATTTTATTAATATCATTGTGTTTAATGTGATGCATAAAACAAAAATATATTAGCACTTCACATTACAACTACGTACATATAGCACCAACAACACATATAAAATGATGCCGCCGGCCGCGGCAATAGTCAATGCTGCCTAACGGCGCACTTGTATTTATAGTAAAACGCTCATATATTCATTTTAATTAATAACTAAAAAAATAATATCTTATTCACTTGAATTACTTGGCAACTAAAACGAGAAATATTGCGAACGTACGTTTAGCCAACAATTTACTCAAATTGAAACGATCCAGATACTTTCCAACTTGTTGCATCCTCATCATCGGACTCTACGGTAGTAACGAGCATATCGGGAATGTCTAAGAAGTTGGCAGTCTCCACTAACGAAATAAGTCACACTTCGCCACTTTGTAAAGTAAAAATAAAATCATAAAAGTTTTTGAAAATTTGATAACTGTAAAAATATCAACACTTTGATGTCGACATGAGAGTATGTGTGTTAAATTTCAATCTGGTAATGCAAAGTGAGAGCCAAATGTTAATTTTGTATGGAGAAAAAGACACTGCGGACTGTCACGTGGGTGTCCGCTATACTCACGATAGCCAACTTAAATTCTGACAGTTCTCATGTCATCTCTTTCTCGGTCGGAAACTTGCGACGTGGGCGGCCAAGGAGTTAAGACAAAGATAATTGCCATTGTGTTTGTCAGTTATTGGCTGATCAAAGATGACAGCTGTCATTGCCGTTGTATGCGCATGTGTGAATGGCTTGTCGCAAAATTTTCAATCTGTATTGATAGTTTTAATTAGTGTATAGACACTAATTAAATTAAATTTGGTGATAGTAACATATCGATACCTTAATCTGCAAAGCTGCTAACTCCACCCATGGTCAAAAAACTGTTTTTGATGCTATTATTTTCTTCTTTCATTGTTCTATGGTACACAAAAGGCACAAAATTCCCATCAATTTTAAAACACGTGAAATCACTCGCATGCATAGCTAACTCTAAGCAGTAACAAACAGATTCAGCAAACTGGACAACTCCTGCCATTTTGTATTGTGAATTGTCAAAGAGTAAAATCGCTTTACAACAGCTTGTGTTTTAGATTGATAAAATTACATAAATTCAACAATTTCAACATTGATAAAGATTTTAATCAATGCAAAGTAAGTCTGTTAAACTTTTAAATATATTTATTTTTTTGCTAAATCAATAAAATTAAGCTTTTTGGTCATATTTTATGTGATCTACGGAATTCGCCTATTTGCAGATTAGAATAATGATTTTTTATTTGAAGCTAGCCGTTTTGTTTTCACTTATACTTATCACAGTCAAATATTTTAAGTCCGTGTAATATAGCAATATTGTAGTTATTTTATTTATGTCCAAATCTCGATTTATTTATTCCTTCAAGTACTTACTGTCAAAATAATATTTATAAAATATCATATTCCGATAAATTAAGTCATGGTGATAGAGAAGTTCGAAATGAACTGATCAATCCTGATATAATGGACAGTTGAAGTAAGACAATGCCGCTCATATTGTTTGACAGGCTGATGCCATAATGCTACCAAGTGATGACTTCTCATTTCTAGAAAAATAGTATTTTAACACAAGAAACATCTACGAACACTAATAGGGTCTCCAGACAAATGCTAATGTCAATGCTATATCCTCAAGTGCTGAACAAAATAGTAAATAGCTCTGCATTGATTAACTATAATATTACAGATGATGAATGCTTTACTAACTTATGCCTAATGTCATATTCTGAGCACTCAGATTCCAAATTTGATTGGAATGAAGGAAAGGACAAAGTTGTTAAATGGAAAAAAGATGGCAAGTTAATAAATCTACGTGGACGGATCGGAGAAATATGTCAAATCAGGAAAAGGGTCAAAAATATTTTGATTTTATGATAATATTCCCCATATTAAATTGAATAACCTTAAAATAGTAAATAAGTGCTACGTGCTGAAAAACCATAGATTGATTCTTACAAAAACCTTGAATGTTTACCTGACGCAAGTGTTGATGGTACCAGAAATAGAGAGCGTCTGCTGAAGATTTGACACGACAAGGTAAATCAGATACTGGAGGATGATCATGATAGTCGGCGAGCTTGTATGAATGTGGATGAGGCAAGAATTGTGTGTCAGGACAGAAAAATCCTCTGCCTACCCCCGCAGAGAAGTGGGTGTGATACAGTAAGACCCCGCTTAGCGCTGCTCCGCTTAGCGCTGTTTCGGTCTAACGCTGTTTTATTTGAATAAGGTATTCCTCGAAAATCGCACACCACGTGGGATTCCCCGATATCCAAAGCGTAACGCGGAAGAGTAGTATGCCGATCGCCGCTGATAAGAGTGCATCGTACATTTACATATAACCCATTAATTATTTAACATTTGTTGCCGTTATTGTAAGTATAAATAGATGAAATACAGTGAATGATCTAGTGATAGGTAAATATTACAATTTTCAGTTTTATTATGGGTGATAATAAAAAACACAAAAATAAAGCGACAAGAAAGAGCATTTCGCTGGACACTAAAATGCAAGTGCTTAGACGATTAGATACTGGTGAACGTCAGTCTCAAATTGGTGCTGAATTGAACTTGTAATCTTCAAAAATAAGGACAATTCTTAAGAATAAAGAATAAATAGTATCAGCAACTACAACTACAACTTCTTCAACTAAAGTTTCCCGTTCTAGAAATCATACGATAGAGAAAATGGAAAAACGACTTTCTATATGGATTGACGACGAAATTGAACACAATATGCCATTAAGTCGAGCTATTATAATAGAAAAAGCGAAAAGAATTTTTCGTCACATTCTCAGGGTGAACCAGGCAACACAAGTGAAACATTTGTTGCAAGCCGAGGGTGGTTTAACAGATTTAAACATCGTAAAAATTACAGGAGAAGTGGCAAGTGGGGATGCAAAAGTGGTGGCTGAATTCCCAGCGATATTAAAAACAATAATTGAACAAAGAAACTATCCCCCAGAATTAGTGTTTAATGTAGACGAGACGGGCTTATTTTGGAAGAGGATGCCAAAAAGAACATTTTTAAGCTGCGAAGAAAAACGCGCACCAGGCTTTGAAGCAGCGTTAAACGGGGTGTTACTGTAGTAAGTTAGTTAATTAGTTATCTAATTGTGTTTCAGAATTATTACGGTTGCATTACATTATTGTGGAAAATCAGCTAACTTCCAATAATATTAATTCAATTTTGGTAAAGAAATTCAGCTAACTCCAAATATTCCCTATGAGTACGAGATAAATTAAAATATCAACAAAATTTTACAGCCACCCTATTTCTGCATAAACAATTTATCAAAGTGTGTTTTCATTTTCGTAATCTGTTTAATTATAAAATTAAACAGTTTTTTGTTGCTCTTGACAATTGAGAAAAATTAAGTTAGCCGCTTTGCAGATTAAGGTATCGATATCTTGAATTTTCTATCAAAATTAGATAGATAGTAGATTACAGATTTCATTGATGGTTGTGGAGTTATTAAAATCATAATTTTTTGTTATGATATTTCAAGTGAGGTAGACATTTGATATTTAATTATATTCTGTGAAAATGTGTAGAATTGTTTTTCACCATAATAATGTGTGACAAATGATTATAGTAACTAGGCTCTGGAATTTTTGTGGCAAAATTGTTATTTCCAGTGCAGTTATTTCCAGTTCATATATTATTAAGTATTAATATCTTTTATTTTTCATGTTAGGTGAATATTTCATACTCTTTCAAGCCGACACAATATGTAATTAACTTATTTCCAATATAATTTAAATGTTAAACTGCGTTTTTCTATGAAAAATATACAGTAAAATCCCATTTATTCGAAATTCGCCACAAGTCGAAATTTTGGAGCAGAATGTGGTCCCTCTGGAATGTTTTCATACTAAATTACACTTATAAATCGAATATCATTATTCAAAGCTATTTTTAGACCCTATCAGATGAATTTGTTGATGTATTTTTCGCCTAATTCAATTTTATTTTTTCAAATATCCATAATCTGGAAAATACGCATCAAAAATTAACAAGAAAAGTTTTAATTTGGATCGTTTAAATAGGTATATATTGAACAGAATAAACATGTAAAATATTATTTAAAGTTTTTCATTGTATGGTAATACATAACAATCTCCGATGTGATGTCCAGGTTTACTTTCATAGGTTTCGCAAAATAGCCACGTTTCTTTTCTTCCACCCATAATTTTTCTATTTGAATGTGTTCGTAGTTCCAGAACGAAGGATATGTAATCTATTTATAAGACGATCTTGTGTAGGAGAAGATTTGAATGTGTTCGTAGTTCCAGAACGAAGGATATGTAATCTATTTATAAGACGATCTTGTGTAGGAAAAGTAGCAGAACATCTTCGAAATTTTTGGCCTTTTTGAATTCTTGAATGGCATTATTTTTTTAAGCAATTTTACTTCATTTAATAAATGTACATACATATATGGTAATATATATCTAATTTTTGTTTACTAATGTACCTATTAATGAAAGTAAAATTTTAATTTCTGATTTACTAAATTCATCTAATTTACCTAATAATTTGGTAAAAGATCTATGTCGTTTGTTAAACCTTTGTATGAACCAAAATTATTTTCAATTTAATAATATAATGTATAATCAAACAGAGGGTCTTCCTATGGAGCACCCACAAGTCCACTAATAGCAGATATTTTTGTAGATAATTTGGAGAGGAATATTTTTGATGGTGATTCTCCTTTGTTATAAAATGTTTTGTTGTGGAAAAGGTATGTGGATGATATATTATGTATTTGGTCAGGTTCACATCGTCAACTAACTACATTTTTAAATTTCATTAATTCATTTAATAATAAAATACAATTTACTTTAGAAATGGAAAATAATTCGACCCTAAATTTTTTGGACCTAACATTGATTAAAAATAATAATAAAATTGAATTCAACATTTTTAGAAAACCAACTTTTACAGATACTATCATACACAATGAATCTAATCATCCATTATCACACAAACATTCAGGGTTCCACTCCATGATACATCGTTTAGTCAATATTCCTATGTCAACATCCAATTTCAATATTGAATTGAATACAATTAAAAAAATAGCAGTTAATAACGGGTATAATACAGGTTTGATAGACACTATTTTAAAAAATAAATTAAAAGAATATAATAATCAATTTTTATATAAATCACAGATAAAATATAATGATAATAATGATTATTGGCGTAGGATTTTATACATAAATAACTTTTCGAATCAAATATCTAAACACCTACCACGAAACATTAGACCGGCATTTTATACAAATAATAGTATAGGAAATTTACTCATAAATTCTAAAAACAAAGATGATAAATTTAACAATTCTGGTGTCTATAAACTTAGTTGCAAGGATTGTGCTGCATTTTATATTGGTAAAACGGGTAGAAATTTTAATATAAGAGTAAGGGAGCATTTGAGATGTTTGAACAATAGTGGGTTTTCAGAATTTCTAATCATTTGATAGAAAATGGTCATGATTTTGATAAAAAATTGGGATTGTCAATTTTGCATATAAACGGTGTTGGTCACAAATTAAATAATTTGGAATCGTTGGAGATAAATAAAGCGTGTAAAACTAATCAACAAAATTATAAACAACCAACTAAATTTAACTACGAGTCCCATTCTAAAATTTTTTCCTAAAAATTATTCGAGTAAATTTGTATCAAGTAATGATTTGAGTTAGGTACTAAAAAATTTTTTTTTTTTTTAAAATAGATTCTGTCAAAGAAACAATATATGTTTTAGTTAGTTATGACATCCTGAAGAAGAAAATGGTATTTTTCGAAACCGGTAGATGTATTTAAACTCATTTTGGTGGTTAATAAATAAAAATATAATATATATCTCATAAATCTATGAAATAAAATGAAATATTGTTTTAATCAATAATTTGTTTGAAAACAACTAATTGTTTTTATCGGGTTCTCGCACGTGGAACTAGGAACCAGTCTACTGTGAATACGTAACTGTGTAAATAGATAATGAATTGTATTTGTGTTTGGTTTGTTAAATATTTGAAGGTTAGAGTTTTCTATAATGTTTAATCATACCGGGCCTTCTGACTTTTGGATGCAATTTACAAGGATTTTTTCCTTTATTTAAATGTGTCCATTGTTAAAAGTGATTTTAGTGACTTGAATATTTTCCAAAAATGTTCAATATGCACTGAATATCCTCTGGCCTAGAGCAACGGCAGATCAGGTGTTACCTGTCTTGAGTTTACGCTGGTCAACGTATATTCCTGCCAACAAGATTTTATTTGATATGCTTGTTCATCTATTGCCAGATTTTACACCGCAGTCAGTCTTCACAGTATGCTCAGCATAGTTTTTTTTATAATTACCTAATTCATTTGTCTTTTGATATTACATTTATTACGATGTATCGTTCATAATTTTGTGAACTTGGAATTTTTTCTTTGCTAATGTTTTATTTTTGTATTTTAATGAGATTTTGATTATGTTTAATGGATTCCCGGTTTAACCCTTATAGATTGATCCCGATCTAGTTCTACCCACGATGCGAACAGCCGTGGAGGAGCAATTAAATCTGATCTCGCATGGCAATGCTGACTTCAGGGCGGTCCTCCGGCACACAACGGAGATATTCCGCCGGAAGTTTCTCCACTTTGTGCTGAATATTGAGGCCATGGATCAGCTGTTTGAGGTGTCTTTTTCTCCCTTGAGCGCTAGCGGAAAAGCACACTCCAGGTGCGGGAAATGCAGGAGATACATGAAGTATATACAGGTGAATACATTCTGCAAATCAGATTTTATTGAAAGTTGAATTTTCCAAGGAACCGGTGAATTGAGTGTTTATCTAGAAAATATCTTTATATTCTCATACATTTTTAAAATATGATATTATATAATACATATATTGCACAATAATAAAATCGCACGGGATTGAGAGGTCGCCGAAGTGACGCTAATAAAGTGATGTGATAAGGACACGAGTCAGTTATTACTGTAATTTAAAAATATAAAAATAGTGAATCGTCAGTGGGGGTGCCAGACAAACGTGGGATAGATTTCAACAAATAAAGATTTTAATTTTTTTTTTAAATACGCCTTGCTGGCGTTTGTTCAAGCTCGCTGAAATGGTGGGAAAAATATGAACACAATTATATTGCTTGTAACAAAATGAAAGGAAATATTCTGCAGGCGGGAATGCATTCTCAATTCTGTCGCCGCAGTGTCCCTAGATTAAACATCTTTCTAAGTTTCATTTTTCTGACCATGTCATCATCATCTTAAATGTTATATAAATAATTGCCGTTTAAAACTCATAGTTTCATGAAAGTCATCTTTTGTACCGTGCACAATATGTATATTCTTTATAGTACAATTTCAATAAATAGACTTTTTTTTAATTTCATATAAGCAAAATTTTGTTCAAAAATTGGGGTTAATGAATGTAATGTTTCTAGTCCAAACCAGCCCGACTTCACTGTCCTCACTGTAATGACACGTACAGCCTCCCTCAGAATGGAACGGTCAGGATATACAAAGAACTCAAATGTCCCCTAGATGACTTTGAACTCCTGTCCTGGTCGGCCGGCACTAAAGGGAGGAGCTTCCCCTTCTGTCCCTATTGCTACAATCATCCACCATTCAGGTACGTACACTATTTCTTCAGTCTGTGACATATTTATCAATGTTTGTCATATTTTATGTGCCAGTTGATTAACAGCTATTATTTTCAACAGTATTCTTTTTCATTGTTTGGAAAATGTCTCATCTTTTAAAACTGTACCGTGATAAGCTAAACTAAGTAGTGTCCTCCATTGCATTAATTGATGATTAATAGTCTAGAACTTTCCGGTTTAACTGCAATTTTTTTACTAACTGTTGTTTTGCAATTGATTTAATTTTATGGGTAATAAATATGATAGTTATTGATTTTATAGTTAATGAAATATATGTTTTTTAAAGGTAATAAATATGACAGACAAATGATTTTATAGGTAATAAATATGATGACAAATGATTTTATAGGTTATAAATATGACAAATGAATTTATTGGTAATAGATATGATGGTAAATGATCTTTTCATGTATATGTATTGTATCAATTTTTTTCCTAACCCTCAGAGACATGAAAAAAGGCTTCGGCTGCAATTCTTGCACTCACCCAACATGCGTCCACAGTGTGAACTCTTTGGGCGTGTCTTCGTGCGTCAAGTGTGAGACCGGTGTTCTGGCACTGGATCCCAGTGCAGCTCCTAAATGGAAACTCGGATGCAACAGGTACTGACAATAATATAAAACTTTGTGTATAATCATCATCATCTGGAATATTCTGAGTACCGCGCACTAGCTTTGGACTTTGGCTGCACACATTAATAACCTGACTCTTTATTATGTTAATTAACTCATCCTTTACCATTCCAGGTGCGACGTGATAATACAACTGTTTGAAGATGCCACTAAGGTGACGGTGGAAGACAATTCGTGCGAGTGCGGGGCGCAGCTGGTCTCCGTAGAATACAAACAGGACAAGACCAAGTTACCCAAGGGACTGTCGGAGATGACGGGATGTGTGTTCTGTGAGGCTGCCTTCACCAGTTTGGTTTGTATTTTTATCTGTTGTATTCTCAATGATTTACAAAAAAATATAAAAGTTGAATTATTCTCACTTGACATAATCAACTGAATAAAAATTGGCTTACTTACTTACCATCGCGCCGTTTCCTCGCAGGGGTAGGCAGAGAGGATAGAGCGCCACACTCTTCTGTCCTGACACACAATTCTCGCTTCATCCACATTCATACATCTTCTCATGCAAGCTCACCGATTGTTGAGGCTTTTAACAGAACCATCCTCCATTATCTGGTTTACCTGGTCGTGCTAAGTCTTCCGCAGATGTCCTCTATTTCTGGTGCTGTCATATATCTTTCTTACCACCCTCTCTTCATTCATCCGTTCCATATGACCAAACCACCTAAGTGATCCTTTTTTAATCTTACTCACTATACTAACATCAGCTTTACATTCTTTCCTTATTTCTTCATTCTTTACTCTGTCATAAATAGATTTGCCACATATATGCCTAAGTGATCTCATTTCCACTGCATTCAGTCTACTTTCGTTCCTCTTCTGCCAGCTCCAGGCCTTACTTCCATACATCAGTGTCGGTACCAGGACTCGAATACCATCACTTTCGACTTGTTAACATTCATCATGAGGTCGCTTTCCTTGCATACATCGTACATTCTACTCACCAGATTCTATAGTTCTTGTTCATTATTCGCCATTATTAGTACTGCATCATCGGCGTACAATAAACAGCATACAATCAAATCGCCCATTTTTGCTCCTACATTCATACATTCCAGTTCTTTCACACATTTATCCATATACAAGTTGAACAGCCATGGAGGCATTACACAACCCTGCTTGACACCCTTTGTAATGTCAAACCATGGTGTGAATGTTTCATTGATTCTTACACACGCAGAATTTCCTTCATATAGAGATGCGATTGCATGTATAAGTTTACTATTCACCTCGTAACCAGAGAGTACATTCCATAACATTTCTCTTATAACTCTATCATATACCTTCTGTAGATTTACGAAGGCACAAAAAAGTTTTTGGTTTTTCGACAAAAACTTTTCCGTCATCACTCGTAGAAAAAAGATCTGATCCATGCATCCTTTTCCACCCTCAAAGGCCCCTTGCACGTCCCATACTTTTTCTTTCGTCACCGTTCTTGCTCTTTCTATTAAAATTCTTCCATACAGTTTACCAACAGAGTTCAGTAGACTAATAGCCCTATAGTTACCACATTCCATTTAGACCCTTTGCCTTTGTAAAATTGGCAATTTAGTTATTAAAACTATTTAAAGACTAAAAAAAAATTGTAGAGCTTATGTTTTTAGAATCTCCTAATATGTTTGTTAATGTTCATGTTATGTGAGTTGACAAAACACAGAAATCATTTGTGTGTATTTTCAAGGCTCCTTTGTGTAGACCTTTTATTGCATAAGATGACTGTTTCGTTTTCGCATAAATACACTTTTTACGCGCTTAGTATTGGCTGCAAAGGGTGTTGTTGTCACATGTCCACAACCATATTCCTGCTTCTCTCGATCCCTTCCTAGTGCTCGACCCCTCAATATAAATTTGGATCTTGACCTTTTCGTACGGTCACTAGGTTGACTTGGGATTTGACTTGACAACGGTGATATTGTTCATGTTTTATACCATTAATTTCTGGTACTATAGTGTATTGCATATGTTTAGTGTTTCGATTTGGATTTATTGTTTTGTGGATTGTGTGCCTTGGGTAACGTCACCGGCTTCATCAGGAGCATACACAATTGAACATCCTCGCACATTGCAGTGTTTGGTTTTGGCGGCGACTATGGAAGTTTGGAGATGTCGTACTTGAGGCAAGGCGAGCATTCCTTCCAATATTATATTGATAGTATTCTTCCAATAACCTTCCCTACACCCATCTCGGTTTATTTTGACTTACAATGACTATGTATGCAAGAGTGAGCAGGATACTAAAATATTGAAAGCTCTTCAATAGAAAAATTGTTTAAAATGATATATTTAATTTGTTTCTACAACTTATCTGATGTTTAGGTGGAGATGCAGAGGGCTGTGGGGGCCCGAATAGGCGGCGCAGTAGGGGCCGGCAGGGGCCGAGGCGGTGCGAGGGGCCGGCCCAAGCACAAACACAAACCCAAGCCACCCAAGGACAAGATGGCGCAGCTGGCTGCCTACTTTGTGTAGTGTAGTGCAGTGAATAACCCCATCACATCCGAAACTAATTATTTCATATTTCACACAAATAATGTGCAGTATTTCCAGTTTTCGTTTAGGAATACATACCTCAATCATTTCCTCGATTGGAATTTTAGACTTAGACCAATATTATTGAACTATTTTGTTACTTAATAAAGTGCAATCGTATTAGGTCATCCATGATTTAAACACGATAACACGTGACTTTAACTAATATGTTTTCTGTTTTAAAAATTATGGCTTGTGCTATTAATAAGTAATAATCAGACGCATACTATTTGTCAATAGATGTGCTGCTCAGCTAAACGTTACATACTAAATTGAATGATCAATTTTGAGTAGTGATATTTTCAATTAAGTACTCCTTAAGAATGAATGAATGGAGACAATGTATTTTGCCAATGAGAAAATCTTTTTTTTATGTTAAATTTAATATGCCTTTTTGTCCATTAGGACTGCTCGCATTGAATCTTCACAAAATCACACTGGCACAGTGAACAATACTGGCAAATAAAGTTTATGTTGAGGATTATAAATCTCTTAATTTAACTAAAAATATAGTTATATTTTGTTGTCAAACACAACAGATTCTAATGTTTTATATTAATTATCATGTCCTGCTGGTCGTCCAATCGAACTGGCCTACGGTAAAAAAATGTGTGTAATTTAATATCTGAATGAACACTTACTGTGTGTGTGTCTGTCAATACTGCATTATTATTTGCGTATTTTTCCAAGACCTCAAAATAGAAAAAACCTCAACTTGTATTTGGATTATAGTGGAGCCATCATTAATCCGTTCCTGAAGGCCTAGCGAATATAGAAACAGTTTTTCTAATAAGAAATAACTCTATTTCAATAAATCCGTTCCCGGCCCTCAAAAATGGCACATGAATGAATACAATTTTTGTCAAAACTTTCCCTTTATTGTACTGAGAAGACATGATGGTTGAAGCGTAAGAGGAGGAAAGTTACTATTGTTTAGATGGAGAGTCATCATCAATTAAAACATGAGGTTACTCCGTTGATGGCTTTCATTTTGTCAATGTTTCAGTAGCACTTGATTTAACACAAAACTTGTTGCTCGTTTCTGCCTTGTTTTTTAAAACCTTCCTGAAGTAGTCAATCACATTTTCATTGAAATCATTTATGTTTTGGTTGACTGGCAACATTTGGGTGCCACTTTTCACCTACATTCTGCGTTTTGACTCAGTTAGACAGCATTTTCTTAATCAGCAGTAGGTATGGAGCCTTTACTTAACCCTTCTTCATTGTTTCAGCTTTGTGAAGCTCCAATAGTTCTTCTAAGTTGAGTTCCCCTCTTAGCTCCTTAAACCCATGGATCTAACAGGACCGCACAAGGCTGACTGAACGCGGACAGACCCGTGTGTCACCGCACTAAGTTACAACCTGATTGCGTGGCTATCCAGTGCCTTACTTCATAACCCTTAACTATGAAGTAAGCTTGCGTTCGAAAATGAAATCATTGAAGTTGGTTAAGGTCTGATATAATATTGCTGTCGATATTTGAGTAACCAATATTTCTCACCTATTAATAAAATTAATATACGGTGAAATCTCTATATTCGTCACTTCCACTGCCCGCCACTGGAGGAAACTTTGTCCGGTGAAGAAGTCAAGTAATGGTTCCATATGATGTGCTGTTAGTTTTAGATTTTAATTTTAAAAACTGACATTTCTGAAAAAATGTCAGTAAAATGTTGATATTATTGTCATTGTATAGCCGGAGTACATATTTGCTGTTTAAAAAACATCTATTGCAGTAAGACGCTCTCGTCCAAGAGGTTTAAATGTCTTAAAATACTGAGAATATTGATGTGATCATCGTGTACGCATCACTGTCATATTCTGTTGGATTACTAAAGAAGTTGACATGCCGAGTGTCAAAATATTTATGTTTAAAATGCCCAGATATTGTAACAAGACATTAATTCAATATTTGATTTAGTGCTTGCAATGTAAAGCTTCAACTTTTTTATAATTTCTGAATAATTAATAAATAAATAGAAATGTAGCAATCAATCAGGTCTCCAAACTCAGAGGTTATAATAATTATAACCAACCTAGATATTTTTGGATCATTGTAGATAAAAATTTTGGTACCAAAAGCAAGAGTAACATTAGGTTATCTGTATCATACGATGAATGCAATCTTGATAGTTCTCAATCTGATCTATACTATCAGCGAGAAGTAAAAATAGAATTAACTTGAAGTAGTCTATTAGTTGAACTAGAACCCCCCATATTTGTTGTTACAAGTGAGCATTCTAACATGACCGACCACTCAGTCTTGTAGGTCAGCTCACAATAATATATTATACAAATTCATTCATTCATCACCTTGCTCTTATGTGAGCATTATTTAATTATTTTTTTCGCTGTTGTATAAGAAAATAGGTTGTTAGTTATTTGACATTGGTACCTATATATTTTAACTATTGCACATGGAATTTTAATGGTTTTGAATGAACCATTTTGCCAACATCACTCCGTACTAAATATTATAGTACCTGACAAGCTGTCTATTTTTACCAATATATCTGTGTGTATTCGCCATACAACAGTTGTTGTGGAATCTCACCTAATTATACCATTATATTTTGTTGATGTGTAATATTTGTAAAAAAATATATGCTTAATGTTTTTCAAAATTCAAGTCTAGCATTGTCAAATTTTCCATAAACATTTCAGGTCTCATCACTCGCAACATTTAACAATTTACATTTTATTTTGTTATAAATAATCTATTGTATAATACTTCGCCATTGTTACTTTACAATAGGTGTTGATTTAGTATTTATAGTAGTGTGTAGTACTATACAAGTTGAATTGTTAAGATACACATCTCTAATACCAAAGATTGACAATTCGATCTTTGGTTAATCTGATAATTGACCAATCCAACCCCACTAGTCATTCAAGTTAATCCTATTTTCAAACACTTTGCGAAAACATTTAAAGTATTAATGTTATGTATATGTTTTATGTTTTGATAACACAAACAAATCGATCATATAATTGAAACATTTGTATATACATTTTGAGTTTATTTGTATCTCTAAAGGACATGAATGAACCCAGAACCAGAGACAGAGAATTTTCTAATGAAATGGAGAAGAAAAACTGTTTAAGATGTGTAATAAATAATTATGGTGTTCTATACTTATTCCAAGGACATTATTTTTGATTGTGTCACTGAATTTAAAAATTAGCTATAATGCTTTTTTATTTTAACAATTTGAGTTATATATATCATTGGATTCGGATTTAATTTTTTTATTTAAAAATGTATGTTTCGTTTTCAAAATACGCTTTGTTAACTAAGAAATATTAAGTATAGTTTTAGGGTTAACAAAACCCGGTATACGCAATGTGACATTCAAAACCCGCTATGTTTTTTTAGCATAATAAAATACATATTTGGGTTCAAATTAATACAATAATTAAGTAAATACAGTGGAACCTCGACCTACGAGCATAATTCGTTCTGTAAATGTGTTTGTATTTCAAAACACTTGTATGTCGAAGCAAATTTCCCCTTAGTAAATAAAGGAAAGTCAATTAATTTGTTCCAAGATCCACAAATATTCATAACAAAAATAATTAATACAAAATATACATATTTTATATATATTATTTATATTAATATAATAATAAAAAATGTAATTGAATTTATTAATTATCCATATCGGAATCACTGATAGTTTAATAAAATCTATTTCTTTTCGTGGAATTTTTACTAGGAACCTATCTATTAGCACTTGCTTTTGCCTCTTTTTGAGGATTTGATGAAAATGTAACATCACATTGTCATTGAAAAGATTAATCGCTCGCACTGCTACAGCCTTACTCGGGTAGTGCAGAATACATACTACACGTGTAGCTCACTGTCCGCAACTGCTGTTATTAGTGACGTCTCTGGCACAGAATACATACTATATAAATTAATGATAAAGTTTTAAATTATACATGAGATTTTTTTGCTCGTGTCTCGAAATACTCGTAAGTCAAGTTTGCACTGTACATAATGATTTTATTTTAGATGAAAATAATTAAACTTTTCAAAAAAGTCATAATGCCCAGCATTAAAGTCAGTGACTCAATTCATGATACAACTATCGAAAAGTAGTCTATTAAAAATGTGATGTCACAATTAAAAAGAATTCTTATTAAAAACAATTTTACAAAAAAATTAAACGCACACTCAAAATAACGTGGTACACCATGTGTATACATTCAAGTATTAACGGCAATGTATCATATTTATATTTTGTTACAACATTAAATTTGTATTATTAATGTATATGATGAATTAATATCTATCAACTGGACACTCGTGTATTGAATCTAATAATTATATCAATTGTGAATTTTCCACATTTTTGTCACAATCTGGGTTATCATTTAGGTACAGAATATTTATTAATTTACTACTGTATATGTAATATCATCTAATCGTAACATTTTGTACAAATTCATGTAATGTTTGTGATACACATTTGAATAACGTAACATGAAATCGGCATCTAAAATTGTAACATTTTCAGTGGCTGATTTAACCATCTGCCGACCATTTAATTTTAGAATTGGTGATTTTTTAACCTTTTAAATTCAACCACAAATAATTGGTACAACTTTCTCTATGCAAATACATACTGAAAATGAAAAACCTATAAGATACCCGTGTTTTCCCTTTCTGTTTAGCACTTGAAGAGCTAACTGTATTTGTATTTACTACCTGTTGTTTTATAACTACATACATATAGTACTATGAAAATATAATTAATCTTTTATTTTTATTTTTTTTCTGTGCATATTCATAATTGTATGTTCTTCACAAAAGTTCACATGTTGATTTATTAATTACATATATGTATAGTAAAATTCCGTTTATTCGAAATTCACCACAAGTCAAAGTTTTGAAGCAAAATGTGGTCCCTCTGGAAAGTTTTCGTACTAAATTGTACTTTTAAATCGAATATCATTATTCAAATTTTATTTTTCGTCTAATTCGATTTTTTTTTGTCAAATGTCCGTAATGTGTAAAATACACGTACGCTACGCGATGTTCCTGTCAAATATCAAATTACATCCAAATGGGTATTACCACCTCTATACCGATTCACGACGCATAAAACTAATTCGCATTGTTTGTTTTCTCACTCATTTTCAGTACCATAACTTCACGCAACTATGGTCTAAACAGCCATGCGTATGAAAAACCTAATATCTGAAATATGAACGATATCTAGTGAGAAGTTGAACTATTCAATGGAAGAGCATAGATTTAATATTATTGTTAATTACACATTTCCCGCCATTTTCTCCAGTTATCAACTGCCATTGTGAGGTTAACTGCGTCACCTAATTTCGTCAGCTTCAAACTTTCTTAGCCACCTGTTATCACAACAAGCTGTTCTGTGTTCTCGCTGGTGTACATGACAGGTAATTTATTGTTTTCATACATTTAATAAATACTTTTACTAAAAAAACTAGCATTTTCATTTTTATTGTAAAAATAATAAAAAATCACACTTCAAGTTCAACTATGGTCCAATAATTTTTTTGGAACATAATTGTGTTCCGACATTTGTTTTTTGTTTTTTACGTTCTAGAACTTTATTTACAGGTTCTGGTGGTCCCACCGAATAAAAATTTTCATAGAAAGGTAGGAGGAAGACCTTATATGCCATATGGAGACAGAAGTATGGATCATACTCTGATCCCAATGTCACAGACCCAGAACCAAAATCTGTTACAGACTCCTTCATAAAATATATCAAAATGGCAAGAAAACAAGCAGTTGAACAAACATCCATAAAGAGGAGAAAGAAGAAGCTTGATGTTGAGCCAGGTAAAAGTATTTCAGCAAAAGATATTGAAAAACTCACATTACCATCTACCTCAAACACTAAAATTTGCTCAAGTAAAAATAAAGTTTCTCGTAAGGCGAAGGCAGTAGTAAAAAGTTCTAGCGAGGAAAACGAAAGCGATGGATATTCCTTGGCTTCAGAATCTTCATTAAACTTTTCAGACATTGAAGATATATCAAACCATGAGTTCCTGAATAATGGTTATCTCCCTGCAAGAGAGGAATTTGTAGTGGTTATTTACCAGATAGAATATTAGCCTGGACGAGTTACCAAAGTGGTATTCAATGTAGCTTATATAAAGTGTATGACACGATCTGGCAACTTATGGAAGTGGCCAAATAAATAAGATTGCATTTTTATATCCTAAAGAGGATATTAAACTATACATAAGTAAGCTAAAGCTGAGAAGCACCAAAAGAGAGCTTTTCCAAGTGTCAGCTCGAGGGCTATGGTGATGGTAAACCAATTCGTGATTTATCTGAGAATGTTTGATTTTGAATAAGAATACATTTACCTTGATTTTGATTTAATTTTATCTGGATTTAATTTGATTTAAATAGTATTAATTTCTTAAAATAGTGTTAAAATAAATAAATACTTTTTATTACCCACTTCATCATATTTGTGTTTCATTTTAAAGATTATCGACTGCTCTATAATATAGTTGCAAAACAATCTCCCAACAATTTTTTTTTATCAATTTATGAAGGAAAATATACTATGGACTATAGTTGTGTACTTGATAACACAACTGTAGTCCAACGGTTTACCAAAAGAAAAAATATATATATAAGCCACATACAGATTAATAAAACACTTTAATACTATTTCTGGTCTTTCTGCATGTAATATCAGGAAAAAAAATCTTTTGAAAAGCTTTATTTTAAATGCTGTAACAAAATCTCTAAAAAAAATTGTATATTTTTGGACCATAGTTGGGTGAAATTACAGTATGCTAAAAAAAAATGACAAACATTTAGTGCGTCCTCGATTTTTAAATCTTCCTTACCGCGACACATTAATGCGCATCCTTTTTTTTCTTACTCACTTTCTTTACATTAGACAAAGATAGCAAATATTATCTTGCGCCCTTATAGATAACATAATTCTCCCAGTTTCTGCGAATGTCAGTGCCTGCCCATCTTCTGTTCCGTATTAATACCATTATTTTTGTTTACGTAGCATTTGTATATTTTGTTGTACAAATGCTAGTACGCGGTTGTTTTATAAATTACTAACTGAAACACCCGGCGTTGCTCGGGCTTTATACAGAATGAAGAGGTTTAATTTAGGAGGATGGGGGTAGTTTATTTTAGTGATTATTTAGAGGTTCACATCTATTGCCCTCAAAGTAGAGCAATTTTCTTTAGTTCTAAAACAATGTTGGTTTGGTAATTTATTTATTTATTAAATGATTTATTTTGTATGATTTAAAAATATATGTAACTTAATGAATAAATTTTAATACGGTACCTTTCTATAGAAAAATATGATATAAAATGCAAGTGAAGTTGTGAGAAAAAGAGCTCGTTGCCATTGAATTCCGCTTGTATTTCTGACCAATTGCATAAACTATAAACTTTTATTTATTCATTTTTTTCATCTTAAAACCGTACAAAATCGCGGTCGATGGTCGCTTTTAATAAAGTAGAAGCTCCATGTTTGTTGTATTATCGTAAAAAATAAAATTCAGAAAAAGCTAGTTTTATATTCTGATAATTTTATATTCTCGAAAATAATGCATAATTAGCACGTGCAATGCATTTGTCGTTGATATATTATTATATATAATATTACTGAAAATCCTGTCATTGGGATAAAGAAGAAATCTGGCAACACAAAATTACCGGCATCTGCGCGCGTTGTCACGTGGTTCAGCGTCTTTCTTATTTATGGTGTAGCGCCAAACATTCCAACGTTTATTGCTTTTCCTTTCTGTCGGCAATAGTCAACCCGGGCTTTTTTGGGGTTAATATAAAGGTATCTCAATAGAAGTGCCTTTTTTAAATTACACACATTTTTTTACAAAGTAGGCCATTCAGAAAATTTAATATTTTTCATTTCTCAACATTGTGATTAGTAAATATGGAACGATACACAAAAGAACACGTTATTATTGTTGTATGGAGAAAATTTTAATGAAACGTTTTGTAAACTTCATGGAATTTTTGGTCAAAATTAAGTCATCAATTAGAAGATTAATTAATAAAATTTTTGGAAATTGTTTCCATTGTGGACAATAAGTCATGCATGTGTCATAATAGTGGGCATTCTTTCGAAAACATAGCCGAGTTTGCAAGGAGAGCCGTGGTGTACGTACCGTGGTGCCATTTGTACTTTACAACAAAATAAAAACATTATCACTTTTCAAATAAATGTGTTTAATTCAAAAATTTAAAAAGGCGCTCTTATTGAGGCACTTTTACGTATTGTTATTGTAGGATATCCAAATAGGAAGCCCAGTCTAGCTATTTTTCTACTCTCATAACTGTAGATGATTTTAACTTTAGAGGTCAGCTAAAACAATATTCGTAAAGTGCAAGAAGAATATGTTTAAGTGGATTCGTGAACGGTTAGTATTTGAGTAGCGAAGTCAGTTTATTTGTAAACATAAATATTATTTAGGTATTAAAAAATCTCAATGCTTAGTAATAAATTTACAGCATAAGACCTGACGTCGGTTAGTCCAAAGAAGTGATATACGCAGATGCATGTTGGCATTCTATCACTATTCTCAGTTTATTCTAGGAAAATTTACTTTAAAACGCTAATATAATGGTAAATATTTTGAATGATTTGAGCGAAGATTCGTCATTAAATAAACCTGGGCAACCCAAACTTCACTGGATGAGTCAGCAGAAGCAGCCATTTTAAACATCCAGGATTGAAAATCGATTAATCTCCAGGGACCACAGACTACAATAGATATCTGTTTGATCAGGCCAGGGGCTGTCGTACCAATGATGATGATTTTGAATGCAAAAAATAATGCAATGCATGTCTCAGACACATGCCTGCATAACATCGTTGGTGACTACAAAGATATTGAATACTTGTAACAACAGTCTTATATATTACGTCCACCTGCAAACCTTTAAAAAAAAATCTAATTTTTAACAGTTTTGTAATATATTTTACACAGATGACCTTCAATAAAATATTATGTTAAAAGATTAAATTTAAATGTATCTTAAATAAATAAAACAATTTGATAGTTTTTATTTATTTATTTATTCAATAAACCATATTTTATGTTTAAACTGTTTATATTATGATGAAATAAATTTCAGAAAATCAAATAACAGAATATATTTTATAACACAAATGCCAATCAAACGGTATCAGTGTTACAACTGTAAAAAAATATTTGAGAATAAAATGATTACTATATTTTTGTGAATGAAACGAGTACTAGAAACCAAGGTATAGAAAACATTTTTTTTTATAATTAATTATTTTTCTTGTCTTGGTAAAAGAATAAACCAATATAACACAGCCAGAATTTTGTCTAAAAAGAAAAAAGCGTTTTAACAAAAGCTTTATGATATTTCATAATGTAATTCATATACTATATTTCATTAAGTTCACTTTTTCAATAAAGTTAACAAAAATCGTGTAGCTTTCAGCTAATCCTGTTGATGTAAAAATAAATCCATGAATGAATTATATTTATCCAAACATATTACTTTGCCAAATAAAGTCTAAGATATTGTGTATTTTTCAAAGAGGCACATGGATGCATATTTTATGAAAGTTTAATTTTATCCTATATATATATATATGTACTAAACATTACGAGTCACGGCCAGAATATACGTAGCTACCTCGGGAAGTTGATTACATAATGTTTGAACCAGTTTTAAATCAATCTATTGATGCTGTTTGCTTTCCGAACATCGTTCAATATTTCAATCCAGCTTCATTTTACTTTAGATTGTACATTTTTCAGATATTATGATTCTGTATTTGACTGTGTTATTCGTTTTTAGAAAATGCCAACTTTAAAATCATTAGCATTAGCAACCACATACTAATATTATTCATTATTGATTTCTTCTTTGTATATTATTCTCGCTTTAAAATTGCTGGATCATTAGGTACGTTGTAAAGTAGTTTTTCATATACTATTCATTTTTAATGAATTTATATATTTGGCTTATACTAAAAGGACATGGATCAATATCATGATATAATAGCATGACTTTGTTATTAAAATAAAAATATCTGTATTATACCGAATATAAGGCGAGATATTTTTCAAAAATTTCTTCCTAGAAATGTGAATCACCATATTTTCGAGTTCTCAAGATATTAAATTTGAAGAAAACCATGCCGTGAAATGGGGGAAACATCTGATCAAGCATTGTCTCGCTAAACCAATAAGACAATTGTGTAATATGATATGACAACAGAATTTACAAAATATATGGTCAGGTACCTGGCGACACAAGCGACTGTCGAAACTAAGCTGTTAAAAAATCGACATTAATTTTCGAATAACAAAATATTTCATAAATGTTTTTATTGATATTGTTGTTATATTGTAGGTGTTTGTCAAATTATGTATTTTCTAGAGGAAATAAGAGTAATATTGCAGCAGATTTCTCCACCAACTGCATTATTGCTACACGGTGGCCATATCAATTGGCACTCACTGGTATTGTTCAACTGCCGTACATGCCACCGTGTATTAGTTTGGTCACCCCCACATCCCGTAAAATTTGTCCAGTAATATTCTACGATATATTTTAAATGTGTTATTTATTATCAGCATAGTCTATGGTACCCTAATAACTACATATATGAAATATTCAAATTTTATAAAAAAAACTTTCTTTCCGATTTTCTCATTTAAATGAAAGTGGGTCGCCTTATTTTCGGAATTAACAGTATGTACAATCAGAATAAAATTCACTTATTACATCCTGTTCGTTGCGTCACTTATATATTGGTCATTTGATCAAATAAAATAATCAATTAATTAATTACCAGGGATTTTCTTGTAAATTATAATATCGACAAGACTGCTGCATGTGTGATGTATTGCGAAATAAATGTTTTTATTATTTAGTTTGCAAACAAACTGAAAGTGTCTTCTGTTCGATAGAATATTTATAATAAAAAAATACAGGTGTATTCCAACAACAAATACAACACCAAGCGTTGAAAGCGTATAAACGTATGACCAGTTAATGAAGTTACATCAAATAGACTCGTATTTGTTTTTGGTATTTATCAAGCAATATTAAACGGCATCTGCATTTAATGTAAAACCTCGCTAATTTATTCAGGATTAAAAAGTAGTTTAAAGATTTTGACGGTGAGGTATTGTCGCTTATTTTTTTACAAAAACAATCAAACTTATCATTGTCATCGAAATATTGACACACACGTTTTGTTATGAATTAGAAGTGAGGTTTTGCTATATCGGCATTGACAATTTCGTGCCTCTTCACCATCTCTCATTAAGTTCTGATTAATGTTATTTGAGGGATAAAATGAACAATGTATTTATTACTACTGATAAGTGCTATCAGAGAATAAAGTGGCAATTATTCACTCCCACATACAAGGTATTTGAAAATCTAACCGATTTAACTATCAAATAAATTTTTCCTGGTAGTCTATTTAGAGATGGTGAAACAGTTCCACGTGGATGTAGAATATTAACTGTGGAAGGTATTAAGACAGGAGTGACCAGATTTTTAAATATAAAAAGATGATTGATAGACAAAGCAATGTAAAATATAACAAATGCTACAGTATGATATTTGTTTAGACATGTCAAATATTTCCACATTTCTTATAATAACTGGGATTATTTGGAATTACATAACAAAATGGAATCTTTCTCTTTTTGTATTGTGAATAAAAATAATATTATTTGTATTAAATACATTAAAAGTAATTCTATAATTTCCATTATACATAATAGTTGTATAAAGAACAAACTTTATTGTTATACTAGCCTAGCTATGAATTGTAGATGCCTTTAGATCTTAATTCCTATGTTATGAATTTTATGATAACATTGTGTTCCCTTTACAAAATCTTCTATACAGTTCAACCATTATTGTATTATAATAATACTTAATATCGTGGTTATGTACAATGGCCTCTTTTTAAGAGTTTGGTAAAAATTTGTATGAAAAAATCTAGAAACATGACTGCTTAACTATTTTGAAATTTCTACAGCTAGATTATTTAACATTTAATCAAAATCAAACTAAATACTGATATTTTGATAGTTTAATGTGCGAGTAAAAGGGGTAAAGAATGGTAAGTACCCATTTTTAAAATGCAGTATAAAAGTAACATAGCTATGAATTTAAAACATATTTTTAGAAGTATAGTACTCAAGACCTTTCTTATATTATATATTTGTTTATTTTTCAAAGCCGATACATTTGAATAATTAATGATTTAATTTTATATATAATATTTTTTTTACAAGGCTTGTGAACTAATACTTTTTAGGGGTCGTCCAAAAAAATGATGCCAACTATTTCATATATTACCTAGTTATTTGCACATTGTTATTAAAAATATTCATACCGGTTTTACATTTTTATTGTGTCATTATTTTATAGATGATCTTTCATCATTGTTTAATTAAAATTTGTTTTCTTCAAATTCAAGCAAATAATAAACATATAGCATTAAAACTTCAAACCTTGAAATCACCTTTAATAGTGTTATAAAAATCATCTATAAAGTTATTCTAGACTCAATAACTATGTGAGTTATTAAAGAATTCAACAGAATAAATTGGAATATTCATATTGTAGATACATATTTTATTTTGGTGGTATTACATTACTATTAAGGCAGTTTGTATCGTTCTTCTATGTAGTTTTTTGGACTTTCATGGATGGACCTTAGACTGGGTTCCAAAATCAACTAGAGAGGTTGGAGGCACGTGGCAAAATCAGAGACAGCCTGAAAAAATGCAGGGCTGGGTGCAAATTTTTTGGGGGCACAAGGTTCCGCACATTTAAAATGTACTCATTTATTTCACTCCGAATGCACCAAATATCAAGAATTCAAGGCCGCCTATTCTTATTAAGCTGAAACCAAATGAATTAGCAATACTCCTAGTTTAATTATCTACCAAGGGTGAAGGACCTCTCTAAGTGCAGAGTTATGTGCAGCTGCACCTTTTACACCTGCTTCCCTGGGCAGAATAGCCCAGAAAACTACACAAAAGATTCTGAATGGCTGTTAAAATCTGAGAACTTGTCTGAGAATATCTAAAAAAAAAATTCACCAAAATGTCATACCTAGTTGTTAAAATCTCTGGGAACTATAATATTCATTCTTTCAAAACAAAGTTGAATTTAATGGATGACCCTCAACCGTATTATGATTCACAATAGTTTGTATTGAAAATAAATAATTATTTAAATAAATGTTTTCAGTATTTTGGATTTCGTGGTCTTGGATATTATGTCTAAAAATAATGCCTTTGTAAATATATTATAAGTATAAATATTCAACAAAAATATAATAATATATAACTAAAAATGCTGAAAGTGAAACAAGGATCTGTTTAATATAATTACAGTTTACAACAAAAGGGTTTAACCAACATCAATATGTGTACTGAAACTTTGTCAACCATTGTAAATATTCTGTACTGTTGAATTGTGAAGGGCGGGGGTTGATCTAAGCATGTATAAGTACAGTTATATTACTCAACAATGTAATGCTTATATATTATAATAAGTGTTGCAAAGTATAGAAAACTATTAGAAGATTTAATTTTACACAATTTTCTACTATTTTGTTAGAAATTAGTATATAATGCAAATATTCCCCGAGAAGATAGAAACTCACATTTATATGAATAATGAACAGCGGTTGACATTCATTTCACATTTTCTCGCTACCACTTAAATACGTGTCATCAGCCTTTTAATCACTCATAAACTTAAGAATTAATTATAATACGAAAGATTTGTAAAATTGTAATTGTGCTAGCTTATTTAATAAATAATTGTATGAATATTAACAATCAATAATCTGTCACTGCCGAGCCTATATTTACATTTAGATATAACACCGCATATAAAAATGTGGATACATTTCAACTGGACAGTGACAAAAGTTCTAAATTAATCTCACTGATGTATCAATATAAGTTATCCCATCAAATGCTAAATTCTCAATCTGGACAATGTGCTTCAAATCATCAATTTTTTTAATTCATCATTAAAATATTCTAAATTCATTCCAAAAGTATTGTCCTCCATATGTTTTCTCAGAAAAATAAACAATTATTGTATAAATCATATTAGAATAAAATTTTATACAAATTAAATGTATCAATTACAGAGATATACGGGTAAAATCAATTTTATATCTGTATATATTAGTAATTAATACATTTAATTTGTATTAAATATCACAGACCTATGTTCTGTAAAATTGCAACTTCACTATGAGAATGTGTTCTCCTTAAAAAAAAAAGGAACAATAAAACTGGTTAGATTTTGAATCGTAAATGGTTTTGAGAAATAATATTATGTACATTAATAAAACAATGTTCAAATCTGAGGAAGATATTTTGTTATTTTTAAAAATTTAAAAATTGGCAATGTCTGTTAATCTATCGTGGCTGTTAACACATACAGGCTCTTCCATAAACTAAATATTGAAGTCAAGAAGTCGTCATATGTGATGACGCCAAAGTAACGTTGAAGGAAATTTTGGCCCAAGAATGAGACGGGTTAACAGTGTTCAGGCCACAGATTCCTTGTTGAGAGACCACAACCAACTCGAGACTAAGAGGCTCGGAGGGTTGTGTGGTCAGCAATAAATAATGAACAATTCTAAATCATTCCATGAGACCAGCACCAATATTCTAGCTAAGCAGGCGGAGTGCCCCCTTATGGGCCGAATAACCCATGAATCAACCCCCTGCCATGTGAAATATATTTATACTGTTTTGAAAACTTCAAGAGAGATTTTTGAAGACACGAGTTATTCTGGTGATCAAATTATATAGGGTCGTCTATGGTATCGTCTATAGATAGATCTGTATTATGTTAGAACACATCCCAAATGTTATTTTAAGTGTCGACAACATGAATAATATAATAATAATAATAATATATAAGTACATGCTACATTAAGGAACTTTGCCAATTGTAAAATTTACATAAATTATTGAAACATTAAAACCTGATTTAATAGATGTATAAGGTGCAAACCATATTCTCACTAGCAGGCACCAAACCAGTTATGTTTTTAGTTTTCATATTACATCCTTTAAAAAATAACAATAAACAATAATAATAAAAATTAGGAAGAACGACTGAGAAACGTTGAGTTTGACTCAAGTATTAAGTACATACATATTTAATTATTATAGTTTACTTAGAATTTTTTAAATAAATAGTTACACTATATTTTGATGAGAATAATAATAATTAAAAGTAATTTTATATATCATTTTAATAAATGCAATTAACTGTTATACAAATTGTTTTTTTTTTATAAATTTGAATATACATTATCAATTTCTTACATTTTAAAGTTGAGCCCGAGGAAATATTTTAACTACTTAAAGCTCTTAGTTGAGGGAACGTGCTTCCCGCCGAGAATTATTATGCCGACAAAAGGACTACAATTAAAATATTTTAGTAATTCCATGACTCGTTTCCCGACTATAAATTCGATATAGGAAAGTTTATATTTTCAATAATTATTTTAAACACTTAAACATACTTTTTCAGATAGGCTTAGTTAAACAATCGGACAAACATTAAAATCACATCAAATATTGGGATATTAGAAGAGCATTTTTTCAGTTTCACAAGCGGAGGTTCAGAATAGTCACTTTACTCCATTGTTATACTGTTATGATGACTGTTACTGTCCTCCCTCACACTGCCGTTCACTTCCTTAATCCAGAATGCAATATTTACACTATTATTATGATTCAGGTGATGAAAAGTAACAATTGTTTTAAATTGTCCACACTTGCACTTTTTCTGCGACCACACACCAACTTGCATGGTCGTAATAAGAAGATATGATGTGCAAGTTTTCCACATATTTTTCAATCAGCTGGTCCAATTCCCCCTCCTTGAAAACGTGATAATACCTATGAAAGGTGATGGCACCCCCACCATTGTCCGAAGGCAAACTGTCCTGAGAAGTGTCACTGAGAGAAGCCTGTAAACTTGGCCGATCTTGGACATTCAGAGTGTCTTCCGCTCTCTGTCTCAATAGAGGACTTCTTACGGGAGCCGTTTCTTCTGAGGATGATCTGCCATCAGCGAGTTTCCTTTCTTTAGACCACTCGCTACACGAAGCTAGAGACGCAGTGCTGGCACGGCCCAATGATGCTGTGCTACCGCCGCAATCTGTTTTTCCCGCACTATTTGTATCTCTACGACTCCAGTCACTTCCGGATCCTGAGATGTCACCCGCATCACTTGATTCGATGGAATAACCTGGCTTTAGAACAGCCATGCCGACTGACGAGCGAGGAGTAATAGATTCTGGACTTATTTCCATTTTATCCACTTCACTCGAATCGGTGGATTGGCCGACCTTTAAAGATGAACGTTTATCTGTGCCATATGAATCGATACTGATTTCAGACTCTAATGAGTAACCGGATTCCAATGACTGACTGCCCACTTTATTTTCCATGTAATCGTTGGTGTCTATTGTAATTTCTGGGTTTCCATTTGATTCTATCACATTGACCGCTGGAACGACCATTTCTACTTCACTAGTGTTGACGTTGAGGGTGGGAGAATGGCTGCACTTATTTGGCACATCATTACTACTTTTGTCATTGTTATTTAATAAATTGTCTAATTTTCCCTTTTCAACGACAGGAATCTTATTCATATTGGATACATCATTTTTCTTACTTAGTTCGATTGCATTATTTACATTATTGTCAATAAATATTTCACTCGATGTGATTTTATAGTTTTTGCGTTTACACGTACACTTTGGAAAATTAATACGGTTTGATCTGTTTCTTTCCTTGTCCGCTGGACACTTGTATCCCTCTCCTGATGAAGAATTACACTCGGTCGAGACTTGGGGGTGTTCTAATTTCTGCAGCTCATCAGAGAGATCATCGAGAACATTTTGACACAATTTATTCTTACTCTTTCTTTCTTTTTTGCTCGTGCCACTTTCGCAAATATCAAAATCTTCTTCATTTATCCGCTTGGAATACTGATCTATCTCTTGAAGTAGCTTCTCGCTTAACTTTTCTGCAAACTCTGTTAAATTCTGTTTGCAATCTTTGCTCCATTCTTTCTCATCTTCCTCATTGGCCGTGATTATGTCAGACTTGCAGGTGACGAGCTTTTCATTGGCGTGCAGACGAGTGAAACTATCGGATTTAATTACTTTGTCACCTTCTAGACTAGACAGAGACATGGAATCATAAGGGTACTTTGTTGGACTTCGATGACATTTAGAAAAACAGTCTTCAAAAGATAATCCTTCGTGTTTTATCGGAGAAAGTTTATTGAGGCTCCATGTGGAGTTGCTGGTGCTGCCTTGTTTAGGGGATCTCTCTTTAGATCTTCTTCCGGGTGAAAGTCTTTCTAAGCTGGATGTACTTCCGCTAGAACTAGTGTGAGAATGTGATCTGGACCGTTCTTCCAAGAGTCTAAGGTCACCCGGGGAGAGCTTATTTAAACTCCAATTACTGCTATTAGAGCTTTCAGAACTAGCTTGTACGATAGCCATCGCCTCGGCAGACTCCATGGAGTCCAGCTGTTTCCTCCGAGCTCGTGGGCTGGACTGTATGACAGCTTCGCAAGTCTCATCTAGAGAATGTGCAACTTCCGCAGCAGCCTCCAATAAGCTCTGGCAAGAAGTGGTTGATATTGGTGTCGTCGGTTCGGTGTCTGGTTCACAAATTACACGAGGAATGATTGCTGGTGGTTCTGAAAATAAATAAAATTGCTATTAAATTTATTGTTTTAGAAAAAAAGTTTATTAAAAGTTATTCTCTTAGAAAATAAAAATAACATTATATTTACATATATTAGAATTTTTTAATTTGTGAGAGATTAATTTTTCAGGCTACTTGGCATACAAGATTATGAAGGAGCAAGGGGTCCGAAGTGACCCAGTACTCCAAAAGCCATTAAACCAAAGTCTAAAAAAAAATAGTGAGAGAGTGCTGGAGTGTCAACTTAAAACTTTGAATGAAATAGTTAATAGAAATGTAATAATACAGTTTAATTAGGTAACACTAGTTTTCAATAATCACCTTTATCTTTGACAGGTTCCTTTGGATCTTCTGGTATCACGTTGATGACACTGTCCATTGAGTCCGGTGAGGAAACTCCACTAGAGTCACTGTCCATATCATCTGTCTCCGGGTTAAACAGTTCCAGAGATAGAAGGCGAGGTAAAGGTTTGGCAGTAAGTTCAGTCTTCCCTTCTTGAGTTGAACATCTTCTGACTATTGGAAAGATAGTTCTGCTATTGGTGGAGGCAAAACCTGGTCTCTGTCTCAAAAGATCTCTAATCTGTTTCAATCTTTCCCTCCTCTTTCGATCCATCAATCTAGAATTCAGACTCTCACTAGACGGAGATCTGTCTTCAGACTCCCTCCTTCCTTTGAACGATGGTATTTCAGGCAATTCAGCGACTGTTTGAAGAGTTATTTTCGGATAAGGCTTTGTGTCCTGCAAGACCCTGGGTCTCGGACTCTGAGTATTTGTTTCGGCGGTGAGTTTATTTATTTCTTCTAGATCTTTGTTGATTTCAGCCATAAGTTCTTTTGATTTGGAGGCTATTTCAGCTTCAGAATCCGTGCAAAATACCGAGTCTTCCGGTGTTATGTCGTAAGGAATGGTTTCTTGCAATTTGTCAGTTACTTTCTGATTAAAGCTAGATTCGGATTCTTCCTTGTCATTACTACTCGAAGTGCACTTGGGTGGAGAATTAGGTTGACTTCTGCTCTGAGAGGGTACATTTGGTTGATCTTTATTGATTGTCTTCTGACTTTTAAGACTAATTTGTGTCGTTAATATTTTACTACATGACGCTGGTGCTTGCGTCGCTTTCGGGGAACTAGGGGGACGTATAATGGGAAACATGGTCAGGGGTAACTGTTTTAAACGAGGTGAGGGAAGTCCTCCAGGTGCATTCTTCACCCTCGGGGACGTGGGTACCGAGGAAACCTTCATTCTAGGAGAACTAGGTCCAGGAGACAGGGGCGTAGGTGAGAGAGGATCTTGCAAACCGTTAGGATCAGATTTTGGCACATATATAACGGATGCAAAGCTATCTTCAGAATCTACACTTGTGTCACTTTGCAGACTACTGTCTTTAGAGGAATCGGACCCATCTTCTTTCGAATGACGTCTCTCACCATTTGATTTAGAATCATCAAAATTTGAACTGACAGATTTCGAATCAGCCGGTGGTGTGTTTGGTAAAACAAAATCATTTTGAGCATTCATCCCTTGTGTTGAAGAAGGCATTTCGTGGCTTTTCCACCCCTGAAGAATTCTAACAAAGCTACTTACTGTAGCTTTTTCTATGTGATTTGTTGAAGTCTTGAACTTATGAGACAGGCCATTTCTCAAAGATTGAAATCTTTTGGCAGTTGTGGCGGATGTGGAAAAGAAAGAATCTCGAAGAGAATCCAAGGTCTTATGCCTTCTGTACAAAACTTCTTCATTCAATGATGCTTGTTTTTGGATATTTTTACGTACCTTTTCTTTTTCACGCAATCTGTCGGTAGACATTAGCTCTTCATTCAGTGAACTTTGCTTCAAAACTCCTCCTCTCCTGGAAAGACCGTATGCGGATATTTTAAAATCTGGCAATTGTTTAACCAGGTCTTTCATATCTGTCGGTTTATCCAGGTCCTCATCTGCATCATCTTCGTTAACTGATTTCTTTTGTTTGACTAATTTAGGTTTAACTCTGGGCTGAATCTCTTTCTTTTCTTCTACCACTTCAACTTGGGCTTCTGTTTCTTCCCCCTCTTCGGTTGTGCCTCCTATGCTAGGGACGCCAGACCTCGATCTAACCATAGATCTCTGTTGTGCAGCTAATATATCACTTAGGCTTTTCGATTTATTATTTGCACTTAATTCGTTGCAGGTACTAGTTTCAGAGCAAGCAAAAGTTTGCCTTCTGACCGGGATCTCCTCATCTTCGAGCCTTCTCAGTTCGATCGGCAGATCTTGTATTTCTGCATCATAATCTTCACAGCCATCGGGATCACACCTTGCCCCGGGAACATCTTTAGAGTAGTTGCTCCAAGAGTCGAGGAACCAGGGTCTCACAGATCTCTTACTGCCCGCTAACTTTTGTATCGCTCTCCTAACGAAGCTGTAGCAGGTTTCATTAGGTGAAGAGAGACTGGATGTACTAGGAGAGGAACTGGCAGGACGGTTTGGATCCATTGATCTTCCTTTGTTTCTTGTGCGATTCTTCTTTTTCGTTTGTGTTTCTCTGAAATCAAAAAGTCGTTAATTTCAAAAGAGAAAGAAAAATAATAGTATTATAAATATTATGATTGTAAAAAATTTCTGTGTACTAAAATTTGACAGAATATCAAAACATTTAACATAGAGATTGGAAACAATCTATGAATTGAGACCAGATCTTAACATCTCATTTGTAGTATACATTAAATAATTTACCTGCAGGAGTCCGTATCAGAAGTGTGCGTGTAAGCATTATAAGGTGGATGCGCAAGGTCATCTTCCGATGTGGCTGTAGTGGAGGTCAACTCCAAGGATGGAGTGCTCATGGCCTCTGGCCTGTGCCATGGTACTAGCACATCCTGAAAATAACATTGAAAGAATTATAGGAAATTGTCTCTTTTTTGTCTACAAGTCAAATAATCTCTACAAACAGTATAAAAAACCAGCTATTTTAACAGACAAAATCTTAGTAAAGTAGCCAAGTCAAGGATCAATAACTACTGCATCTCATACAAAAAAGAGTTTTTTATTATTTTTAAAATAGAGATGCGTACACGGAATACATATCACATCAATATTGTTACTATTTTCAAACTAAGCCAAACACTTGTGCTATGAAAATAAGTCTAACTTACTGGTGCCTTGGAACGAGGCGTGAACCCTCAACCACTAGATTACTAGGCCAGCACATTAATCACTACACCAACAATCTAATATGGCAATTTAATTTTAATGATTTAAATTTAGATCTGTTATTGTAAAAAAATGCCAATAAACTTGTATCTTGTGTGATCATTGATATAAGATTAAATAATTTCCAGACACATTCTCCTTCTTATCTTTTAAATTCTTCTGAGAAACAAAAATATATACCTGGGATTCAAACTTTCTGTTTCTCTGTTCCATGGCCCAAACGGAAATGACGAGTCGTCCGCCTATTCTGAGCACACGAGCCAGCTCCCTGATGGCCCGCACTCTTCTCTCGACAGTTGCAAAGTGATGAACCACGGCTATGGAAAGGCACGCATCAAAGGTTTCATCGCGGAAAGGCAACGCTAGATTATCACATAGTACCACCTAGAAGACAAATGTATTTTGAACCATTTTATTATAACAGTCATTTAACTCTTTAGGATATTTTGATATAATAGATACTTAATTTGGTTAAGTGATTTTTTTTTATCTTTAAGGAAAACACATTGTTGAGAAGTTGTAGTTTTTTCAGAATATATTTCTGTGATATTTTAATACAAATTAAATTAATCAATTAGAAAGATATACAGAATAAATCAATTCTCCTTAAAAATATATAAGTTGTATCAAAGTTTATCCAAATTTAATAAAAATAAATTGATTTAATTCTGGCGTCTCCTAACATATATTACTCAGTTATTTGAGATTTGTCGCAATAATAAGGTGTTTTTAAAAATGAAATAACAGATGTATCAATTCGAAAGAGCTGCAACGTATAAGTACGGTTGATGTGACGAAACTGGATAACGCATTTCCCCCGATAGGAAGAGGTTCAGGTTCTTATCCTGGTAGCAACTAAAATATTTTTTCGATAAATTGTTTTTTTCTGTTTCTAGTTGATTCATTTAATTTGTAAATAGAATTTTAATTTAGATATTTGTTTATTTATGTACATTTTGGTAATTAAAACTAATACAAATTAAATTATTGAAACCTGGACCTCTTCCTATCTGAGGATGCGCGTTCACCATTTTACTGTTGAATACATTTTTGGTAAATTTTGAACATATTGTTGAATATAATAAAGAATGTGGATTTTTCATCACTGCTCATAGGGAGCATACGACTGGAAGTTGAAATATTATAAATTAATCAAAGTGATTCCTAAAAAGTTTATTATTTTTTAAATTAATAATTGTGTCCAATTACAAAGTTAAGGCCGTAAACACCAAAAATATTTTAAAGGTGAGTAAAGCTGATAAAGTGAAGATGTATAACACATTATCCACAAAATATACATATTTTATTTGTGAATCAGTTAGTGTGCGTCCAGCCTGACAAAGATAAAGTAGTATCGATACTGGTCAACCATAAATTAATCAAAATGGTTCATACAAAAGTTTTTTTTAAAATTAATAATGATGTTGATCAGCAAACTTGACACTATAAACATCAAAAATATGTTAACATTTATAAAATCATCATGATTAATAAAAATTCCAAAGATGTATTAAAATTGTTTATATATGTAATTAACATTTTGTAAATCAAAAATTTTAATGATTTAAATAAATAGTATAGTATATATTTTATGGTTTTGAATCGGATCTCATCAGGTTTAGATTTCTAAATGATGCTTTTAACTTCATTTAGCATCCACTGTAGTAAACTTATTAAATATATATGTATATCAACAGCAGACAGGATTTCGCAAGTTTTTTATATAATTTAGTTTTGATCTAAATTTTTTCTGTTTTTGGAACTAATTTTTCTAGTTTGAAAGTAAACCCTGATCAACAGGCGGAAAAAATATAACATACCTGATTATCTTTCTCTCTTGCAAGTTCTACCAGTCTGTTGCAGCGGTCTCCGCCCACCGTTAATACAGAAGGATTCACATTCAGGTACTTTCCATTTCCGCATCCTGCAATAAAGCGACAGGAAAAAATATAATATAAAAATTTTATAATTCATATCCACGATTCAGAAGTTAATTAAGAAGCCAATTACACGGACAACCTGAGTCTCCGCTTCGAAACTTGTCAATTGTTATAGAATCACCGTAAATAAAGCAAGCCCATACATAGTCAATAAATAGTCACTTTATAGCATTAAGAGTAGCTTTGCAGACATCAATCTAAGATAAATAGGGAAAACACGTTTAGTGTGACACATGGGCCTTGGGATTTCATTGCATGTCTACGGGGAGATCCTTCCGGCCTTTGTATTGCATTGTGTGTATTTGTGTATATATAATACCAGGTACTGGCTTCTTCTTGGTCGGTTCCATCTTTCAGGGTATCATAAATCAATACAGAACTATTAGTAGATCTGAAAATCTGTAAGTCAGGATGAGATTATATTATTGTTATTTATACTATTATATTCGTATATGTTATTTGATTATATTACAATGTAGCATAAGAGTAAAATACTGTAAAAATGTTAATAAACATTATAATCAATTAACAATCTCTAATATAAGATCAAATAGTTTGCAGACACATTCTTCATTCATTTGAATGGCATACCTATACATATTTTAATTTGTTTACATACGGTTGTTTGTAACTAAACAAGGGACTGCTATTAACTGTTACAAACCCATAAAACAAACTACCAGAAGGCATATAACTAGTGAGAATGAAGGCTATTTTAATAATAAAAACATTAAGGAGAACACATTTCTGTGGTGAAGTTGTATATTCAGAATATAGTTCTGTGGAATTTTAAAACAAATTAAATTAATCAATTATTAAGATATACAGAAAAACTTTATCCAAAAATATTTAGTTACTACCGAAACAACATTTAAATGCAACTTCACAGGAAAAAATGTATTCTCCTCAATATATAAGTTGTATTAAAAATTTCCAAATTTAATAAAATTGAATAATTAATTTAATTCTGGGGCTCCTATCGGGTTTTACTCAAAGATATTTGAGATTCTTCACGACAAAAAGTGGATCGCTTTTAAAAATGGAATAATAGATTTATCAATTTGAAATACTACAGAATATAAGTTCAAAAATTTGTCGATAATGTATTCGGTTGCTATAGAGAAATCGAAGAACGCGCTTCCCTTGATAGGAACGCGCTTCCCTTGTCAGGTTCGAATCCTGGTAGCGACAAAATATTTTTCGATGCATAGATAATCAGGCCTATTCTCAAAATTGCAATATTGAAATGAAGGTGATTGTTACACCAACACTCAAAAATAGACAAATAGTTTTGACAGATTATGGTACGTTTATCTCCCTCACTCCCTCACTCTTTCTCCCTCTCTCTCATTCAAATATAACACTATTTTTGAGGGTTGGTGTAACAATCACCTTCATTTCAATATTGCAATTTTGAGAATAGGCCTGTATATCTGTATATCTTTCTAATTGATTCATTTAAATTGTATTATAAAAATATTGTTAAGTATGTAGCTGTTTTAGTAATACACTGAGATCTGTTGGAAACTCTTAAAAATTGGGAGAGGTACTCAAACAGAACACTGGTTCAACCCAACACCATTTCTCTCATCACGGAATGAACTTCTTTCATGCTCTTTCTAAAGATTTAAGCTTGGATATTAAATATCAAAAATAAGATATTAAATATTAATGTACATACTAAATTTTACCTTACTAACTCAATTTTTTTTTTAATCTAATGCTCCTAGATGTAGTTTAATAATATAGTAAAAAATATAAAGATAGAATTAATTTTTCAAATGAATCTATCAAGTAGGATGCTTTTTTATACGCCTAAAATTAATATTATTAAATAATTGGATTTTAACATCATTATTGACATGAAAGTTATTTGTGATGCAACATGAATAATTTTTTAAATAAACTAACATTTTTACTAAACAGACAAGAGTTTTTTTTTATCATGACAATTTATTTAAGTGATACAGTGCTAAACAACAACTACCATTGATGAGAAGAACTGTACCTCTCAAAACAATTCATGATAATAAAACTCTGTTGGGTGTAGTACAAAGTTTGGTTTATTAACAAAAAAAATAACTGCTACATTATTTTAAAAGCTAACCAGTTGACTGAACAATATACTCACACGTCCTATGAAATTTTTTTCTCCGAGTCTACTTACTACGAAGGTAAGTACTTTTTTTAAGAATATATATTTTGTATTATTTAATGCTTTATAATTTAAAATATGTACCTGCAGACGAGTTTTCGTTTTGTTCAATTAAATATTGTGTATTCATAATACTATATATTTTTATTTATACTTGCAAGTTGTTCGTTTTCATTAATTTATATATTGTATACTATTTCATTAATTTAATGTATGTGAAATAATATAGACAGGACTTCGGGTTTACTTTTTTTTAACATTATGTAAAAAAAAATGTAATATATATTTATTATTTTTTATATATAAAAATTGGGAAAATTGAAGGGAAAATTAAATTCTTATATTCTTTAAATTTTTATTAATTAATTATTTTTATATGGTTTGGAATCATGGACCCTGGGTAAGAAGAAGAATTGATTGTCTTTGAAATATGCCGCTGGAGATAATGCTGCGCATACCATGGACAGCGAGACGCACAAATGTCTCCTGAATGCAGGGATTAAACATCAAGGACAGGCTCTCGACCTGCAGCCTGAGACAAATCCTTCCATTTTTTGGGAATCTTGCGAGAAGGGAAGACGGCTTGAAGAAGCTTGTTGTGGTGGGCTAAGAGGAAAAGGAAGATCCCCCCTCATTGGACCGACCGTGTGGAAAAGGTAACGGACACTTCTCTGGTGACAACCCTATGGTCTACAGAATGCCGAGAAAAGTGTAAAAACGTATGCACCTACATGTATGCTATAACCATGAGAACTTGGAAAGACTGAAGATAAAATTTGTAAAATATATTTTCCTTGTTCGAAAAATTTATTAGAATATTGTCTCTTTCAACTACTTGGAGCACCCTGCTCATCTGCTCTACGAAAGTTACGCCCCTGATAGAGAAACACTTTTAAAAACGATGCCAGATGGTTATGAAACTGGTGGCAGTACCCTAGAAGGTACTTGGATATGAAAAAGGAAAATATATATGCTAGTGTATATAATATACTTTTTATAATAAACAACTTTTCAACAATAATATTTTACTTGCATTGTTTATTTTATTTTATATACATTGTATATAAATAATAAGAAAAAACACATATATTGTATCCTGAAGATGGGACCATTGGTCTCGAAACATGTTGATAAATCAATAAATAGTGGTTTAAACAAAGTGTTTTAAAATAAAATTTTAGTTTTAACAAAAAACTTCCGAGCAATGCCGGATATATCCCGCCAGTTTATTATAATTTTGAATTCGAAATAGATATAAAAAAACGAAGCTTTTCCGTATTGTAGACTTACAATCCGCATATTATTTCCATTTCTATCAGAAATTGTAATCGATCCTGGTCAAATCTAGACATTCATTCAGTCAAAAGTGACTTCCTAAAAAGGTCATTCGTCAGCGCGCTCCACCGATGTAAATACGAGACGCCTGTTACACCGCGTCGTAATTTTCCCGGCGTCGACGTTCTCCCCGCGATCCGCCGAACACATCCGCAATGGAGTGACGTAACCGGCGGTCCCCTTTTCCCCGCTCCACCGCGCGGGCGGATTCGGTCCGCAATATCGTCGTTCGGAAGTATCGCGGTTTGCCCGTCGTCTAGGGGACGCGAAGCCCCTTTCGGCGAGGTCCGCGGCCCCACCGCGAGCGCCATTCACGGTTCGGAGGAAGGAGTCGCGCATGAATCGAGCGAGCGGGAAGCGGGAGGCGGGAGGCGGGAGGCGGGAGGCGGGAAGCGGGAAGCGGGAGGCGGGAAGCGGGAAGCGGGAGGCGGGAAGCGGGAAGCGGGAATGCCCGGGAAACCTCGGCGATGGACTATTTCGGGACACGCTCGGCCACGGCCGCCGGGCACTACGGATTACGGCGGAGCCTGCCCCACAATACATATTTCCAGAATAAAAATGCGTGTTTGGTTGCAGATGTACGATGTAAAATAGACAGAATAGATGATGATTACATAAAGTATACAGAGTCTTCTTATTCTTCTTTAGCAGTCTCATGCGCCAACCGTCCATTGACATCCCCTCTGTGATCCGGTCCGCCTACCTCTTACAGGCCTGTCTCGACATTATTCCATCTACGGCCCGGTCTTCCCTTCGATCTCGATCCTGTTGGCTTATGTACCTTTGTCGCCTGCTGGAGTCTCCTCGCTTTCACCTTCCTCAAGATATCTGGGGCGGTATACCGTTCCCGAAATTCCGGGTTCTTTAATAGTAAATACGTCACGTATCAGGCCGAACACAAAAGAGCCGATTCAAAAGCTCGATCTCGTACGTTGAATGGCGACAATGGTGATGGTGTCCAGGTCTAGACAGGACAGTACTCCCAACTACCTGGAGTCGCACAATCAAGTTGCGGATCACTCGAGATAATTCCTAACTTCTTTAATATTTTCAAATTTTATATATAATTAAAAAATAATTTTTATTCAGCTGCATAATATGTACAAAAAAATTACATTGATGAAATTGATAATATAATACTATTATTAGTGAGAAATTTCACTAGTTTTATCAGTTACATATTTGATAACATCATCGACCGGAAATCTCGGTCGATGACGTGTGCACAATTTAGTTTTTGCGCACGCTTAGATTCGGCGTTTATTTTTGATGCAAGCAGGGCGTATCATGTCAAATAGAACATTTTAATTTTACGAACGTAGCGGTTGATTTATTATTACTTTTTATTTTTTTAGTTTCCATACCTAGTAATTTATATCCTCAGTTTTGTATATCCATGTCGCATAGCCAATAAGTAAGATATTTTATGTTTGTGTGAAATTTTTTCAAACTCTAATTGACGGAGATTATCCAGGTCAATTTTTTTCTTACCACCCTGCATAATAGAGTGTCTATAGTATTACATAAAATAGACACAACAGATAGGACTAAGTTTCCACGGTCGTCAGATGATAAAAAAAAATCTGGGTCGGTTTTATCGTAGCCGACATTTCCGGCCGTATTTCAGAGATCATCATCAGAGCTGATGTCAGTAGCGATAAAAGACAACCCTCGGCAAAATATTTCGTCAATAATTATTTTATAGGTGTGATTTTGCTTACTATGCACGCTGGAGGAAAAGAACGAACAAAATTAAATCAGCGATTATATTATTAATACAATATAATTGATTTTTATTACACTGTAAAGTACAGATACCGAAAACATGATTGAATATAGAATAATAGAAAAAACAAATTTTGATCCTTGTTAATTAATTAATTCAATGTATGTTGAGCTAAGGCACCAGATAAATACGTAAGATAGACATTTTAATGCATTACGTACCGAGTACTCGAATAGCGGAAATCCAAAATAATAAATCGGTAGTGTAGTTCCGAAAAAATCTTGTAGTTCTTAAATAGAAGAAACCAAAATACATCATAGAGCAAATAAGTTTAAAATAGTTCTAACAATGAAAACTACTTTTGGTCAAAGATTATTCATCTTTCAAGCTCTCGGAATATACAACTAAATTGGAAATAAAATTAGAACTTTAACTAACATTAAGGCTTTTAAAAGGGTCGTTTCAAATTAGTTGTTGCAATTAGGAAGAGCAGATGCAGAGAGTAAACTTTTTTATATAATGAAATAATTCTTATAACTACTTTGTGTGTTTTGGTCTTGCATATTTTCATCTACCTTATATGTGCTTACATTACATATTGAATTGCACATTGGTATTTTTTTTCTCTCTTTTTTATATTTACATATTTTTTTAATATTTTCACGTTTACGAGCCTTGTATTTTATGTATTCGATCTTATTGTGTTTTGCCTTCAATGTGTTTTGGTTTTGTAAAATGTATTTGTTTACCAATTTGCCCTAAAACAGGCTTGCCTAGTTGGATAATGCATTTAAAATGTGTGTAAAATATATGTTACAAACTGTCGTCTTTTTTTGCAGCTGTACAAATGTTATATGTCTAAATAAATAAATATATCTAAATATACATGTAATATGATGACAAACCACATTATCATATTACCAACAATCTAGTTTTGAGATAATCGTTGAAACCTCTGTAGCTCTATGAAAGCGGGCTGAAGCAGTCGATTTTCATTAAAACAATTATACATTATTTGATGAATGATATAGTATTTTGTTAAGCATGCTTTAAGGATAAACAATAATTTAAAATAAGTAAAATAATATTTGTATTATTATTTGCTACTACTGTTACTAAAAGTAATATAAAGGGGAATTAAACATTTATGAATAAATATTAAAAATAAATTTGTTTTTGCAAGACATAGAAATTACATGTAATATAAAAATGATTTTTTAAAAGTAACTCTTTGATATGATCATCAAAAGGAATTTTCCGTTATCTTTTCGTTTTACCTCGTAAACGTACTAGATCGTAGACAAACATTAAGAATCTTTTTTTAAATATATTTTTCAAGAAACTAACTACAACTGTGAGCCTACTACAATTTTAAGTCGGGAATCGATCCGATAACCCTCGGTTGAGTCGAACGACTAGAGTCTACCTTATTCTGTTTTTGCAGATAATCAAAAGATTTTTGCAGTGCTTCAAATAAGTAGTGGACCAACTCGTGCGCCTATTGTAGGCAATCTTAATAACGATGCAATATTACAATTTTAGGCCAAATAATTTACTAACGTTGTATACTTTCGGTAAATTATTAAAAAATATTAATATAATAGAACTTGATAAGCCTCAACGTTCCATAAGATTTGGACAATCAATAAATTGGTTGATCGTTTCAAATATTATACTAACAATGGTGTTAGAATCTCACCGTGTTGACATGCTACAATACTTGGTGTCTGGCAGACTCCATCTGCTTCGGTGTTATGCATTCGCCCTCTAGTATAGTACCTACCTATAAGCAAAAAAGCTGTACATTACTAAAAATTCTAGGAAGTAAAAATAAATTAAATAATCTTTATATGATGAAAAGGCCCTGTAAAATTCTAGTCGTTAATACCCGGATTAGCGTAACCTTGTCTATGACGTAACCCATGTCTAGCCGTGGGTTATTTGCGAACCATTTATAACAACTGCATGTGCATTTGCTAGCACTTTGGTCTTTAACGAATCTAACTTGTTTTTTCAATACTTATAATAATTGTAATAAACTAAATATTTTTTTTACTGAATCTATGTCGGCATCTTAACGTCTGCGTATTTTCTGCATTATTCAAACAATTTGTGCTTAAGGCTGCCATTTTTGAAAGGGATTAATTCTTACTGTAAACTGCGTAGAATAACATTTATACGAATTTGTTTTACTTGACAAACTAAACATTTTATTTTCTTAGTGTATTCCAACCTATGATTCCATATTTCGGTGTTTGCGTAGATAAAATCATGTGTCAAGCGAGCGAATTTGCATTTTTCAAGATATTATTATTTTAGATTATTACCAATATTAAATTAAATGTCAAAATACAATTATTTCTGTTATGCGTTTCGGTTATGCTAATTTGTAAAGCTAGTTAATTATTTTTTTTTTTGAACACTGTTACTGAAACATTTTAAATCTGTTGTCAGAAGGAGAAATCATAGAAAATATTTAAAGCAAAATCAAAAGCAGAGCACGGTACCGAGCAATAAAAGAACTTGCTTATTTTTAAGTAATAAATTTACAATTACAGTCTATTTTAAAATTAATGGAATTAATTGTTCTCAAAATTAAAAAAAAAATCTATCATTTTTTTTTATACCTACATATTGTCTACTTAAATAGCATAATCGGTAACAACATAACCTATGTTCGTGCTTACTGCACGCTACTGCTACCCTATTCACACTATTTGAAAAAAAATCATAACCACAACCTATATCGAGTCTTTTAAAAAAAAAAATTCATCCGAATTATTTGACGTTCACCCATAGCAGCCAGAATCCAACCAATACTGTTTTTAATTTGAATAAATTATAAAAAGTATACTTATTATAATACAGAAAATATTATGTAGGTAGGTTTTACTTTCCACGCTATTAGTCAATTGACGATATGAATACTGTAGGAAAAATAAAAGTAAATAATAATTATTACTGTGAGCTTACTCGGCATACATTAATTTTGATTACCCACTCATTGCGTACAGCGGACAATTAGTAGTCTGCCTAGTTACTTCATATAACTAGAGGTCTTTGACATTTCAAAACGAAACCCCTGCTTGGGGGAGGAGTTTGAACGGGTTAACCTGAGACTCTTAAAACAAAGCATGTCGTGGGCACTTAAAACCATTATTATACTACTTTGCCTTCAAGTATGATGACAGCGTCATCATGACGCTAACGGTAAAACATCGCACCGAAGGGAACTACGTTATTTTAGATTATATTGCGTTAGTAGGCGTACAAATTCAGGAATTCTGAAATAAGTGTCAATTGGAACCAAACAAACAAGCGGCCTGGCTACATTGTATGCAGTAATCATAGACTATAGAAGAAATTTGGAAATTTTAATTTTAGTAGACTAATGTACACCAATAAGAACTTGCGCAAAATATACTCCCCGGGACGAGGATTGAACGAAATCTCTTCATACTTTCGCCTTGAGGAGGTGCGTTTGTGACTTGATCAAGTGGTCTAGTGTTTGAGACTCGTCCTATTCATTAAGTTAGTTCTATTTTATGGCACAAGCATATGACTTAGTTTGAAAATAGTAATAATACTAAAGTGTGCGTGTCTTTTTTGTTTTTTAATTATTTTTTTTACTTTATACATATTATTACCGGCAGTAAAAATTCCGCTTAAAGTCGTGGAACGCGCCTGAAAATTAACAATATTTTTTTTAAAACTCAAATGCTCTTAATTTACGACACCCTAACCCAGCGACATGTTATGGTCCGTATCTTCGGATAAGATTTTTGTGAGAGTTTCATCTCAATCTCTGGGATTATGCTTCCATGAGATTTTTTGGAAACAACTCTTAATTTTTGTAGTCCATCTTGGACACACCAAGTTTGACGTCTTGCGCCTCACTTCGCGCTTGCTGTACGTCAAACGTCAAATATCAATTCATTGACCGTTGATGTCCCATTCGTCCGTTGGGTGAATTTGAATCTCCCTGCAGCAGTTAAAACAGAATAAATGTTTGTAATTGAATGCTTCTGTTCATATAACTTTTCAGAATAAATAGTAATAAATGCTATAAAATCGAATGCCACGAACATGGGTTCGTCCTATCAAACTCAAGTAGGGATCTATGAGTTTATGTCGAGATCAAAATCTCAACACGTGTACACGGTACTGGGATTTATTTCAACTTAAATGCTAAGACATATCTCATCGTGTCTTACTCCATGGACACGGGCCATCACGCCAGTACCTCGAGTGTTCAAGTCCTAAGTCTCTAAGCTAAGACTTTTTATTGTCATCCAAGCGTTAATAACCTATCATTGTTAATAATTTATATTGTACCTTTTGCGTAATTTTCTGATTTTATCACAAGCCAAAAACCCGATAAATAAACTAACCACGTTCCATGTGAAACCGTATTTTTTCTATGCCGATCATTAGATCGAATCTGACCATCATCCCAACAAGAGTTTCGTTGATGACTAAATGGTTTCTGTACCTTTATTCTTCAGATTAGTTGGACCTCTTCTGATACGTTTTGATCCTTTAAAGTAGGTTGATCTGAGGTTATTCAGATGACGACATTCAGCCATCGACGCTGACGACAAAGAACCTGAAAACATTTTGTGCTGGGGTGGTATTACACGCGTGTCTGAGACACGTAACGAGTTTTAGGTTTTCTCTTTAACATTACTAAAATTTTCAATATTATTTGCGTTATACACTCGCAACAAAACGCACGTTTCACGGTCCCCGCTGCCCCGCTCCCCTTCACCCTAACCTCCGAGACTCAAGGGCGTCTCATGACGTCACTGCTCCCCCAACCCTGGTCCACGACGGTGGCTGAGGGTAAGGAGGGGACGGAGGGAACGGAGGGTAGGAAGCAGCTCCCTGGAAGGGACGAAGTTTTTCAATGGAGAATATTACGAGAACTTGCGTCATTGATTTCACTAGTAATTTTAAAAGACTTTGCCGTCTTATAAGGGTTAACATTGGGTTAGTCTGAAAGAACAACCCCTCGGCTTACTAACATTATTTATTCCGGTTTATTATATAGCTGTAATACAAATGTTTAAGGAATATGCTCTGACGTCATTACATTTTTGTCAACAACACTACATTATTTAAATAAATTGTTGCTTTATAATTACTTAATTATTTTGCTTTATTTTAGAATGTACTGTTTGACGTGTGAATGTTTTAGAAATCTCTAAAAAATATGTCGCGTAGGAGTGATCAAACAAATACGTCATACTCTCGTCATTGTGATCACTTATTTGTGTATTTGATGTACATTGTATCTCTTTGAGTATTACTCTCATATTTCTGTGTATTACTCTCATATTTCTGTGTATTACTCTCATATCTCTATGTGTATTACTCTCATATCTCTATGTGTATTACTCTCATAGCTCTATGTGTATTACATTCTTCGCCGTCCTACACGCCCTTTATTAATGATCAGTTTCCCATCGCGTCATGTTTAACCGACACACGTAAGTCATTCTTAAGACTTCATTATGGATTTCTCGACGCGATTCTCTCGAGATATTGACATTCTCGACAACCGGAATGCACGATACGTGTGCAAACTGACATAAATAAGAATATTATAAAACGTAAATCGTCAAAATAAAACATTGTAAGTTTTCGTACACAATATTACGGATAACCTTAACCAGTCTATTTACGGGTATTAGTTGACGTCATAAATCAATAAAGATATTAAGTCGAGTTGCCAACGTACTTTAAACATGGCCCACTTTTGTATTGGAGTCTGCGAATCGGTCGTAGTGGAAAGTTATCATCTCTCTTCGTTACGTTGCTAATTATAGGAATGTGCAGGGGTTAGAAAATGGTACATTTTTGTATAAGATAACATCTAACTTCTAGCTTTTAAATAAAATTGTTGCAGATCCAGATTTATTTTTATGCTTGTGTCTTCTGAAATAATTTAAATTAGCAGTCGGCGCCAATTACTTTTTATTAGGAGGTTACGGGGTGAAGGATGTTTTTACTTAACGTAGGCCCTAAGGAGTTACGCTGAATGCTGAATGATTAAATTTGGTCCAAGCAAGGGGAGGATTGGACATCACATCGAGGATCCTGGAATGTAACTGGCATTCAATATAATACACATATATATCCGGGGAAGGGTGCTTACATTTAGCGTAGCGTATCTAAACAGTAACTATGCAAGACTTGGTTTACATCGGTCAAAGTGGAGAATTGTATAGCGAACAAACAAACAGACATACATTCAATTTAAGATATATACATTAGTTCCGTGAGGTATACAAATCAGTTCAACATTATTCATAACCGTTTTTTAATGATGATAACGAAATGACAGCCGATAAAACTATGAAAAGTGTTAGTTTCCATGATAATTGTCCTAAGTTTTAGTTGATTGGGCAGTACAGTACAGTACAGACTATGAGTAAAACAAGTAGAATTATAGAAATATCTACATGTAAACAGTTTATACAAATATTAGTAGCTTTAATAATTACATTGCATTTTGTCTTTTCACTTTGTAAAAATAACTCAACTACACGTAAATGAAAATAACGTGATGTTAAATGGGCATTATTTATCAACCGAGTGGCAGCCAGTTGACAAATATGCACACTTCACTTGCTCACTTGCTCACTTGCTCACTTGCTCACTTGCTCACTTGCTCACTTGCACACTTGCGCTCAATAAGTACTTTGACTAAGTCAATACTATCTTTTGAGAATGATCAATTATTTGTACGTGTGTAAAGCTTCAGGTTGGTTTCTGGTCTACCGAACTAGGTGCAGTACGTGTGTGGTGGTATCTTTATTACGCACGATTAGTTTTATTTAACTTCTAAAACAAATTTCAATACATTTAAAAATGATTTTCTGTCGAATAAACACAGTCATCGCCGGTACTCGAATCCGTAACTTTCTTTGACGTCTTTAACCGATTCAGTTACGATGATATATACATACACTAGCTAACTGAGACATCTATTTTTTTCCATCGAAAGTGACTATCTTTGGATCAAATCTGGTAGATGGCGCCGGGACTTCTAGTCCATGACCATAACTGTTATTTATAACCCGTTGTAGCTTTAAAAATAACCAAAATTATAATTGGTAACTTATAAATTGAGTTATGCGAATAAAAAAAAATAGTTTACGTATGACAGTGAATTAAACGCGATACAATTTTATAAAAAAAATTAACGTAACAGTTGAAAACTTATGAAAAGTCAGACTGATGAAAGTATCACAATCGCACGGCCGTATACCGCCCCAAGGATGCGGGGGACAAAAGATCGAAATAAATAAAACATCTCTCAATGGTTTTGGCAGTGGGCTACTATTTTTTGTCTGCACAGAGTAATATTCGAGGCCAAAAATCGAGCACACTGTGTCGGTATAATCTGAATCGTCTCGTCTCGGCGGCGCCGTCCTGTGCCGATATTTCGTCACAACGTACAAGGGATGCGTCACTGATGGCCGATGCTGTATCTGGGAGGATGCCAAAGGCGAGTAAAACTAGAGAACACTCCAAAACAACGGTTTTACATGTGAATTTATTCTCTGAAAAGCCATTTTTGGTTACTGCAAGGCGTATTCTATGTGCGCCGAGAAAAGGAACGGGGTGTTTATTGCAAATGTAAGGTTTACATAAGACCGTATTTATTAAAGCCTAGGCAAGAGAATGCGCGGGCGTTAAGTTAAGGTCGAACAGATTTGGAAACGTCGAATATGGGAAGAAAATCTTCGCGATGTTGTTTTTTGTCAATGCGCAAAACTTTTTGCTTTCTAGATGTCCCTGGCTCGAGGTAAATAAATTGGTCAAATCGCGAATGTGCGGTATGATAACGAGATTTTTTCAATAATAATAATAATGTTAGTGCGTCGTCACCGACATGAAAAACTGTCAATATAGCAGTTAAATTTAATAATACTAAATAAATAAACCATCGATAATTTATGTTGTGTTCGTGTTTTTTGATTTAACAAAATTATAAATAGTTTTATAACACTGTACATGTAGTGTATTTCATTTCAACTACATTTATAATGACACATATGATGTATTCTCAAATACTCCGTCACGCAAACGCAATCTCCCAAATTGTTTAGTAAATTAATATCAGCCAAGTTTCAGACAGACACGTGACGTCGCAAACATTAGAGACAATACTTTTTTATAGAATCGAGCGTGTCTGTTCGCGGTCCGCAGACACCTTATTAGAAAATTGTTTTGAAAACAGCCGAGTTTCAGACGTACACATTAGTCACAAGCGCTCCACTAACATTTTTCTTCACAGATCAACTCTACCCCGCAGACCGAGGAGATGTGTTCTGAAAAGGTTAAAATAAACGGAAAAAGGTGTTGAAGTTGATAAATATAAAAATAAAATTGACAATTGGAACTCAGTGGATAAAATCAATAGTTAATCAGTTTCGAGAAATTGCAGCGAAACGCGACAATTTTTTTTTAACATTTCGCATTCTATTAAAAGCCGCAGGAAATAACGAAATATTTCCTAAGTTTCGTATTCGTCGCGCTTTCCTCGCGATACAAACTGTTGCAAGTTTCCAATGCTGACACAACTTGACGTTACTTTGAGCGAGAGAAAATATCAAATTACAAGATAATATTCTCTTTAATCCCATTTCAGTAACTCGTAAAAATTTGCGGCAGCAAAATGATCTCTCAACAACTATAATGTTATTTTTACTTTATTTTGGGATATCTACTAGTAGAAATTATATTTATTGTGTTAATAATTGTAATAGGTCCTTATATGATGTGATTCTCTCGTAATACCTGGTAAAAACCATCTCAAAAATACTGTAAACGTGGTTAAAAAATATACTAAAAATAAAGATGGAAGAATGGTTAAAAAGAAAACATATTATTTTATACTTATTTTTCATGGATTTGGTGTATTAAATATCAAAATTGGCACATACTGTTTTATTTAACAGTTTGTGTAGGTAAAGTAACATGTGCACACCCGCAACTTTAACTGATTTATTATACTCAGTATTTCTTTTTTAATTTTAGTATGTACTTTCAGTTTAATATATACATATACATGCAATCGTAAGACAATTCATTATGGTCACCCCCAAAGGTTATTATTAATTTATTCAATATTATAATTAGAATACATACAGTATTTGCCTCTTTACTTAACTTTAGTTTCGCTGTACTTCTTTCAGAACTATTTTTACTGTCCTGTGTTTTGTTTAGTATAAATTATTATTAGATAATCGTGCAGCGCGTGTGGCCCATTTTTAGCTTATATTTTTTTTATGTTTAGCATAGGAACTAGGTAAAGAAAGTACGAAATTATATTAAATTACAATTTAGTGTGCTCTTATACATAAAGAACAGCTGTCTATTTTTTTTTTATATTTAGAATAACAAAAATGAAATTTTGCAACTAACACTACTTATTTTCTCGGCATTAAATCTTTAACCTTTTTCAAATCATAAAAGTACAATATTTCTGGTTAAATATTGTAACGTAAATTATAATTTAGTTAAATTTCGTAATTACTTTACCTAGTTCCTTTATAGAATGACCAGCGATTATTAAATATAAATTAATGCCATACAAAAAAAGGGACGGTAAAAACAGTATTGCAAGAAATTGAGTCGATAAAAACAGTAAATAAATTGTTAAAATCTATAGCATTTATTGAATTAATAATATTCGGGTAAAGCTGTAACAAATTATTATACGTCTGTATATACACCTGGTGTTGTAGATTCTAGATTTGACATACCTATATACATAAACACACTAAAACGAGTCCTGAAACTATTCCACAAGCGAAAACAAAATTTTGTATATCTACTATACCAATGTCAATAGAGTCAATGTAAAAACCCTTTACAAGTAAATAAACTAAAGCCACTTCTGTGTCCCGTCCAGGTATTTCATAGTCCGGGGCCTCCAAGACACATATTTTAAAGCAGAGTTGGGGGAGGTGAACGGTGGATGGTGAAGTAAGTATAGGCGGTGGGTGTGAAGACTCACCGACGTCGCACACTAGACTGCCGGGCTCCAGGTCCCCCAGAAGGCGGGCCACGCGCGGCCAGGGCTCCGCGCGGCCGGGACCCTGTCGCTGCTGCTCGTACACCTCGTGCACGTAGGCGCGCTCTAGCGCCACCGAGCGCGCCGTGCGCTCGCCCATCGCCGCGCCCGCCGTGCCCGCCGCGCGCTCTCACATCAGCGGCGGCGGCGAGGCCTGCAACGAGCGAAAGGGGCAAATTTATATATTTTTTTAATTACAATCAGTATAAATTTAATTATTATAATTATTAAGGAGAATACATTCTTATTGTTAAGTTGTAATTATTCAAAACATACGTTTATAAATATATACATTAAATTAGTATTTAATTATAAAAAATTTTGGGACAGATAGGAATAAACAAAAATACTTAAAATTAAATTTCATCAGAGGAAGAAGAGCAGCATCCCCAGTGCTGCCATTATGTAAATTCTGTCCGATTGGGCTAAATCGAGTATGGTGAAGAAGTGGCATCCGAATATTACCATGATAATCATTCGGAAATATTAGAAAAAACAGACACCACTTCTTCAGTTCTTTTCAAAATCCAGTGCTAGTAAATTGTCGGGAAAAGGACAAAGAAAACCAAAATTGCTGATCTTTTAATAGAAGGACTACCTGACATGTAGATGTACATATTTAAATTTTAATATTTATTTATTTACACCCAATACCGAATCGTTTTGAGAGTTGTTTACCCTCGTTTCGATTCGTCATAATTACATATATTTATTTTACTACATTCAGTCATATCATCATAGCACCATCATATGTTGGCTCCGGTATCTTCGTACCAGAACCATACCTGTACAATATGAGAGATTTGTTGTCACATTAATTTCAAAAGGCAGCCAAAAAGAAGCTATAGAAATCACACATCCCCAAAAGGGGAAGATAGACGTCACATTTATGTGTTTCAGTCGCAGAACTCGGTCACAGTCCGGCAGAAATTCACCCCGTCCAGGTCGCGAGAGTGCGAGGGAGAGATAATTGAATGCTCCGTTAGGTCTCTTTAGCCACTGCTCTATTAAATTTTAATAAATAAAACACATTTTAAAGATAAGTGTTCTAGTACATGACAAATGTTCTTATATTAGATCTGTTTTTTCTCAAAAGTTCACTCGGCAGAAGCCGACTGCCAGCTATCTCTTCATCTGGTGGGTGCTATCTCTGTTAGTGGTCTGCTCGCCAATTTCTCATGTGCCTCAATTTACGCCATGTGGTCCTACACACTCCTGGCTGCATGATTGCTCCAGTATTATCTTCAACTTCAGCTTCCTTCACATTGCATTTTCTCGCTGCACTCGTTGCACATTAAACGTCAAATAATGTATCGTTTTTGAGTTGGGTGAATTTAAAACTCCCTAGCAGCATTAAAAACGGAAATCGTAAAAATCTCGTATCTCATTCCATGGACACCGGCCACAAGTTGGAGGGAAGAACTGTTGACGTACTCAGTGCACATTTGGTTCCAGTGGTAATAAATATGTATGTATATTAAACAAAGTAGTAAATGTATACACCTATAGATCGCATATACCCGCCAGGCTCATTGAACCCTGTCCATATTAATTTTCCGGTCACCTTTTGACTGACTCTGATTAAGTCTAACTCTTAAATTATGACGCCATTCCCAACCCATCTCCAAGGGCTAGTTGTTTGATCAGTGGTAAATTTTTACTACAATAAAAAAGTTACTGAAGTAACAATTTTTGCTTAAACATGTTGTTCGATCGTTAGTAAAAAATATTTACTCATCGAAAATACATGCAATAGTAAACTACTTTTACCCTCCAATACCAGATAGTAAATATGAACCACTAAAAAACCGTAAATCGTTCAAAATGGCGGACTCACACATCTGTTTTAAAAGTCATCTGTCACATTGATATTTTGAAAGTTGCAGCATACGACAATTAATTATTCAATATCCTGCAATTTTAGTGATGAGATTTAATCAGATGTTGATCTCGCTATTTTTATTTAATTTATATTAGCACATAGACCGAAGATTTTTTATCAGTAAAGTGACAGATTTCGATCGCAATGGTGAATAAAGCCATAAATAAAGCCTAAAATGATACGATTATTATGTATTGCCAATGGTTACTATTTAAAATAAATCAAATTTGACGACATTCCCAGATATTAGATGATTATTCGCCTTGGCACACTGTTATACGAGATTAGCTTAAATAATAGTAAACTTGACGTTCGAACAAACCCTTTTTACCACAGGCGGTGGTAAAAAGTTACAATAGTAAAAATTTATTGTGGTAAAATTTTCTACTGATCGTAGAACCAGCCCTAACTCATGATTTTGAACTGACCGCCGACGACATACAAGCAATAAGCATCGCAACCACTGCAGGGTAGTTCAGCAGTAGAGCTGTTCGGACGGAGTAAGTTTGCTATGTTCAGCGCATGTGTTCAGTGTTCAGTATAGATTAGCACCGAAGGCATATGAGATAGCTTCCCGAAACGGCGCCACGTGTCGGTAATGGGGGTAGGTCCGGGCGCAGATAACTTATTGAATTCTGGCAGTACGGATGGGAGGGGAGTCACAAACAAACAAAAATACTAGTAAAATACAGCGCGAGCATTTATTCAGTCACAATTCAATTAAATCACCCTTGAGGTGAAAGTTTTTACGAAAATGGCGCTATACAAATTATCCATTATTATTATTATAATACATTATCTTCTATGCAAATAATAATAAATAAATAACTAACTAACTTACCACCACGCCGTTCGATAGAGCGCCACACTCTTCTGTCCTGACGCACAGTTCTCGCCTCATCCTCCAGTATCTGATTTTCCTGGTCGTGCTAAGTCTTTCGCGGACGTCCTCTATTTCTGGTGCCATCAACACTTGCGTCATATATCTTCCTTACCATTCTCTCTTCATTCATCCGTTCCATATGAGCAAACCACCTTAGTGATCCTTTCTTAATCTCACTCCCTATACTAACATCAGTTTTACATTATTTCTTCATTATTTACTCTTGTCATAAATGAACCTGCCACATATACGCCTAAGTGATCTCATTTCCACTGCATTCAGTCTACTTTCGTCCCTCTTCTGTCAACTCCAGGTATCACTTTCATACATTAGTGTCGGTACCAGGACTCCATTGTGAACCGCTATTCTTGCCTCAGTTGACAAGTTCCCATTACCTATAATTCCATTCAAAGCACCGTTCACTTTATTCCCTGCAGTCACCCTCTTTAGATATATTTCTCCGTCTTTCCGTTTCTATCAAACATACTTCCCAAATACACTAACTCATCTACTAGTTCCAAACATTCAGTAACTACAAGTATTTGGTACGGTGTCTTGCTTTCTTCCTTCTCGAATACCATCACTTTCGACTTGTTGACATTCATAATAAGGTCGCTTTCCTTGCATACATCGTACATTCTACTCACTAGACTCTGTAATTCTTGTTCATTACTCGCCATTAATACTGCATCGTCGGCGTACAATAAACAGTATACAATCAAATCACCCATTTTCACTCCCACATTCAATCATTCCAGTTCTCACACAATTATCCATATACAAGTTGAAAAGCCATGGAGACATAATACAACCCTGCTTGACACCCTTTGATTGATTCATCGATCCTTACACACGCAGAACTTCCTTCATATAGAGATGCGATTGCGTGTATAAGTTTACTATTCATCCTGTACTCAGGGAGTACCTCCCATAACCATTATCTTATAACTCTATCTTACGCCTTTTGTAGATCTACAAAGGCACAAAAAAGTTTTTGGTTCTTCTCCAAAAACTTTTCCGTCATCACTCGTAGAGAAAAGATCTGATCCATGCTTCCTCTTCCACCCACAAAGGCCCTTCGCACGTTCCATACTTTTTCTTTCATCACCGTTCTTGCTCTTTCTATTAAAATCCTTCCATATAGTTTGCCAACCGAGCATAGTAGACTAATTGCCATGTAGTTGCCGCATTCTATTTGCGACCCTTTGCCCTTTTCCCAATTAAATTGAAAGTAATTTGCCAATATATTTGTACAAAAATAATTAAATATTTACTATAACCATTTTTAATAATGATATTTTACTTATACTATACGTAATAATAATTAATGTTATGTATTCATTTTGATAATATCTGTAAGTTGAATATTTCAAAGTTTACTTTGTTTATACTTTTTACCATGTTTGTTAAAAAGTTACTAGAAAGAACTTTCTAAAAACCTTTTATTAAACAAGTTTTTAATTAATTAACACCAAGAATATTTTAAAAAAAAGATAACATAAAGAAAGTGACCATAATCTTCGGTCACTTTCGGATATACGAAGAACGTGTTTTAATGAAATTAACAAATAATTAGACAGACAATATAAGGCAGCCACGAAAACCTTGACACGACCAAATAAAACAAATGAGGTTGAATTTGTAATGTCAGAAACCTAAAAACTGACGAGGGTGTGTGAGACAGGAAGTCGCTCTACAAATGTGATGCTTGTACCGCGTGTTACCGACCGATAGGACTAATGTGTGTAATCCTTGAAGAACTACAGTTTCCAAAACATCTATCGTCTGGTTGGTACTAAAATATTTTGACCACAAGGATAATGGAAACGCGCTTGTCGGTCTAGTTTTAAGACGCTCGTCTAGTGATCAAGTAGGTACTCGAGCATTCGAAGCTCATCCCCTATTTTCTTAGCGCAAGCTAAGTTTAACAAAAATAATCATATTTATGTGGAGGACTATCGCTTCCACAATCTGCGCGCACCCTGAATATAGCTGGGTGCAAACGATAGACTCACGACAATCTTAAAGGTATTCCTGGTACCGACTCACAAACTGACGACAATACATCTATCTGCCACGGGAGCCAACCATAACCGGTCACTTCTCTCGCAGCCGGCTTTCTGAACAGTTCACCAGCAGACGTTTCACATTCTCATTGCTCATATCTTGCCTGGTATTGCGCATCTATATGCAATAAATGCCTATCAATATCTATAATACTTATTTGATCGCAGTTAAACACCCATTTTTTTCCTTTATTTAATTAAGGGGATTTTAACAGTATACATAATCATAATACAACTAATATAATATATATCATATGAAACTAATTATAAAAATCTACGAATATGTTCAGGCAAAGTAGTAATGAAGTAAGTAATATAAGATAATACAGCAGTTTACAATATAAGATTATATAATATTTGTAGAAGAAGATAAAAACTAGCGGACAAAAAGGTGGGGAGGTTGAAACTATTGTTGTAGTAAATAGAGAGCAAGATGTGTTTGTAGGTAGAATGATTGGTTCAAATTGAAAATGTAGTGGTTCATAAAAAACAACTCTTTTACCGTAGTAGGCCTGATGTTGAAGAAGTCTATTTCTGTCAACTTCTCATTATGGTATTTGCGTGAACGGTGAATGAATGAGTTTTGTGTGTAAGATACTTGTAGAAATGTGGAAGAGTGCGGACTTCCGAGTCGATCTAGATGGTACGTGGAATGATATTAATTTTAATTGGCTGGCTCAATAAAGCCCTACATAAATTTTTAAAAAAGTATTTGGTCAGCACGTGTTCTTCGATATTCTAAGGTTTTAATATTGTGGAAGTTTGCTGTATCTAAACAGGAGTTGAACGATAGATTAGATCTAACATTAAAATGTCAAAGAAACCAATTTTGTATTCGTTCTAATCTCGCAATGCATGTAATCTGCCATATGTTACAGATTTGAGATGCTTACTCTAAGTGACTGCGAACGAAATAATAATTGCAATCTCTATATTTCATATTATCATATGTATTTCAATCGATATAATCTGGAACTTTTTGATCTATATGATGTGCCGAAAGTCACAAAATTCATAAAATTAGGGAGCCTTCGATGGCTAATTCTCATAAAGCGTATTAATAATGTGCAACCCTCAAAATGGCTGCACAATAATAAACCTAATGGGTTACGAAGAATAGGTCGACCCAAATAAAGACCTAACCACTCTTGGCATATTGGCGGGAACTATCCACCCAGTGCAGAGACCGGTGGAGCAAGAATATTGGGGAAATCAGGACTCATCCGGGTTATAAATGACCAGGAATGAATTTAATAGAAATTCTAAAAATGTTTAAATATTGTTGAATTAAGACGGAAGAGTGAAAGGAAGTCGAAGATGTTTCCCAATATTTCACTTCAAATGTACCCCGGCAATGCGATGAATTGAGACACTGCATTATCAGCGGCTCGCCTGCTGGGCGACTAATGCTCACGACTATTTTGACAAGATGAAGAATATTCGATTGTATACTGTGTTTCTTCTTATTAAATCCAGAACCCAGAAGAGAAATAGAAATATTGCAGCCATTATATACTTTATATCGCTACACTTGTTCAGAAAAATAAAATATGATATATTAGAATTACGACGTGACGGGAATATACAAATGTCCAAAAAAGTATCGAATATTTATTGCGTCTAATTTCTCGAGCGCCGTATTGTCGCGACGACCGTTTTCGTGGCGATATTTTTCAAGGCGGCAATATTCTGCAGATACATTCTGCTCGGGGCGGGGTGCAGCGGGCGGAAGGAGAGCGGCGGAAACTTCCTTAATAAACGCCGCCGTGACAGATGGGGGAAATCTCTTCACAACTTTTCTTCAGAGTTTTCCAAACGAGAGGATCGCTCCGAGTCTGCACCCCGCGAGCCTCGGGGGTGCGGACGGCCCGCGGTACAATATTTATTATTCGATAAATAATAAAGCGACACTATTAACCTAAGATCATAGATTTTTACGGCCGTTCACCGATTGGCTTATTTTATTTTCATTAACACGCAGTCTTCGAAATAGTATTGCCAGATAAGGACACTCCGATAATCTAAAAAGTTTTTATATATTGACAACGCATTGCTCTTTTTTATATATACATATACGATTGGACGCTGCCTTATAATTTCAAACTGAAATGCGCCAATCAGGGCGCGAGTAGCGGTTCCCTTACCTTGAAGGTGAGAATACACACTTCCGAGTGAGCCGGCCGCGGGAGGAGGAGCGGGTGGAAAGCATTTCTAAAAGACACTTTGGACAATATGGAGAATGGTGAGGAGATTCCCCGCTGGCGCAGCGCGGACCAGTCCTAATCCCCGTCTCGGATTGGGTTCATAAATGGCGAGCGACCGTCGAGAGGATGACCGTCATCACCGCAAAATTGGAGGAGAAAGTAATGTAATAGTGTAAATTAGAATCATGTCGATTGACTTCGCGTCAAACTTTGAAGGTGGCAAACCTTTTTGGAAGAATTTAAGTTGAAAGCGTGCCATGGGGAATTCTTTTTGTTCGCTACTTTATCGTCGAGACCAATGCACAACCTTTGTAAACCTATAATTATAATTCTGTATATAAAATTTAACGGGCTTGCATTTACTGGTCCATTCCCACCTGTTGCAGGACAGTACTTTCTGGCGTTCGATCCGCCAGAGCTTGAAAGCATCGTAATAACCCACACATGTAACTAAGAGGTAAATAGCACTCGGCTGGGTTGTGCAAGATTGTCTTAAAATCATACATTCCACGACACCTTAAGCATATAGCCTTTCAGCAGTGCGTACTACCTGTCCTGACGTACGGAGGTAAAACATGGGACACGCACCACAAAGTGGCCCAAAGGGCCATGTAGAGGATTTTACTACGTAAACGAAATGAGTGGATACGTATATAAACTGAACTCGAAGATGGGACACCAGGTGTTAAAGCTGAAATGGTAGTAAACGGGGCATCGTCATAACACAAGACAACGAATAAACATCTACACACTTGTTCCGAGAGCAACAATGTTTCTATGTTTTTAGCTCCGAAACTGTGCAACACGCTTAAATCTTTCACTTACAAAAAAATTACACAAATATGGACTCAATACATGATTCAATTGGGTAGAGATCTCTTGATACAACGCAGTTCAGGTGTAAGCATGTAGTGTATAATGCGTTCAATAGAGACGCGCATTGTACAAACAAAACATAAATAACAACATTGTAATCTATAACTAACAAATGACAAATTAATCAGAAGAGTCGGTTAAAGATTTTACCGTTCTTGCGTTATTTGGAATTACTAGAAATATAATACCTAGTAAAAATTGTTTTATATTTATTGTCCGAACACAGTCCGAAACAGTTATACAGAAAAATAAAATACGAAAACCTAACGTTAGTCAGCTGATATCAGTTAGTAACTTTCAGCAGACGTTAGGGATGGTTTAGCTGTTATTGACTGTCACTGTGACTGCCTGTTCGTAATTCTTCAAGCAATCGCTGGTACCTATAAACTAAACCTCCAACCGTTAAATCACAGTTACTAATCACAGTTAAAATCGAATACAATCACAGTCGCAATGCCGGGTTAAATAATAATTTACCATCACTAGTAGAAATGTGTAAGGTCATTTGAAAATTTTTCGATATTTGCAGTTATTCAATTTTGGACGTACGGCGATATTATATTACTGTGTATTTGTAATCCTTGTACAACTGGTTAACATTAAATTATTTCATTCGATTTATTATATTTATAACCGCATATTTTTTTATTTGTTTGGAGGTGCATAAAATAATGTAGTTCAAGCGTTTCATAGTACAAGTTTGTAAAAAAATAATATATCAAAAATAATATTAACTTTTTTTTTATTACTTAATCAAACATTGTAATACACACATAACTGAGTTTTATTTCGAGAGGTGCACCCGCCCTACCTGTCAATACTGATAATTACCTCGCATTGTGTGTGAAATATACTAGAATTGAATCAATTATTTTGATGAATATGGCTTAAGATAACACGTGTCATAAATAAAAGTGATTAAAATACGCGTAATCCAAATTATTATGCAACTTTAATTACTCGACATAAAAGAGAGATTCATAGATTTTACTCAATTTTCAAATTATAAAAACACGTGACACCACCCTATTGCAGAGCACTACTCGTGGAGGCTAATGAATTGAGGAAATAAATTTCATTACCTGGACTTATAAAATGTTATCAACTCCTGCGCCCGAGTGAACCGTGCGGGTTCTGCATACGTAATGCCGAAACTCCGGTCGACTCTCGTACTTTAGAATCCCAATCTCTAGCTCAACATCCAGCCTTTCGCCCTCCTACCCTCCTCTAGGGTGGTAGGTGGTGAACCCCTTACACGAGACACGGAGCAGTAACTATTATAACATTTTTAATATACAAATTTCAAATTGATACTTCGTTTAGCAAGCGATAAACTAAATTATATAACGTCTAGGGTTTTCAATTATTTATACAGTATACTTATATAAAATGTTAGACATTATCGCTAACAGTATTTTTTTATTTTTAGAGAAGATGTTAAACAGAAATATTTCATTATTATTATCGTCGCTTATTTTCTAATAAACTAGTCCATGCTATTAAGAAAAAACTCTGAGTAACGCTGAGTGATAAAAAACGCAATTCCAAATGAGGATTAGTGATATTGTGAACAATAAAGAGCGTGAGTCGAGGTTAAGTGAGCAAGTCCCTCAGGAAAGATCGCCACAGAAAAAGGATGAAGACATCCGGAAGTTGGCTGGTCAGTTAGGTCGGTTCGTGGAGAATGCCCGCCTACTGGGAGTGGAAAAGGAAGAAACAAGCTAATCGTGGTGATTATAAAACTATTTAGGAGAACACATTCTTATTGTGAAGTTGTAATTATTCAGAACAGACGGTCTGTGATATTTTAAATATGAATTAAATATATTAATTATAAAGATATACATATAAAATCAATTTTATCGAAAAATATTGTTGTTGCGCCACCGGGATTCGAACCTAAGGTAAATGGTATAAAAATAAGGTAGATGGCTCTGTCGAATGATGGAACGATTAAATGTATTAATATCAAAAAGGTAACATATAGTGTCGAAAATTGTCGCTAAAAATAATGTCGCTGTAGCTTAGTTGGATAAAGCACCTTCCCCGGTTAGGAAAGAGATCCAGATTCGAATCCCGGTGGCGCAACAACAATATTTTTCGATAAAATTGATTTTATATGTATATCTTTATAATTAATATATTTAATTCATATTTATTATAAAACTAGTTACAAAGATAATAAGTTGGAGTTAAAACTGTTTAAATACTTATTTGCTTCACAAATAACACCTTGTAATATTATACAATCATTATAGACTTGTTAATAATAAAATTGTAATACTTTACATTGTGATATTTACAGAGTTAACTTTATGGTTAGACATAATTAAAAATTGTATCTATTATATATTCAAACTGGATAATTTGTATAGCTCCATTTTCGTGAAATCTTTCACCTCAAGGGCGCTTTACACCGTGCTTTATACAAAGTTTAAATATAGATACGATTTTTGAACAGGTTTTAGAAGATATTTGCATAATCCTCCACTGCCTATAGGCTTTGTGTTTCAACTATGGATTAGCAAGTACCTATATTGATTTCCAGAATTGTTGGCCGTTAAAACAAAAATGTAGTTACAGATTAGCCCAAACTAATTTCAACTCGCGTCAGTTATCGATGCGGCACGCGGTGTCGTCGCTGTGCCACTCGCCAACGGCCGAAAAAAGTGAGAGACTCGCGGTTAGAGTTAGTTAGTTCAACTTGTAAGAAGATGAGGTCCCAAATGACGTGTGGTGTTATTATTATTATTATTAGATACATCTTGGAAGCCCGGTTTTGTGAGTTCCAGGCAGTTACGCATTCAGCCCGTAGCCTAGCCTAGCCTATCGCTGTCAAACATCACAAACAGACACTACATGGCATAGTTTTGCTTCAGTTATTACTCAATAGATTCCGATTGCTCCAGACAACTTGTCAATAACGAACCACTTAACTGTCGCGCCACGCGACGTAATCTGTTGTTGACAATCATTTCGCAAAACGGAATGTCCGTACGTAAAATTAATAATCTGTTTCTTTAGGTATTGGAACAATCGAGAGGGAAGATTCAGTTCATAATAAACAACAACGAATTTTCCTGTCTTACAGACCAGAGGATCTCTTAAACGATGATTCAATTTCATTAGTATGATTTATAAAATACGTTGTCGTATAAAGTAAACCATTGTATTTACAAGTGATTATAATATTCGTATAAAGAATTACATTTTCAGTTGTATAAATTTCCGTCAAACGAACATTTGCGTACAAAATTCCAGAGACGCATCAACTGCCACCTTACTGGGTTTAACTTGCGACACTGTGACACAGTCCTACATATGTCCGTCCGTCCTTCCGTGTAGCATAGCAACACAAAATTAACTTGTCAAGTCGCGTGATAACTTGGTAAGTGTGTCATTGATTCAAACAAGGTAAATTATTTTACTTTTGTATTATCGTTGGTTTTTTAAAGGAAGGTTAAAAAATAATATTTTCCCTTCATTATTGACAGGTTATTTTTAGTAATAATTTATTTTATTATATAATATTTGATATTAGTGATACTTTTTTAATTTATTTATTAATTATTGATTTGGTGCATACATAAGTATATGTCCTCTAGCATGTCATTACAAATCTTGATAATCGTACTCGATTTCTGACCTTTTTGAATAACAATCTCATTCTATTTCTTTCTCTTGTATAATGTACGTTCAATTTTTTTTACAAATTCTGCAGATATTTGTTTAATGAGAATTTTAAAAATAAACACCAAAACATTGAATGTACTGATCCGAGTATATCTAGTTTCACTCGCGGGACTGATCATTGTAGCATTTACTCTTCATTAGCCAAAAACAAAATACTGCTGCAGTAGTTTACATGTAAGTAGGTACCTGGAAGCACTTTAATACAGACCTCAACGGGCTTCTGTACTGTGCTAAGCTATGCTGCAGCAAACATTTCACAACGTATTAATAAAAAGCCCGCATAAGGTAAAAATGCCCTAGTTATGTGTTTCATTAAGTATTATATAAATAGAAATGTAGTATATGAAAACTCCGATAAACCGTGGATGTATAATATGTGGTTGTACATAATGTGCATCGAGAGGTGCGGCTTGGATGCAGCGCGTCCGCTCCGTGGAAACAGTCGCCTGGGTGACCGGGCGGAGAGCGAGAAGGGGGATGGGGGCGACCCCCGCACCGCGGCAGGTCATGCACCGCAGTTTTACGGACAAGCGGAAGTGATTTACTAATGCGATTACCGCCTCATCCCTTTCAGGGAACTTCCGGATCGGTAATTGCTATCGTAGAGACCTCAGATTACTTAAAGATAGTTTTGTTATCATGATTACTATCAAATCACTAATTATTTTCTAGTTAATATTTGAATGTATAGACCGATCGAATATAAATTGAAGTCCAACATTATAGCCAACGCTTTATGTGTAGGAAAATTTGAAAAGAAACTGATTCATAAGAAATGAGTGAAGGGTCAATTTCTGTTGAAATATTAATTAAAGTGGTATGTTACATTTTAGATCTAAATTTGTGATAAAAAATATTTTAAAAATTTATTTATAAAACTAAATATTGTTTGATTTTAATTCTACCAAAATAAAAATGTATGCATCAATCGCGGTGGTTCAAAATACAGAAAATTAAACTGATGCCATATTTTTAAGGAGAGCACATTTTTGTAGCGATGTTGCATTTTATAAATAGATTTTTAAATAAATAATTTGGATAAGGCAAATTCCATGGAACGTGATATTCAGGTTTCATTAATTAAATAATTAATTAATGGAATAAACGCGTTACATGTCTCATATCGATACCCTAAAGTGTAAAATGGGTAGCTCCACTTTTGGTCGATGACTTAATAATACCATTTTACTCCCACCATTCTGATACATATCCTACAAAAATTTGACATTTAAAAAACATCAAGTTGTTCTAAAAAAGCGTCGTAAGAAAATTTGGTAACTCCCGAGTCGCTAAATGTTACACAGCAAAATGTGTAACACCACCGTTTTGTTCGCGGGACTTGTCATAACTTGCGCGTGTGCCATCAGCTCCTCGAGTACCTTCCATTTAAAATGTGAATTTAATTGCTGCAAATAAAGAAAAAGTAATTGAATCTTGATACCAGAAGTACATACTATTATTATTTACAGTTTCTCATAAAATGTTCACTTTTAATCATGTAGCGGATTTAGCAATTTTTCTGGATCATGTTACCAGTAAATATTATTATCATATTAAACTGCTTCTAAAAAACTATTTAACCCTTTAAGTTTTATTCATATCATTCCCAAAAACAATAACATACCCATTATATTTTTAAAATATCTTTAGTTACTGGGCGGGGCGGGGCAGACAGTATTACGAATTAGTTTTAATGTAACTACATTTTTATTTTTAATATTATTTATATATAAATATGCAGACTTAACCTGTAACTGAAGAATAATAAATATTTTTTTACATAGGTAAAATTAGCTGATACATTTTTTGAGTTTCCACAAAATAATCCAAGATTAATTATAAATATGTCAATTATATTGATCAACAGTGATCCTAGAAAGACCAAAAATGTGAATGTGGATGTATCGAATTCTATTGACAGATTTTCCAATGCTGAATTATTAAAAAATCAACTTCTCATGATAACGGTGTTGAAGCAAAAACCTGAGTGACCGTGAGTGTTTTGAGTATGTAAGTAAAAAAAGACGTCAAGTGGATAGCTCTACATGGTTTTCTGGAAAAAAAATAATGGGAAAAAAGATTTTGGCCGGAAAAAGACGTCAGTTCGTGGAATAACAGAGAACCAAAAGAATAGACAGTTTAAACAAAAATGTACGTATAAAAGTAAATAAATAATTTTAAGTACCAGTAACATGAGCTGGAATAAAAAGCAAGTCTATGTGGATGGGGTTATTAAAATGTTATCTATGAAAAGAACAAGAGATAGAAAAGATACAGATAAATCTAGAAGATCTTATTCTAGAGTATATTTTTTCAAAAATGATGATAAACATATACAAGAATGCAAAACATTGTTTAAATATAAATTAGACTTAAATATTAAATTGTAAAAAAAAAACAGATTGGTTGCAAAGCAGAGAATCGTTCTATAGACAAAAAATATAGGAAAGGAAGTCTGTTAAAAATTACGACTCAAATTTGAAAAAGCCAAAAATGAATCAATTTGCTGAAGCAAATGAAAACCTTGAATGGACTTAAAGAAAAATAAATATCGAAGCTAAAGCAATCAACAATCTGGCCAACCTTAAGACACTATCAAAAATATCTTCACGAAAATATCCAGACTTACAAGAATAACCACGCCTATATATTACCATGAAATTTATCTCAATCTTTCTTATGAATAGTCAATTTTTTATAATTCATTTCTGTGTATTTTTTTCATAGTAATTTATTTATATGTTTTCTTAAATTTAATTCATTACTGCACGTTTTCTGCGATTTTTTAAATTTGTTCTTATTAAGTTATTACCTTGGATGTATACGAGAATTCTTACATAAATACAAATGACTTATTTAATTTTTTATTATTATCGTGAATCAATTTTGGAAACATTCGGCACGTAAATTTGTTAACTCCTCCGAAAATAACATTTCACTTAAATGCAAAAGCGAAAAAGCCGATAAAAACGTCAAGAAAGTTAATATTTCATAAATATTATATTTAGAACGTTCTCCTGTATATACAAATCATTAACAAAGAAAATAACATCATTTCAATGAATTTAAAAAAACTACACAGTTTTTTGTCCTTCCTATAAAATTGAGAAATATGGAGTTAACAACATTACATCGATATTATGTATTATATGACCTCTGCATATAATATTTTTTACAATATGATTTTTCCTTATTGGTGTCCTACAAAGATACTAAATACTCGTAGCAACATTATTATATTTTACAGTCCACCCGCGAACTTTCTGTAAAATGTTCCCAAATTCTCTATCATTCTATTTCAAACGTGCTATTTCTAATATTCTGTTATTAATACAAATTCGTGAATATTTTACTCGGGGGATTTCCGATAAAATATGTTCTATGCTTAATGCCTCGGTATAAGAAATATTTACAAGAGAATGTTCAGTGTAATGTTAAATACATACATACAAAATAAATTGAATCGATCATAGTTTGTGATTATTGTATTTCTTAGTTTTCAAAATAGGAAGACTTCGGTGGTCGCGTTACGAGAGGATAACCATAGGACAAACAACAAATACCGAAATCACTGCTGAACACCAAACCAACAGGATGCAGGAACTTGGCAAGTCCTAAGCCAGGGCGGAGCGATAATGACCTCAAAGACATATCCGCCTTAAAGGTCCAAAACTGGAGAGAAACTATGAGACTCAAAACAAAGATCAACGGGAGAAAACTCTTGAAGAGGCCAAGTTCCTCGAGGGGTTGTAGAGACAGTGGTGACGCTGATGATAGTATTCTTTCAAATACCTGTACTTGTTTCTTTGCTATACTTTCCAGCATTTAGTACGAACTAAAAATATTTAAAACACTTTTAAGACAACAAATCAGATAAAAAAAATTAATTAAGTAGATACTAATTAAATGTATATTTTTATTTATTATCTTTGTTTTATTAACCACTTACTTGAGTTTAAATACATCTACAGGTTTCGAAAAATACCATTTTCTTCTTCAGGATGTCATAACTGTTAAAATGATATTTTTCGAAACCGGTAGATGTATTTTAACTCGATTAAGTGGTTAATAAAACAAAGATAATAAATAAAAATATGAATTTTAACCACAAAGTTAATATTGCTAATTTTAAAAGTACTAATTAAATGTATTAATTATTATTTAAAACACTACAGATCGTCTGTTCTGAATAGTTACAACTTCACAATAAGAATGTGCTCTCCTTAATAATTAATTAGACGTCATAGTTGAAACTTGTGCGCCCGCGATTTAGCCCCGAATCACACTATTCACTTTATTTAATGAAAACATATTTCTTCTGTAAAGTTACAACTTTGACAACAATAGCACAGCTTTAGAATATTTAAAACAAATAAGGTGAATCAAAAAGTTAAAAAGATAAACAGACAAAATCTATTTAATTATCACCGGGTTACAATCCATTGCATAATAAAGTTAATTGCTATTTTAAAATGGAATAACAGATGTTCAATCATTTACATAAGACTGCATTTACAAGTTCCAAATAAGCGGAATTAGTATCGCACTTCTCCGGTAAGGAAATGTTTCGGGTTTGTGGTAACCAAATATTTTTTATACATAATTTTTTTAATATATTTTATAATGATTCATCTAATGCAGAGGTTCCCAAACTTTTTTGTGTCGTAGACCCCTTGCCATGTTTTTCGGTTTTTGGTAGACCCACTACTTACCTGATATTGATTTTTTGTAAATTTCTAATTGTAGTGAAGTTTAGTGTTAAAAACTTAAACCACAAAGCGAATGCCTACATCCTACAACTTACACAATTTTATAAACATATATAATAAATTTTTTACTTCATAGGTACTAATGAGGTAAATAATGTATATGTCTTTATATTATAAGATTATAATGTAAGTAAATAGGTACTATCAGTGTATGTTGAGATCCACTATCATGGACCCCCAAATTTTTTTTCGCTGACGTAGACCCCTTGCAGGTTATCATAGACCCCTGGGGGTCGATATAGACCACTTTGGGAATCACTGATCTAATGTATTCACTTTAATTTATAAAAATATATAGTTTTTATTTTCCCTTTGTACTGCACACACACACACTTTTTTTAGAGTTGTATCACGACTAGTTTCGGGAAAAGCAGTCCTTCCCAGGTGTAAATTGAACTAAAATTAAATATAGTTGGCTATTGAGACGGCGGGGCACATAAGGGCGGGAGTGGCTCGGTGAGTGGCGGCGAAGAATTTGAAAATGTGATATTGTTCATTAATGTTTTTTCCGAATTCAAATGTTCTGTATTTCTATAATTTCAAAAATGATATGTTTTTAAAAATATATAAATAAAATATATTATCTTTATTTGTCTAGAAATTTTAATCAAAGATCTTAAAATGATCCCCCGCGCTTAGGGAAAGTATTACTAAAACGGCGCAACATAAATCATCAAATATCTTTAATGCTATTAAAATTGCAGTTTTGAAAGGATAACCTAAAAAAATCGTTCTTCCGAAAAGCAATAATACTCGTGGTCTTGTTTATTGTACCATCATGTATACATTTAAGTGCGATTTCTTTCTATATGAAAGGATATAAAAATAATAAAATAACACAACCCCAACCGGATATTTTATTGCATATTCAAATGGGTGTGCTAAAACTGAGTGCGAATCAAATTTGATTGCAAACTGCCCCATTATGTTGTACAATGTCCATTAATAAATACAAAAGCTTGTCCTCGTAAACCGGGAGCTAGGAGCGCGCTCGCACAGGGGCGTGGGGCTGGAACCACCTGTAAGGCCTAATGAATTATTTAAAATAAATGGTTCCGCATGGCGCACTGCACATATGCATCGTGCCGCATGCACGCGTTACCGACAAAGCGCGAAATGCGACATTGAAAAATTCCTCGACGTTTCATAAAGCTGTTTCATTATTTACTAGTTGTCCACGGGCACGATATGCCCTTGCATTTTATACGTACAACTATATTTGGAATCATATATTCAAATAATATTGAAACCTGCTTCGTAACATAGCCTCATCGCCAGGCATTTATCGGCAGCACTTGACGGATATTTGGAAAAAATAAAAAATACAGTTTGCTTAAGAGTCATCTAAACCACTACATAGTAATAGATAATCATTAAGATTAAATTAACAAATTATTTATTGAAAATAAAGTAAATAATTAATGTTTTAAAAACACCAAGATTTAAAAAAAAAACATTATTTTTTTCCTTTATGTATGTTGTATTTTATTTTATTTTCTTTTTACGAATTTCATTACAGCAAAATCCAACATCTTAATTCATAATCTCCGTAAGTTTTTACCAGGCAAGCTTGTTATAAGTCTAATTTGGTAACGTACAGATTATTTGCACAGCTGATCGATAGGCTCATCATAAACTCTTTCACAAATTAGATTTCGGAAATATTATAAAGTCGTAAAATCATTACCAATTTGAGGCACACATAAATGCAATATTATATTTTTCTCTGACTATAAAAGTAAGAAGAATTCACTTTTCAGATACAAAAAAGTGAAACAGAATCATTATTAGGTACTTATCTGAAACAATATAAAGCTATTTAACATTTATTGTCTTAAATTAAAAATATGAAATACAAGGAACTTCGAAACTATAGTAATGGACATATTATTCCGTGTCCATACCTCGAGAAACCTTAAGGATTTGTATTTCATGCCATGTTATTTTCTCTTCAATAAGAATTTTAAATTTTAAAAAATTGCATGCATTTTCAATGAAGGTCTCAATGGGTCATGCAATATGGTTGCAAAACCATAAAAGTTAGTCCTACACCATTTTTGATCACAGAAACATATTCTATGACCATGAATCTCGAGACTTTCAAACCTCAAATATATACCGTAATCTACGTCGGAACTTCGAGAACCTTCACATATCTTATAGATAAAATTCTAGTCCAAAAATAGTTCCTCCGCACATAATTGTGCAAATTGAGCACGTGGACTACGCATGTAGCATAGCATTCCCAACCATCCGGATCCGGCATGAGAAGATTTACAGATCGAGGTATATCACAAGATTTGAATAGCAATGCCATAGATTAAGGAGTAGAATAGATATTAATAGTAAATAGTGCTTAAGACCAAATGCCAATACAAACTCTGGCGGATAAATTCAAAATATAAGTTAATCCCGGGAAACTCCAGGCACGGATCGCTAATTACATGTTTCAATAATAATAAAAAATTACATATTGCTCAACTGGAAACTTTCATTCCTCTAAGTTTGCCGTATTCCAATTATTCATAACCTTAAAATTTCACCATATTTGAATGCCCAATGTCCCCAAATTGTGGGCAATGGAACGCAATCGGTTTCAGGCCCGCACAGGGCTACCCCCGACTAGGGGCCGCCGAAGTAGGCCGCCCGGGGGCCCGGGGGCCTGGGGGGTCAGCGGACGCAGCGCAATCACGGGAGAAATTACTCAGCGGCGTTCCAGATTCAAATCGCATTATTCCAACGGGAAATTTATCCCCCGAGAGAAGCCTCCCAGGGGCGAAACCTGATTCTGAATCATATTCCAGATTATTTAAAGATTGAATAAGTCTCGTAAGTACATGATGGCATCTATTATATATACAAGCTTAATGTTAGACTGCACACATGCGAATAAAACATTCCTCTCGTATATCGGATATATGGATCAGTTGGTGATTCCACTCCATGTACAAAATAAATAGATAGCGAATGCCAATTTGCTCTGTGCTCAACTCTGTATATTATTTATACTAATCTTATCGGATCTGAATGCGGAAAACGATATACGGTAAAGATTATTGTTGAAGGCAACGTGTAAACTAAATTAAAATTACAAATACAGAAGTAAGAACGTATATATGTTTGTTAAATAAATATATTTCAAAAAAATTAATTATTGGTACATAAAAAAATAAAAGTATTGACGGACACCAAGACAAAAAGTACGGTATTCTAAACAGGGAAATTGATGTTAGCAGAGAAATGATAGATCGAGTTTTCCTTGTGTTTTGTCCTTTCCCATGAAGGGAGTGTGAAATGTTCTCCTATCGGGTGGTACAACACTAACTTAATACGTGTAAACTTGTAGTTATAAGATTCTTGTTGTATCTTCTTTCGTTCTGTTATTTTACTTTTTTGGTCATTCTCCATTATCTGTACCTTGTGGCCATTCTCCATTATCTGTGCTCCTTTGAATTGTTATATTAACTATACGGAAATTTATTAATAAAGATCGAACCCACCGTGACGCTCTTGTTAGTCTAGTACTGAGACACTCGATTATAGTGATTAGAGGTCACCCATCAAGGATCAATGACCATCAAGTTAGTCGCATAGACTAAGAGCAGTGAATGGCTAATAATTAAATGTTAGTAATTATAATCGGAATTCTTTACTAAGTGAAACCGATATAGAAGCACTAACTTCTAAAACAGTTAAGGGAAAGTTATAATGGGGCAGTTCAACGTTCATGGTGCATATACTTACACGTGTATTAGACATATACATTATGATACAGCGCTTCCCTATCTTATATCTATGACTCACTGGACTGTATTGAAAAAAGTGTCATTACCAGTAAAAAAAAAAACTACATATTCGCCAAAGTAGCGTTCGCCAACATATCGAACGTGTTTTTAATATCCCAGATTAAGATTAATTCAACGTTTTCTCTTTTATATATCCAATAAAAGTACGTAAAAATATATTCAATTTAAAATGAAGTGTACATTGTATTTATTAGGAGTCAGTAAAAACATACATTAGCGAAATCGTACGAATTTCTATTCTTATCTATGGTCGCACTGTCAAATGCGACCGTAAAATAAAGATGCAAAGAATAATGCGACGCTGATGGATTGTAATGTTTACATGTGTTTAATAATCGTGAGTCTAAACATGATCTTGGTTTCTTTCAAGAATGTCTTTAAGTGGAATAAGTTGATACGTAAGAACAAAATTTGTACAATTAATTTCAGGAAGGGCAATACATACGCATTTAATAATGAATAACAACGGATAATAGTACGAATGGTGGTGAATGAAAAACAGCGTGATGAATTTGATTTTTGTATAATACAATAAATGCTAAAAGTTTCGGCTAATTTTGTTCAATTTTAAACTTACAAACAAGCTCTCAGAAGGAAATGTTCATAAGTAGAAGACTTTCTGTTCGTCAAAATATATTGTACCATGAGTACGGGAAATTAAAACAATGCGATAATCATAATTTGTAAAAAGGTGGTGATTTTTAATTAATTCTTTTACTGCCGTATACATTTATTCAAATTTATAAATTGAATAAATGAAGACCAGACTTAACATATACAAACTTACCAGCACAAGGTGGGGTTGCAGAGAAAAACCTCTCCGTGTGTACTGCCACAATACCCTGGTTCTCAGTGGCTGAATACCGTGCGCCTGTATGGTTGAAGTCCGCCCATGGCGACTAATTGAAGTCCAAGTTAACGAAGCCGTGAGTATAATTAGTGGTACGCTCAAGTCCACTCCACTACCCTAGTTCCCTGGCCTTTCAAAACTACTCCCCCGAGCCTCGCGAGCGAAACATCGCAAATGCGTTGCAAGAGTACTAGGCTGACATTCATAACCCCCATCTTTTCAACATAAGTTATGTCATTTTTTCTGTCACTGATCGGCTGAAGGGCATCTGAACGATGACGTTTTTATTTCAGAATGGCTCCAAGATAAAAAATGGACCCCTCACATAATTCTACCATTATACAAGCTTGGAAGCAGTGGTTTGTTTCGAATAGATTGAGGAGTAGTTCCAACATATCTTACCGCATATTTCTAACACAAATGGACGCTGATTGTCTCTTCCCAATGTGAATGTAGAAACATACAAACCATCTCCAGCAACCATGGTATAGTTACAAAATCTAGACGACTTACGAATTTAGCGATAGGAAAGGAAATATTTTATAAATTTAAGAAATAAGTTTTGGAATGCACCCCTAATTTTCCGGTATACTATTTATGATATAGTGTCAAACATGAAATTATAAATGCTAGCATACAAATATTGATAAATGATGATGGAATGCATATTTATCATCTATTATTCGTGTTTACCTGGAACCCTATCAAATCAAAGTTCAGTACAGTTCAAAGTACAGTTGAAAAATGATTGAGTTTCTTGATAAATTCTGAATATTCTATTATTGGTTCAAATTCCAAACGTAATCTATCAGAATAAATTGAAATGCATGTTATGACGTTATATAACGTTTCTTAAGCTTTAGTTATGTCTATACTGCATTGTATTCGGTTTGGTTAGACCGAACATGTTTGCAATTTGAGCCTCGGCATTTCCATCATTTTCAATGGACTCCTAATACGTTCTGCCCCACCGCAGGCACGACACTGCACATTGACCCACCAAGACAACGGCAACGTTACCCGGATTCTCTACAGATCTTGGATTCGGTCCAACGGGATTATTGTCTGGATACTGGCACGGCATCTGGTCCAGTGAGGCGCGGTTATCGCCATTTTCAAGATTACCGTAGCTCTACGGATAGCGATCGCACGCATAGTCGACAGATATGTAGTTGAAATTCTGAAAATCTGGTTGCGAAAAATATATACAATTTTAGATACACTCGTACATAAGCCAAGTATTTACTTTTTGAACAGATTTACAAACTACCACCGTACTTAACTGCGATCGTTGTAAACTAGTCAAGCGTTTGTTTCATTTTATTTCTTGAAATAAAATACAAAAAATAATTCAATTCAATTCAATTACCATTATTCCCACTCTCGCACTTCTAGTTTATTACCCTTTTCTACGATACCTTGCTAACACTACAAACTAATAATTCATATCATTTTATTTATCTATAAAAATTGCTCGTGTGCCATTATTCACATTGAAATCATAAAACGTATATCGATTATTTTCATGCTCATGTTATCGAATAACTACATCGTATTACAGATCGTAAATAAATACATGTACGCTCAAAGGTTCTACAATAATACAATTTCAGCCCTGATAAAGGTCACTGAAATGTGGCCCGAAACCTTATGGTCAGATGTGTTAGCGCTAATGGATGAATATCTCAGAAAAAAAATATATATTACACGCTTTAATACTTATTTGATTGAAGTTCTTTAAAAAATATAGTATCTAGTATAAAAGGCTCCAATGGAGCCGTTAAAATATATGTCTATAATAAAATAGATAAATGCTTTCAAAGTTAACCTTTTCAGATTTTTTTTTTTAACCTTGGTATCTAAGAAAAATCTTTATTTAAGCAGTGTGTTCATAAAATATGTAATATTCAAAATTAATTTAATATTCCAAAGGTCACGAAAATAAATATCTAAAGAGTGTCCAGCGTAAAATTTTCAAGTTTAATATTAAATAAAAATAAAAACTACTATGTTATTCTCATATTTTATTTATACAAAATGGAGTTTAACGATGCGGATTTTACGTTTTATAAACAATATCTTCTAAATGCCGCCCATTTCTTTCAAGACACTCTTCCAATCGGACTCTTAAATTTGCAAACACGCGAGAGCAAAGCGTCGGTTAAATGTCAGCAACTTCACGGCTGATATTTTCCTGTAAGGCCTGAATTTTACGAGAATTGTCGCTGTAAATTCTCGACTTAAGGTATCGCCATAAAAAAAAGTTGCACGGTATAAGGTCCGGTGACCGAAGTGCCCAGCGTATGTCTCCGTACTTGCTTCCTTCCCCAAAAATTCCCCTCAGCTTCTCCGTTGAAACTCTAGCCCCGTCTAGTGGCCCCGTCTTACTGAAATTATGTTCTGTTGTTGAACACGGGAAACAGCTGCAGTTGCGGTACCAAAAACTCGTCGATTATTTGGCAATACACGTCAGCAGTGACTATCTCTCGCTGGTTACAAAATAAGGGGCAATTATCCCTCGGGCAGAAAGTTCCTTGGGTTGTCGGGGTAGCAGTATCTCATGTTATGTTTATTAACATAGCCATCGATATGAAAATGTACTTCGTCAGTAAACAATATTTTTCCAAGTGTTCGTGTTGTTCCAAAAGGTTCCAGCATCGTTCTCGCTAAGGTTTCACGTAAATAATAGTCATTTTCGTTGAGAAACTGCACGATTTGCAATTTGTATGGATAAAATTATAGTTTCTTTTTCAAAATAACGTGCACTGTTGATTTTTTTATTGCAGTAAAGGCTGCAATCTTCTTTATCGATTTACACGGATTTCACGTCGAACTTGAGCCACATGTTCTGGTGTCGCTGCTGACGGTGATGGTTCCGGAAGAGTTTGGTTAACCATTGTCCCTTCTTGTCTGTACTTTTGAACATAACACCAGATAAGTTGCGTGCTCGGCCCATCACTCAATCGTCGAATATTAAAGTGAGTACAAAAAACGCGACGCCCACGAACCAATGAATCACCGCACTTTAAATATTTCTCAACCGCGAACGTGCGGTGCGCTTCCAACCAGTGACTCATTGCGACTGGCAAATCAGCATATCACACGCGTCGAACAATACCTCTCCCACTTACTGCACCCTGATGGTTTACGAGCAATTAGAATTTTTTCCGTCACCCTATATACATTGAATAAATATATTAAACAAAATAAATAACATAACTGAGATGGTTATCATGTATAAAAAATATAACAAATTCTATCTATGACAGACATATTTAAACATAATCAATACATACTAAGAGCAATTAATTATTATTAATAAGAAAACACTTTGTTTATATCCCTGTTTATTGATAAATAAACATATTTCAAGACAAAATGTTTTTATCATTAATATAATATGTCGCCATAAAATAACTTTTCAATTTTTGGGGGTTAGGACGGTGGTTAAATGAAATAAATATGATTGGCGTGTGGAAGGGTGTATAAGACAGTATAATAAAAACAAAGACAGATAATAATGAAAGGAATGAATGAGTGAAGATGTAAAAGGTGCACGTGTCTTATGAGCTTATGAAGCGAGTTGGCTGTCTTTCTCGGCGAGCACGAGCCGGCAAGACCGCTGTTGTGAAACGATGAAACTGGAGAGACTGCTTGGCGGTGAATGATCGAGCCAGGCTTGTAGCAGCAGCTGGCAGCGCTGTCGCTAGCGTCGATGCCGACTGAGATGGCGATGGATTTGAATTCCGATCGCTACAAATGATTGAAGAAGAAATAATTTAAGTTAAAAATTAATGTTTACGTAGGGCGTATCATCATTACAACATTAGAGTGCGTAAAACGTTAGATAGAAGAATATAAAATAAACTAAAAGAATAGAGAAAGTCAGTGATGAGAAGTAAATTTTTTAGTCTGTACACACTACGCTTGTATATAAATATGTATGTATAATTTCAATATCTAAATGTTGTTGATTTAGCATTAAAATCCTCATTCCCAATCTCTTTCTATCTTATTATGAGATTTTTTCCCAATATTAACCAAAACTGCAAAGCTTACGCAATGTCAGAATTTTCCTTTAACTCAATGATTAAAACCAGAAGAGATTGTTGACTCGCTCCAGGTGCGGATATAATTTCAGCACCTGGGGGTCTCGGCTACTACCGGAGTATCCCGTAGGGGGGAGGCGGGGGTGGTTAACTGGGTCGCTCCTCCCGGCTGCATTGGGGACAACCCTTCTGAGGCCTGCCGGGTATTGCACCCTGTAGCCCGGATACTGTACTATATTCTACTCTGTACTCTGCCTGCCTTGTGAGATTCGAGCTAAACTAAACTTCAATCTGCATCAGTTGTGTTTGTGTGAAGCAATTATAAAATAAAATGTTGATTTGGTGCGACACTAATTTGTTTCAGGTTCTAATATTGAATTTAAAACGACAAGTTACGAAATATCGCTCTTAGCACCAACATATTTGTTCGGAGAATATCTCTGGCAAACAATAAATACATAATAAAACAATAAATCAATAATCTGTAGTGTTTCAAAAACAATATCAAGCTATCCATTTACAGAGCAAAAGCAAAAATGTAACCTATTCAAAAATATGATTTTGACATTGATTTTTTAATGTTTTCACAGTTTTAAAACAACAATTTTAAACTTATTTATCAGAATAAAAATAACAAGTAATTTTACGAACGTAAAATACCCAGAGCAAGATTCAAGTGGGAGCAGCAATAATCGTCTAATTTTTCTAAACGAGTCAATACATCCGTAATCACCTAATTTTGAAATAAATGGTTGCTTGATCATTTCTGAGATATTATTTTATTTTTATCATGGGTAACCTCATTAGTGTGCAGCTCAAAACTATTTTTATTTTATATTTATCTGCCACCATCTTGGATCTAGGTTCAATTTTCTTTGCAGCGACAGGCAAAAACGGTTTTTTTTTTTTTTGAAAAAAATATATCGGTCTCTTCTCATAAAAGATTCTGGTTTTCACCAACATAAAGAAAACACTATAAGGTTACAAAAAATATATAGAAATGATAGAAAATTATATAAATAATAAACTATGACTTAAATGTCCTTGACATATGCCAAACTTGGAAGCATAATCACCAGATTTGATAACCTTTTATGGTGACTGGGGGCTGGAACCACAATTAGGAACTTTTTTTGTTATAACTACGGCTAACAAAGTTATCAGCTATAAACAATTATAATTTGGGCCTTTTTTTGTCATCAATGTTTTAAAAAAATTAATTTTTGCTGATTCAAATTTGGTAAAATATTTCAAATGGAGGACCAGAAAATAGTTTTTGCCCAAGGATACGTGTTCTGGTACTTAACAAAACCTATAAGTTTCATTTTGTAGTTCAAGCTTTAAGAAGTTACAGTTTCATAGTTAGAAATTACATAACTGTAACCTACAAATATTTATTCCAAAACCTGTAACAAACAGAATATATTAAATTGCAAACATATGTTACTGTCATTCACAGTTACATTTTGATTTAAATTGACACTAAGTGTGTGCAGTGTTGCCACACCGTGTTGCATTGCAGCGGGTCTGCACGCAGCATGACATAATTTCCAATCTGGCGGCAAATGAGTAGGAACGATGAGACCTTTTGCTCTTACAACAGTCCTGGATAAGCGGAGGGTCGCCATACACTGTTTCAGGGATTTTTCCTGAACAAGGGTGAGTTCCTGTCAGTTGTGGCATACTGGTTTCTGATTCCCTCGAGGTGAGAACTATTCTATTCTCCATATCATTACTGTCCTACGCTGCGTTCTCACTATGTTTGTATACACTGCCCTTTTATTTTATTTTCTTTATGTTTATTTTCATTTATGTGTTTGTTGGCTTACATACAAATCTGTTTTGATTTATAGCGTTATTATATTATTTAATAAAGTGTTTTGGGATTGTTTTCGGTCAGTGAATGGCGTTTTTACTATCAGGCCCTGCTGCATTACTACAATGTAGCACGGCATGAATGTAGAGAGTAGAGAAAAAATACCAACATAAAACGGTCCTGGGTTCATTCAATATCTCAGAGTTTATCTCGAGATGAAAATCTCATCGGTGGACACGTACCATAACAAAAGCAACTCTAGCTGTTTCCACGCCCGAATAAATAATTGTTGGAAATATTTCAGAATCCGTATAAATATGGTCGAATTACCGGGATGTGTGTGGGTTCAGAGTTATATTAAGACCTGCCTGTTTTATATTTTCTCCGTCTTATAATAATCCCCGCCTTTTCGGGATCCATTTCATGTATTCCCTTCTTACGCTCTCCCTCTCCTTCCACGCCTCCCTCTCCAAGCTGACCGCCCGGAACATTTAAGTTATATTTATACTCATTTTTCTATTACTAAAAATGATACTCCAATTAATATTGATATATAAAAATCCATTTAAATCAATGTGCAAAAAAAGAAAATTGTAACATTGTAAAATATATATTTTTGTCCGGTAACAGTAGTATTAAATACTTACTAAAGGGAACAACTGAGTATTTCTGCAATCACTGGGATAACAAAACTATTTATCTCTTCATAAAACATAATATTTGATTAACGAATACGTATTTTGTCGTCAATTTTACATTATGATAATTAGATGGGACTGAAAATATTTACCAGTAAAGTGACAGATTTAGAACGCAGGGGTGCATAAAGCATTAGATAAAGCATCTAATACTAAATATTTCCAATTATGAATAGGTATTTGATGAATATTTACCTTACCTTGTCACATTATTAGGCGAGATTATCTTCGAGCATAGAATAAATTCGATGTACGAACAACCCGTAAGCGTTTTTACCACAGGCGATGGTAAAAAGTTACTATAGTAAAATTTTACAAATTGGTCAAGATTTACAACTGATAACACAACCGACCCTAAGTAGTAGTATACTTGTATATAGTAGGTTATGATAGTTACAGGTACCTGACTAGTCATACGATCAAAGAATTGAGAACTTTATACGCAACAATTTCGTATTGAGTTTCATCCCTCTTTCAATGAATGAACGAATTGATGTTTGCAAGCTGTGCCAGCCACCGTTATTCCGCATCTCAACAAATTCAAATAAAGGAACAATATCTGTATTCATTCGTCAGCATTGTTTTCCGCAGCGCACTGGGCATACTATTGTATATCCGAAATGTGGGCCTTACGCTTCACGCCGACGGAGATTTTAGTATCGGGCTTTACCATTTCCATGTATTATGTACCCTGTATGAATCCCTGTGTGCGGAAGTATGGGCGGATACAGACGCGATACGATCCGCCCGCCTGCGGAAACTCCATTGTTCCGGACGTGACCGGGTTGGGTGTAAGCTCTCTTGTCTATGGTTATGGGTAGGGAAGGGTTGCCAGTTGCCAGTTGCCAGTTGCCAGTCGACAGTCGCCAGGCAAACTTTTACGAATGTTATCGAATTCCAATTTTTAAATAGGAAGCTGCAATTTTTCAAAATTAATGCCTTCATAGAAATAGGTACAAAATAAATAGGTACTTCGTTATACAAATAGGTAGATAGATAGTCTTAAAATATTTTTTTAAATAAGTATATTTTATAAAGTTAATAATTATGCTGGTTTCAAAAATCGTACTAAAAGTTGTACAATTCTTGTTATCAGATATAATTTTGATTATTAAGTAGAATATCAAATCTCAAAAAACTAAAAATCGCGCTATTCTTTAACATTTATTGCTTTTACCACTGACCAGTAAATTAATAGACATGAATAAAGTGTACATATAGGAGAGAAGTTTGGAACATTAGTTGCGGGACGAGGGGCATTCTACACACATTTTTAGTGAAAATATAAATCCGATAGTTTATGACACATTTAAGCAGCAGTAAAAGTATTTATTCTTTCTAAAATTAAATCTTTGTAAATAAGACGTATTTTTTATATTAATGCATATTAATATTGTCAGCGTTTAAATTTTCATTCCGATAGTCATATATTTAAAAAAAGTCGCGGAGCTATTTGATTGCGTAAGTGGTACCAAAGTGATCACGTGGGTGACACCAAAATTAAAATATTCAAACAAAGAATTTGCGTTTGTTTATCCCTTGGTAGTCTGTGACTTTTACCTTTTTTAAGTATTTATTATTTTACCAGTTTTTGATAATATTATTTATTTTCCTAACTGTTTAGATTATTCAATAAATGATAATAATAATTATTATTATTATTCTCCCAAATGGCAACACTTCATTACATTAGATTTGTAATGAATTATTTATTTGTGAAATTATTACTTATTAGAAGGGCTATTACGATAACTACAATATTTATAATTTACTTTGTTTCATCAAAATAAAATTCGCTATCATCATTGATGAATGGGTAAATTGAAGAAATAAAATCCAATTTATAGAGAATTTACGTTTCCAAGTGCGAATTAAAATCATTATCGAGGATAAACACAAGTTTTTTTCTATTACACAGGTCAACTAAAATATGTTTCGCTCCCTTAGGAAAACTTATCCGAACTTTATAAATTCTAGAGTGCTATTTCTGAATCTGACTGCAATCACCTACCATTTTGGAGAGAAAGGGGATTTTATATCAAAAAGTAACCCTCCCTGAAGACCCTGAACATTACTACAGGTTTCAAGTCAGCACACATTCCACTCGTACTTGTATTTTATTTTATCCAGCAATAGATACATTTATCTTCATAGATTGTATGTAATGCAACTTTGTTTGTGTTTAAATTTTTCGAATTCATTGATATTTTAATATAATATTTACTTGATTTCAAAAATAATCAGCCTCGGTTAACTTTATAAAAAGCTTGTAGCTTGTATAAAGAGCTTAAGATCTTTACAAACATCTTATTTCGTGTCTCATTTGTGTCAGTCGGTAGTGCAATGGTCATTTCATTTAACTAAATTTACGGGTATTTTTTCTAAGAGAAAAACATATTCTATGGAGGAGTGGTATGATACACGTTTTTTTTATGTTTAGTGACTTAACTTTCAGTTATTTGTTAATATTATAATTAGCTATTGGTCATTTTGGTGGAATGTATGGCGCTCCGTTGTGACTGCGATCATGGACTTCCGGATCTCATGGCTAAACGCACCCAGCAGGTACCAGCGGTGCGCTAAAAGCCGTAAAGACATCCAGTATTGAAGTCATGTAACAATTCTAATACGGGCAGCGACCGTCTGGTAGGTTGTCTCTCGAAATTCACTCTTCATATCGCCGCTTTCCCGACATCTACAGGAATCGCCTCCGTAAACTATTCGCGCGTAGTAACTTCTTTGCACTGCTTAACTTCTTCATATTTGTTAACCGTGCATAATATTAAAACAGGTGTCAACCTTTAATAGTTTATTTTTTCAATAACCTGCTCTGGCAACATACACGATACATCCCGTGACTAGCATTCGGATACGAGAGTGGGGAATGAATATTGGGGCATCACTACTCTCACATTCAATATTGTCAGCATTCTCCTCATACCTGCGATCCATGATTAGATCTGCAGTCCGGTTAGTAAAATCCATGTACGTTTTCACTGTATACTGAACATAAGTTTATAGTACACGAATGAATTTAAATAAATATTTAAAACAGAAAGTAAATTAAGACAAACAATATTCATCATTTTTGTTAAGTATTGAAAGTTTGCTTCCGAGTTCATATTAACATTGCTACTCACGAACAGATTTTAAAGCTAAAATTGTCATATGTTACACAGCGTAGAAATCTGTTTAAACTACCCAGTTAAATAAAAACATCAAATTTTATAAAATTTGGACTTGATCTGTAACGATTACTTATCAATACACAAGTTTTCTCTCAAAATATGCGGAGAATAGCGGTTAAGGGCAGTACAAAATGCTGAGGCCTTAATTTAAAAGTTTTCGTTAACGTTTTGTATGGAGAGCAAATGAACCAACTGGTTTATCGACCTTTACTACTCACTAAACAGCGCGAGTCTCGGGACGAACTTTGTGCTCGTGAGCACGCTCATTATGCTATTATATACTCGTATGTATCATAATGTTGCATACCAAAAAGCTCAATTTATCAACAGTATAAAAGCTGTGAAAATTAGAGGGTATATCAACAGTTTGGAGGTAAAAGAGAGGTATATTAGCAAAAGGTTGAGATGGAGAACGGCGACCCGCCTCCAATGTAGTTTCTTTCGGTGTTCGTGTGAGTATGTTGCTGAGTCTAAATCTTGGCACTGTGTGAGATGATTGCAGACAGTAATGGCAGAAAAGGTAAATAAATAAATACCGAATTTATTCACGTTAAATTACGATAGTCGGTTGGAAGCTACACAGTGCGGAGCGAAGCTGGCGGCCATCAGGTGCCGACAGCCCACGCAGCCAGTGCAATGCGTAGCTTCGGCTGCTATAGGTGGCGGTAAGCGTTCGCTACAAGGCCGTAAACTAAATTGTAAGGAGCATGATAGCCGTAAATATTACGTAGCAATAATAACAAAATCTTAAAAATCTGACTATAAAAAAAAGGAACTTATTAAACATAGTTGCCTCTATCGTAAAAAAAGCCAGCAGTATTTGAGGTCTGTAACGGTGATGCCTGAAATGTTCTGTCCTGATTTGTATTCGCGGTAGTTTCAGAAGGCGGTAGGCGGTCACTAGTGAATGCATTTCGTAATTCCCGCCGATAATTATTATTGCCCGGGAAATTTGCTGGACTGGAGGATGTCCAGTAACGTGCCGCATATACTAACTGCCACATTAAGGCGATTTTGAAAACCGTCTTCGATTCGAAATTGTTCAAAGATAAAATCCTGTAGAAAATAATAAAATAAAATATTTTCATACAGTTTGTAAAAACATTAAAATATAATGACAAAATTTTACCTCAAAAATGAAACGTTAAATAAAAACCATTATCTATCTGATCTTCTACTACGAGGGCGCGCTTTGCTTGATGTCAGACTAGCCTTGAGATAACAATATTTCCCATAGACACCACTAATATAAAGTCATTTTCATTTATTTTTTCATGGCACCAGAAACAATATGTAATAATTTACTGTACTAAAACCGGAAACCAAATCAGTCAAAGACATGCTAGCTTTCCACACCTTTCATATTTTATAGCTCGCTTGATAAAAATAAAATTATCACAACATAACAATAAATATAGGCACTAAGAATTTGTAATTTTCACGATCCAGCTTACTCTTTTCATTCTTTTGCAGCACCACATTTCGAATGCATCCAACCATCTTCTATTTTTCTGGTTAATCGTTTAGGTATCTCTTCCTTTATGCTATGCTTTAGACGTAGGTTTGGGTGAATTATTTTTTTGTTAATACAAAAGATATAATACATAAGATAATAAAGATAATTATAAAATTATAATAAATAAAGATAATTGTGAAATTATAATTGTTGCGAAGTTGAAATTTCACAACAAAGTTCTGTGGTATTTCCAACACAAATATAATTAAATCAATTAGAAAGATGAACAGAAAAAATCTATCTATCGAAAAAATATTTGGTAAAATAGTAAAGCATTTCCCCGGATAGGAATAGAGATCCCAGTAGCAACCAAATATTTATTCGATACATAGATTTTTGTGTATATCTTTCTAGTTGATTAATTTAATTTGTGTTAAAATGTATTATATGTGTTATATATAATGCTTAAAGATCTGAATATGATGACCTTTAAGCAAAAAATATATTTCAATGTAATGATATTTATTTACAAAATCCTTACTAAGAAAATATCGGCAGAATTTATACAAAAAATTAATGCAACTCAACATATTGAGTACTCATAAGTACGAACATCATACAAGAGGAAAAGATAATCTGAGACTGCCATTCAGGAAGAAGGCTAAATCTCAGTAATCGATGATGTGCAGTGCAATGAAAGTTTTTAATGAAATACCAGAAAACATAAGATTCAATATGAAACAAAGCAAATATGTGAAAGGTAAGTTGTAGTAAAAGAAACGTTTTTGATTTTGTTTATATTAGAGCATATATAAAAATACTTGCAAATATATGCACTATATTCAGAATAAATGATAATAATAACATTCGCTTAATTTTGTCAATTATAAAATCAAATGTCTCGAAAGGTCTTCGGTCAAATAATAATAATGTTTTGAAATACGATTGAATAAATAAATAAAAATATTATCAAAAAAGTGTCTCCTCGGCACTAACTTGACGGGGAGGTTACGAGCAGGGCAGAGCACTGGCAGGGTCGACTAACTAATACCATCGTTATTTCTCCCAGTTTACTGGAGCCTCTTATTTATTGTACGTCTTGCCACCGGCCAAGTGGGTCGATGGAGGGAGGGGAACACGAGTGGGAAAACCTTCGTCAAAACACTGACAAGAGACAGACTATTTATATGGTACTTTTGCAGGGACGGACTGAGGATAACGGCAGAAACGCCGTCCCAGATACTCGTAAAAATAGATTTAATAACTGTAACTACTACCTAATACGAAAAACTCTCCTCTCGCGTGTCTCTAAACATTCCAGCTGACGTCTTGAATCCCATTGCAAAATCCATCATTAGGTCTGATGTACTGAATAGTTAAGAAAATTGTTTGTAATATTAATGAGGGCGAGAGAGGCGGATGAGGACAAAGCGCGAAGGTCTGTCGCGTCTAACACTCGTGTGCGCAGTGTGTTTCACCCTTCTCTCTCTCTCGCTGTGTTATCTGTCACGTATTCTATTTGTATGTAATATTGATGACACTGTTCGCTTACTTTCAAGATATATGCTTTTTACAACAATAAAGAATCACACCCCTAAAATCCGCTGGAAGGCTATAGTCATACGTTACCGAAATTTGCTAGTCTTACTATAAATTTTTAATTCAAATTTCAAGAAATGTTAATGTCGCGATTTAACTAAGATTGATAAGGGAGTGCAAACTCCCATAACGGATTCGGGAAAGTGTGGGTTCTTCCTTCCAGTCCAGAAAACTCTATAGATTATTCTGAACGGTCTTAATGTCTTGCGAGCGCCAGTAATTACTTTTCATTAATATTTTGAATCATTGTCGAGGCATTGCTGGATAAAGACATCCCCAAAAGTGTACCATTCTCTTCGGTACTTTGCAATCTTTGCCACATCTACGAAATCCACTGTTGCGAAAATTTCATCTATCCATTTTAACTCTGGGCGTCCGCTAGATCCGTTCTGTCTTATAATACCATTCAAGAAGTTTTTTATTCATCTGTTAACGCAGCACATCTATCTTGAAATATGGTTCACCCATTGCCATTTACTATTTTAACCAATTTTTTGTTGACAATTTCTATTCATGTTTTTTAATTAATACTAAAAATTGAATAGAAATGAACGCGGTTGCTTCTATATTTTTTATTTATTTGAAATTTTTACAATTTTTTTATAACATGAATTTTATTTATTTTACATCATTAAAATTACATGGTTTTTCTTTGCTTACCTCTCCAAAAAGAGACTAGCTCTTATGCTTGGAGTGGGAGTTACACTATAACAACTTTATATGAGAGTTATAACATTTGTAGTCTATAACTACTTATTGTCTACTTGTGTGCTTCTGAAGTGTTCACTTAATCTCTTTCTAAACTCCTTATATCTTTTATTTTTTTTTATCTGTGTAGGGAGGCTATTGAATTTTTTTATCCCTAAGTATATAAAAATTTTCTGATAGTTTTTGGTGTTACATTTAGGGATTTTTAAATTAATTTTATACCTTAATGATGTGCTTGTTTCAAATTTTACAGTGTTATTTTCTTTAATTAATTGATCAATTGAGATTTTTTTGTAAATGTTTTCTATTTTGGGAACTGAGAATTTCGCAAAAAGTGTTTGTGTTGAAAAAGTTGATCTTTTTTTAATATTACTTTGATGATAGTTCTCTGTATTATTTTTACCGAGTTCATTATATTATTGTATGCTCCTCCCCACCCAATTATTCTATACTGGAGTAGTGAGTGAACAATAGTAAAATATACCTTTTTAAAATTATTTATACTTAAAATGTTTCTTAATCTTATGAATATATAAATACATTTTCTTATTCTTTTCACTAATTCGCTAATGTGACTGTGCCATTTTAAATGTTGATCAATAATTACACCGAGATATTTGATTTCCTTTTTTGGGCTTAAGTTTGCACATGAGTCGTTACAGGTAATTTTGTTAAAGTTGTCGTTATGGATAGTAATTTTTATATGGGGCGGTGTTTTAAGACTTTTGATTGAAATGGGAATATAGTAGGTTTTTTCGGAGTTTAAAGAAAGTAAATTTCTATCGAACCAGGATTTGAGTGTATTCATGACATTATTTACATGTTCATTTGTAGTGTTCCAGTCTTGTCCGTCAACAATGAAAGCAGTGTCGTCGGCGTATGATATAATTTTTCCGGTCAATTTTAGTTTGAAAATGTCATTGACATAAATTATAATAAGAAGTGGGCCCAAAACTGCCCTTGTGGTATACGAAATTCATTGATTACGGGTTGGCTTAGAGTTTCGTTAATTTTTACGTTTTGCGGTCTTTCGTAAAGATAGCTTTGAATGCTTTGTCGTCCATACCGACGGATTTTAATTTTAATATTAGTTTGTTGTGGGAGATACTGTCGAAGGCTTTTCTCAAGTCCACGTAAATTCCAATACATTTAAGAGATTTGTCTAGAGATTCTTGAATGGTATTAGATAGTCTACCTATTGCGTCTTGTGTACTTTTTTTTTCCATGAACTGAAACTGGTTTTTATCAATTACTTTGTTTATTTTAATAAATTGAGACAACCTCTTTTTAACAATTTTTTCTAGGATTTTTCCAAAGTTTGACGAAAGAGAGATTGGTTTATAATTCGTTATTTTCTCAGGGTTATTTGCTTTATATATGGGAAAAATGTTGGCTCGTTTGTAGCATGTTGGGAATACCCCTATTTTTAAACTTAGGTTTATTACATGCATTAGGGGTTTAGATATTTGTTTTTTTATAAATTTTAATGTATTAACAGTATGTCCATCATAACCTGGTGCTGTTCCCCCTTCATACATGTTATGATTTGTTCAATTTCGTTCATTGTTGTGGGTTGAAAATTTTATATTGTATTTCTAGTATATACTGTATTAGAAGTGGCTACGTCAATATTCCAGTACTTTGTGATTTTACTAGCCAAGTTTTACCGACGTTAGCAAATAAATTATTTAAAATGTTTGCTGTTTCCTGGGGCTTTTCTGAGCAATTTATTTTTGAATCGTCATGTATGATAAAACTTTTTTTCTTCTTTTTTTTCTTGTTCATTTTTCATAATTTCATTAATGATATTCCAAACTTTTTTACTATCATTTTCTGCAGATTCTAGAATTTTTTTTAGTATGTTTTATTAAGAATTAAAGTTTTTTCTTGTATACTTTTAGATATATATTTAGTTGTTCGTTAATCGGTAGTTTTTTTTTTTATGAAGAATTCTTTATATTTAATTGATACGATTAGACGATGAGTAATCCAGGGTTTTATCGGTTTATATTTAGAGGATTTTCATTTAAGTAAAGTATATTTAACGGCATTTATATGTTTAGATAATGTGTCTTCAAATATGTTGCAACATTTGTCGACATTATTGCATTGGTATAATTTAGTCCATTTTTCAGAATTTAATTTATTTGTGTCATTTAATTTTATTGCATGTATATTTTTGGTTTACAATTTTTTTCCTGTCACATGAGGATTAATATTTTTGTTGTATTTGTAAGTAAATATAGTCGCGTAGTGGTCAGTGACTTCTGTATAAAAGATACTAGAAATAACATTATTTATGTCTGAAATGTTACAATGCATGTGGTCAATGCAAGAAGGTAGTTGATTTTTTATGTTTCTAGTGTATCCATTTATACATGACAAATTCAGCTAGCATATTTAAGTAATTATCTTTATTATTACATGAATAGTCGTTAGCTATATTTAAATTTGTCTCCTAAACTAATAGTTTTCTCGTTTTTTAGTTTTAATAATATATTTTAATTTAATTTTTAATTAAAATGTCAATCCATGTAAACTATTGTATTTATTTGGTGCTCTTGAATACATCATTATATTGATCCCCCGACAATTCGTCAGCGTCAATTGATCCCCCGGACAGTTGATTCTTTAACACCGGTACATAGACAAAATAGTTAGTTTATAATTAGTTTCAAATTTATATTTTCTTTTACGATTTGAAAACATGAAAATATTTATAATTATCTGGAATTATATGTAGTTTCGTATGAGAACAATATTTTTATAAATTTGCTCCCGCCCTATTTAAATATAATATATTTATAACCTTCGCGGATTCTGGTATTTACGCATATAAATGAACTTGAAGAAACTTTCGAGGAACAACAGTCCGGGGATCAACTTCCGGGGGATCAATTATGTTGCAGTACGTCAGTGGGATATTTTTTCATAGCACATGTAATATAACATTTATGTAAAGGTTTTGGGTACATTTTTATAGAAATACTGACTATTGCAGACTCTCGTGACGCAACTTTCAGAAATCGATTACTTTTCACATGAACTTCTAAATAATGAAGATTTATAAAACTAAACATAGATCATAAAACGGACTACAAAACTCATATCATTCCAAAGATTAGGTAGATTTAAGAAAGAATGGGAACTAACCACGCCTATTCCAGAAAGTCTTATGTCGCAACTTCCGAAAAATTTTAATGCACTTTCTTTGATCATAACCAGGAGACCTCGAAACCACCTAACATTAAAAAGTTTATATTTATATAAGTTTTTTATATATTTTATATATATATATATATATATATATGGGATATAAGATAAAACAATGATACCATGACTACCATCGTTCTTATCAGATTGTAAATTGGAGGCCATTCAAAAACATAAATAATTTATGAATCCGTAAATAGAAAAAAAAAACATACTTTCACACACATAAAATCTACCTGATTTTTCGGCCAGTACAGGTCGGATTTTTAAAATTTAAGATTACTAATACCTATATGCAAGAACACTTAAAATTTATATCTATAAAATAAATTATCTTTTCTACGCCCAAAAGTTGTAGAAAACATTAATTAAATTGTTAATAAGTTGTAAAACACCGCCCTTACAGCAACCCTGCACGAATGCTATGAAAGAAGGCTCGCCTTTGTCAAGGGGGTGGCCGGGGTGGCTAGTGGCTATTGTGTAGGGGCTGTATGAAAATGACATGTTTCAAGACCAAAAAACACAACCTCGGTCTCGTAAGATTTATGTGTGCTATTTATATAGTTTTAAAAAATCGTAACAAACCTTCAGCATCACGAAATGTCTCGATAAACCTGAAATGTTCCCTTAGATTTTACTATTCTCATGATAATAATTAAGTTCTATATTATGAACGCGAGTTTTTTTTAGTTTAAAAAATTATTATAGTTATTTCAAGAATTCTATGAAATTTTCGTGCATTATTATACAGCACAGACAACCAAATATATTGACATGAACTAACGCAAATTTCTTATCCCAATATTTTTATATTGGTATCACCCATGTGATCACTTTGGTACCACTTACGCAATCAAACAGCTCTACGACTTTTTTTTTAAATATTACTCGATTGGAACGAAAATGTAAACGCTGACAATATAATATGCATTTAATGTAAAAAATACGACTTGTTTACACAAAGATTTAATTTTCGATGAGTAAATATTTTTATTGTTGCATAAATATAAATGTGTCATAAACTGTCGGATTTATGTTTCCACCAAGAATTTGTGTAGAATGCCCCTCGTCCCGCATCTAATATTCCACACCCCTCTCCTATATGTACACCTTATTTCATGTGTATTAATTTACTGGTCTGTGGTATGCAGAAATTTATTTTACAAATGCAATACGCAAATGTAAAGTTGAATTTAGAATTGGATTTAACTTTTTTTTTTTGTAGTGTGATGCTCATCTATAACAAAAAAATCTCGTAACTTAGGTGAGAGAAATTTAAATTTTATACTTGGTTTATATTTTTTTTGTATAAATTTTTACATAAAAATGACATGATTTATAATGTGTAAATACCACATGAATTGATGGTTTCTTTAATATTCTTTAATAATGTAAAACTATTTTAAAATTATGATATGTTTATTTATTAAATGAATTATATAAACAAGTAAACAACATTTTTCTCTTACTTTTTTCTGCATTGGAAGAGAAAGTACATTATGGTTCTAACAAGCTATCTATATATTGTTGTCACAGTTTAAAGTATAGTGTCATTTCAGAGAAAACATGTCACTGATTAAATTATTGTTTCACTTTCATGATAATTATTTTTTCTTAGATAAACCTGTCTGTTTTCCAAATAAAATAAAATACACAATACTCCAAGATCAACATTGAATTTCTTATAAGTATATAGTTAATGACTCTTTTATAACAGACATATTTGTTATGAAAATATAATTGTATTCTATAAAAATTTCTTAATTTTCACTTTCAAATTGACTACCTTTTAATAATAAATATGCGACAGGATTAATATTTTCCGTAACGAATCGCGCTGATAGATTATAAAATACATTTTATAAATAGCGTTAATTTCGTATATTATATAATTTCATATATTTTTCAAATTTAAGCTGTACTTGTGATATATTGAGCATTCTTTTTGTTTAGGGTTTGAAAAAATGCCTGAATAAAAAGTGAAAAATACAAAATTAAAATGTTTAAAATTTAGTATACTATTTTATTTTGAAATTTATGATTAGAAGTTTCATCTTACTATTTTAGAGATTTAATATAGTATTTTTATTAAAAACTGAAGAAAATGAATATTATATGAAATTGATCATTTTTAAACTTCATCATCGAGCCCCGCAGAAAAATTCATAGTAAAAAATACACAAATTGTAGATGTGAATTTCTTTTCAACACTCTGTTGGAAAAATAACAAACACAAAATTTCACAGCGATAAATATACAATTTGTAGATTTGAATTCGTTTTCAGCACACTGTTGGAAAATGTATCAAACGAAAAAACTAATAATGAAGGACGCTTTAGGGGCGCCGGGTAATCAATTGTCGATATTCATTTGGCCGACGGTTGGCTGGTCACATTGTCATGTGCTCAATCAAGCGTAACGGTATAGGACGTGCATTTGGAATGTGAAAAACCATTAGGCGAATGTTTTTCGGTCGGCTTTAGGGACGCACTAAAAGAATTTTATTAATTTTAATTAATATCACTCCACTAATTGCACGTATTATTAATGTATTTAAATAATATTAAAACGATATAATTAAGTATGATTAGAGATAATTAACGAATACCTAGTTAATTTTCAATAAGTATACTAAACTAGTAAACTACTCTCGGCTTTCATAATCCCCCGTTTACAGACCAGACCTCAAAGTTTCGAATGCCGACATTTCGCCAAGATGGTGTTTGATATTTATTTTGTCTCGTGCCTCACTTACTGTCAGTAACCTGACTGTTCCGTCCGACCACTGGATCAATTTGAAAATCCCCTGCAGTAGTTAAAAAAATACGGAATAAATATTCGTAATTTAATGACTTCCTTCCAGAATCAATAGTTGTATATATCTATGGTTCTAGGTGACGTTTGTATGCACGTGTCAAGTCTAGCCGTCAAATCAACATCGTGTATACAGTTTGAGTTTGTTTCGTTCTGCCAATCTCAAGGCGTAATCTTGGAGTTTATCTCCAGATCAAAATCTCAGCACGCTTACAGTACCGATATCTACCTCAACTAAACCTCATTCTGTGCACACGCGCCACGCGCCACGAGCGATGTAAAGCGATAAAACTGTAAAATCCCTTTTGTAACAGCCCTGAATTTTCAGATAGTTAGCCGCGCAATATACATGACGTCATTAATCTGTCTGGATACGTACCGATAAAACGACATTAATTTATTTCAATCGTAACACAATTCTTTTCTTCGGAAAATGTGTTTATTCTGGGTAGCTATTTGCTTACATTAAATATTTATAGAGCGTTAACCTTTATTAGAAAAATGTACCGCTTTACTTGCGATTGCAGAGTAGCCACCTTAGATGCAAAATAATTGTAAAATGTTTTTTTTTAATTCGGGGGTGAAATGTGTCATAGAACTGCGTTAAAAACTATTGCATCAGTAACTACAGCCATAGTGATGGACCCTGCAATTAGATCCGAAAGGCAGGCCAAAGAGGTCTAATGTACATGGCATAATAGCCCAGAAAACGCTACAAAGAAAATAATTGAGAAATAAAATTAATTGCGATTAAAAAAAAAAATTTAATGTCGGAATATTTATTTAAGTTTTATTGTAAAGTAGCAATGGGTGATACAATATCACCATCAATAATATTACAATATAAGTCTATAAATGTGTGTTTATCATGTGATGCAGTATGTGAATAAAATCTTAAGGGGTATTTCGCGATACATATTTATATTAGCATTCTTCTGTCACCCCTTTTTATGATATTCTCTATGAGATTAAGGGCTTTTAGTGTTTATAAAAATTCTGGTGATACATACAAATTTGCCATATCTGCTTCTTCTTTTGTCAAATTTGTTTTTTGTTAATCGCTATTTCTGTTGATAAAAATTCTGGTTATAGGTAAAATTTCAACGATTCCATTCTTCCTCTACCCATATCCAACAACTTACGTGACTAAGATACTAGTATTAAATAATATTAGCTACCGTAATATATTCATCGTGTAGATATATTTTTTATATTCTACCGTCCAACTTTTGTTAATGAAATATTTGTTCTGTATTGTACCCGTGACCGATATATTTAGGAAGAGGTCAAAAACTTATTTGGTCTACTCGGGTCTAATTCAGACTGTGGCACTGTAATTGGCCACAACTGCACTCCCTGCCGGCGTAGATGGGCAAGAAACTCCCACACATTTTATTTTTAGCCACAGAGCAAAAATAAGGGGCGAGATGTCCTGTGTGACAAGTTATACACTACATCACTCTTTATCTGATTCGGGACACTTTTCTTTGAATATAGTTGATCCAACTACTTTCCGCTGACAATATATGGTATATTAAATCAAGATCAACTTGGCATATGTTTTAAGATGTATGAGAGAAGATGAGATGGAAAGACAACACATCCGAAATTTTTATTTTTAAAATTTAATGAAATGCCGACTGCTGTTCAGAAATATCACACTTTTAGCATATAACAATGCTTTTGAGAAAATTAATTTTGGCCCAGACCCCACAACAACGAGCTACATACTTTGCATCTCACGGTTCGGTGGTTCGGTCATATGAACTGGATGAACGAACAGCAATCACAAAAGTCATTGCCGAAGACCAGTAGCACGCTGGAACTTGGGAAGGTCAAAGCTAAATCGAAGTGACAATTTCTTCAAATCCAGGACTAGAGAGAAACAACGTATATAAGACATCAACGGAGGAAAATTCTTCAAGAGGCCAAGATGGATGTGGGGGGCCAGGGATTGTAGAACCAATAGTGATATGTTTACTATACAATATAATTATAATTTCATTTTTTAATTTAATTTAATACCTTTTAAATACACAAACAAATGTTTTTAACAATATTTGAATATGTCCAAGAATTACTGGATTTTTACCTACAAAGTACTGTAATTACCCCATACTTCCATATATTTTCCATTAAATGTAATAAAAAATAGCATTGTCTCTGTGAGATATCTGATAATTGTTTAATTGTTTTTAAATTTGGTTGTGAGTAGGGTTTGGGAAAAACCGAGTTTTTAGAACCAGGCGGTTCGGTTCCAAAAAATTCGGACTCCTCGGATCCGAGGTCGAGACCAGGCCCATTCCATTTATTTTTCCCTATAATATCTCAGTAAATCATTTATTTATATATATATATATATACACACTTTTTTTTCATTACATTTTTAGGAATATACAAATTCATAACAAAAAAATATATTTGGTCTATATAAACTTACAAAATTAGATTCAATAAAGTAGTACACAATTTTATTAAATGTTAAATAATAACCATTAATTAGCAGGAGAAAAGAAAAATTATTTAAACATATTTACAATACTTACATTCCAAATGGTTACGTATCTGTCATTCTAGGCGGAAAAAAACCTGAAGCAAGAATGATTTTAGATGTATGTATAAAAAAATACATATTTATTAATAAAATAAAATTTTAATAAGACCAGTGCCATTCTATGACGAGTCTGATAATCTCAAATGAATTTTAGTACAAAAGTTATTCGCGACAGAAAAGGTTTTTTCTCCATTGGTCGACGTATTGTTGTTCAACGTCTCACTAGGATTCAACAATTTACAAATTTCGTAGGTTCGTATTAGAAAATTCTTGTATGAAAAAAAAGACATGGACCCGCCGAATCGAGACCGAGTATTGGATCCGAGTATTTTTACGTGAACCCGGCGGGTCCGAGTCCGGGTACCCGGACCCGAAAAACCCTAGTTGTGAGCTGGAATACTATGAAAATAGAGACTGAAAGCCTTAAAAATTTGTTGTACGGAAAAGTTGAAAATGGAGGAAAGTAAATTTTTCCCGAGAATCATAGTGAACAGACGTGGAAAATAATTAAATCAATCCTAGGAAACACATTAGTAAACACAGTAATACAAGGAAAAATATAAGAAAATATATAAACCTAAATATACCCATGTAAAATTATCAGATCGAATTAGTAAGTTGTTAAGAGTGATATATATTGTGACATTTGAATTTGAACGGCGGCGCCGACAGCGACCTACCATACCGACCCCGAGCGGACGCGGTGTATGATTGGCGAGAAGGCTAGACGAATGAGACGGAGAGGTTTGTTGACGAGTGCCGACGAGTGCTTCAGGACGAACTGCCGGGTACATAATATTCACGCTGTATGTTAAATTGTATGCTTTTACGGGTTGAATATATCCTTCTCCTTCTCAGAACTAACAGACGCGGGATAACCGAGAAACTTTTTCTCTGACACTTATGAATATATGTATGTACATTCGTTTTGATTTAAACAAATTTAAAATACGTAGGTGCAACAAAAATACACGTATTAAAGAAAAAAAATTGTAATGACAAACGATTAGTAATTTACTTAAATCGGACCGATTCCCGCGGGAGAAGGCACATAGAACGCCACATTCTTTTGTCTGGCATCAAACTCTTCCCTCGCTCACTTTTGTATATTTTCTTATGGACTCTGCCCCGGAAGCTACCGGGAAATAAAATAGCGACTTGATATAGTGGATAGCGAGCTACTTTTGCCACATTGAGGTAATTACTTTCATTTTAGTTACTTCCTCAATATGTTCAAAAATTAAACATTCTACTCGATTGTATAAAAAATATTCTATATTGCTAATTGCACGTTATTTTTCAAAATTTGGCATCCTTGAGTTGGAATCTTATATCTAAATGCTAATAAGTTTCACTCGGAGCGCTCGCGCTCGCCGCGTGTTACGTTTCTTATTAATCTTTTATTAACAAGGTTGGCATTCAAAAGTAAAGTTTTCAACTTTGTGGACATTACCGCCATTAAATCTATACACCTCACAGACGCCGATACACGAAAGCCATGAAAAGTTTTGCAACTCCCTGTCGGTAGCGGTCCCTTGAAACGTGCAGTTAAACTTGGATTTTAGCAGGTTCGGTAGTAATTGGCGAGGTGGCCGGTAGGGGGGTGGGGTTAGCCGAGGATGGGGTGGTGGGTGGTCTATTGACGTCTGTTTGTGACGTCACGAGTCAGTTGTCGTGTCGCACGACCCGGGAGGTTAGTCAATAACACAAGGCAGTTCGATGGATGTTCGTGTACACGTGTTATCAAGATCAACCCCCTTCATTTTACAATGGTTTAATTAGGGAGCGAATGACAGCGACAGCACTACAACCTCCCTGACGACCGCGTACATTGTCCAGCTCTCACACGTGGGGTATGATTATTTATCTGAATTGTGTCAAAATCAAAACTTCAGGTATCGTGTCTTCCCTCAAACATCCCCTACGTAGTGAAAAGAAATTTAAAAATCACGTGTTTTTTTTTAAATAGTTACATTCACTTAATTTTGTGGTGAAGCTTACTTGAGAATTATTTTAAAATATTAACATCTCAAAATTGACTGCCGGTGTATCTTACGAGTTGACAAGTTTTGAAGAAATATTTCAACAAATTCATTATATATTGAGCCTATGCAGCCTGAGTAAAAGTGAGTGAACGCGATGGTTTGTCCTGATGTTGTCGTCATCAAATAAGAACTCTACTTTAGCGTAAAAAACAGGATCGTAAATAAAGAATTAAAAATTGTATATGAGAAAACCAATCAGAACCAATCAAGAGTAGTTTTAATTGATGTAAGAGCTACACTTAACTTGAAATTAAAAAATTATATTGAATTCTCTTAAGAGAGTGGTCTGTAAAATAACTCGATTTTAATTACACAACAAAAAATAGAATATACTAATTTATAACTACACTTTATTATAATATTATACAATATAAATTTACTAACATATAATGCGGACAAAGGTAGTTATTAACGGCGAGTATTTAATCGAGCGCCAAACTAAAGTGATTCGATCTCTAAATATTTACCTATGGCCACACAAATAATACTTGAGTACGAAGAAGTTGTGCAGCAATATTTAAACCATAGATATTCTAAAAGTAGACTTCGGGCATGTGACTATTAGCTTGATCACCAGATATAATGATTTTGCTACCAAAAATAATACTTGAGCGTCTAAACTAACCTAATTTAATCCAATTTTACTTAACGTAACCTAATTGAACTTAATCTGACAGTATAATGATATTAATCGCATTTTGGTGTAAAAATCCTATTTTTTGCGCGTAATTAAGATTCTGGTAAACTTTAACAAATACCTACATTTTTACTCGGAAATAACTTTTGATAACCATTAAAAGTGTGCTTTAAATAATATCGTTCTGGTGCTCATTTATTATCTTTCGTGTCCATATATTTTTAGATACCCGATTACTTAAATTATTGTAAAAAATGCTCAACTTACTTAAATTTGCAAAATATTTTTAAACTCATTTAAATAGTTCGTATTAATCATTAATACTACAAAACGGTTATCTCCGATGTTTAGTATTTTTTTTTCAAAATTTTTATTAAATCGTATTGGTAATTTATTAGTATATGCGGAAACATATTTTATTAAAAATCGTCGCTTAATTATTTATCTGAAATGATAAAAGTGTTAATGGCTGCATGCAGCAACGGTCGACACTAACTATTACGACAATGACACACATTTTTTTACAGGGGGTAGCTTTTCAATGACGCAGTAAATAGTGTCTGACGCCACTGGGTAATTATGAAAACACGACACGGATAAAAATACCCCTGAAATAAAAATCGCAATTCAAATGATGCAATAATATCTGTGATTTAAAACTAATTTCACTAATAGACGTGAAATAAAATTGAATACAACACTTATCGTTCTATACGGGTGTGAAGTTTGGTCTCTCAGTTTAGCGCATAAATATAGGTTACAGGTCTTCGAAAATAAAGCATCTTGCGCAAGATTCACAGCCCTATACGTGATAACTGATAACCAAACCGGAGAATGGAGTAGATTAAAGATCCTGAAACTTCGGGAAGTATATTCCTCCCCAGACATCCTGAGAAAAGTGAAAACAAGGAGGCTGCAGTGTGCGGGTCACGTATCGAGAGTAGATGAGTCATGTAACACGCACAAAGCTCTCGCACATAAACCGACAAGATCGATACCGAGACGTAGATGGGCGGATAATGTCCTGACAGATCGCCCGGCGATTTACCCAACAAACTAGACCATAGAGGCGATGTCAAGTAATGGATGGCGCTTTATTATGTTCTGCGGTCATGGATTTCCGTGTCCCGTGAGGTCGCTGAACAAGAAGAAAAAATAAATAAAAACAAATTCTTAAAACTCTCTTAAAGCACCCAAAAAGAAAACTTTCAACGTACAATATGTATATATTACATATATAGTTCATGCATCCAGTTACCACTCACATGGTAAGCGAGCGCTCTACCATCTTAATATTCCCTCTTAAGACTGTGGTGTCAAATTGTAAGTATATAATACTAATATTTTGTGTTAAAATTTATGGCATTGATTTATATTTTAATATACTTTAGTATTTATACATTTTTATCAATACGTTAAATGAATTTTATTTAAAAATTAGTTACACTGTTGTTAGTTACAGTAGTTACACAACAAACTGAATTATTAAAGAGCTTATGACAACATACAAATATCTACTTTCACGTCTCAGTGCAATGTGTGCAATGGTTAATAACCCCACCTGTCAGGTGAAAGGCAGGTTATTTTTATTTTATTTAGTCAACAGAATTTATGAATATTTTTTTCGAACCAGAAAAGCATATTCCGCGCATGTCATGTGGCGGTTGTATGATGTTATGTCTGAGACATATAACGTTGAGTTATGTTTTCTTTCATGACCACAGTCAAAAATCTACGACCATAAAATGGTTCGCCTGTTACTGCGGGATCTACTAGCCTCGGCGACTCTGATGGGTGCATACTGCAAACCCTAACATTTGATGAGCCATCTTAAAATATATTAACGACCTTATGATAAGATTGATATAACATCTCATTCTTGTGACCTGGAAGCGACACCCATGTTTCTTCAGACGTGAAAACATAAGGAAAAAAATAGTTGCTTCAAAATTTCACACCGAAGAGTGCTCGCCCACTCTTCAACATGAAATTGTTGTATAATCATTAATTTAAAAAAAATACATTTTACTTATTAAAAGGCACTCTTATCTGAATAACGATGATTCTATCCGGGTTAAGATGACAAACCGAATTTTTAAAGATAAATGTCTGAATATAGAACAGGCGTGGGGACTGGGGGGACTGAGGGGCCTCCGCCGCTGTAATTGGCTCGGGAGGACGTCACGATCGCGCGCCTGACAATGACACATTTTCGCCTCCAATCACGAAGCCGGCTGAGCAATGCCGGTCGAATAATGGCCCTAGCTTCGCCGGCAATTACCAAATAATCTGTAGTGACTTCTGGTCGACTCGGTGCTGTTATTATTATTATTCAAATATTGAGAAAAAAGGCAATTCGATCGTTCGACTTCACGATTATGCGTATTTTTCATTCACACCAAGGCAACCGATAATTTTTCTCTAAAATATGAATAAATATACATTGGGAATTTTAGATAACCACAGTTTATACTGTGTTTAGGATGTGCGATAATAATTAGTAAATACTTGCTAATATAGAAGGTTAGTAATTATTTGAACTAATATAATATAGCTAGTACCTTAGCTTGCCTTGTTTTACTTCGATAACATGTGTTCTACAATTGCAATACTTACGTTACGCAGTATGTTTCATTTTCATTTTACAATCACAGTACGTTTTGTTTCATTTTCACCTTCACGGCATCGTGGTATATTAAGCTGGGTTCCGCTCGTAGTATGAAAATAGGATTGATATGTCTGCATGAATGTCTACGTGTAGTAGGGTTATCTTTAGACCGTATCGATGTGTAACTCTAAACTGCATCGATACACGAACGGTCGACATTAGACCATGTCGATGTATACTGTATAGTCGTATCATGAATGCGTTTAATTATAAGAATAGATTTATACTGAATAATGTGAAGGTTTAGACCTAAAAATCAACCAAAAATTAAAAAATAAATAAAACCTTCAAATTCTAAATTATTATTTAAAACATTACATAAAAGAAGAATCAAATGTTGAATAAAACGGAGTTGCGTAACCAGGAACTTCACTACCTATATGATAAGCCGAAAGTCATAAAATTATGGAGACCTCGGAGGCTAGACCATATAGAGTATATCAATGATACACAACCCCCGAAATGGCTGCTCAATAATAAAACTAAAGGAAGATAAAGAATAGATGCATCCAAAATGAGGCGAAAAATTTAATAAAGACATATCCATTCTTGGCGTCAGATCTAACCAGATTGCGTTTTTTGTAGATGATTTCCTTGAGGAAACTTAGGCCGGCGTTTCGGCACGGTATCGCGTGCCATTTTGAAGCTAGCCGTGCGTGCCATCCACTAGCGCTCGCGGAAACCTTAATTATAAATAATACCATCAACATGATCCACCCCTAATCCTGAGAATCGAGATCTTAACAAAGCGCCGTCAGTTATTCCTAAAATTCTAAATTAGTTAACAAAATCACTCAGATATGGGTAATTTGCAAATGTAGGATAAACAAGCCTCAAGCGTGTTTTCCAGGAATGTGTTATCGTTTGAAAAGAATTTAAAACCTATTTTCCGCTACATTTTAGGTCTCCGATGTATTTGCCGACGGTTTTAATAAAGCTGAATGAAAATATTTACACAGAAAACAGCGAAGTTCAGTGTAATAATAATAATATGCTATGCCGTGTATTGCGCTGACCTTTTCAGCTTGCCGATTCGCTGGAAAGTGTGGGCGGTTATTATAAAACTGTTTTCCAGGATTTTTCCTTAACATCTCTCCAATAATACATATTAAGTATTTATTTATATTTATCAGTGATGCATAAGCTCAACTTTAAAAGTTTAGAGAGCATTTTTAAATTAGAATAGTTTTGTCATAAATTCATAAAAAAATATTGTAACTCGCGAGGTTTGTATTTAAAATAAAAATATGTTTGTACCATAAAAACATGTCTAAAATAAAAATATGAAAACGCTTTTTTGTGAAAATAGTTCTGCGGTATTTTTAACACAAATTAAATTAAACAATTAGAAAAATATGTAGAAAAAAAGACAAATGGAAAAATAGACGTGTCAATTGGAAAGACTACAGAAAATAAGTTTAAAATTTGTTGAAAACGTGATCGACTGATATAGCAAAAACAGTAATGCGTTTCCCCTCACAGAAAAGGGTCCAGATTCGAATACCGAGAGCACCTAAATATTTTTTCGAAAGATTGACTTTTTCTGTATATCTTTCTAATTGATTATTTTAATTAATGTGATGAAAATATGTGTTGAAGTAATATAATCCCCGTTGACCGAGAGACGAGCTTGACAATGACAGTATGTCGCCTGTTCTTAAACCAGTTGACCGTATCGTGGGGGGCGCCATCGGTGTGCGAGGTCCAGGTGTATGAAGGATGATCCAGCAGCTCCCGCTCATACTTCTGCAGCTCTTCTGGCGTGGCTTTGAGTTAAAAATGAATCACCGATCGCACTTCGCAATCGGTGTGATCGATGATAGACATGGTTAATAAAACACCACATCTGACGCACTGAAAAGCTCGAATCTGATTAACTGAAGATAAGGTCACAGACAAGTTATGACAAGTTCCTGCCAACGATTCAGTCCGATGTGCCTATTTACATTGTTTATATACACAGATGATCCTTACTTAAACGTGTAATATCTATATTTAACCTTTTTTTAATAATATTGATGTTGTTATCGTCCTAATCAGAATATTTAGTTAAAAATGAAACGAAAAAAATCACGTCAACTTTCTCCATGCCATGACAAAGTAGACAGACCACAGACAAAATAACTCAGTATCGAATCTTGAAAACACCCCCCATCAAAACCTTATTTCTCTGTTGTCGAGAGCAGCATTGCCGGCGCAATGAACAGCGGAAGATCACAACTGGATGTAAAAAAAGTTTATTCATTTAAAAATGGCAGTCTGGATTTTTGCTGTGTTTAGAAAGTACTGAAGGAGTCAGTAACAATGTGTATATGAGATAAAATAATAAAGATCGTCTTTACTATTTCTCCACTAATTGCCCATATCCACGAAATAAGACATGATGTATGACTTAAGGTAAGATTATGATCTGGAAATAAACTCGAGAATGAGATTAGTGGAAAAAGACAAAAACTTAAACCCGTGTTTCCTTTGACAACTATACTCGGCATATGCGTGAAAACGTCACCTAGAACCATATACATAAAATTATATATTCTGATAAATCAGACAAAAAAGGCAATAACTTACTAACATTTATCCCGTTTTAACTGCTGCTGGGGCGACTCAATTTGCACAACTGACAAACGGAACATTCAAACTGACTTTGACGTTTGACGTACAATAAGCGTACAGTTTCACAGTAAACTACGAAAGCCAAGAGTTGTCGCAACACAATCGTACGTACATTTGACCACACGACTAGCCTTAGCCCTGTTATTTTTCAAGGAAGTCACGAACAAGGACATTCATTAAATCCGTTGTGGTTGAAAAACGACACGCGACAGATTAGTAAAAGCGTCCCTGACGGACTAACGTAAACATATTGAGAAAGAATTAATAAAAAAAATTACATCGCAAATTAAAGAATATTTAAATACAGTACTCCCTCACCAACCGCGGATTTTCGATAACCCATTTTATTTTATGTGAGCAGAACACTTCATTTTATTTTTGAGGCTGAGCTGTGATCCAAACTTAGTAAACGAAAATATCCCCTGCAAACTTGGGTAGTACATTTGATCTATGACTATCGGCTCATCATACAAGTCATCATCACCGTATGTAAAACTTTTTGGATAGTAACCACTTTTGGAGATTAGACAGCCAAGATAACCTTTTTCTATCTTTACCTCTACTGCTTAACATCTTTCCCTGCAAGATGATTATTATACTAATAAGATATTCACTGTATATGTTATAGTGAATGTGTACTACCGGTGAAGTTATACTTTCACTAGTAAAAATATAATTTCACTAACAGCCGGTTGCGTCATCCTCGGTAACTATAACTGAGATTCAAACTCGTTTACTTTCAAACTCGTTTACTTGTAAACGAGATTCAAATAATTTGACAGAAATCGAGTTGCGTCAACAAAGTTTATAGTTATCCAGTGTAGCAATTACATAGGCCTCTTAAAATCTCATTTTCAAAAAGAAATGCCGCGCGAGTAATTTTGCTTATGGCAACACGTGTAGAACGCTTCATTTGACATTTGACGTTTACGTTAAATTGGTGTGTTTGCCTTCCCGAAATGAGCAATTGACCGTTTTTGAACGATGAATGTCAATATAAAGTAAGTATTCTTGTATTTTAACTATATTTAAAAGTTTATGTTGTAAATTACGTATTAGTAAACATTATTTTTAATATTTATTCAGAGAATCCAAGACGAAGCAAGAAACAGCAGAATGGATACGAGGTATGATGCAGATGTGAATGGATAGCGGGTTTCGGTATTTGATGATGATACAGATTCTAACAGTAAGTACTCTGCAAGGCCTTGCAATGCAAATCTTATCACTCATTTTGCATTTAATATGCTACCTTTTAAAAACAAATAAATAATGCACACCCCAATTGTAAGCAGATCAATTATACAAATGTAATATGTTTGTATGTTCATAGGTGGAAGATGTTGAGCACAGGCCTCAAGTCTAAATATCTTGGCATTGCATTCAAATACCAACTCATGGCATCACCTCAAAAAAATGCACAGAATGATAATTCACAATATAATTAATTAATTTTCTGGTGTATGCACACTTACATAATGTAATAAAATATAAATATTAGATATCGATAATGCTTTTATTTAGTTTAATTATTTCATTTATAATATATACCCTTTCTTTGTTCGCAGATAAATCAAAACGCAAAATGAATTCAATCACAAGAACTGCATGTAGTCAAGCTGAGAGATATTTGGCCCAACTAAATTTTAAATTAGTCAAAGAAAAAAATAATATGTAATTAATTAAATAATTTACTTCTTTAATTTTATAAACATTAACAATTTCTCTATTTTTAAATGTTTACTGCCTTGCTGTATTTAGCTAATGTGGTTTCACCCCCTTTCATTTTAAGGTATTAACATAAACCGTTTTTCTATTTACTAAAATAATAATGTGTAGTTATGTCGTATGGCTTTAGTTTATAATTATTGACTTTAATTTTACTTACTTGACTTTACTCAATTTATGATGGTAATTTCTGTATGTGATTTATGTTAAAAGGTATATATATAAATATAATAAAAGAGTTTTTACAGAGGAAGAATTGTTTTATTATAGATCCAATATTATTGTAAAATAAATGTGACAACAATTTAGGCTAAATCTCAGAAATGAATGATGTACAGAGCGATGAAGATCTTTAATGAAATGCCAGATGAAGATACTTCATAGATTCAAAATGAAACTAAGCCAATATGTGTAAGATAAGTTTGATCTTATTTATATTATAACATATATATTTACATTTGTACGCACAATATTAAGAATAAATAAATGAAATGCTATGACTGGTTTAATAATTGGGAAAAATAGCCATTTATTAGATCTCGTCTTACATTATTTCCATCCTGTGCAGGTTCAGAGTCAATTTCATATAATATTGTCACAAAGTCTGGTGACTCGGTAACATTATGCAGCACTGCTGTGGCTATAATGACTGCTTCCACTCTTTCAATACTCCGCCTGAGTTTCATACCTATTGCGAGGAAACGCCTTTTCCACACCCCAAATGTTCTTTCTACAACATTCCCAGTCCTGATTTGGCTCTCGTTATATAGTTTTTCTGCCACAGATATTGGATTTGTAAATGGAGTAAGTAAGTATGGTTTGAGTAGATAACCACGGTCACCAATGAGATGTTTCTCATTAAAAATACCATCATCTAGTTGCCCTTTTAATCTAGAATGACTAGAATACTATCGTGTGTTGAGCCTGGCTACCTTGCAACAACATTTGTGTATTTCATTGTGGCATCTATTACTGCCTGCACATTAATGGAGAAGTAATCCTTTATATTTTGATAGTATTTCGCATTATTTCCTCCTGGAAATAGGATTTCCACATGAGTGCAATCTATTGCACCGATCGTGTTTGGAAATTTTATAATGTTGAAGAATTGATTCAGATATTGCTGAATTTCTTTGGTAGATACAGGTATACATAAATTGTGATCTGAGAGCGGCTATTACTCTGCTCACTTTATTCGCAATCCGTGAAATAGTGCTCTTGTGTACACCAGATATATCACCCGTGCATCTTTGCATTGATCCTGTGGCATAGAAATGCAAAGTTATCGAGACTTGGTTTACAGGACGAACTGCGTGATTTCTGATCTTTATCAAAAATATTATTATATACCTATGAAGTAGATAACTTTAGATGACATTATATTGTCTGAAATAAGCAAGACCAGTTACCTAACCATAATTTTGGACAGGCGGAATCTTACAATAAAATCTATATCTTCCCATATAAAATGATCACTTTGTAGCCTAAAAGATTTTGCTCTTCTTGTTAAGGATGTATTGAACAATTATTTGATCGTCAGAAGAATCGGTATCAGTGCTATCTGACATAATAATGTTCATTTCAATAATACGATGTCGAAAAAATTAAAAGAATGCTTTTAATGACGGTTGTCAAGTGAATGCGCACAATGCAAATGTGCCCTAGATGACAAATCCAGTGGATGCAATCCGTTATCGGAAAAAGACTTTTTTAAAACCTATTTCTTCCCGCAAAAAATAATGTGCCGAGGTCCGAGTTTTACTTTTCCTGTTAAGAATATACTGTATAATTAGTTTATCATCAAAAAAGTCTGCGATATCACTGCTATCCGACATAATATTGTACATTTCGATACTACAGTGTCTAAAATTGAAAAATACTCGATTTCGGTGACATCTGTCAGTGGCTCGCGCGCAGTGCGCATGTGCATTAGTAAAGTTTACATTTAAGCGGAGATTTTCGGCGGTTTATAGTTAAAGTCAAAAGTAAGCGACAAAAATGAGATGATGCAACGCGTTTTCGGATAAACTAAGTTTAAAAGTAAAGTTTATGGTTACCGAGGATGACGCAACCCGACCTAACTCGGCCAGTTAAAATGTATCAAACAATTGATTTACCGCTCAATATCAGTGAAACTGTATTTGTTCACAAACGGACGATCCGGTTTACAGCGCACATGCGTATGTGTTTGTGTTATTGATGCCATCTGACGTCGAAACATTTTAATCATAACTGGTGATGTGTCGCCCTACAGCTGTGTTTTGAAAATTAATTATGTTATTATTATGGTTTTTATCATGTTAGTGTGAGTTTTAAATCTTTCATTTTCAAGTTTTATATTATATATCAGTAAAATTGTATTTCTCGTGTATTGAACAAGCACTATTTTGATAACTAGACGACAAATTAATTGTGATCGAATACTTTGTTCGCATTTTAATCGACATAAACACGCATTTTAAGTGAAAACAAAACACACAAATGGACGTTTAGTTTAGAGCAACATATAATTTCGCTAGCTACTAGCTAGTAAAAATATATATATCTTCCATTGAAAATGTATTAGAATATAATTTCATATACATATACCTACCATATTTCTCTTTGCAGAGAATATATTTATTTATTTATTGTACTCACCTTATTCTGGCATTAACATTTTTTTTACATAATAGAGAATCACATCAGAAGCGCAATACAAAAATAAAAATTATATTATATCTTCATATTTTTCATAATCAGAATTATAAAAAAAAAATGTATTAAAACAAATTGTAAATTATAGAAAATGAATACAACACAACAAAAATGATACATAAATACACTTTAGACAATCAGTAAAGGAATTTATTCGCCACCATTGAGTTGAGACACCAAAAATGGTAACAATTTAGTCACTTAAATTAACAGCAAAAATGTCCACTACCTCTGCATATTAATTCCCCGAAGAATACAATCTGAGAACTGCGGAGTTAGGTAATGCATTTGTTCTAACATTACCTCTGTAATAGAATAATGAATTATGTCTCGATGACATCAACGGTCAACAACATCAAGCAGACCAACAATCTGGGAGCAGTCTTATTATACCACTGATAATCCTATATAGAAATATAAGGTCGGTCACCATACGTCTCACTGACAATTTTAACATTTTCAGACGGTTAAGGAGATAATCATAATCCTCGGAGTGTATATTTAATTTGTAATTAATGAATCTTAAAAACTTTCTCTGTTTACAGCTTTCTTTGTTCGATAGTTGATATTAGTTCTCTTGACTCATTCATGCGTCTTAGTACCTCTTCATTGGTAATGTGGTTAATCCAGAAAATCTTTAGCGTACGTCGATACAGCCACATATCAAATGCCTCCAGCTTTTTAAAAGTGGCTTCATTTAACGTCTAGTCCTCGACTCCGCGTATATGGCCCTCCAATGGATGTGCTCAGGCTACGGAGATGCATACACGAAATAAATGCGACATCAATATTTGTATTATATTGAAACTAACCATAAAAATATAGCTAACTTGGTGGTCGCCTGGGACGAAGTTAGAACCCTCAACCACATGATCATTAGACGAGTGTCTGCCGCTAAACGGCAAGACCAACAAATATTTTTTAATTTATCATATACCTGTAATATATAAGTACATCTCATGTATACACTCCTATATCACTTCATTCACAAACTATATTCCACTAATTGTAAAATATTTATTAAAATTTATCAATTAATTTGATTAATAATATAAATATTTTATCAATAGGTACAGGTATTTTTAAATATCCACGTAGATACTCAAATAACTAGTTGAAAATATAAAATTCTTCATCGTGAGATGAACAATTTATTCATGTACTATTTCTGTAAAACAGATAAATATAATTTAAATTATTAGAACACGTTCATACTATGATGTTGTAATTATTCAGAACATAGGTCGGTCTGTGATATTTTAAATATATCTTTCTAATTAATTCAAATTATTTATATCTTTGTTTTTAATCATTTTTATGAGTTAACAGGTTTCGGAAATGTCAAATAAACTAACAATTTTTTTTTCCATAATTTTGTATCATTAAGTCAATTTCCACATCTTTCATCATCGTAAAAAGTTAAGTGAGATACTAGTTTTGTTTTTTAAATAATTATACTTTTTTTAAAACATAATTTAAAAACATTAGAACAATTTGATATATAGTTTCAGTTAGTTTATTTGATGTTGATGAAGAAAAGGGTATTTTTTGAAACCGGCTGGTATATTAAATTCAACTCATAAAAATGATTAAAAACAAAGATATTAATAATTTATATTAAAATGAATAAAAATCGCAATAAATATAAAAGATAAATTTTGCTCGTAAATCTTAGATTCTTTTTTAATGAATAATCATTCTTTAATGAGCAAAACATGTCGACGAATGACTGCACAACACATTTGGAAAAAAAACAGACACGTAAAAGTAGAAAATTCTTTTATGTATACGGAACGACATTGGCCAACCGGTAAACACTAATAAACGACATAGCGTTTCAGTATCTCAAGGTTTTACACAATTTAAATATTAAAATTTATAAATGAAAACGTATTTTGAATACGAAATGATTAATTTAACAATTTACATACGTTTTAAATAATATTAATCGTATATGTAACAACCATATTATTTGTGTAAGTTCTACTACACCTGAAGCGTGTAGGTTAACTTCCAGCGGCAGCTAGATCAGGATTTAAGGTCTAATGCGGACCGCGGTAGCCTCGCTAAGCGCGGTTTTGGTAACCGCGTCGATATTCAGGGGCAAATTCGCGCGGCTTGCGAGGGATTACTGTAAAAGTTGAACAATGACACGCGAGACATAATGGAGAAATTAGAGAGGGAATGGAGTGAGAATACCTCCGTGCTGATGGCCAGGCTTCCGCCGGTCGCCGCGTGACGGCGTCGGGTGGATGTGACCACGCCAACTTTTTCACGGAACACGTGGGCCGCGAGTGTAATGTGTTTTTAACAGTCCGCTGAGGGCGGGAGGGAAAACCTTCACGAAGCACCCTCCAAGCAGAATTTATTTATGTGTATTAATAATGAGGATATCTTCATGATTCTTCTCAAATAAATACGTATTATTATACAATTGGTCGCTTTAAGGTTGTGATTAGACGTTTTTTATAATTTGGCAAAAAAAAATTGCAAATGTAACACCTTCGTGTCCGCATCTTCCTCAAAGCAGAAAAAAACCATTTTAACTAAATAATATAATGTTTTAGTTTTAAACCACTTTATTATGTACATATACTAAAATCAACTAGTTTTAGTTGAATCAGGATAATATAGTATAGTAGACAGACAAGCCACAACGTGTTTGCTTTCTTTGAAAATTTTACTTTTTTTTTTCTGCTCATGTCGTAACCGGTTACTAGACGTAGGCCATCATGTTGGGTACAAATATCAGCCAAACATAAGATGCACCGTTATCTGTGCAAAGCATCGTCATAGATTCTTCAGTCACGATGTTCGGCGTCTTCCAGAACCACGCTGTCCAACCATATTTCCTTGAATTATTAGATAAGCCGATACTTTTCTAGATATTTCATAATACACCCAAGATTATGCAGTTTTCGGATTTCATTTGTTTTGTGTATTCGAATTGTCTATCTTAAATTCTTTACTCCATTATTCATTCTCATAATTTCTTATTCTACCCAGTCTCATCATCTGTAGATCCACATCTCAAGTACCTCAAGTCGTCTTACCAATGCTCCACGATTCATTGCTAGCGTTCAAACGTTGAAACGTCCAATCCGTCAAACAGCACAGAGAGCACGTAACATCGTACCATTCGCATTCGAAACTTTAGGCTAATTCCATGGCTGAAGAGTATATTTTTCATACGCAGAAATATCGCACATCACTCAATATGGCATTTCATCTTATTGAAAGGATACCATATGTCGTTTATACTGCATTCCTACTAAACAATTTTCACTTTTTTATGACCCGAGCTAACATCGTAAAACACCCCCATTTTCACCCACACATTTGTCCTAACAAGTCAATTACTCTTAATTTTCTTCTTCTTATTCTTGGGCTCTATCGTTATTGCCTTAGCTTTTTCAGCCATGATGATCTCCTCTTTCCAGCAATCTTTCCCTGCATTATGAGGTCCAAGATCTCATACTTCTCCGGATGTCTCACCACATGTCCGAAATATTGAAGTTTTCGGATTATAACTAACTTACCATCACGCAGTTTCCCACGAGGGTAGGCAGAGAGGATAGAGCGCCACACTCTTCTGTCCTGACACACAGTTCACGCCTCATCCATATTCATACAAGCTCGTCGATTATTGAGGCTTCTAACAGGACCATCCTCTCCTTTATTTTATTTATTTCGGATTATTATTTTTTAAATAGAGATGCGTAATCAAAATACTTGTTACATAAATAATTTAAACTAAGCTAAAAACTTGTGCTATGAAAATAGGACTTACTTGATGGCCTTCTAGAACGAGGCTCGAACCCCGACCACTATATCACTAGGCGAGTATCGAAACCACTAGACTACATACTAAATTCTTGTTTTATTTTATTTATTTGAACCACAGCATCTTCATTATTACTTTAATTTAAAAACTACCGATGCTGTAGTTAAATTTCGGACGATCTCGGCTCTGTCAGGTGCTCCTATGTTGGGCATTCGTCGTCCGCGCCGTATTCCACCTCAGCCAGCGTTGTAGCTTTTCACTGCTCCTTATATACAGATTGTCTGCATCGCGCACAGCTTCCTCTGTGACACGCAACAGATCTAACTCGTCATCATCCTCCAAGGTAGGTTAGACACTTAACTCTATATTAACGCCCAGAATCATATAATAACGTAAAATCAATAGCGATTTTATTTGTACGATAGAAATCTTGAACATTTACCGACTTAATTATTTGGCTATAGAATTAGTTATAGCGCTGGTGTAGATATAAGATTCGATATGTGTATTACCATCACGTGATGTCGACAGCATTTGTATTGTAGACCACTGAACATATGACTGGCCGCCCATATATAAACCGAAACCGAAACCAATCTCATTGGTTCTCAACTAATCAATTTCTCAGTAGAAAAACTGCTGTACAACCCTGGTGCAAGATAACGCGCAGAGGTATGGTAGAGTCAAATGATTAACCCTGCTTCATGCCTATATCCATCTACCTCTTCTATTACACAGCATTTTTATTTATTTACATATATATATATATCAATATTTAAGTACTTACAAATATTTATGAATGACTTGGAACGTGAGTCAAATTAAAGATGTAGAAATTACGATAAAAAAAGTTTGTAGGCAAATTAAAAATATTTAGCACTTAGTACAGTAATACAGCTAGGGAAAAAATGGAAAATATGAAACAAATAATTAATTATTATGACACGCACACATCAAACAAACAACAGCAATCAGCAAGAAGAAAAGTATGTGTAAAAAAAGATAATCCTGTCCGTCAGTAAAATACGAGTAATTAAACAAATATTTATCTATTTTTAATCATGAGAAAAGGTGAATCGCATTGAATCTTGACATACATTATTGAAATATATGTATTTAGATAAAATCTTGACCTGTCATACCCTTTCAATTTATGTATACAATATTTTGTGAGCACACCAAAAAAATGTTATGAATGTAGATATATATAATTCGATCTTACGATAAAGCGGTTTCCTATGATTAATTATTTTTTAAATTTAAATATCTCCTCTTCCTATAAATCTCTCTCATATATGATTCTGTGAAAGAAAATAATTTCAACACAAGGAATTATTTTGAAATAAGTATATTGTAAATTTTTCTAATTGATATTGAAAACATTAAACAAATGATAAATTATTGCAAAAATTCATTCAAATTTTAATATGTTTGTATTTACTCGTTCGGCATAGTTATGAAATAAATAAAAAAATAATAAAAAATAAAAAAATGTTTAAAATGTAATTTAGGAAAGCTTACATATAAGAAATATTTCGAGAATCTAATGTACCAAGACGTAAGCGGAGTAACCACCCACATCTATTCCGGCAAAGTTCCCCCTCCTATATACAGGGTGTAACAGACTTAGTCCACAATATTTTATGGGTGAATACCTGACTAAATTACGAATCAATAATGTTCCAGGAATATGTGCAAATTCTGCACTGTTACGGAAAATACTATCGTTTAAATTTTTTATAAAATCGTTTTATGTTTACGTACTTTGAAAAAAATATTTGCGAAATTGTTCCATTATTAATCTATGGCTTTGCTTCAGGTCCTAAATCATCTAACAAAAAATAATCTAGCCGCCCAAAATTCTATGACCTTTAATTTTGTGCATTCAATATGTAATATAAAATATTTCAATTATTGGAAATAATCGCATAATTACGTTATTTTTTTTGAAACGCTTATATTTCTGACACGGTTGAGATTAGACACATATTCTTTGAACATTTTCGTAATTTAGTCAGGTCCACCCATAAAATATTGTGGACAAGGTCTGTTACACCTGTAATTACAAAATGTAATTCGACGATATGAGTCTTAGTTAGACACGGTACTCAGAAAAAATATTTTTTGGTCCAATACAATGCAATAACGGACAACGTCGACTTGAAGTTCGGATTATACAAATCAAAAATACAACTAAAACATTTTTTTCTAATAATTTTTTTTACGGTTGCACTTAAATATTAAAAGGGACGTTTTTCATAATATTATTTCCCTCTTGCTCGTGTTAATCTAATCAAATTATAAGTGATAAATAGTTACTAGTAATTTATTACTGTAGATGTACATAAGCGGAATAATCGTATAAGAGCAGATGGATGGATACTCGAGAGTATCATAAATTGTAAGGAATTGGGAAAAAATGTTTTAATGGAAACATTTTAGAGGTCTTTTCGGACTTTAAAACTTACTAGTGGTTTAGTTATAATTTAATATAGGGATTTAAAAGAAGGAGGGTGTCTATGTTTTATGCAAGCCATAATAATAATGATTATTTATGGAGTTTAGCAAAATTTGGGCCTGCAAGGAGGCGGGTTGGGTCCAGGGTTTATATTTTCTTCAGGGTCCTAAAGCGTAACTTTGCAACATTTGAAAATGATTGCATTTAAAATTTGGAATGGATGGCAAAAAAATATTGGTCCAGACGAGGGGTGGGTAAGATGTCCCGGGGTCGGAAAGAGGGGAGGGCTATCAGAATTTTGTAGGGTCTAAAGTAAAAATATAATGTGGATAATGCGATAGGTTCCAAACAGGAAAAACTCTGGTTTTAATATTTGATTTACTTTATTGTATGCTTATCTCTTGGCTTTACATAGTATATTTACATATGGTACGGTAATATTTTATCGTACATCTCACAATATTACATACTATTTATTGTCATTCAACTGAATGAATTGAAAATTTGATGGGGTGTGTGGTAAGCGCGCGCATTCCGAGTCACTTTTCTGTTCTTTTACTAATTTTGTGTTTTTTTTGTATTCTTATCTGATATTATTTTATATATCGAATTAATTTTTAAGGTTGAAGTAATAATTTCCGTGATGAAATTTCGTCTCCAGTGGTGTGAGAGTTTTCACTTCAAAATTTGAAAGGGAGACTGACAAACGAGAATTACGGTAGCTAATTCAAAAGAATTTTCATCAATCTGACAATATAAATATTATCATGTATCAGATAGCAGTAAAAGAAATGTCAACTTCGGTATTTCAGTCTTATTGTTATTACAAACACCGAATGTAATTCAAGAGTTGAATTCCTATAATATTTATGTCAATAAAATAATCTAATGAATAAACCAATCAATATCCTGAAATGAAGAACGCGAAGTCTGATATCTGAGAGACAAATAAGAATATAAAATGAACACACGACAAATATTTAATTTAAACATGTTTAATGTGAAATGAAAATAGATAGCACTCAAGTAAAGTATATTGATTTTTAAATATTTCTGAAATGTATGCAAAATATATTTATATAAATAAACAGATAAACAGATGTACGTTAGTACGCCATGATCGAATCTATTTTTAGACATGCCACTACCCCATTTTGTTTTCTTATTTCTAGTCAGTTTTCCAATTAAAACGTAAACCAGCGACGAGAAAATAATGGTGAAAGTATTGAAAATAAATGCACATAAAAATAACAAGCCGGCTAAAGAATGAAGCGTTTAATACTCACATTAATAATGTTGGTGGGAATCGATGACTCTTCTGTGACTACAACCGCGCGTTCCGGGAGTTATCCAATGAAACCGGACGGCGCAAGATCGCCACCGTTACTCCCGGACATCTTGCACAACACCACAAACATATCCATGACCCATCAAAAGTTAATTTCACTTTCCGAGAGAGTCACCCGTACAACAACACAATCCACCATCTTTGTCAAATGTTCATTCACAAAACTGGGTGATGTCACCGTGTGTTTACCTCAGCGGCGACTTTCACCGTTTCGGCGTTACTTCGCGAGCGCGGGAGACCTCAGTGCACTGTTTTTATCATTATCCTGGCTTGTTATCGACGCGCAACGCCGCCCGATAAGTGGCCTGTCGTAGTTTACGCTCTCGTCGGCGCGAAGGATCCCAGCGGCGATGCGACCACCCCCCGGCGAATGAGATTAGCGACTGATGCGCCTGAAGTTGGCTACAGTGATTGTACTCGAGTGCGACGTTTGCGGAATGGTCCTGTGCGCAGGCGCAGCGATTCGGTAGCCGAGGATGCTTTTACACGTCATCCGGTGAACGTAATGGCCGAACTTACGACCGAGAGCTGTGTAAAATAAACATTTTTAGCGAGCAAATCTCGAGCAGAAGCTTTTTAGAAAAATCTGTTCCGACATTCTTGAAATTTAACCACAGCTTTCAGCCACACAAATGCAACATAATACAACTTTTGTATGTGTAAGTAATACAAGAAATAGAAGCGGACTAAAGTCAAATTTTCCTTATAAAGTGTCCAAAAGTCTGCAGAATTAAACTGCTAATTAATTTAAAACACACCACATAATGATTTAAATTTGATAAAAAATAAAATAATAACTTAGAGATAAAATAAAAGATGAGATTTAAGCTGTGGTCACCAACACTAACTGTAGTAGAATAACACGTTTTCATTTTTACAATACAATACTACAAAATTGTAAGACGGGAACTTATATGCCAGCACTTTTTTTAAAAGCATTTATACGATAGTACACATTATATGATATGTAGGCTGTAACAATCCACAAACGACTATGAAAAAGATTTTTATTCGTTGGTTCAATTCCCAGAGTTTTTTGAAACAGTAAAGTAGTATAATGAAAGATTGAGTTTATTATTCACTTTAATGTTATTATTCTATATAAAATGTATACAGTATACCATCGTACGTGGCGTATAAATATCCACTCGTATAAATGCTGGCGTATAAGTTTCTTCTGTACATGTGTTAGCGTACAAAATTCCTAGAATCAGTCTGTTACCTCAACACGGTCGATATTATGTATGTAAATACATATTTATATTTCAATCGATACCCATAAGTAAGCAAAAACTCTAATAAATAAATTGTAATGATAGTGTTGTGTGTTTGGGTGATGTAAAGATTTTATGTAAAATTGATTACCACAATCGAAAGGCGGGAATCGATATTATTTTACAGATGTAAAATGATTGGTTCAATTTTATTTATTACGACAATCGGAAGGCATGAAGGTATAATAATTTAACATAGAGTAACAAAGCTGGGCAGTCATCCAGTGATACCCGATGGGAATTAAGTGGCCGACAGTCCGCCCATGAGCAGCTGAACTGAAGAAATCATTAAACTATGTGAAAATACATAACAATGAGAAGCGTCCATTCAGAATCACTTTAGTAATGGATTAAAAACGGCTGATGATAATGACTATGACTATAATGATTTATATAATATCCGAAAAATGACAAACATGACTAAATCAAAATATTATTTTTTTCAATAATGTTTCATTACCACCAGTGTGGCTCGGCTGCGGTGTATCGTGTGTCTGCAGTGTGTGAATACATTACCACCAGTGTGGCTCGGCTGCGGTGTGTCGTGTGTCTGCAGTGTGTGAATACATTACCACCAGTGTGGCTCGGCTGAGGTGTGTCGTGTCTGCAGTGTGTGAATACATTACCACCAGTGTGGCTCGGCTGCGGTGTATCGTGTGTCTGCAGTGTGTGAATACATTACCACCAGTGTGGCTCGGCTGCGGTGTGTCGTGTGTCTGCAGTGTGTGAATACATTACCACCAGTGTGGCTCGGCTGCGATGTGTCGTGTGTCTGCAGTGTGTGAATACATTACCACCAGTGTGGCTTAGCTGTGGTGTGTCGTGTCTCTGCAGTGTGTGCACTGCAATGCGAAACACAAGCCATCAAAGGCAAATCATAATTAGCACAAACTGATATTAAAAAAACCTTTTTTAGTCCAATGCCACGGAATAGATTCGCGCAATTTATTTCGAAATTGTCCTACTTTTTAATATACCACTTTCTATATGCGTCAAGGTTGAATTTATTTTGGTCTAATTTGTATTATACATACCTACTCATTGGAGGGTGGATATATCTGGACCATGGGTAGAAATGGCTTTTGCTCATAGCGAAATCAGTCAGTAAAAATGTATAAATTTGGAGCACATTAGCGTGTCTAGAAGTAGAAACATATCAAGGGGTCAAAGTTAAATGATTATTACCGACATTTTCTATATTTTTTGATAATCTCATTCTTCTTTTTCTTCATATAGTTCTTCTACGAGCAGTTTTCACTTTATAGATGAGCAAAGGATGAAGCAGAAAAATTATTTGCCGCCATTTGTCTCAATCCATCGCATTTCCAGCGATCAGTCGCGTGAGCGAGATCTTCCCACTTTGCCTCAAACCGCTACTCTTGCCCAAAACCCAGGAAGACACCTTGTGATATATAATATCACAATGTGCAGCTTGAGTGATTTCTGCAAAATTATAGTTATAATCAATAATTATTTTAACTATTTTATTACTTAGCTCGTTCTCTGCTACCTGCGTTTTTCATAAAAGATAAAAAAACGTTCATTATAGCTGCCAAAATCTACCGATTAATTCTAACAAATATTTATCTTTGTTTTACCCACGTTGATTACTTTGATGTCGACCAGTTTCAATGCTGCTGTTTCATCTTCAGGAAGGACGTACACTAAATAGGAAAAGAAATTAGCTACCGGATGGGAACAAAGTGGGACAGTAGGGAGATAAAGACGTTAGAAAAGGGAATATATTAAATAAAGCGTTATCTGTTACGTTCAAAAGTTTATTACCTATATTTTTCTATTGATTGCATATAAAATTACAATGCCGTTTCCTTTATCAAAAGCATGAAAATTTAATTTGAAAACTCATAAAAATTGTTACTGCTAATGCATCTTAAATTTTGTTTTATATTAATACTGTATCAACATACCATTTTATAATTTAGTCTATATATTATATACCAAAATCTATTGCAAATGACTGATAAAGGCTATTTAGGGCCGGATGTGTGATCTGTAATAAATTCTTATCGTGGAAAGTTTTACTATAGTAACTTTTTACTATCGTCCGTGCTAAAACTCAATTTCGGACTGTTGGTACGTCAAATTTACTACTGTCAAAGACAATTTCGCCTCTCAGTGTGGCAGGGCGAATAATCATGAAAAATGCTTTATCTGTAGATTTATTCGCCCCTGCGTTCGAGACCTGTCACTTTGGTGGAATTTTTTTTTTGGATTTTGCGCTAATGTATATTAAGCAACGAGATCATTATCTCATCACTAAAATAGCGAGATATTGAATGATTAATTGTCGTATACTTCATCTTTCAAAGTATCAATGAGACAGATGACCTTTGAAACAGTTGTGAAGAGTCTGCCATATTTAACTATCTATTCACATTTTTACTATTAAATATCGGAGTGTAAAATTAATTTACTACTAGATATACTTTCAAGAAGTAAATATTTTATTACCAACGATCAAACAACCCGACATCGCAAAAAAAATTACCTAAGTAACTTTTTTACCATAATAAAAAATTACTACTGATCACACAACCGGCTCTTAAAACAGTTTGACGGAACTTTTAACTCTGACGTTATCTCTTTCACTGGCTTGAATTTACCATATAGCTAAAGGAACTATAACCTAGGACATCCTAATTAATAGAAGCCCGAAAATAAACTGAAAAAATAAAAAGTTTGCGAATTTCTAAAATCTCAATTCTAAGTACCTTTTTAAACGTATAAAGCACAGCCATAGTCAATCCACTACCAGTTGATGGCATCTCCATGACTCTGTTGCTCGCTTTGGTCCTTCGGCAATTTTTGCCATTTCACTTCCACTTCCGATAATTTCACCCACTCAACAAGTTTTAGTGTACCGTCTATTCAATGAGATTTAGTATGTTCTTTATGACATTTTTGTCTCACAGATTTTATTCAATAATATTCCTCCAAATACATTCAACCACGTTAGTCCCAAATACATTCTTTTTTTGCACATTACTTGAATTAAAAATTATTTACGCAAAATTACATTGGCCAAAATCAATTAAGTTCACTTGCTTTAATGTCAATGAGTCTGAAAAGTTCAAATAATTGTATTTCTAACAAAAAAGCAAGAAAACTATTAGTATAAAATGAGGTTTTTTAAATTACGTTTTAATAAAAAATATTGGGCCGCCTTCAAAAATGAATCCGGTCCTGTTTTTATCTGGCACGACGGTTAGCCCAAACTTTTCACGTGCCTGTACGGTTAGATTAACTCTCTAACATATGTTTTTTTATTAACGATGTATTTATATATACTATTGTCAAATTTTTTTAAATTTTTATTCCCTATTATATATTGGGATTAAAACGATATTTATCCTACATATGATTTCGACACCAGCGCAAATTTAAAATGAAGTAACCCTTGGTTAACAGGGGTGGACTCGACACTCAATCTGACGTAAAATATTTAAACTATCATGGTTTCTCAGAATTTTCGAAACAATTATTGGAAAAATAAAAATAATAATTGGGTAAATTTATTTTATATGTTAACAATGTTGGTTTTAAATTGAAAAATTTAGAATCGCTAAAAGTAAGTAAAGCGTCTGAAAATAATTAAAATAACTATTGACGTGATTGTGTTCTAGTAGTTATGATATTCGCTTAATAATCTAGTGATCGGGGATTCGAACCTCGTTCCAGGAAGCCATCAAGATAGTTCTATTTTCTTAGTACATACAAGCATTTACCTTAGTCTGACAATAGTGAGAATATTGATGTGACATGTATTCCGTATACGTATCTCTATTTAATTTAAAAAATAAAACTAACTACATTTAACTACCTATCCTAAACACTACTTTCAATAATTTAAAGTCATTTTCCCATCTCATTCGTCATATTTAAGGTCAAATATTAGAATTGATTTTTAAAAAATATATTTTAAAAATTAATTGTTGAAACAAAAGATAATAATTAGAAGTTCAGGTTCAGTTTTTATTACCCTAACGAAGCAAAAAGGATTTTTCCAAAACCGGTTGGTAGTTAATGATAGAAGTTTATTAACAGGTACATTAATTATTGCAAATACTTTTTTTTAATTCCGTAGCATTCTGGGTAGGGGATTTACGAATAAGGCGTAATATATGAGAAAGTTACAACGGACATTTGGTATATTTATAGACACCGACGAGAAAAATATATTATTTCCGTATACGAGTTGGGACGAGAAAAATAAAAAAAAAGTTCTATACAAGGGTAGTATGACACACGTGTCTTGCGAGAAATGTGAGGCATTTTTTATGTGAAACTTCACAATCAGCACAATTAAAACTCATCCACGAATGCGAAAACGGGCCACGGAAGTTGTACGTCATACCCATCCGTTGCTAGCTGTTTTTATTTTTGTACCGGCATATTTTTTGATTCTGTATCTTGTATTCTATTGAATCGAATTTAAAATAACTGAACGCGCTTTTCCTTTGGTGAAATAAGTATGAATGACAGAAAAAAATCATCAATAATTTTGATAAATGCAAATAAATTTCGAAATCATCAAGCTTGAATTCAATAAACTATTAAGAGAACACATTCTTATTGTGAAGTTGTAATTATTCAGAACATACGGTCTGTGATATTTTAAATGTTCTCCTAATAATAAAGTTGTATCAGTGTGTCCAAAATTTAATAAAAATGAATTGATAATTCTGGCGTCTGCTATCAGTTTACTCAAAGGTATTTGAAATTCTGTAAAAATAAGGTAGATGGTTCTTTCAAATAATGGAACGATTAAATGTATTAATATCAAAAAGGTAACATATAGATTAGAAAAATGTCGCTAAAAATATTGTCGCTGTAGCATAGTTGAATAATGTACCTTCCCCGATTAGGAAAGAGATCCCGGTGGCGCAACAACAATATATTTCGATAAAAATTGATTTTATATGTATATATTTCTAATTAATATATTTAATTCATATTTCAATAAACTATATCGCGTGTGAAGAAGAACTATCGCCCATTACAAAATATATATATTTGGGAAAATATATCTCTCAATGAAACTTAATTTGAATACGCGCGCTTGACGCATACCTCAAATTTTTTTCAGAGCCATGAGAGGCGTTTATCGGTCATATGATGGTATATTTATAGCAAAATACCGCGCAAACCATTTATCGAATATCAGTGAGTATCTCGAATGTTTATTCACTTTTACATTACCTAAAATAGATAAGTCAATATATACGGTAAAATTGTATAATTAGTTTTTACATTTAAACTACGTTTTATATTATTTTAATGTTGAGTGTACCAAAAAAATCATTAATTTACTATATTATGTTTAGTAATAAATACTATGATAAAGATCGATGAACTGTATAGAAAATGCTCTTTAAAATTACGGTATTCCAAATGGCAACCGATGCTATCAAGGCGACTAACTTTTTTCATGAATTTGGTATTTTCAAAACAAATAATGGAATACATATAATAGTATTATCATTTTTTTAACAAATTGTATAGCCAATTAACTGGAATCCTAATAAAGTTGACTTATAGCCGCTTACATTTTACTTTTTTTTTAATTAAGTATTACAAATATTAGCCATTAATAATTATAAATAATAATTATTATTATGTTGCAGAAACGTCCGTCGATTATTGCAATAGAAAATAGTGAATTCTATTTATAGCTTTCTAATTTAAAATATAAGCAATCTTCTGCGAATTCAAGGCTGCCAGTTGCAGCTCGATTTGAAATGGAACATTGTCACGGCAATGCAATAAAGAGGGTTTTAAAAGAGGCCCAATAAAGAATGACGACAATTCGATTTAAATGGGCCAGCAGGGCTGTGAACTGAACCAAAATCAGAACCTAATATTAGACTTTTAATTAATCTGAAAAATCACAGAGATTAATCTCGTATTGTTGTTGTCGCTGTATAAACAGTATTTAAGGAACTAAAACTCATAAAAATTAACTTACGACAAAACAGTTCAGAGAATTATTTATATATATTATTAAATATTCTTCTTGAAATATTTCATTTTATTATCATATAAATGTTCAAATTAAAGACGAAAGAAATATCACACAATAAATATTAATTAATTATATATTATAATTATTGAAATTATATATCATATTTCGGACTGTGTTGAGTTTGATAAATAAACATAAAATTTGTATTTTTATCAAAATGGATGGATCCAAATAAAATAATGTTACATGCTGTACTTTGTGCGTATTAAAGGATTTAGAAACGTCATCTAAATCATATTAAATGCAAGAAGGTGACGTGGTTTAATGGATAAGAAGTGGGTTCGGTCCCAGGCTGAAGCTGCAGGCAACTCCTGACGGGCCAGACCAGCCCGTAAGTCACTGGAAGGCTTAACGTGGTGTTTTCTGTTTTCAGATGCTGGACGTGTACCTATCATGGATGAAAACCTACCTCATGATCCTGGCGTCATGATCGTCTCAGCCATCGTCTCAGGGAGAGAATTCTAGAGTGGTTGAGTGAGGCATGAAAGGGGAGTGCAGTTAAGGAGGGGGAGGGTGTAATGTATCATGATGTAGCAATTGTATGATGCGCACATGTTGGCAAGAATGACAACGTGGAAGAGATATTTGTGGGATCAGTAATAAACTGTGTTGTTGTACGCCGAGTTCTTGACTACCTGAATTCCCGTACACACGAAGACACCATTGCTTGCAGCCGTAATAGTCTGGTAAAAGATAGAACATAAACTTTACTTGAGTTTATTTGTACTCATCGAGTTTTGAGTAGATTTATAACACTGTTTTATTTATATCCATCCATTTCGATTATGAAACTCGAACAAAGTTAACGCCGAATTTATCAATAATATAATTGTTTTTTGTTATTGATTATTAACTATGCAATCGTATTAATACGTAATCAATATTTCAGTTAAATTTTTCTTTCACTGACAACTAATTCAGCAGAATTAATGAGATCAAAAAAATAATAAATAATTTTAAAAATAATAAGTAAAATAAATATGAAACAAAATTCGTCACTAGGAAAAATAATAATATCAAACAATCGCAATATAGAATGTGACCAATAACCTAATATTTTAATCAAACCTGAAATCAAATTGAGTCGCCAGTTGGCAATCCTGTTTCATGCATATTAAAAGGCTTCTGGTACTAAATGAATGCATTTGGAAACTTTAACAATTCTCGAAAAAAGTTTTCGGAACAGTGCGCTGTAGGGATGATATATTGCACAATTATACGTTGCAGTGAAACACAAAATTGGGTCAAATTATACAAGCCTTCCGTTGGAGCATCTCGTTAATCAAAGTACATATCTTACTTCTTACGAATCAACATATCCAGACCGCACGCGGTTACTAGTAAAAAGTGTCTCAACACAATTATTACAAATTACTTTTTTAAACTTTTTCTTTCGGCGTCGTGTCCGTTTAATGGACTTTGTCCATCATGACAGCCATCCAAAATAGTATTTCCAAACGATCGTTTTATGAATGTAATTATATTTAACTTTGTTTAAACCACTGTGTTATGTTTACCTCAACCGGTTTCGATACTAACGTATCTTCGTCAAGACTGGTCGTACAACTGAACTATTTCATAAAATTTAAACGACATCCATTACAGGGTTCAGGTGGAGTCTTGATAAAATGGGGAGGTGATTGACAGGAAGACATTGAAATAGATAATATGTTAAATAGTGGGTTGTTTGTAAGGTTTAATTGGTTATTAATTATATTGGAGTTTCATTCATTTTTTTTTCGTTCAATGTTATATTTAATATGTACTTCTCTTGTATTTAAAATCTATTTTTATATATAAGCTGCATGCATATGTGAACATTAATTTTGTAATAACCATTAAAAGATAAATAAATAAATACTTTTGTAGTGAAGAAAATATAATGAAGTTTGAACGATTTGAAAATATTAAGATATTGATCGAGTTAGGTCACCTATTTTGGAGAATGTGTGTATGATGATCAAGTATTACAAGGTCACCGATCTGAGGTGCGTCCAACAACCCATCATAGTGATTAAGTTTTCAGCAAGATTTAAACATAGAGGAATGAAGTAATCAAACCAGGTAATAAAAAATAAAAGTACTAACAGTTAAATTACTTGAACATCTCTCGACATCTCTTCGTATCTTCTTTCTCACACGATTTCCCTCACACATTTTTCGATTACTTATTATTACAGCTGATAATAAGTAATCGAACTTATATTTGATGCTCGATCGACCTTTTTACACAGGGCATAAAACTTGTATAGAAATTTTGTTATTCTGGACAGAGTATAAAAACTGCTAATGGTGTACAATTTAACGTCAAAATATTAAGGCTGCCGAATGCTCTGCAGAATTGTAGTGAATAACGGTGATATCAAGTTAATAAGCGAAAATATACACCAAAATATTCGTGATAAAAAGATTGATGCTTTTCATCGTAATATGGTGTAGTGGTTAACTATTGGTTAACAATTAAATTATTTATTTAATTAAATATTTTTTTTTTAATATATCCACAACATGACTATATAAATTATATTATTATGGAATATATTGCATAAAAAGATTGCAATAATCAATAATAATAAATATAAATAGAATGTGGTTTCACTGGAAGTAATCCAGATCTAGGTGTAATAAATCCTTCAATCTATATTGATATCCGAATAAATATGGAGAGGCGAAGGTGATGGTGATGGTATATAAAATCATTAAAGGTGTAATAAATCTTTAGTAACATGGTCCTAGATCAGACAGAATTTCCTAGGGTAGACAGAATTTCATCAAACCGAAAGTCGTAGTATATTAAGCGTGTATATTATTAACAGTAATGTCTGTGGATTGATGATCGAGTAACAGGCGCATGCGCATTCGAGACGAGCGCATGCGCATTCGAGAATGAGCATGAAGACGCCTGTAAGAGAAGCATGCCACTTTTCGCTCCGCGTCACTCTCCGAATATAGATCTAAGATAATTTGTAATATACATAGTGAGTCGAGAATAAATACTGTAAATTGTTATATTGTATCGCGTATTATTCTCGTCACCACATCCAACCCCAATAATGGACGTATCTTGTAAGTCATCATCAGAGACGACAAGCCATCATAAATTGGTGCAGCCGGCGTAGGGTTTTATCAGAATATAAAAATACAACATTAACATTGTTACAAATGTTTATCTAGTTGTTTATCAATAAATTCTTATCTTTCTCTCGGAGATTTGTCGGTAAAGGTCGGTACGTACATAGATCGCTTTACGTTATATTCTGTACTGTCCTTTATATGGGACAAATCTAATCAAATCCAAGAAAAATTTCATCCGTTTACATGCGCCGTAAAAGAGTAGCAATATTGACAAAAATTGTTTCTTGTATCAAAAGTCTGACTTGCCCTGCTATTCATTTATTATCATTGAATGACTAGAATTTCTTCTTCTTCTTCATCGTATGCTCGTTATAAGAGCGTCGTGGTCTCCTGAAATATCTAGAATTTGGTGAATACGTCTCCGATTCTACCAGTTTGGAGCCGCGTTGATCGCAGCGTTTACCCGGTTGACTTTTTTTTTTGGTCTATCCCTTTGCTCGCTTTTCTGTAAGAATGTAAGAATTCTTCTCCTGCGTGTTGTCGAACGTCTTTCTGTAATCTGTAATTCCTGGAGGATAGAGATATTTGTGCGCCTTGAATATAGAATATTAAAAAGAATTAAAAATACACATTTGTATCTTCCAGGTTAAGCTTAAACAACGACATTTATTCAAGCAAGTTTGATTTAAACTTGATGAATTGCACACGAGTGAAGAACGTCAGCGTGCGCGCCTGAATGGTGGGCACGCCGCTGGAATGTACCGAAATTGTTTTAAAACCTGTTTTATTAGGAGAACACATTCTTATTATGAAGTTGTAATTATTCAGAACATAAATCTGTGATATTAATTACAGCTTCACAATAAGAATGTGTTCTCCTAATAATAAAGTTGTATCAATGTGTCCAAAAATTTAATAAAAATGAATTGATAATTCTGGCGTCTGCTATCAGATTACTCAAAGGTATTTGAGATTCTGTAAAAATAAGGTAGATGGCTCTTTCAAATAATGGAACGATTAAATGTATTAAGTATGTAACATATAGGTTCGAAAATTTGTCGCTAAAAATATTGTCGCTATAGATTAGGAAAGTGATCCAGGTTCGAATTCCGGTGGCGCAACAACAATATTTTTCGATAAAATTGATTTTTTATATATATCTTTTTAATTAGTATATTTAATTGATATTTAAAGCCTTTTTTATTTGTCGCAAATAGTAGAAGACTTTTCATTTAGAAAGAACAATAATTGTTTTAATGTGTGTAACAGCCCGTTTCAAAAACATGTAATACTTTATTTAAAAATATTAAATACATACATGTTGCCGAAAAACTCGTAAGAAATAGAACACAAAACACATGTAGAGCTCAAATTTTCATGTGCACCGTTTTTGTTTGCGATTTATCATAGGCATATTTTTTGTTTTATAGAAATAGGGTTGAGTATATTTATGTTCAGAGAAAAAATAGTTTATTGGAACATATAATGCTTTTAGAAATATCTATTTTGAATATATGGCTTCCATAGTGTAAGTACGTACTTCTTTATTTATAACAATAGAAAAACCAATAAATGCATTCGACTAAGACAAATGTTAGTAATCATATAAAAATACAAAAAGAAAACTATAATACATTAAAAAAATTAACAGATATAAACATAAATATAAACCTTACTGATTTACAAAATACAAGCATTACTATGTTTATAACAAATTTCAAATGACAACCTCGCCCACTGACCAATTAAAATGCCAGCGGCATCAATACATTGTTATAATGTGGATATTACGTATGAAATTACTCACACTAATATAATTGTTCTTACTAAATGAAATGTAGTATACCTGCCAGAAATATGTATAGTATTGAAAGTAGTTAATATTCACACTCATTGGACATTTATTACAAAGTTAAAAATGATCGGAATAGCCCTTAATATAAACCCAGATTGTATTTCGCTTGTGAAGGCGCTCGAAATGGACCGGAACATTTCTACCCACGACCGGCTAATGCGTGGGTGATATTATTCCGTTTCGCATAGGAAGCTATTGAAAAAAATACAGAATTCTTACGGAAGAAAAAATATGCTAATAATAAAATAATGTTTTTTTGCTGGTTTGCTACAATCTTCTGAATTACCGAACAGATTTAAAACCAAAGATAAATGATTTGTTTTAAAAAAATAAATGTGTTAATTGAAGATTTGTCTCACTTGAGTGATTCAGGGATAACTGGGCGACAGTCAACTAGTTGACAAGACATTCAACTGGGCAATAGCCAGTTAGCCGACGATATGATTGGTTGACAGATCCGACGACAACATGCGTGTGTGTATGTTTTCACAAATGTGATTTTATTTCCGAACTATATAAGAGTGCGTGTAGTACAAAGTTTAGTTTAGTGATAAATGCATTTGTAGTGATAATTGCGTTTGTATTGTTTTCTCAGGGAAACCATGTACAGAAAAGTGGAAGAGACGCCATATAGACGATATATATAATATATTCTCATATTCAATACAAATTTAAATAATCACAAAGAAAAAAATCGTAGGCAGTAAAATACGGTGACCAGGACAGCCGAGTAGGCGTCATCGATGATCAAATCCACCTGTTGAGGAACTGTTCGTTGAGGTAGTTGCACACAACCAGTGCCTACGTCTAATTGGAAGAATATGTCATTCCTTCATTGCTAATGAACAGGGATCCCGCTCCCGCGAAAATTCATCGACTGGATGAACGGATCTGATGAAATCAACAGCTCAATGCTGCAGATCGGAATAGATGGCACCGCGTAGGTTTGTGGTGCGGTTGTCATGGCGACCACGACTGATCTACCGAGAAGATATTATTGTAGTATTTCTTTCTTATGCCATTGCAATCCATTATCATTGTGCAATACATATATCACTGCATTAGGTAAATTGTTATCATATAGCACATGTATTATTGCACTAAATTGTCACAGTGGATACATTGCCACTGTCCAAGATACTCACGTGCAACATTATCAATGCGATTTTTAAATAAATCTTAAATTTATTTTATCATATCATTGAAGAATGTATTTTTTCTTTTATAAATGGATTGAAAATATAATACATTCATGAATATGAAGTTTTTAATAATACAGAATTGAACGAGTCGACTACGAGATCTAAAACATGACTCTGAAAAGAAATGTTAGATAAAAAGCGAGGAGATATAAAATAAGTAAATCTAGAGAATAATCTAGACAAACTTTCTGGTATTTATAAACATTAAAACGCCTCGTGAAAGAAGTGATATTTTATTAGAATTGCGAAAGTTTTGCAAACTTGGCCGAATTTGTTTTGTGAAATTGCGGCGTGACGAAAATGAAAACTTGTGAATGACTGTCAGAAAAATCTCATTTATTAGACTATAATGCGAAAATATGGCTGTCTTTTTATTGGTGTATTGGATTGAAAATCTTCTTAACGATGTTTAAAAACTTTCATAAATCGTACACAAAATTCTGAGAACTGCGCAGCGGCGGCGCGTGTTCGAACGCAAGAAGACACCTGCAGCGTAAACTTCTGATCTAAATCATCACTATTTTTTTTTGTTTATATTTATAGAGACCAACATTTTATTTTAAAAACTTATAATGGACTTAATTATATTTATATTTATTTCAATCTATAGATAATCAACCGGTCGTTAAACAAACAACCCTGATCAATAGTTCTAATTTGGTATTAATGTATAATTTAAATACATTTTAAGACAATTTGGGGAATATGTATTATGTTATAGAAAACATTTTTGATGGTTGATAAATTAGAGATATGAAATGTGAAAAAATAAATATAAAATTGTTATAAACTGACAAAAATTAAACCATTTAAATACAGAACTGCGTGGGTTCCAAGGTTAACGAAGTTTAATCACGCGAGGCGCGACAGCCTTCCGAAAGAGAACTCTGTGGATCTTGGATCTAATTGAATCTTGGATCTTGGGGAAAGTTTCTAAGCGACACCCCCTTAATAAGCATACCCACATATATCACAGAGGAATGATTTTACTCCTTATTCAATTATAAAAATTACAATGAAACAAAATTTACATGATATATAGAAGCTAATCCAGGAACTAAGCCATTTCACATTTCAACTATGAAAGACTGGAATCATCAAATAACATACCTGCATTGCCATTAGTGAAAGCTATGACGGATGGGTGTGTGGTTATAAATATTTAAAAAATAAACGACTCAAAATTTGAGTCGATCAGCTAAAGACAAAAGACGTAAATATTTTATATGAGAAAATATTTGCTTGACTCGCATGCGACCGAGAAGATATTTCAGTACTACATAAATAATAAACATGTTTTGTAATGTAAATATTACTTAAAATGTGTGTTCGTGAAAGTAAATGAAAAAATGTGTTAAAAAAATGGCAATTAAAACAATTAAAGTATTTGAAAAGTTCATGAAATTCAGAAATTTCAAGTATTATCAAAACTGTGCATCTCAACGGTCTCAAGTCTATAAAAATTTTTGGAAAAAATCAAAGTTTTTAAACCTGAACGAAACTTTAAAAAAGCATATTCCATACAAAAGAAATACATTGGACAGTTCTGATTGTTTATCTCTAAACCTACTCTGATAGTTTTGCTCTTTTTCAAATATCCGATTCAATTATTTTCGTACTGAAATCGACGGCATCTAACTTCGTTCATTATCTTGTTCAGTCATCTTCGACAGACGAGTCGCACCGTAGCGAGTCCGTAGACATTCCCCGGGTGTTATTTTGCAATTCTCGCTACGAGGTACGAGAAACGTAGAGTAAAGAAGAGGGGAGTATTATTTAGAGAGGGATGAAAGATCGGAGTGCGTCGCAGGAATTTGAGATCGATCCGTAGCGTCACTCGACGCCCACACGTGACTGGCTCTGACGTCATTCCGCGCCCGGGGGCGGGGGAGGGTGCGGTGGGGGCCGGAACCCGACGCCGACCCTGTAGCCGAAATTTACACCATTCATTATGCGCGGAATCGGCGGAGGTTTCTATTTTGGAATTGGTCGGGGTTAAGGGGAGTAATTATTATTGCAAGCAAATGATGTCAATTTCTGAATGAAAATCCTTGAATAGGCGGGGAGCTACTTCGCGCGTCCAAATCACACATCAAGCGAACACGTGAACCACATCGCAGAATAAGATACTCCCTCTAGGGCAGGCAGTCTTTCGCGAACTTCATCATTCTAAGCATATCGTCGAGGAAAATTATAAAGGGCCAATAATAATGATGGTTTGTTTGAAATTTTAAAAATAATTTATATATATTAATTATTAAATTAACAAACTTTGAATGACATATATCTCGCTATCGATATCGATATCGCTGTATCTTTATCAATGTGGTTTATACAAAGATAGTTCATTTTTAAATTGATAAACACAAACGTTATAAAAATATTAAAAATAGCTGAAACACCGGGCGTTACACGGGTAGTAAGTAACTCCTCCTCCCTCCCCTCCAGTGCCCATCCTAAGAGACCAATATTATCCGCCATAAAAAGATACCCCTACTAAGCCCTTTACTATGCCCTCAGAACCTTTCATCATCATCAATATTCTTTATACATGCTTGTCTGTAAGTTCATAATTGCTCTAAAGATATATAAAACTTAATATTAATTATTAATTATACAATCGACTTTAAACGTACAAAAGTTTGTTTACGCAGTATACTGAAAAAACATACATTAGATTTAATCATAACGATATTTACCTAAGTTTACATAGTACAGAATTTCCTTTGAATCTTTTAACATATACCTTTTTTTAATTTAATTCTGTTTAATATGATTAATAAATATAATAATAAAATTATTTTTTTGTCTCAATTATAAATAAATATCCATTCGCTTGTAATATTGTCGTAAAATATTTATGGACCTGCACTTGACGCTGAAATACATCATTAATCCATTGAGTGTCGAAAAATTGGCCGGCAGAACCTACACACTTTTCGTGCAAAATTACATTTTTAGATGTTATTTTTGCAGGACATTAACGACCGGCTGTTAACGCGGAGCTAGGGGCATTATTTTATTAAGAACTTTTTCATTAAAAATAAATGTATCCGTCTTTCATGCATCGCTCACGGCGTGTAATAAAACAATGTCGTTACATTTTTATGTTTGCGGTGCATTTCTGTTTGATATGTATCCCGATACATTGATTACAATATTTTTTACCATTTCAAACCGAGTCAAAAAGCACTTGTTTGTGTGTTATGAAAATACTAAGCGAAAGCCCATCAATAGTAACGGTTAAATGATATTTTTTTAGTAAGGGATTTTGACAGTGAAAACATATTGAAATAAACATAATAATTATTTAACATGCGGTACTAATAAATAAAATCCACAGAAAATATTTGGATACAGAGTATGTTTAGATAAAAGAAGGAGAAGGGTGGGTTGCAACTAACGTTGCGGAAAAGGGAGAGCAACATGAGTTTTTATAGGTGTAGTGAATGGCCAAAATTTAGATTGTAAGAAGAATCCTTTGAGTTTAGTAAGGCTAATGTTGAACAAATCAATTTCTGTAAATTTCTCATTATGGTATTTGCACGACCGGTGAATGAATGAATTTTGTATGTAAGATGTTCTACTTCTGGGAATGTGGAAGAGTACGGATCGCCGGGTTGATCTAGATGGCGCACGGAGAGATATTAACTCCAATTGGCCTTGCGGTAGTTTGAAGAGAAGTATTAGGTCAGCACATGTTCTTCGATGTTCTAGGGTCTTCATATTGTGGAAGTTTGCTGCATCTAAATAGGAGCCGAATGATAGATTAGATCTAACATTCAGATGTCGAATAAACCTATTTTGTATTCGTTCTAATCTCGCAATATATGTAATCTGCCACGGGTTCCAGATTTGAGAAGCGTACTCTAAGTGACTACGAACGAATGCGTAATACAGTATTTTGAAGCAGTATAGTTCAAAGTATGAATCCTAGCATTCTATAGACCTTGGAGGTAATTTGGTCAACGTGATTTTTGAAAGTAAGTTTGCATATATTCAAATTTACACATAGTACTTGGAAGGTATCTATATTCTAGTATTGAATTAAATTATTATTGAAAGCACGGGAAGTTGGTACCTACTTATGAGAAAATTAATTCATTTGATTAAAAAAAATTACTTAAATTAAGTGAAAATTTAACATTTGACCTTTGAAGTTAATAGTACTTAGTTATCCTTAAGTTTAGTCTGGAAAGTATAAGTAATTAATAGACCAAAAAATCTAAAAATGTTTTATTTTCTAATTAACGCTTTTAAAAGAAGGCGTAGTTATTCAATCCCTTTAAACAGCCAATAAAAGTATAAACATGTTTGACATTTTGGTGTGAAGTCCCAAACCACGGAAAAAAATTAAAGGTGGAGTTAAAGAAATAATAAAAACTGTAGTTAGTAAAAGTGTCAAAGCGGATAGCGCTGATGCACTTGTAGCAGTAGATTAGGCAGTCTAGACACAAGTGCAGTAGTCGGAGTATCGTAGACTCCGAGGAATTGGAAAAAAGAAAACGAAACGTATCTGTGATTATAAAATGTGCGGACTATTTATGACCTTCAGTGTTGTTTTAATTTATTACTCACGGTCCCAACTGCAAGGTCCCGTCACACTACATTGAACGAAGGCTATAAAGTTTTACAGCCTCGGATCATTAAGATTTTTAATACTGTCCATTCATTATATTTAATAGTGATTATGATAATGGTTACCCACTGTGATTTCAATTTTTTTTAATATTTTCTTTGGATTTTGTGGACTCATTCTGAATTTTTCTTTTATGGTTCGTATCCACGGATGAGATTTGTTGACTCTAAGACGAAAGTCTCGCACCTAACTTTACGCGTATCGTACGTCAACTACTGCACTTAACTGATCCTAGGGTACGTTACGCACCTCGTATTTGTTACCGATCACGCTACATAGTTTAGGTATAGCTCAGAGAAGCATTTTATACTTTGGTGGCTTAATCCTATTAAAATATTTCAAAGGCCTGTTATAATTTTTTTAAATCGCGTTCTTGACCCCACAAAAGACCACTCATGATGCGAAGGCGCAAACTTGTATTTATGAAACCCAATTTTAATCACGCGCCTCACAATCACGTTTAACACAATGTTGCTTTTCTTATTACAACAAATATGTAAAATATTTTAGACAAACAAAGCGAAAATTTAGTCCATGTCAAATTGAATTAAACATTTATATTTATTGTACAACGTAGGAATAATTAATTCAAACGTACTCGATCCATACGTGTTAGTGATTTTAAGAATTGTTAGTCACAAATTAGCAGTACGCCGTGTGGAGGGAGTCAGTCGGCGGTTGCAGTTTCCCCACATGGAGGACTATCGCTTCCACAATCATTAACACCACCGACGATCCCCGAACGCACCCGGCATATACCTGGGTGTAAAACTAGGCTCTCATCAGCCGCAAAAACACGGCGGTACTGAGACAACAAAAATATGCGCCGGCAATTTAATTAGCAAACGCTCCGCGTTGTAGACTTTTTACTGCATATACTTCTAACAATAACTGGCTAACGATTATCAATAAACGTCTGTTAACTGTAAATAGTCTTTCTTTATCAAGCTGCTCTGGCCACGCATACGCACACACCCATGCACCCATATACACTTCGCGATATTATTCAAAAGAACAGATGAGAACTCGGTATAATTTTTTGGGAAAACATAACCTTTTGATTCTTAACATATAATCATAACATAAACCTATATAGAGAGAGATCATCCGCACAGAAACGAGTCATAGAACAGGATTTACAGTATGAATGTGGAGCCATACAGGCAGTGGCGTAACTAAAAAAAAAATACCCCCAATGCAAAATGGACGTAAAGCATTGGGTCCCAATCCAAAATAAAAGGAGCCACCTGTAATAAGAATATTAACTACAGGACGGTCATTGAATAGTAACATCAGAATCGCTCTCTCGCCTACTATTAAATTGGCACATTCAGGAAAATAAGTGTTTTCAGGCATTGCTGCCATGACGGCGATGTCAGGTCACTGACCCGACGTATTAGCGGGGTGGGGTTATCGATAAACCTTTCATTATGTATGTGAGAAGTGATTGTTTCAATGATACAGTTCAATAGATAAACTAAATTATTAATCGTTGAGAAAATATTGACACCAAATGTATTATAAGGTGCGGACTTTTTAGGCCCCCGTCTAACGTGGGCTCCGGTGTACCGCATTGCCCACATTAGTATAGTCACGCCACTGCACACGGGATACGAACCGTCTCCCAGTATGCCCACTGCCATCAGTCCGGTGCATCCAGGAACACATGATGAGTGAACTGGTTCTATCTGACAATGCGAGAATCTAGAAGGCGGAGCGAAGAAGATTGCGCCATATCTTTCTTCTGTGTGAAACTAACCTATTTAATTTTGGTTATTGTGATTCTCGCTTAAATTGCAATATAGCCGAGCGTGTTGACCACACACAACACAGAAACTGTAGTTTGTTATTTAAGAGGGTTATTACATATTTTTACCATTCATTATGCTTTACAGCCAAAACAAATCGCGAGGATTTAAAAGCTCACGTAGAAATAAATATACACGCGCTAAAAGGGCGTCACTGTAGCGTGTACATTTTAAACAAATTGTACCAATACTCACGACCTTTCTGCGTAAAGTAAGCATTTAACCTTCTACGTTCTTCTCATTTGATGCACTCGCGTACCCCTGCGTCAAGACCTGCGCCCTGCGTGGGCGGTGAAAACTGACCGACCGAAACAACACGACCTATTCGCCATTCTGACACCGCTAGCAGAATGTAGAATCATTCCATCACGCCGAATTGTTAAGACCGATTATAAATCCATATAACTACTTTATCACGAGATCTTACGGTGCGTGCCTACCGAGAGCGAGACCAGCGCGCATAATCACTCTATTTGAATTGCGGAGCCACGATTGAAAGCTGTATAAGTAGTGAATCTGTATACCACTTATTAAATTTAATTATTGTTTACTTATTACATTAAATCTCTTAATTCATTCTAAAATAGTTCTATAGGGGTCACCCATTATGGGTGTTTAATAGTGATCAAAGACAAGAAAGACGGGGTGGGGTGCTAGCACGACAGAGTATACAAGTGCGATGAGTTCTGTAGAAACGATGTTGACCCACATGTGTGCGTGGGTTTGGCTAGAACAGGTTGGACAAATAAAATAAATAACAGACATTTACTGCGAATAGATGCGCAATAATAGGTAAGATATGAGCAGTAAAGACGTGAAGCCCGCTGGTGAACTGTCTGGGAAACCGGCGAATCGTCAAGGTGTACTGGATGTACTGTCTTCGGTTTATAGATCGATACCGAGTGTAGCCTAAAGGTTGACGAGAGCTTATTGTTCGCACCCAGGTATATTCAGGATGCGCGCAGATTGTTCCACACTTCTTATAATCATCCACTTCCACACCGCGTATTTCCTATTACGGTATAATAACGAACGTATAAAGTGTGAAAAGTGTTGACGATGTAACAACGGAATACGTATTAAGTGCAGTAGACAATATTATTGATCGAGAACTGGATGCCCGCCCAAAAGATGGTAAAATGTAACTGATGTACCAGCCAGATTTTACGCCACCCGCCCAGTGGGAAGAATGACGTAGTTCCCTCACGGCCCGCCCACTATTTCAACTCCCTTCCTTATAGCATTGCGTGGGATGTCATACGGACTAAAAACGCTAAATCTAGCGGAAAATACAGCCATTAAAATTAAGCCACCGCGCAGAAAAGTCATAAATACTTATATCGACCGCATTCGATGAAGATATCGAGGGATATTTATTTTCCAACTGACGTGTACTATTCGTATTATTTCAGAGCATCCAGACAAAAGCTCATATTCATGAATGGAACTAAATTTTAATGATACCAGTGCAAGTTTTGAATTCTAGAACCATATTAACCTTTATGGAGTGGTGACACTTCCATGTTATAACGACGTGTTGAAAGTTACATGGTGGCATCTTCAAAAATGAACCTCCGCGGAGAGAAACGAATGTGAAACTGTACAGAATAGCCAAATATAGTTGCTTTAATGAAATACACAATTCGTTTGTTTTTTGCCACAGCTGATGTGGAATAAAAATATTTTTAAATGACAAATTATCGCGTTTTTATTTTTGACGCAAAACTGACTTCAATAATAGTTGAAGGCCTAAAGCACGTGTAAATAAAATATATTGTTTATTTTTTTTAAACAGACAATATCATAAATTGTAAATTATATAAATTTAATAGCGTGAACCTCTAGTTGTCATGAAATTGTTGATTCAACAAATCAAAATTAATTTTTGATTATAGTTCAAAGATTGTGAACCCCTTCCGTATGAAATATTAAACAAAATTATAAAACAATTAAATAACTTTATATTTAAACCACGTCAGTTTTCTTTGAAAAACCAATCTGTTACGAAAAAACTTTTCCTTCAGGGTGATCTAAAATTAAATCCAAATTATTGTTTTTATAATTTTAGTACCTGACTGCATAAAATATTAAAAAAATAGTATGATGATGAAAGATGTGGGAAAATGATCCAAAATTATAAATATTAAATAAATTATATATAAATATCATTAAGGTAGAGTAGTACCCCGCTAATATGCCGGGTTTAAGACTAGACGCGACAAAGAAAAAATCGCCGTAAAACAAAGCAAGATTTTTTTCTGTTTCGAGTACTTGTAAAATAAATGCCCAAAAACACATATTTTTTCATTGAAGTCTGAATATCAATTATCAATTTTGTTCCAACTATTTAATTAATAAATTGGGTAGTACTGTTACGCTTATATTTTATATACAACACGAGTACATAAGGAGGGTCATTGATTTTACATTGGGACACAGTTTTTTTACTTTTCGCCACTGATTTTGTAGGAATTAAATATATTTCGATTTCTTTCATCTGCGAGATGAGGTGTTGACGCATATATAGTCCTTGGTATGAAATGTAAAAAGTATAGGGTGTATTTCAGCAAGATAGGGTCAGTCCACACACAGCTAAAGTTTCAACGGAGAAGCTGAGGGGAATTTTTCCCAATAAATTAATCACCAAGTCCGGAGACATACCCTGGGCACGTCGGTCACCGGACCTTACACCGTGCGACTTTACAGCGACAATCCTCGAACAATTCAGGTCCTACAAGAAAATATCCGCCACGAAGTTGCTGCCATTGAACCGACACTTTGCTCTCGCGTGTTCGCAAATTTAAGAGTCCGATGTGAGAAAATTTTTGCTGGACACCTTTAGAAGAGAATTTCTCTATTCCTTCGTCACTCGCTCCACAATATGCAGGAGGAAAAGAAAAAAGAGCCTGGTGTAATTACTGATTACTGGAAATGTATAAAAAGGATGATTTATCTCCAACAAGATGGACAGATCGAGTTTGAGAAACAACGACCGGAGCCAATCCAGGATTGTATTTACTAATAGATATATAAATATCTCTAATTTGTACCAAAATAAATTAAGCATACACGGAATATGGATTGACATGAGAATAAAACTAAAATTACGTTACGTACTTCCATATCTACATTTTCCTTTCGATTCTCTGAGATCGGCAACAGAGAAAATTAATTAAAAAGGCGACTGCCACGCGCTTAAATAAAATCATTTTACGTCCATTTTACACACTTCAACGAAATATTTCACAACATTGTGAATTCTAATTTCGGAACATTTCGTAATGTACCCACACAAACAATTAAATCAAAATATATAATTCGCGAACTTGTCGATCCTGTCACCAAAATCTCTGCCACATTGATGGAATTATGGACTATTTTGGCGTATCATAGATAGAATTTTAACAATGATTGTAAAGTGTGTTCAGCCGATCAATTGAAAAGTCATGAGCATTAAAATATTTTCAGAATAGCTTACCGCCGTCTAAGCGCGGTCGGGTCCGACGCTTACATCATACGTATTTAATTCGCCATCTCACAGTGCAATTAACATTCATCAGAAGAAAAGTCAGCCGCACGGACATAAATTTAAAGTAATTATTTAAGATTAAATACAACTAACCTAGTGAAAACCTACGAGTTAAATTTAAAAAATAAAATGTCTAGTATTATATGTTATCTAACATAATAAGAATAATCTTGTGATCTCGATATGAATGTGTATTAATTTATACTGGGTTAAGTTATATTTGCGAAAAAATTCATAACTACTTCTAGAAGAAAATATATTGAAGATAAAAAATATATTGCAACATCATGCGGTAAGTATTTGGATGTGTAGTCATGACACAGGTAGACAAGTTAAGGCAAAATAAAAGGGCTATGGCTGGGGGTCACTAAATTGATAAAAACCCTAACTTCAATAATTTGAAATATTTTGAAAAAGTATTAAGTCATTTCACGAATGTAAAACAAGAAGAGTACTATTATATATATATATATTTATTTTTTTCATAATTCATATTTTGGGGCTCCTAATATGCATTTGCCTAGGGCCCCTTCAAGAGTAAATCCAGCCCTGTGTATAAACCAGTATTGGTCTGAGTGGAACGTATTTATATATCACCCTGGTGCGAGCACAATTTAGCATCAAAATATTATATATATACATAAATAATAATTGTTCTTAATGTTTGTCTTTTTATAAAAAAAAAATTGACGTGTGTACCCGTACATGAAATACGTGTCACATAAATATTCTTACTATTTTCAAGAAAATAGGATTAGCTTAATGAACTCCTGGAACAAGGCCCCGACCACTATATCTATAGGCGAGTGTCTTAACCACTTGACCAACAAGCATGTTTAATAATGCACCTTGCACTCTTTCATCCTTTCTTTCTACAAGTGAGGGTTAGCTACGCTGTGAGAAGGGAAAACTTTAGGATTCTCCAAAAAGTCATCGGAGGAACCCTGACCGGAATTCAACCTAAAGAATGAGACAGTGAAGATAGATGGAGAGATTTAGCTCGAGACAGAACCGGTTGCCCATAGCGCCAAATAACAATGATGATGATTACAAAATTTAATAAGGTTCTTTAAGCTTTGCCACATTAATAAAATAAATATATTTCTGCTACTTTATTCCTAAATCAACTATAAGGGTAAGAAATGGAATAACATGAAGTCCAACTACCAAAAGCATGTTCAAGAATAAGTGCATTATTGATTGCGCTGGTTAAAGTGAACACTTGAATTAAATCATATTAAGGACCCTACAAACTGAAGCCATAATACAATAATCAAAAAAGTTTATTTTAATTTTCACAACTAAACTTTGGATTACACATATATTGATTGGGTCATTGTCACTACTATAGTTTCAAGGGGTGTAGTCCTTCTCGTCATCAGTTGATAACATGACAGGGACTGCACCTCTCGAAACTATAGTAATGTAAATAACCCAATGCGTGTGTAGTCCAAAGATTGGTTGTAAAAATTTAAATAATCATGTTACACCACAAAGTAACAGCCATGTCAATTAATGATACAAAAAGTTTAGCTTTTGTGGTGGTTTTGGGTGATCAAATGATCATTGACGACTATGATCAGATTTTCGATTCCATCATGTAAATTTCAAAGTGCTCTTTTAAACAAATTCAAATTAACATCGCAGTCTCGTTGTTGATCTCCTTCCATCTGCAAGAGACAATAGCACTCGGGTTTGTGAAGGCAGCTGAAGCTGATTGTAGGCATAATCTAGATCTCTTTTCACACAGTATCGTGATAAGCTGGAGGTTTCTGCTGGCCACTGCTTCGCTCACCGTTTCTATTTCATGTGGTTCAACTATTTATTATCATGCGATTCTTTGTGTTCTTTCACCATCTGGCACCACACACAAATATTCTCAGGATACTTTTCTCACAGGTCAGCGCTTATGTGTCTTCTAATGTGTTTGTTTGTTTATCTTTTACAGACCGCCTGTGAAACCTTTTGATGCAGCAAGGTTTACCATATTAATATTTTAACTCACATGCCTCGACCTCTGATGACCTCTCTTTTAAAAAAGCAATCGCTGGTGGCTTATGGACACTTAACCAGGACTTAACAACGGAAATAAATAGAGGTATGTATTAACATGATTGCTTTTTATACACACACAAACATTGTAATAAAAAAATTGGAAATATTAGGTAGCGAGTCAATACAAAAAAATGACTTTCATTGGAGAAGGTGTAAACAACAAAGCAGGGAGAACGCCTGGAACATTTACAAAAAAATTTCACAACTCTTTTACTACATTCATTTATGTTTTTAACTACATATATATTATTGAATACTAACAAGAATTTACGGTATTTTTTTAATAATCAGTCTGTTTTATGGGGAGCTGATTGACTCTCCCGGGAATAGGATAGTTATTGGGAGCGATAAATTAAAGTCTTTAAAAGATTCAGTAAATAAGGAGATCCCTGACTAAATGATATTATGTACATAAAAACATTGATTATCCGAGTCAATGTCACTGTATTTTTAAAATTGCCACTCATCGCAGCAGGGAGACAGGGAACAACTATGAGACAAAGATATGAAGGACTTTTTGAAATATTATATGTTTATATAGTATCTATTTTAAATAAAGTATAAATGTAAATGGGCATAATAAATTAATCAAATAATAATAATAAATAGTAATCGCTTCAAAAATCTAGTTATTTTATTTATCAGCCAGCTGTCATAGATGATTCACATTACCTCTGATAATTGGGGTTTTGCTATACTAGCAATATTAAATTGTGTATAAAACAATCAATGGGACGTTTTGATTTGCACAAATAAATATGTGATGTATTTAAAAATATATTTTATTTCGTTTAAAGAAATATTCATATTGACTTATTACAAATTCATTTGAACTTAAAACAAATTGCCTCTAACAGAAAAGAATAACATAAGAACCATTTTAAAATGAAATAACAAATTGTGAGACTTTTGCGTACAAATAAAGTAGGATTAAATGATTAGAAACAGTTAAATATTATCAACCAGCAGATTGAATGCAAAATGTTTGTTATTTTTATTTAATCTTTACGAATTGTGACTCAAATTCGTAGATACCGACAGAGACATCAAGTTTTTCATCATAGTCGGCCCACTCTTTTTCCGTTAAATCTATATTTTCAAACTTACTCCCTGAAAAAATAGAAAATTTAAAAATACATTATTTAATAGGTTTTTCTGGAACACATGTCGTTTTTTTCACAACTATATGTCTATATTAAAAATAATAATAATAATAGACAAAATAGAGATATATTATTAAATTGGCAACCAAAATCTAAAGGTTTTTAGAATTATTGACTGAACTTGCTGATATATTTTAGACTAACAGACTAACGGGAGTGCATAATACGTCCCAATCTTCTTCTACTCTTATTGGTGGGTCATAAACAATTTGGTTACTCCAAATATGCGCTCTAGCGGTGAACTACCATTATTTAAGAAAAGTAATATGCTATCCGAAGACTCGCCAATACTGAAAATTCAAATAATACTAAAGCATTCTACAAAATAAATATATAACGAATTTTTTTTTTGGGGAACCCGTGTCAAATAGTTCTGAGAAGGACTTTTATACTCCTGACGTTTCAAGTAAGTAGTATTACTTCTTCTCAAGGCCCTTTTATCCTAAATTCTGACTTAAGCTGATGAATAAACTCAACCGTTCAAAGCAAAAGCCAAAATTAAAGTGACTTAAAATCGTAGTGCTTAATATTATTAGTTGACGTCACGTATCTGACGTGACTGTATCTAATGGTGACTTGTAATTTAGTTATTTGTTTAATAGCTGACTTTGTGCATGTGTAATTTGTGTAAACCTTGGTAAGTGGTTCTTTGATTACGATAGGGAGATTTTGTTGGTTTATTATTAATGATAGGATTTTATTGAATAAATATATTTTCATGGACAGCTGTATCTAAGATGTTTGTCCAGGAGTGTGAAGTTCTTATGGAGTCATTTCTACTGTTCATGATATTTTTATGTTTGAAAATTTCTATTGCTTCTCTATATATACGGAATAATTCTAAGTTAAGGTTAGCTATGGTGATATATTATTAAAATCTATTGTATGACCCTCGGTCAGTACATGTTGCACTAATGATGATGTAATCTTTTTATTTTTAACATCTACCCTAAGTTCGGCTACCCGTGATGACATCTTCCGATTTGAACAGCCAATATATATTTTGTCACACAAAGAGAAGGGAATTGTATACACTCAGTGTGATTCCAGAAGTATGTTGTCTTTGAAGATTCTCAATGAGAATATATTTTTTTTTCTATAAATAATTTTAATATTACTTTTCTTAAGGAGACAGCTTAACTAATCAGTTGCTCCCTTAATATACGGCAGGAGAGTAATGAATGCGGGTGGTAAATGACAACTCGGGAGTTTTGTATTTTTGGTGAGTTTGTCAAAACTGTTGGAGATTAGTGCGTTTTTTAATTGGAATAGTTAATTATTTATGTTTTCTTTATCTGACAATCTTTTTGAATGTGTAACAGGAGTGTTTGTAACTGATGATAGTTGAGCTGGACTGTGATTAGATTTTGCATTGAGGTATGTGTGTGTAGGTTTTCGATATACTGTGTAACCGAGGGTGCCATAGTTCTTTTTTTACAATGAGAACATCCAAAAAGCAATACTACTTAGTAATAAGTAATGTTACTTACTAGAAATGTCGGAAGTATAAAATTCCTACTCAGGACTATTTGACGCAGGTTCCTCCAAAAAATTATCTGTTATCTTTTACACGTGAAAACCTTAAATATAACATGTATATATATATACAGGTGTAAGAGACCTAGTTCACAATACTTTATGGGTGGATACCTGACTAAATTACGAGTCGAATATATAAAAGGGATATGCGCCTAATTTCAACCTCGTCAATAGAGATATAAGTAGTGATGAGAAAAAATTGTACTTTTGACTCACTGGTGTGATTGTGATTGTTATTTGATAATATTAGTGATTGAAAACTGTGACTGTGATCACAGTTTCATTATTAATGCGCATGCGCCGCACGATATAAAATAAATTACATATTTTTTCTATTATTAAAACTTAATTTGCGTAAAAAACGTATTCTAGCATAAATGATTAATATAAATCTAATTTAATATCATCGCAAAGAGAACGAAAAAGCTTTAAAAAATGTAAATATATTTTTCGTTAAAATCCTCACCCAATATGTGTAAAACGTTTTGGCAGAATGTACTAGATGGCGCTGATAACGAGTTATAATCCATTTCTTCAAATGCGCATGCTCCAAATCACGACTCGCATTCAAATATAAACAAGTAATATTGTTACTGTCACTGTTTATTTACGCATGCGCGGAATCACAGTTAAGAATCACTGATGCATCAAATATCAGTGCGGCCGCAAAGCACGAGACGTGATCACAATTTACAAAACCGATTTCGATCAAGGTAGTCACGGTTAACAATTACTGATATAATATTGAAATATCAGTGTGGCCGCAAAGCGTGAGTCGTGATCACAATTTACAAAACCAATTTCGATCACGGGTAGAATCACTGATATATCAAATATTAACGACAATATATATGATTATATATAAATAACTTATACAAAAATATAAAAAACTTATAACAAAAAAACATTTAAAAAAATATATTTTTTAAAAAAATAACAACAAAAAAAATATGAAAAATTTATAAAAAATATTTAAAAACTTTTAACAAAAAACTTTAAAAAATATATATATTTTTTAAAAATAACTTGTAATAATAAACTTTAAAACTTTTAAAAAAAATATCTTTTAAATAACTTATAACAAAAAAACTTTAAAGAAACTTAAATACATATAAAAATAATAAATAACTTATTATAAATCCATAATTTTTTTTTAAATAAAAATAAATTATAAGATTGTGTTTGTTTAATAATGGTGTCATTACTCAGATAACAACAGAAAGTATGGCTGCATAAAAATGTTAACTCTATAATCACATATAAAAAGAGAAAGTATTATATTAAAACAGTTTTATAAGATTAAAAATATAAATTATCATGAAGCTTATTCAAATATAATCACACTAATTACAACACAAAGAAGGCTTTAACGTAATTATTATTATAATAATTATCTTGTAAAAAATTAAAAACAATAAAAGTATTTTAAAAAAATTTGGTGGTAGAAAATTGCTGCACATACACCTACAAAATGTAAAATGAAAACATGAACAAAATAAAATTAAGTTTTAAGCAAGTTAGCAAAAACATTATCAACAGCAGATTCCAATAGATGGCGCTGATTCAAGTGATAATCGATTTGGACGGCGACATCAGAAAATCAGTTGAATATTTAACAACAAAAAAAGAATCACGAATCACGATATTACCAGATATTCAATCACTGATAGTGAGTGAGACTCAAAAATATCAGTGATTGACTCACAGTTGGTGATTTTGAGCTCATCTCTAGATATAAGCATTTCAAAAAAATCGTAATTAAGCGATTATTTCGATTAATTGAAATATTTTATTGATTTCAAATTATATATTGAATAGAAAAAATTAAAGGTCATTGAATTTCGAAGGGCTAAACTATTTTTTGTTAGATGATTTAAGGCCTGAAGCAAAGATATAGATTAATATTGGAACAATTTCGCAAATATTTATTTTGAAGTCGTAGACTTCAAGGTTAAATTTAAAAATTAGTAAAAATTTCAAACAATAATTTCTGTAACAGTGCAGAATTTGCATATATTCCTTGAACATTTTCGACTCATAATTTAGTCAGGTATCCATCCAAAAATATTGTGGACTTGTTCTGTCACGCACTGTATATAAATGTGCGAACAACATATATGAATAAAATATGAGACCATGCTTGCACAAAGAGAATAAATTGAAAACAATCCATACTATGTATTTTGTCCTTTATAAACTTCTGAATCAGCATCGTATTTATCTTCCTCGTGTACTTCATATATGTATATTGAGTGGTTCTGGTTTTAGGAAAAAGCCTATTCCAATCTGCAAATCCTATCCTAACCTTAGTGATTACTGCATCTGGTTCCAACTTAAGTTACTTTACTTAACTTTACTACTTTGTTTATGGCAATTCCATATTTAGACTTTACGTTGAAATACTCACATACATAAAGATCTGATACATACAATGGTGTCCAACCAAACCATCAGAGCTCCTTAATACTATTATTTCCATATTCCTGAGTCAATGAAGTCTACCCCTTAAAAGTTTATTGTATGAAAGCATTTATTTTTCACATAAAATGTTTATGAACCTACCATTATCTTTAATTACCGCTATCCAACCAGTTCTTGGAGAGAATTCAATGGGTTCAACTCCTCTGCACTCAAAGACAACAATTGTTTTAAATCCCTTCCAGTCTTCATCAGTATAAACACCTGCAATTACAACAAACCAATACAACTGAGTTAACCCTTAGCCCAGACATTCAAACTTTATTATTCCATACACCAACAGATGACAGTGTATACATGTTTCCACTAGAATACTGAAAAAACTTTGAAAATTTATCAAGAGATGGCCAAATTTGTATTCACATATTTTAATGGAACATTTAAAAAATATATACATACAGACTGAGTGCATAACCTCGAAATTAATGTGCCCTCTACAGTGTTATTTATCATATTTTTATTGTTAGTATAAAAGAACAGTCAAACAAAATAAACATGTCGAACTCATTGAACGAACGAGACATTATACTTTTAAAATCAGCAATGTTATCTTTGTGGTTAAGATTCATATTTTTATTTATTTTCTTTGTTTTATTAACCACTAAAATGAGTTTAAATACATCTACCGGTTTCGAAAAATACCATTTTCTTCTTCAGGATGTCATAACTAACTAAAACATATATTGTTTCTTTGACAGAATCTATTTTTAAAAAATCTAATTTTAACAAGACATAGCTAATTATTTTAATGAAGGTAAAGATGAGGACGTATTCAATATAAATATAAGTCCACAAACCCAATTATCGAAATGCCATTCTTTAAGAGTCCTGTTCTTGGTAAGCAAATTTTTTCTCAGTAGAAATGATGTGCTCTGATGCAATCTATGGTTGACGTAACCTGGATTAGGCTAGCAAATTATCATTGCTAAATCGCGTATATTGGTAGTGATTAAGTTTTTATTCATAAAATGTGTTTGTTTTTGAACAAAATACGGTTTTCTATAAAAGAAATTGAGATTTTAACCCTTCCCAAACCATACAGTAACATCGGTCTACCGCTCTAATTAATCCTGTAATATTTCGGTAAATACACCCAACATGCAATTCATATTTTAGTTAAATTGAAGAAAAACATTTACACATTGACTAGTGAAAAATCTAGCATGTAAAGCGAATCCCACAAAAATAATTATCTTTCAATTTAATCCGTTGCAAAATTAATACATTGACAAAAATTACATCTGTATGAAGACAGAAAGAAATCACATATTAATTTCACATTGAAAAGAATAATAAACATACGAATATAATAGTCTCTTTCTCACTAATTAAATAAAAATAAAAATGAAGGTTGTATTATATAATGCAACCTCCTATACAGGACTTGATGAATGCTCCGTATTATAATATTATATATATTTTTTTATATTTAATTATAATTTATAGAAAATTTATGGCGTTAACCATTTTTTCAAAAGCATTTTTCACATTTCAAAGGCTGATAGAACTCTATTTTTTTACGGTAACACGAGTTGACAGCATGGCTGCTTACGAGTATTTTATATCATGGTATATGGTAAAGGTTAAAATCTAAATAAAACTCACTCCTCACATACATTTTTAATCCCAAAAACCCACTCGTGGAGAGGTTAATAGGAGTGTTGTGACTGTAGATATTAGGCAATAATTAATTTATCTTATGATCATACTCCATATTTATATCAGTAGTTATTATGAGTTTTGGTAAAAAAAAATACATTACTTGTAATATAGATATTTATTTGGAATTTTATGTAAAAATTTAGAATGATTCGCGGGTCACAAATTATTTTAACAGGCCGCTAATTGAACAGCGCTGGTTTAGAAGATTTCTGTGATCGCTTTACTGAGTAATATAAATCTATATGATTTTGTACCAACCTAATACTAGTGAAGAATAAACAAATTAGGAGCAAATGTAGGTCCAAATCCAGCATATTCAATGGATGTAAATAAAGATCACTGAACAAATGAGCGAAAAAGGTTGGTAAAGAAAATATATTAGGTGAGTGTTAAAGGCAACTGACAGAGGGCTTTGAGAAAGACCAAGATATTGGAAGACAACCATGTCGAAGCTTCAACAATCAATGAGTGTTCATGAGAAGATGTATGAAAGTGAACGAAGCATGAATGGCATGCCAAGACATGAATGTTGCGAGGCCATGGTGGAAAGTTGTCTGACGTCCGATATATCAGTCGCTGACCATAGAGGGGTTAATATAAACGTTTGTGAATGTAGTAGATACCCTAGTAAGTTAAGAATATATTTAAGTGACATTTTTATGCATGATTTAGTTTTCACACTGTATTCACGAGAGCATTACGAAGAAATATGTCTGAAAAACAATTAACAAAGTAATAAATGAGAAGAGTGTTTCGAAAGCACCTACCATTGCTACCCTCCACTATATCTATATTACTTTCTCGCGCACATAACTTGCATTTGACCTGGAAATTAGTTTCCGATCTGTTGTGTTTACACGGCACCTTGTCAGATTCCGTGATAACTTGCCATTTTCCGGACACCTCGCCGCAATTGCTACATTTTATCTTCAAATACCACTGAAAATCAGGATGATTTGTATACAACTTTTCAACGTACTCCATATCGGCCTTTATTTGAAGACCTATTTTAACCATCTTAATAATCAGTTTAATTACACGAAGAACTCAAGAATTTAAACAAACTGGAGGATTTTAATAAAGAGTGGCAAAAATTTACGGGACAGGAACGTCAATTACAATTGTCAAAACAACCGGCAAAAAATGCATAGATATGTGTAGACAGTAGACAATTAATAAATTTAGATTCTTATCTATTGTAAGAAGTTAGCCCATAAATACATCGGTACATTCTTAATGGGTAGGTATTATTAATTATTGTCGAAAATAATTTTACTATGAATTATTGATTTCTTTGTAAAAGTAAGATTTTTATTGTAATCAACCTTAGAAGCACCGCATATACAAGATTTTATAAATAACGTACGTGTATATATTCTTCACTAACTATTTTTCGTAATGGATTATTAATATATTTGATATAAACGCACACTCCGGTCGTTGCGCAATTAATTTTTGTGGTGGTCACGAGGAGATGACGGGAGGGTGAATTAAATTAACACGTTTATTATTATACATTATTTGTATATTTGCAAATATGCAACACAAGTAAATATGAAAAATGGAAAATTCTTATTGTTACTTATATCAAACCTTAATTAAACGCGGGCGCACTAATTGTTTAATTGTTTTTCCCACTCACTTTTATCTGTCTTCATATTTGTGGCCAATTGCATGCATTGCCGCGGACGCGTGCGACAAACTGGAGCCCGCCCCTGGTTCAGTTCACGGACGCGGGCTCTGCAGCTTCGCTCGCCATGTGGTCTCCGTGATCGCATATGGTCATCTCGTTATGAGTGGCCTCCGGTACTCTAGCATGAGCGCTGAAAATATCCGCCGCTCGCTTCGTATCCATGACGGGTCCTCGGATGCCTTCCAGGAGGCACGTCGCAGCTTCCTGGCGGCTTCGTTTCGAGGCAAAATGGCGGTCGGTATGGAGCTGCCCGGCGGCCAACCGCAAAGCCGGCGGCGCCCTGGAGCAGGTCTGGTGCGCTAGACAGGCGTAGAGCGAGAGGCTAGCTCCAGTTTAGGCAGCAGCCCACCCCGGCCAATGCGCGAGGGAGGAGGTAGCGACCCTTCGTCCGGCTGTGGATACATGTTTAGAAACGGGGTGAGGAAGGGCTTACCCCGTTTTTGACCCGCGCATAACAATATTCAAGAATATTTAAATATTTGAAATTCACACATCACACATGAGATGCGGCCAGAACATATTATTATATTATGTAGCGATCTAAGAGAAAATCTCAAATTTTTATCATTTTTCAACTCCTATAAAAACCAAATTATCCCCGCAACGACCAATTACCTTTCAAATAAAAAAACTTTACGGTTTTAGGCATGAAAGTGTATTTCTTCATTATTCTTCTACATATTTTATACTTTTCATAAAAAATAGAGTTCCATACACGGAATATACGTCACATCAATATTGTTACTGTATTCCAACTAAGTTATGAAAATATTACTAGCCTGGTGGTCTCCTGAAACCGAACCCCCGACCATTAGATCACTAGGCGAGTATTATTAGTTTATTTAATGTACGTTTGTTACTTAAATAAACTCTTCAAAACAAAATGTTTTGGAATTGTTACATAGTTAATACCCAAGAAATACAAAAAAAAGAGTATCCCTTAACCACTATACCATCAAGCTAATATATATTCGTTTTGCATCTTTGTTTTAAGAAATATATAGGAAATTAATTTTCTCTACAGTAGACAATTTAGTTTTCTTTAATTATAAGGCACAATGTAGTAGCACTTTAAACATTTTAGCTAAGAAAAAGTTTATTTATCGCTTTCTTAAATTGTAGTTGATAATTTCCACTACGTTTAACATAGTAGAAAATATATCTCATCTGATGAAAATTCTTACAATATTTGTTAATTGAAGTGTTATTATAAACGTTTACTATTTTAATATAATAAAATAACAAAACAAACATATATTAATATCTTAATTTGTACTTGTACAACATTTCAAATTAAAATGTAGAATTTCGATTGTTCTCTACTCACAAGCGTTTCAAAACTTGTCATAAAATAAACACTAATATCTAAAGAAATATGTGGATTAATGCAATGATAAAAAAATAATAATTAAATTACTAGTCCTATCTGGGTAAAGAATCTATACTTGCACGAGCCTATTATAGGACACGAACCCTGTTCAAAGTGGGCCCCAATGCATCTCCATTATCATAGTTAAGCCAGTGTGATCGTGTGTATAAACGAAATGCATGTAATAATTCTTAGCACTAGGTTAAATGCAATTGCTGAATCTGAATGCCAAGCGGTTTAGTTATTTCATTGCACATCGGGCGCAACAACCTCTGCGCGGAGGTGAAAACATTTTATAAACTTACAAAGTCGTTTTGTCTCACAGCGCTAATGGTTTGCTGGCTGTGGCTGCGATAACGATCGGCTGCGTGCAAATCCGTCAAGTGTGTAATGCGAAAATGTTTGCAAGAAAATCGGACTAAAAATACTTATTCAGAGATTATCACTATGAAATGTTACCAATATTATCGGCCGTTTTCTGTCAACTGCTGGGTGGAGGCCTCCCCAATTAATATAAATAAATCTATTTTCAAGTTTTGCTCTCAGAAGACACATATAAAGTGATTGCGAGCTGCACAATATTGGATTTTTTTTCTGTATGAGTAACGAATGGGACTTATTTAGCGCGACGTGGAGCGAGATTTTTTTATACTGTGAATAAATATTACAAACTATGAAGAGTAAACAAGATATTATTGAACCCATCCTCGGAAGTGCAGCAGCTCGTGGATTCACAGGTCAATGAAATTTAATCGCATGACACGCGATCGGACTTTGTTGACCGGTTCTCAAAATACGCGCCACAGAGGTGCCACTTTAATGTTCGTACTATTTTCAAACTGAGTCTGTTATTTTTAATTTTATTAATAATTAGAAAATGGTCATGGTTTTGATAAAAATTGGGATTGTCAATTTTGCATATAAACGGTGTTGGTCACAAATTAAATAATTTGGAATCGTTGGAGATAAATAAAGCGTGTAAAACTAATCAAAAAAATTATAAACAACCAACTAAATTTAACTACGAGTCCCATTCTAAAATTGTTTCCTAAAAATTATTCGAGTAAATTTGTATTAAGTAATGATTTGAGTTAGGTACTAAATTTTTTTTTTTAAATAATTGTTTTATTTTTTAAATAGAGTCTGGCAAAGAAACAATAATATATGTTTTAATTAGTTATGACACCCTGAAGAAGAAAATGGTATTTTTCGAAACCGGTAGATGTATTTAAACTCAATTTAGTGTTTAATAAAACAAAGATAATAAATAAAAATATGAAAATAGAACTGACTGGAAGAATGGTTTCCTGGATTAATAATGTGATAACAGGTCCCCGTAGAAAACAATTTACTGTACAAAAAAAAGTACTTACTGCATTTTTTTTACGCCTTCGTATGTACCTACGTAACATTTCCATTAACTTAGTTACTAGATGTCATATTTTTTCTATGCCTATTGAATCTTTCTATAGGCATTGAAAACAAATATAGACCTCCAACACCACCGATAAATCGGCGTAAGTATGTGCTCGTTGCCGCGCACGTCAAATATTATTGAGCAATCGCTGGTTACTCGTTTCAATGATCTAATAGTTGGATTTACTGATACGAAGATCTTGGGAAAGTCACATCAATCTTTTTAATTCTTTAGAAAATACCTGAGTACGTTTACTTGTTGGCGGAACCAAAATACTAAATAAATATCAATTAGTTTTGAAAAAATGTCGGCGTGGGATGAATCAACACTCCCGACTAATTAGCACGGTATTACTTATTGGTGTTTTATCACGCGCGGTGTGCGCGGGGACAGCGCGGAATATAGCGCGGGGTACAGCGCGGGGTACAGCGAGCGCGGGGTACAGCGCGGGGTACAGCGCGGGGTACAGCGCATGGTACAGCGCGAAGTATAGCACGACTTAAATAGGTATATACGGGTACTACGCTTTGGCCTTATACTTTGTGCAGACTAAAATATAACTATGTATAGTGAGATGTCCAGAGTGTGAGGCGGGATGACTGTATTGACGTCATCGTCCTAGAGTGTAACTGAGAAATATTTGGACTGGATTGTATCCTATATTGTTAACGACCCTCGTAGTCCAGTAAGAAAATTTTCGGTTTCGGATTCGGTCACAATACAAATTGATGATTTTCTCGGTGCTGAGTATTTTGTTTCCCGTGGGCTATTATAGTGCTAAAAAATGTAAATATGTAACACATTTATATAGAGTAGGGTGGCCGAGGGAAGGGTGCCAATATTTTGCGCAGGGTCCTAAAGAAAAAATACGCACAATTTTGAACGAATGCCATTCAATATAATATATATGTGTAGCGATCGGAATTCAAATCCACCGCCATCTCAGTCGGCATCGACGCTAGCGACAGCGCTGCCGGCCGCTGCTACAAGCCTGGCTCGATGATTCACCGCTGAACAGTCTCTCCAGTTTCATCGTTTCACAACGGCAGTCTTGTCGGCTCACGCTCGCCGAGCAAGACCGCCAACTGGCTTCATTTCATTTCATAAGACACGTGCACCTTCTACATCTTCATTCATTCTTTAATTCTATCTGTCTTCATTGTCATTGTCATATCATACTGTCATAATAAACCTCACACGCAATTGACATTTATTTCATTTAACCACCGTCCTAACCCCCAAATATGTATTAAGGGACCAGGAAAGGGCAACCCGAGGAGGAGGGGAGATGACTATGTTTTACAAATACCTACAACCTATAGAGATATTCAGTAACAAAAAACAGTTCGCCGAAAGGTTTCCAGTTTTAACAATCTGTTCGCACAAACCGGTCGAACCCATTGGGTAACGTCACTGATTGGTTGAGAAGCTCATCAACCATAGGCAGGATAATTTAATTTTAGCAAGAAAAGTGTCGATAAAAATATATTTACGTCTGTCCCCATCACACACTTACGTCACTACGCACTTTGCTCTCTTCCTACGGTTCATTTACGATATGATTATGTGGTTTGGCTGTCATTAAATTTCTTGATCACTCTTCGTTTAGATATTTATGCTGATTCGGTTAAATGTGTTAAAAAAAACTCGATGGTATGTATGATGATGTAACATCGCAAATAAAGTAAAGAAAATTTAATACCCACGTGTGTTCAGAGTTTTCATCTATTTATTAGTATATTGTGAACACAACGCAGACAATTATTAATGTTGTTGTATAGACAATAGTGCCTACACAACCTGCACGCATTCTGCTATCCCGCTGCATACGTAACTGTGTTTCAAGCATCAATTAACATCGATCTACTGTAACTAGTATTTTATTGTTCATCCTGCTCTAGCCACACACACACACACATATACGCGCACACGCACACTCGGCGATATTATTTAAACAAACAGGTAAACGCTCGGTGTAAATTTATTTGGAACACTCGGACGCTCACACACAAGTTATATGCTAAAACAATTATTAGAAAAAATGTTATAGTATTGATATACAAAATTAAAATCGGTTATTGGCATATTTGTACTTTCAAAAACTTTATTTAAGAACCTTTAGTTTAACAATCACTTAGGCTTATACATGGAAAATATCGCTATCTAAACCATCACGATTTATTAATGAAATTTAATGAAGAGTATACATGGATGGTATTTATCTCAGAGACTCGTCTAGAGAGCGCATAAAGGACATATATAAAAATTGTTGTAGTGTAACTCCCTCTCCAAGCACAAGAGCTGGTCTCTTTTTTGGAGAGGTAAGCGAAAAATGTATTTTCGCAATGTATTTCGCTAAAATTAAATTTTAAAAAAATATGTTATGATGTTTTATCCTCACACCGGTTACTGACTTTACCGAATCAAGTTTAGTAAATGATGTAAGATAAGCGAAACGAAGCGGTATTAAACAGTCAATTCAAGATTATTTGGAACTAATGTAAACGTTTCCTTCCTCGAGTTTTCGATACTGATCGCTTTTACTTGTGTCCGAAATAATTAGTGGGTACTCTCACATATGTTTTCACATCAGAAATAATTGATAATTTTTATCGGATTATACTAACGCACGTATACAGTTTTAGTTACGCTGTCAGTAACCGCGCTCTAAATAACTGAGAAAATAACTAAAATTATCGTGGATACTAGTAACTATCGCGTATTGTAATAATGTACAAATTTTAAACATCTTGGCATTTCAGTTATGAGGTAATAATTCTACACCTTTTATACGAGTGGTATTATTTTACTAGGTTTCCGGTAATCGTATTTATATATCCCGTAATGAAACATTGTAGCGTTACTGCTAATCCGAAGATAAATCTTGAATTAATCGAGTCTCGGTTTTGAGTAAAAAAAGATTTATAAATTTTATATTGAAATGACAAACTAGAATGTTTGCGCAAGCACTTTTTATTAAATTGCGGAATTTTACCTGTACATATTGATTGCACCTGTCGCTGTGTGTTTGTGTGTGGTTGGAAGGTAGTGCATTTAATGGAGTAGTCATCTCGTATATGAGAGAACCAATTTAACTTTTCAGAAGCAGGGCCGTACTGTACATTCAAGTACACTGTTATTATTGGAAATTTATTGAACAAATGACTTTAAAATTGAAAAAATTAAACAAATTAATGAACTTTCTTAATTTTACTAACTAATATAACACGACTAATGACGCTATCGCGCCATTCGAGCTGTATGAACCAAGTGAAGAAGAACATCTCTATCAATCTCTACACCAGGCCTTCAAACTTACTGAGGATAGATCACAATCTTTATCACAACGTGAGAAAGAGAGAGAGAGAGAGAGAGAGAGAGAGAGAGAGAGAGAGAGAGAGAGGATCCTCGGATCAAATCAATTTTAAAATAAGATTTAACTTATAGACGTCTCACAGAGGCGAAGTTATTATTTTTACATGAGAAGTCTTGGGCATTACGGGGCTTACGACCTGTCATCGGCTGGTTTAAGTGATAACTTTACACAATGTAACGTTCACCAATTTACCCATGCTACCACATCTAATTATCCCAGTAATTAGTTCCTACAAAGATTTGGACATACTCAAAATATTGAAAGATTTAACTAAGCAGGAATTTCGCAGTCTGGTAAATTAATAAGTCATTTACTACCATATTAGATATTAAAGCAATGCAACATATAAGAAAAATAGCTGAAATCAAGTATATGACTAAAAAAATTACTATTTTCCTATTTTTTAAATGTATTGATAATGAATTCTTATCCAAAAACAGTAATTATTACAACGAACAAATATTATTTTGTAATGTTGTACTAATCTCCATATTTTTCTGGCTCACCCCGCCCCGTCTCGTATACAGATCGTTGTATTTTATTTTGATCTGAATTATGCTCCAAGTTCATATGGCGCTCTTTAGTTTTGTGGAAATATGTTTTTATTCGTGTCCACAGAGATATTAAATACCCGTATAATAATTTATTTTACCCCACCCATCAACCTCTTGTAACTTATTACTAAGTTTCGTGGCAAATTTGAACCAGGGTTATCTCCGAAATTATTTTTTTTTATAATATAACATATAAGTGAAATGTTCGGATTACTTCGTAAAAATTTTTTTTTTTTAGTTTATTAAACCTCTCTTCTCGTGTCCCACCCTGTACTCAATTCGAAGGGTGACGGTAAACATCAGCACACTCGCTTTCGGCCGGCCAGTCGCCTGTCTGAACGCTCGCGATCATGGCTGCCTTACGGTCCGCCCTCAAAACCGTCCCGACCGAGGTCTTGCACCGCAACAATAAAGTGACGTTTGCCTCGATCAAAAACATTTTCCCAAATCAAAACAATCTTCATTCGGTTCAAGAAAAAACTATTTCAAATTTGAAACGAAATACCGCGCGTATTTCCGAATGCGTCCATCCGCGCGGGAAAATTAACAATTTGAATGCGTCGAGTTTTCATTTGCAAAAGCGTTCGTATTCCATAGATAAAAATGCAAAATTAAACGCAAACGTTAAAAGTGATAATATCGACGGTCCGGTTCAAGTGAGAAATCGTTCCACGACTACTGTGGATGAATTTGAAAGTGCTCATTCGACATGTCCATATTCCGCTGACGATTTCGCTACAGCCAAACCGTATTCTGAAGTACCAGGTCCCAAACCTTTGCCGATCTTCGGCAACACGTGGAGGCTGATTCCCTACATAGGGCAGTACCAGATATCAGACTTGGGAAAAGTATCGCAGATCCTGTACGATGTTTATGGTAAAATCGTGAAGATGTCAGGGTTGATCGGAAGACCAGACCTCCTGTTCGTGTACGATGCCGATGAGATCGAGAAGATTTACAGGCGAGAAGGTCCGACCCCGTTCAGACCGTCCATGCCTTGTTTGGTGGAGTATAAAAGTATCGTGAGGAAGGATTTCTTTGGGGAGCTGGGTGGCGTTGTTGGTGTGTGAGTACCTACCTGTCATATGTATCAAATAAATTATTAACCCTACAGCTATTTACATATTATTAACCAAATTATTCGGCCATTGATTTCCTTGTTTTTTTTCAGTACCTATAATTGGATTTACATCGTACAATACACTACAATTTACCAGAAAAAAAAAGAAACATTAACCCTCAGCATACTGTGATAGAAAATACCCGTAGGCAACCATGATGTCAACTCGTGTTACCGTGAATGTATATCGTTAATTAAGCATTTTAAATGAGAAAAAAATGTTTTGACTAGTTTTAATGGCTGTTAAACAGTTGTAATCATACTTTTACTCTAAATATTGAGCATTTAAAGTGAAATATGATAATATAACATGCGTCATACAGTTGGGCAGCAAGTATAGATCTATACATATCTATACTAATTACTGCACGGATACGGAAGAGTTAAGAAGTAAACAAAATAAACTAAAAAATACATTTAATATAACAATTAAATACATACATACGTACAATATTAAAATAACGTTGCACACATGCGTGACAATATAATAATTGAAGAGTGTAGAGAACACAATTCTTCAGGAGAGACCAAAAACCATATTCTCCATCCAAATGAAAATCAAAAAGTAGGGTAACGTCATGTAAGACATATAGTATAAGAGTTTGTGAATCCATCCAGTTACAAATTAATTTAAAATAGCATTTTATTATAATACTATTTCAATAATGATAAAAATAGCTCCTACAACCTTTGCTGTTTACACTCTTTGATTAATATTTTAATATTATAATGTCTTAGATATATATTGTCTGTAAAATGAGATTAATTATTTAAAATGGTTATAACTTTTTAAACACGATATTTTATTGAGGGATTTTGACAGTGTGTAACAAACATAATAACTATTTATCATATGAAACTAATAATGAAAATCTACAAAAATATTTAGATACATAAGTGTGTTTAGATGCAGAAAATTAATGAAAAGAGAAAAAGAGGGAGAGAGGGTGGGGAGGTTGCAACTTTTGTTGCGGTAAAGGTAGAGCAATATGTGTTTATAGGTAGAATGATTGGTCAAAATTGAGATTGTGGTGGTTCATAAGAAGAACCCTTTGAGCGTAGTAAGGCTAATGTTGAAAAAGTCAATTTCTGTAAATTTCTATTATGGTATTTGCATGACCGGTGAATGAATGAATTTTGTATGCAAGTTGTTCTACTTCTGGGAATGTGGAAGAGTGCAGATTGCCGGGTCGATCTAGATGGTACGTGACTAATTGACTGGGACAGTCAATATGGCCTTGCAGTAGTTTGAAGAGAAGTATTTGGTCAGCACGTGTTCTTCGATGTTATAGAGTTTTTATATTGTGGAAGTTTGCTGCATCTAAATTGGAGTTGAATGATATATTAGATCTTACATTAAGATATCGAATAAAATATGTTGTATTCTTTCTAATCTCGCAATATATGTAATCTGCCATGGGTTCCAGATTTGAGATGCGTACTCTAAGTGACTACGAACGATGCGTCATACAGTATTATGAGGCAATATGGATTTTTGAAGTGTTTACAGGTTCGAAGTATGAATACTAGCATTCTATTAGCCCTTGAGGTAATTTGGTCTATGTGATTTTTGATTGATAGAGGTTTGCTATCAAGGATTATTCCTAGGTCTTTTAGCATCGCTTTTATTTTCTATCTGAGTGATGTATATTGTCTAAGTAAAATGGGTGTTGTTAAATTTTCTTGAGAATGTTATTTGAAAACATTTGTTAGCATTCAGGTGGAGTTTGTTCACCTTACAATAGGCTGCAAAGCGGGTGATGTCATTTTGCATTTTATGGCAGTTCTTTAGGGAGCTCACTTTGGCAAAATCTTCATATCATCCGCATAAAGAAGAAAATTGTCAAATTGAAAGCATGTATGTATATCATTAATATAGATTATAAAAAGTAGTGGCCCTAGCAAAATCCCTTGAGGTACTCCGGAAGAGATGCGCGCCCGATCTGATTTAAAATCGCCTTTGACCACCGCTCGGTTTCTGTTTACTGATGTAGGAGATGAGCCATCTTAGTAGGTCTCCATGGATTCCTATTTTTATTCCAATTAATATTTGATGGTCGACCTTATCAAAGGCTTTACTGTAATCTGTGTAAATTGCATCGGTTTGCACCCGTTGATCCATTGCGGAGAGCACATGATGCGTAGAGGTGGAACGCCTGGCGAAGAATCCATGTCGTTGCGGTCTTACATGGGGATTAATAGCATTGAAAACCTGGCTATAAACAATTTTTTTAAATAGTTTTCTGACTATTGATAGTTTTGATATAGGTCTGTAGTTAGTCACATTATTTTTTGACCAGATTTAAAGTATGACGTAAAAGTGTTTATTGTATAAGTACCCAATAATGTAAAACTCCACCACCCACGTGTTTGTAAGGAAATTAACAATAAACAAATAGCTATACGTTTCACCACCAAATGAATGTTCAACTGTGTCGTATTTTAAATACATTATTATTGTTTAATGAAAACTCTCACAACCGCTTGTCCCTGTATTTTATTTATCACTTGGTATTCCAGATAGCTGCTCGGTACTCGGTACTCGGTACTCGCCGTGGAGTGGCTCACCTGTCGTGCAGACATGCGATCATTCGATCGGTTCTAGAATGAAAGTTTCGTGCTTGAATCAAATTTCTAATAACAGGGTGTACTTTACTTTGCAATTATTCCGGCACGCGATTATATTTTTAATCGTCATTGTATTTTTGTGTATTAATCACGATTAATTATGTCTTTCTTACTAGATATCTATAAAGGTATTTAAGAATATTTTGAGGTGTGGTCTCCCAAAGGGAACTCGTGGCCCAACTGCATTTTTATCAACCTGATCGGTTGGTGTATGTATATAACTCACGGTGGTTAAAAACAAAGTTACTTTATAATTTATTAAAATAACTAACCACAATAAGTTTACGTTAAATATTTAAAAAATAAATTATTACTGTTTATATTTATTTTTATGGACTTTGGACACATTTAAAGAAAGATTTAAAAAGTTGTTTGCAGAGAAAGTAAAGTAAGTAAAGAAAATTTAGGTAAACAGAATAAATATAATGAGAGATGGAAACGAGAAATACAAAATTAACATTGAACTTATACAACTACCTGATACACCCGGCGTTCTAAGGGTAGTAACCGGCCACACCGCGCACTCATTAGCTCTTTATTATACCCTTAGAATCATTTATCTCTTCAGGCATCGCATGAATATATAAAATACAGTAATACCCCGAGGTTACGCGACAGGTGGGACCAACGAAAATCGCTTAACTCGAATTCGCGTAAGTCGGAGTACAACAATACATATAAATACATACAATTTTGTTTAATTGGAACCAAGGACTAACAAAAACACTAGTTTAGAAGAAAAATATTTAATAAAATTGCAGTTCTTTAAACATATTAATACAAAATATTAAAAAATAACAATTTACGTAAAAAAAGTCATTTCGATGTCGATGGCTTCGTAAAATCTAACAAATTCGTCTGACGACACAATGCCTTATTTTTTTCACGCAGAATTTCTTCGTAGCAAGCTAATTTTTTTTTTCCTTGCTTTGAAGCTATAACGCGTTCTTCGTTGGAGTCTACGTTTTCTAAAAAATTTAAACCATTTTCAATTAAACTAATACCTTCTGTCCAGCTTTCAATTGTCATGTGCTTTTTTGGTGGAATTGGGTCTGAAGTGTCTTCTTCTTCTTCTTCTTCTTTTAAACAGGCAATCCACCCTTCAATAGTGATTTGTTACATTAAACAAGTTAAAATATTATTTCATAGAAAGCAGTACAACAATATTATTGACGTTCAAGAAATTTGCTATTATATAGCTTAAATGTGGCGAGTTAAGGAAAAGAAGATGACACAAATTAACCGGGAGCTGAAGTGTCTTCATTGTCGTTTTACTCACGCATCTCTATGAGCTCATCGATTGTTAGCTCCTGACTAAATGAATCCAACAGGTCATTGACATCGTTAACATTGACTTCCAGATCTAATTGCCTGCCAAGATTAACAACTTCTTCTATCACATGAGCGATATCAGTTTCTAGCAATCACAGTAAGAGAACCACTGAATATAGCGGGCGGCAGTCTAGCGGCAGTGTTGTCAACGGTCAACGTCTAGCGGCAGTGTCGCCAAACGAACCGCGTAACTCTGAGTTCGCGTAAGCCGGGGTATTACTGTATAAGACTTAAATATACATACATGTAGTATGTTGCCTAATTCATTTTGTTCAAATGTCAAAAGTGTCTCTTATTAAAACTGTTTTTTTTAAGAGTCGTAAGAATTCGTTTTATCGCTTATGTCAATAATCGCGTATTAAGAGCCTCAGATACGGCCTCTTGGCCACCTCAGATATGATCTGACGTACAATTTACGAAATTAATGAAAATAATTTTTTTGTTCATTACAGTCAGTGACTCCAATCACGGGTCAACATTTCAATTCTAAGATTTCGGGACTCAGTGTTGATGGTTCAATACAATTTGTGAAAAATATTCATATTTTGTTACAAGTATGGAATCTTTGAACGAAAAATAATGTAAAAAATAACGCAAGATTGACTAATAATAATTTGAATGTGAAAGAGTGGTTTTATTATAAACAATTATGCCCGAAGCGTAGCAAAGCATTTAGCGTTACGTCAGCCATGTTTTAATACAGACACGTGGTGTCCACGGGTAACGGCTCACACAGTAATAATTTAATTAGTTAATCAAATAAATAAGATATATATTACATAATGAAGATTACCATTGGCGAGACAGTAGCCATACAGTGAATAGTGAAATACGGCAGCGGTGGGCTGCCAATACGTCAACAAGGGGCTCGCATAATCTTAGAGCTATTCGCAATGTTATTAATATATTATATAACATAGCAATTATTATTAAAGCGATCGAATGTTACTTAATATACTTATACGCAATGTAACGTAAAATAATTCATGTCAAAAACTGAAAAGTTCCAGGGTGAAGAGTTCCAAGATTGACGCAGAAATAACTACTATTCTTTTCGCTTCAATTCCATGTTTCAAAACAAGAACACTGGATTAAAACTAAAGTTCTCCTTAGTAAATGACGGTGCAAAGAAATAAATATTAGAAACTGTCCTTCTCAAAGGGAAAAAAACGTGCACGTGTTAAGTATAATCGTTCAAAGCATCGTTCACAAAAAGGAAAAAGGAAATCTGGAAACAATGTATATCAAACATCGGTGTTTTAAGCATTGTTAGACTATAGATCAAAAAACTACTAGGTCTCTCATTATGCACCCGAAATAAATGTATTTTACGAGAAATTTCAAAAGACAACAAAGTCTTATATTATATCTATATCTTTTGCAGTTAGATACTAATTTGATCAGAGATATTGTTTTTTAAATTCAATAAGGGGCTCGCCGGCCTAAATCAATTTTAACAAGGGGCTCGCGTGAGCCCCTCCGAGCCCCCTCCGGCCACCCTTGAAATACGGTGACTGTCCAACTGCTGATTTTAGCATCATTAACTCGATATATTATATTTTCAATATCAACATTTTCAACAATAGTTCAATCGTTTGATTTCCAAACAACTTTGGCATGTTGACAAAAGAGTCTTCGGTAGAATTTGAGATAAAGGACTCTTCTTTCCTTTCCAATTGGATGGGGCTACAATTATCTTCTGGCGATCTGAAATCCGTAAAAATGCAAACATTAAAACCGTGACACCATTTCTTTGGTATCAGAACAGAACTATATGTCGCAAATACTTGTGTCAAAAATTGAAAGTATTTAATGGTAGGAATAAAGCAAACAAGTTTATTATACATTTAAATTTGCTAAAATGAGCCAATGCGAAATTATCATCTTTTTACGATAATCCATTTCCTTCTTCTTTTATTACAGATGTAATAAATACAGATGTTTTAAATATTTTTACTATATGTATGTATTAAATTTAAACAAATTAGTGGAATAACTTGAAAAGACACGTAGAAAAAAATCTATCGATAAAATATAGACTTACCACCGGGACTCGAACTCGGAACCTTCTCTTGCCGGGAGATTGAGCTACCAATTATAATTACTTTCACGTCAAATTTTCGACTTTATGTAATACTAAGAATGTTTTTATTTATTTTTTTAGCACAAAAGAATATATTTGAAATAAAGGTAACGACTTTACTAGACGTGGTCTGTTCCAAAGCAAGTACCTGTACAATTTTTATAAGTTGTATATTGTTAAAGTATAATCAAAAGTTATAAAAAAGATTTTAATCTATAATATAGTTGGAGATAAAAATGTGTAGCTAGTTAGGTTGGCACAAATGACAAATTAGTTTCATTTTGTTTTCTACCTGCATCAAGCAACCACTTTGTTACTTTTGGTTTGAAATCATTAATCACCTTGGGCCATTCGAGATCTAGTGGCAATTTATTAAATATACGCGGTGCACAAAATAATAAATATCGTTGACCAAATTTGGTATCCATTTTTGGCACTAAAAAGTATCCTACGGTTTTGCTCCTGTTTCCTTTCGAATCGCGGATGTGAAAATAAGTTTTTTTTTGTTAAAATAGTTTTAGGATTGATCTGGTAAACAGTTGTCTTATATCCAAAACTTGAAAGCATTTAAAAAATTCTTCAAATGGCATATTTTTATCACTCTGATGACCCATTTCTGAGCCTAAATTACAGAATCCATTAAAGTAAGAACTGCACCGCCCCGTGCACATATTGCGTTACTGATAATACTGACAAAGTGAATATTAGACCATTTTTAATAATGTAATATTCATGAAGCTGCATAAAATTTTGAAAATATAAATTAATTTTATCATATGAGGAGCCATCGTAAATTTTCATCAATTATTAATCTGAGATAAATTATCTTACTCGTTTTCCAGTTATGGTTAAACCTTGACTGTGACTGTGATCGTGTTCGATTGTAACGATGATTGATAAGTGATTATTTTTAATTCTCCACTGGTACACTAGAAACTAAGCCTCCACCAGTTAAATCTCAGTTATCAATCTCGTTACAATCAATGATAGTTTCAATAATGATTTACCATCACGACTTCATTTTAGTAAAACATAATAACTTTTAATAGGAAATAATATGTCTTCTCACTAAAATAGAAGTAGCACATACATAAAATCAAAAATTCCTGAAATAAATTGATTATCTTATCATAGTGTAATTAGTAATTCATTCATCCAACAAGAGAAAGTTCTGAGTTCGAGTTTCAATTGTAATTAGATGGATTGATTTTTATGTGAATCATTTTAAGTGATTCATCTAACTTGTTTAAATTATCAAAAATTATCTAAGTTCTAAAATTCCATCTTCATAATAAAACGTGTTTTCATTAAAAATATAAATATGCACATAATAGATATACTATGCAATGAATACGTTTGACTGTGAATTTCCGTTTCTAGGTTTCTTGAGATATTTTGTATTCGAGGCAGCGAACGTTTTAAGAGACAGGTATTGTTTTTTCTCAGCTACCGGCACGACTTATTCTACATTGATTAAATACAATAGAATACACGAAGTATCAATTCTCGCGTGATTGGAATTCTAACTAGAGACGGCCGAGTTATTCGGATCGAGGGACGAATGACACAAAGTTTTACAAATTGCACCTACTACACGTATAATTATATTACATTGCTTGTTTGCTGTTAGGCCCTGCAAGCATTTATTGTGGCCAATAGAGGCCGCTATGCGGTTTTTAGTGACCGCATCTATATTTCAATAATAGAACTTTCCCCAAAATAGACTACACGTAAATAAAATCTCGATGTAATTAAAAACTATTTCAAATATGAATTAAATATATTAATTATAAAGATATACATATAAACTCAATTTTATCGAAAAATATTGTTGTTGCGCCACCGGGATTCGAACCTGGATCTCTTTCCTAACCGGGGAAGGTGCTTTATCCAACTAAGCTACAGCGACACCATTTTTAGCGACAATTTTCGACCTTATATGTTACCTTTTTGATATTAATACATTTAATCGTTCCATCATTTGACAGAGCCATCTACCTTATTTGTACAGAATCTCAAGTACCTTTGAGTAAACTGATAGCAGACGCCAGAATTATCAATTCATTTTTATTAAATTTTGGACACATTGATACAACATTATTATTTTTAGGAGAACATATTCTTATTGTGAAGTTGTAATTATTCAGAACATAGGTCTGTGATATTTTAAATATGAATTAAATATATTAATTATAAAGATATACATATAAAATCAATTTTATCGAAAAATATTGTTGTTGCGCCACCGGGATTCGAACCTGGATCTCTTTCCTAACCGGGGAAGGTGCTTTATCCAACTAAGAAAAAAAAAAAAAAATTATTCCACCTGTAAGCTAGCTGTCAAAACAAACGAATGACATCTAGATGATTATATAAGAAACGCGGATCGCAGACAGAATCGGATGAATGGTTTTCTCGGTAGATTTTGACAAATTTTAGGTCGCAAACACAACCAGTCTTTTTGACATCGCGACTAAGAAAGTGCTTCTTTCTATGGAAAGTAAGAGATATTACCATAGGCAGCATAGATAAGAAAATATGACAGATGTCAATATAGTTTCGCTAAAATATGTATTATTTTTCTTACTCGTAATAAAGACAATGTACACTTCATTTTAAATTTTATATATATTTACGTACTGTTATTGAATATATAAAAGAGAAAACATTTCAATAATCTTAACCTAGAGATATTAAAACATAACACGTTCGACATTTTCGCTACTTAGGCGAATATTTTTTTTTACTGGAAAATGTCACTACATTCAAAACGTCCAATAAGTTATAGTAATAAGATGGAGAAACGCAATATATAATAAGGATTACTGCCCATATTTTTATAACTATCTATTTATTTGTACGTTACACTAGTTTACAAGTAGTATTTTAAGTTAATTTTAAATTGTGTATAAAAAATAAATATGAATATGATAAAGAATGAAGAGATATGTAACATCCAAGAAAAATAGAAAGAAATTAAAAATTACAATTAAAAGAATTATTGATTTTCTTCTACTTTCGAGTTCAGAGCCTTTTCAGGTAAAAGCGGGAGCACACCAAGGTTCTACTCTAAGCCCACTATTATCATTGCTGTAGATTACCTAACGAAAGATGAACAAAAGTTGATACCATAGAATATTCTTCCGACCAAAACAATATGAGTTCTGATCAGTCAAAGCCATCAAAATTTAGAGGACACATTAGAAGAATAGTGACCTGCTAATTAGTAGAGATAGAACCATGGCAGTAACTTTTAATTTGAATAATATCCAAGCAAGATCGTACGTACGTCAAGACAATGCATTCAAATACTTTGGGTCCGTAATATCGGCAGATGTCACAACAGACCTTGCGCAGAGCGTATAATTAATAATTAGCAAAGCACGGGACAAGTGGAGGCCCTTGTCTGGAGTGTATCAGCAGTTAGCTAGTTATTTACCAAACGAATTCTTTAATATTATTTTAGGAGAACACATTCTTATTGTGAAGTTGTAATTATTCAGAACAGACGGTCTGTGATATTTTAAATATGAATTAAATATATTAAAGGTATTTGAGATTCTGTAAAAATAAGGTAAATGGCTCTGTCAAATGATGGAACGATTAAATGTATTAATATCAAAAAGGTAACATATAGGGTCGAAAAATTGTCGCTAAAAATAATGTCGCTGTAGCTTAGTTTGATAAAGCACCTTCCCCGGTTAGGAAAGAGATCAAGGTTCGAATCCCGGTGGCGCAACAACAATATTTTTCGATAAAATTGATTTTATATGTATATCTTTATAATTAATATATTTAATTCATCTTTAATATTAGACCCACAAAGCTTCTTTATAAGCTTTCTGCATAATATTAATTAATATTCATCTAATTAAATATTTTTATACCTTAATTCCTATTAAATTACCCATTTAAACATACAAATCATGTAAACACTCATACGTTTCATTTTATTCAGACTACACAAACAGGCTATTTCATTATAAGTAAGAATCTTTTAATCTCCTGTAGCTTCTATCGGATGAATATTATGTTCCAGGCCGATGTTTTTTTTGAATAACTAGAAAATGAAACACAATTTTTAATTTTATTTGGTTTACTATAATAATGTATCAAACACGACATCGGCCAAGTGACCACGGCCTAAACGTGTGCTCTTCAACGATATTTTTCATAACATTCCCGCACACTTCGCGTGTTATTTCAGCTATTTAATTTCGAATTTTGTCCTGCAGCATCTGAATTGTTGTGACGATAGCGATCACCATCAACGGTTACAGCAATGTCATTAATATTTAAATAAATGTTTTAATAACTTTAACACGTTATTAAATCGCTCGCTAGATGCACCATTAAATATTGTAATTAACCACTCTCTACGATTACCAAATACGAATTAATATATATTTTCCGAAACAAAATGGCGGCTAAACAAAATCGACCTGGAACATAATATTCACCCTGTATTTCCTGCTAATGTATTAGTGTGTGCTTGAGATTCGTAATTGAAAATAAAAGCGTCTCAAATGGTGTTTCTTGACACCACTGTATATAAATAGTACATTACATCATTCGTTGTTAACAACAAATAATAGTTTAGCCGATTTATAATATCAGCATTTTCACCAGATTGATTTTGAATCGTAATCATATATAATCTGCATCATATTATAAAATAAAAACATTCGTTTATGTACCTGTAATGACGATCGTACCCTCGTCAAATTACAATATTTTCTAACGCTAATAAATGTCCACATAATGTTAGATACTAGTTAATTAATTTAATCAAATTAATATTATATCACATGATATATTCAAATTCAAAATATTTGCCTCAACACTAGTAGTAGCATTATGAATACAACGTAATGTTTTAAAAATTCTAAAGACAATAGTGAGGACCTAGCAATAGCAACTGGCGACAGCCGAATGCTTTCTGCTAGTTCAAACTAAAATGAGGTACTGGTCAAGGTTTTGTGCATTTCCACGAATAAATCACCTTAAGCCTTATTGTTTAACACATAGGTTTTGCAATAAAATTCGCTCATCAAAGTCAATAATTTATGTATGTCACGATGCAGGCTTGAGAACGGACGGGTGACTGCGGACGCTACATTTCTATAAAATTATTAATTTTGAACTTTAAATGATCACAATACAGATTCGACACAAATGCACCGGTTGTTTTATATCTAAAACTTTGTATTTGTAAAGTATTTGCTTGAATACTTGAATTTAAAAACACGGTCTGCGTGTGGTAGTTTTATATAAGCTTTAAGTCAAATTTTAAAAATAAAATAAAGTCTTCCGAACTATTGTCCATAGCGGCTTCACTTATTTAGATTGATACCGTACGTAGTGAAATTCTAAAATCGACTAATTTCGTTTATAACGTTCACACTTTACGTATGTAAGTATATCAATTGTAAACTAATTAGTTTCTCTTGTCAACAATCTTTTGACCGCGACAAAATTTGTCAAAGATCGCTGTTAGAAAGCGGGTAGAAATCTGAATCATTCATGTATTCAATCCCTCTAATTTAGAAAGATTTATCGACTTTCGTGTTTCTTCCTTCTGGTACGATCAACATTCACTTCCCCTTTTTGATCACTCCTGCAGCCGCAGCCGCTCTGCAACAAATCATTAGACCGGAAGCACTTCTGCTTAATTTTCTCTAACTCCTCTTTATACGACTTACTAGTCCGGCTTCAAAAACTTATGTTGGGATTCTTTGTTTGAGCATTCTTACTACACGTACAGTTTCTCCAGCTGGAATACCCGATTAGTTTACAGATATTCATTTAAGATAATCATCATCAGTTCAAAGATCCAAGTCAATCCAGTCCACCCTATACTTTGACATTCTTATTTATGTTGTGGAGATCCATCGCCTCCATTATTTTCACCGCCGCCTTGTAGTAGTTTTGTTGTACAGCTTAACCGGTCTATACTTGTAAACAACACTTGACAATAAATCAACTGTTAATCAACTGTTCCGCAATCATCAATCGAACATGCGAGTGATGGGTGAATTTTTTGGGGCATCTACTACGCACACATGAAACAGTTTCATCATTCACACAACCTAGCAAATCCTTCTGATTCACGTACAATATGGCCACATAAACATTTATCCATAGTTCCGATTCCTCACGTCAATCCAATATATTGAAGAATATGATGCCCCGCGGCCACACTAGTGATGGTAGTGGTAATAATACGAGTACTTCTCGATAATATTAAAAATATATATATAAATATTCTCGATTTTTATTCAATTCAATTAAATTATTCTTCTATCGTTTTCTGATCCACGTTAAAAATGCAAAGATGTCATTTAGTCTTCCGAAGCGCCATGCGGTGTCATAAGAAAAGTATATTTTCATAGTTCTTAAGTCTTTTGTACAACAGCAAACCTCTATCGTATTTTGAAATCCGACGATAATTAATAATACATCACCGTTCTCGGTCAGGTGACCACCTCGGGTAGGCAAGTACCCTTTAGCATTTTGACATCCGCGAGAGGAATGTCAATAGATGAATTAAATAAGTACTAACTACCTGACGCTCACGCTACGGAAGTTTGGTACATAATAGCTATGTTTATTTAACATAGTAAATATGAACACATTATGAAAGCAAATTAATCCCTAAGTGCATACACACTTCACGTAAGTCAACGTTGAAGTAGTAAGTACCTTGAGATATGGCTACGAGTGTAGATCAATTACTTTATTGAATAACGTACTCGAGTAAGAGTGGTAGAAAGTTATCAGGAGCAGTGTACCATCAGAATCCAAGGAGCGCAACTAAAGTAGAACGACTAATTCGAGAACTTACCTCGAAGCGGAATTCTCTAGCGACAAGAGACAGGAAGGTGAAATAAGAAAAACCTGAGCTTCTAGTGCATTCTGTATTTCTATATGGTGGAATTGTAGACCCTGAAGGTAAGAAAGAGAAGACGGAGAGACGGAAGACGCGCTGGAGACAAGAAACATGTTGCGCATATATATCAAGGATGAACTCTCGAGAGATTTTTTCGAGAAAGGAAGATAGCTAGGAAGCGCTTGTGGTGGACTAAGGACGGTTACCAAGTGAAAAAGACAAAAGACACTTCTCTGGTGACAGCACTAGACCTACAGTATACTGAGAAAAATGAAGGTGCATAGTCAAGAAGGCGAGAGTTCATGGAGATTGCGATCTTCATTCATGAGGGACCGATGTGGATAATATAAAGCGGGGATAAAATGTTATATCCTACGGCGCCAGCTATAATTCGGATACGCCAGTTGTTTTGTCTCTTCCCTGAAGAAATAGGTTGCGTGGCGACGTGAATAATGCTCGGTGGAACCTTCTAATAATTTAGTATTTATTCCCGTAACACCCCATAACAACAAACAAACTTATCGATAAATCACAATGTTGATGCCGTAGTTTAAGACGCAACATTTGTGACCCTAAACCAGACCAGCGGACTCGAGTTTAATAATTGAGGGGCTGCTGGGAAGAACGTGGCATCTCTTAAAATGGAAAGTTGTATATTAACAATTTTTTTAGTACAAATGAATTTTAAATTGAAGAAATACCATTATTATTAACGAGGATCGATAACGTTTTATAAGATATATGTGGTGGTACATTATTGAGATTGCATCGAACTGAAAACATTTTTTGGGATACCACATTTTTACTGCCAGCCCATATAAAGTTAAGAAAACATGACAGTCCATCAAAATGTCAACAAATTGCAACAATTGCAACATAAAATTGTAAATATTATAAAATATAATACACCGTTAGTACAGGATATGAGGTTTATCTAAATGTTGATGTAAAGTTACACACAGAAGTCGCTCATGTGTTTTTACCTGCACCTATGTAGACACGCACACAATATCACGTGACTCGGGTACCTGGTATTTGTTTTCTCTAATGCGCGTTAAGAAAAGTGAGTTGAGCAATGTAAAAATATAACTCATGTTTTTTCGACACCAATTTTGATAAATCTTGAAATAAAAATATAACATAATTTTTATGCGTTAGACACTTCTGTTATATATGTTTATCAATTTATCTGTCTAAAAACTGGTACAGATAGTCATATATAAATTATTCAGATGATTAATAAGATATTGATTCATATTTTCTATTTCTTGATCAAACTGTGCGCTGACAATATTTTGATCAATCCGAAGTGCAATATTGTCAAACTTGGTAACGGTCGGTATAATGGTGGCTGTGTCACAAATGAGTGCGAGAATTATATAACGGAAACGTTCCTTTAACTCCCCGAAACTGCATTAGGGATGGTTGACACCGGTGGCGTGCACTGAGCATGGACTTGGGTTATGTTGCTAATAATGATGCTGAAGATATTTTCTGTTTTTGATAAATATCATTCTAAGGAAATACTTGAACGGTTAAAAACATTAAAAATATAAAATAATAACCTATGTCTAATGTAATGGAATGCCCGTTTCAAAATTGACTGACTCTGAAGATTTGCGTATAATACTGCGCGGTGCGAGCAAGATGAGCATAGCGATTATTTATTAGTTGTTTGGGATAGATTTTTCGAAAAACTATTGCGAAATACATCTTTACGTGTTATTTTTAAATTCTTGCGTTTAATTTTTCTAGTTTCTTAATTAACATACAGGCATTGAATTACGTGTTAGCGCGTAATATTAAAAGTACAACATACATAACATAACACACAATTAAATATGTATTTTTTATTTATTACGTGTTATTTTTAAATTCTTGCGTTTAATTTTTCTAGTTTCTTAATTAACATACGGGCATTGAATTACGTGTTAGCGCGTAATATTAAAAGTACAACATACATAACATAACACACAATTAAATATGTATGTTTTATTAATTTCACGTGAATCATAATTATACACAGTTTTTTTTATTGGACGGAGTGCATGCCCCCGGTTGCTATGGATACATACATATTATCTTGTATTAGGTATTATTTATAATTAAAATCTCTTAAGATGACAAATATAGTGTGGTATCATAAAATAAAAAAAGAAGAATTAAAGTATACGGATATACTTGATCACTAACTTTTAAAACTAACAAGCTTTGTCTGACCAAAAAATTAACGCTTTGTATGTCTACAGGAACAACAAATTTGAGACGCTTAAACTCTTCGCGATAGACGACACAGTGCGCAAACTCATTAGAACGGTCGGCCTTGGTTTAGTTTTATTTCTCCTAACAATAAAATTCACACAATTATTTTTAATAATTTATTTATTGTTGTTGTGTTTAGTTTGTAGAACTCCGTGTTTATTTTTTATGAAATTTTAAAAGTTTAATTTTAATAAATATTATTATTGAGTCAGCTAGTGTGCGTAAAGCATTATTGAAATGTTACAGCTGTTTCGGCGGTTAAGGCCATTTTCAAACTGTCAGTCACAAACAGTTTTCAGTCACAAATATGCTTTACGCAAACTTGCAGAACTCGATAATAATATTTTATCTTTAATAAGTTTTTTTTATTGTGTATTAAAAAATTTCACACATTCATGTATGTATTGATTATTAATATAGTTATATATATATAGTTAGTATCTTCTATTTTATTATATTCTTTCATCAAACCTCACGAAAATTGTACTCAGGTACGAAAATGAGTTGAATTTTCCAACGTGCCATAATTTCTTACTTCTTCGTATCTTGTATTTATATTGTACTCTCTCTCTCTCTCTCTCTTTTAATTCGATTAGATCATGGTTAAGCTATCCAATGACTCCCGATCTCCGGCGCCAGTCTTGAGATGCCTGTAGGCTTCCTGGAGACTGACCTCATTGGTCCGCCCATCTAATTGGAGAAACTATCTCTTGCCGCGAGAGCGAGATCCCTCAACTCGCTCCATCGCATAACTTGGGCGAAGTAATTGAAGATGCTCAGCTGGACCGTAGACGAAAAGTGTTGTTTTGTATTATAAACGCATGTGGACTGTCCACGGGATCCGTAGCACGAGCCGCCATTACTACGTCTCCGATACATTTATCTGTTTCCCTAGTGGGCACGTCTCAGAAACGTAAAGGAAAATGGGGTAGACTAGTATTTCGACCATTTTAATATTTCTTGTCCTGATGATGTCATGTTGCACGTCCATTGCAGATCGTATCATGGTATATCGACTTCACATCCTCCCATATTTATAATCAAGCCCTAAATATTTTTTTTGTCACCTCACCATGTTGTTTTATGGTATTTGTTTTACTTTAATAAAGAATTTTTACTCGCGGACGCAGATATCAATATGGCAGGCTACCGGAGATAAATTAATAATTTACAGCGGGAATTACATAATTATGTGCACTTACTTATGCTGGTGAAACTTGAAAATGGTAAAGGAAAGATAATGAAAGACTCATCGTAGTGCGTGTTCATGTGATTTAAAAAAAATTGTATGATTAAGGAAAACAATAAAGAGCTATGGTGAGATTAACATCAACCGACTGTCTTGCTGTAATTTTTTTACTAAATCTTATGCACGTGTTGGGCTAGTATAGCGTTGCAGACAGTGGCGTAACTACAAAAATTGGGCCCCAGCGCAGAATGGAAGAAAAGGACCCCTGTATTGTATATAAGATATCCGAATATTAGTATTGCGTGGTTTATCCATGACAACAAAATGAATCCCTTATGTCATAATACTCACACTTTAATGAAAAATGTGCTCTAATGCGTTTATATGCTCTCTCAATTTAAAAAATACTTGCATCACTTTACGGCGAGAGTTTGTTCTCTAGCCCGACATATTAGTAGGGTACCGCCACTGGGTACTAATGTGGGTAATGTTTTCGAAATGCACGTGAGAAACTATTCAAACTATTAAATTCCGTTTTTTGAGGTGGTTACTAGATATCGATACTTGCAAAAATATCAGTGCAAGATGGGTTGTACGATGCGAACTTTTTAGGCCCTCACTGCATTGGTTGCAACGTCACAGTTACGCCACTGGTTGCAGATACTTTATTCAAAATTATATTGTTATAGTAAGTCGTTACAAAATTTAAATCCATTACAAGTGAGTTTTTATCATAGTTCTAGCTAGATTTATATGGTAATTTAGAGATGTTCTTGTAGTGTTTAACACAACAACCATGAATGGTTTTCGTGTGTTTTGTGCAAGTCAATATCCTTTCTATCTCGCCATTAGAAATCTTTTTTTTAATTACTCTAGCTCTCCGTCAATACTGCCTTAATAATTTAATGTGATATCAAAGTTAGCTTATTGTAGCGAACATTTATTTTATCTCTGTATTAACTACGACGAAAAAATTCAAGACCAGTTGAACAACAAGCGTCATCATTGAAGATTTTTATATGTTTATCTACAGCACCCGCTAAACACTTTCTGCAGTAACATTAAACGTGACGTTGAGCTATTAACATGAAGGTGTTACATGTGCCGGTGAATGAATAGAGACATTAACATGAAAGTGTCACATACGCTGATGAATGAATAGAGCAAATTAACGTCCGTATATCATTAACGTCTGAACAATATTCATTACTAACCAAGTTTGTCAATAAAGAAGAGTGCTTTCGCATGTATAGTATGCTACTTGATATAGACAATATAGAGAACATAGAATGAACTCTATTATAAGTAAATAATATTCTCTTTAATTGAGCAATAACTGTTAAAATAAAATATGTAAATCGTAACCCTAAAGAATGTGGCAAAATATTAATCGAAAATTACGTACTGTACATACTACATCATAGTTTGTTTTATATGTGATATAATGACGAGAAATTTATATTTTTAATGGTTAAGAGTTTTAAGAGATTGTTAGATTTTCGACTCGATACGATATACATACCTATATCGAGACAGTATAGATACGGAATTTGCTCCCGTGAGATTCTCAACTTTAACTGTGCCCTTAGAACCGTTCAGCTTGCTATATATATATATACGAACTTATATACAACAGACATACGGATATCTTAAAATATATGTATAAGATTACGAGTTTACTTCAGTGTAAAAAATATACTGGAATGTAATTTATTACAAAAGACAATTATTACATAATATTGTCGATGTTTCTAACACGTTTAATATACTACTATATGAGTGGACGAAGAACAATATGTTATTAATAGGTCTCTGTTAATATTGTGATAGAGAATGGGTACAACCAGTTTTATTTCGGAATCGTACTCAAATCGGGTCAGTTAACCGGCCGCCTACACTATTTGGCGGTCAATAGTGTTATGGGCAACGATGGGAAGGTGGCTTGTTTCATATTATTATGATAACACACAAAAAAACAACATTATGTATTTGATATTATATATTGTATAACAATTTGATACCACAGTCTACTAGGGGGTAGCAATATGGTAGAGCGCTCGCTTAAGAAGTAGCGGAATCGATATTCAACGCTGCCAAAATCTCTTTGATATCAAAAAGGTTTTAGAGACGCCTGGTATCAATCCCGATATTGATATAATAGTATAAAAAATACATAATAAGTAGAGTATAATAAAAGTTCTTTATTAATACTAAGAACTTCTCATGAAGTAACTTTTTTTTAAGTAAAAATTATTAGTCAAATTTAAATTAAAAATTATAATCAATATATCATACTCTAAGATAAAAAAAATCTGTATTATATTCTTATATAACAATTTGACACCACAGTCAAATGGGGGAATATCAAAATGGTAGAGCGCTCGCTTAGCATGTGAGGGGTAGTGGGTTCGATACTCGGCACCCCCAAAATCTTTCTGATTTCAAAAAAATTTTAGAGGCGCTTGGCACAGATGGTAAACCATTATTGTGAATGTGATTGTATTCTATTGTAACTATGATTTTACTGTTAGAGGTTTAGTTTCTAGTATAGCAGTGAATGTTCAAAGAATTGCAAATAATCGGCTACCAATCATCGTTAGAATCGAATACAATCACAGCGCCTGGTGTGGTAAAGGTGAAAATAAAACACATGGTAAATAAAAATGTTATAAATATTTCTAACGCGCTATTTGTAATGCAGTTTTCGTGACAAATTTTACTGGGACACCCGTCGAATATATATATATTCTTTGTTAAAAATTGACATAGTTATTATTAACGTTGACCGCAATTTAGTTCTGCGCCGAAACCTCGTGCATTGTGAATACTAACAAGGTCGATATTTTCGTCGACCGTTGCGTCGAGCTGAAGACGGGTAAAAGTTTTTTTATTTCGTTGCAGCCGCTTGAATTCTACGTGTGAAAGTCGATTTGACAATCATCGGCATATTCGAGCTCTGTGTTCTCACGTGCAATCACGGTGTACGACTATTATGACGCATTTAACGAGTCGAGGAGAGTCCGCGCTTTGTGAACTAGAGCATTATACACACAAGTTGCCTAAAGAGCAATGGCAGGGGCTCTGCTTGGAATATGTCTGAGAAATGAAGTACCCAACGTACAAATACAAGGTAACGGATGTTGTTGCGCAAAAAACATGTAAGCTCAAGTAGCAATGGTGTGGATATATCTGTCAAAGATATGACAGACAGGAAAGATGCTGGAATGGAGGTCTCACTGATGGAAGAATGTTGGCCGACCTCATGCTCCACAGTGTGACGTTATCAGAGAAAGACGAGATGGTTGACCATAGTTGGAAGAGGCACATATCAGACTGATGGTGATGATTTTACAAATTTTACATTAGCGATAGTTTACGTTGTAATTTAATTAGTGAAAAGAATGATTGATTTCAATTTGTCAGATTAAACGAGTATTAGTAATTAGTTTTTTTTTTGTCACTTGATACATATTGTGATATGTATGTGTATCTTAAATCCAAAGTCAACGTTAACGTTCAAAACTCCCTTGGTTCTAGATTCTCAAACACGTATGTTTCCAAGCATTCAGATATCTGTGGACATCCAGTGAAGTAAAAAAAATGGAAAAAAGACATTTGTCTCCAATGCAAAATTAAAGGTCCCACTGTAAATGTATTGTAAGTTATAAGAATATTAAGTACTACGCAGTTTTATCCATTACCAAATAATACGAACAAAATTGTTCCTTGTCTCCTATAATATTCGCTATTTATTTATTTATTGGTAATTATATAATACATAAGTTAAAATGTGGTTGGACTGTCCCCGTTTTACTAAAGAAATTTTGTGTAGAGACGGACATAATTTACAAGCAACTGTACATACATGTAAATTAGTATTACAAGTATAAAAAAAAATAAGTGATTTAGAATTTTTCTGTTTATCTTTCTAAGAGATTTATCTTATTTGTTTTAAATATCAAGGAATTACATTCTGAATAATTGCAACGTCACAATATTTAAGAAATTTATTCATTTGTTGATTTATGTACAAACCGGTGTTCAATAAAAAAAATCCTATTCCAGACACGGCGAGCCATGGAGAGAGTTCAGGACGAAGGTGCAAAAGCCCTGTCTGCAGATCCAGACCGTCAAGAAGTACATAGAACCCATCGAGCAGGTCACCGAGGACTTCATCCAGAGGATGCAAGACATGAAGGACCAGAAAGACGAGATGCCGGCGGACTTCGACAACGAAATCCACAAATGGTCCTTGGAATGTAATTATGTTTCCTAACTTAATTTTAATATATCAATTGTTTAAAACAAAACAAATGCAGAATGTCTACAGGGCGTGAATGGTTATTACTTTCGCACGTTTCAAAATTAATATCTTATCAGGACTGCCTTTCCATTTCTTTCTTGTGATTATTTTTATTTTGGTTTAGTTTAGGGCTTATACCTGCTTGAATTAATTAACTACTCCATGGACAACAATCAAAAATTTCTGGTTAACATCGTAACTTCATTAGTATTGATTGGTCTAAGAGATGAAAGTTAAAAATGGTCGAAATCTATTTATATTTCTGTTTTAGACTGTCGTCTCTCTATGTTTATAAATGTAAATTTAATTCTTAACTGTGGTAACTTCTGGACTTATTTTTTTATAAGATGTGTGTAGTAAACCAAATATATTTATTTGTACTGTTGAAGACCACATTTTTTATCATGAAAACGGAATATAGTGTGATGTATTATTTATGTAGTAGATAGTATTATTCAGACTAAAAGTCTAATTAAAAGAGTGTGAGGAGTGCACAAGAAAGAATTTTTCTTGGGTCAAAATTATGAAATTTTTGTCAAACATTTACGTACCTAAATTCCAAGATTAACGAATTCTTCTGATAAATACTTAACGTCTTCAAAACAAAGATCCTGCGAATAACACTGGAGGTGTTTAGGAGAACGGTATGGAGTATATGGCGAATTTAATATTTCCAGCTTTATTCCGGTGCTGAACAGCAATGATGACGTCAAAGCGTTGGCAAACGCAATATGTAATAGATAGTCTGTGTCACTTCGGATACCAGGATAATAGAAATGAGTGGAGATGGCTTGCTGAATATAAGCACAAATTAAGGAGATTCCTTGAGCCAACCAAGACCCAAACCACGCCAAGGATGATAACGACGAAGACAATAACTATAATTCTTAATTCATAACCATGCCACCGATTTATAAAACGTTTTGAACGCTTAAGGAATTGCTTACCTCAATTTCATTTTTCAGTCCAAGAAAATACACTTCCCACTTCCCACCATTGAGAAATGTCACCTGTCAGCTGCTGGTATTCTCGACACAGTTCTGTCAATCAGAGTTCATATTGCGTGTCCATAAGTGGGTGGCTTCGCCGCTGGCTTTTGCTAGTTATTGGCCGCTGCGCCGCCACGGCAGTGTTTCCGTGTCGATTTATTTTATTAAGTGGTGTACTGTCCGCTTCGTAGCGAATATTGGCCGCTGTGCAGCCAACTGATTTTCCTAAAAAAATTTTTTTTTAATGTTTAATAAATTTGTTACCAAAAAAGGAAGTGATCTCTTACAATAGAACCTAACCGAATTAACGCAATAATTCCGAATCTCGCAGCCCCAGTATACAGTTTTTACCTAAATGCATATCACACTGATAAAATAATTATTAAGAAATGATAATTTTATGTTTCTACAATGTCAATGTCAATTTAGTTCTAAAATTCATTAAAATCAAGGATAATAGTTTTGATAGAACGTAAATTAATCATTTTAGTATCGATACAAAATATGCAATAATAAATAATTACAAATACATTCATCTAACCACGATTTTTTAAATATTTACATTTAAAGTATTTCTCGTAAAACGATATTATCTCACTTTTGACAGTCGTAAACTAACTGTTTCTGATACTTGCCATTATGAAGAATCAGATGAAATTGTAGATGTTTAGATATTTTTTAATTTGAAAAATTCTTCAAATGGCTTGGATAATCTTCAAAAAAATTATATATTGGTACATTTTATAAAATAATCTACATATAAGACATACATCCATTAGATTTTATAAAAAAGAAACGATATAATGATTGATAATTAAGAAAAAACTGTCATATATTATCACCATCATTACATTTAAATCATATATTTAAATTCTTTATACGCGAATTTATGAAAAGCCATTTTGTTTATTTCTTGAAATTATTAAAAAATAATAGCATGTTAAAAATAATATGACAGAAACTATGAAATATTAAAAAATTTGAAGAATTACAGGTACGTTACACAATCCCTGGAAGTTTTGTGTACTTAAACGTTTTATACGTTAATTATTATTTAACGTTATTAAATCTGTCCGGAACGCTTTGAACATTATCCGATCTGAAAACAAATGTTGCAAAATCTATAAAATCTAAAGACAGGTGTCGCTCCAATAGCGCATTAATATCGATAATAATTTAAATAGTTTTGGAAATTAAATAATAAATATATAATATAACAAAAATTAAATAGATTTCTAATAATAACACACGACGTATTATTTTCACTTTAATGAATAAAACGAGGCGCGCGCAGCAATGATTTCATACAATTAAAATAATTTACGTCCCGATGTGGTGTTAAAAAAAATAATGGTTTTCAGAATTGGATCGGTATTGTTTTTTTTTAATTGGGATATTGATATGAAATGTATTTTAACTCTGAAACTGTACTTGGCACCGGTTAATTGTCTAGTTTATTCATATACTACGAAATCAGTTAATAACTAAATTAACTCAAATTTAGTAGTTTCAATATTTATGTAACTAACTCAACATTGTGTGGTGTGATAAATTATATTTATTTATTTAAACAATAATTTGAAATACCTACTTCAGATGGTTATTTAAAATAATGCATTTAGTTGTCACCGAGCACTGTGGGCTATAAAGAATCTCTTCATATTTCGATTACGGTAACTTCAAAATAATTCAATATTAATAATTTCTGCATTAATATTAAGTGAGTAATAACGTAATAGCGTCCACATGACTGTTTTAATATGGCGTCTCTGATATTCTGTAAAATATAGAATAAATACACAGATACAAATTATATAACACAAAATCTGGCATTAGTAAACGAGAATGCAGAATGATCTATTCATAATGGAATGGTATTATAATACAGGTCAAGGATCCCGTAAGCATGTGTAGATCCACTTAGGATGTTGTAATTTCCAACAATAGTATTATCACTTGCTAAATGTCTCTACTGTTTAACCTGTTTAGCGTAACATCCCAGCTAAGATTCTAAATATGTTTTAACATAGATGCAATTTGTTTCGATTACATTACTCATTTATTTATATCTTCTTGCATGTCACAAAGATTACGTATATACGAAAAATATATAATATAATGTATACTGGTATAATAAAAACACGTAATATTAAATACAATAAAATTACAGTATCACTTTAAAAAAATGATAGGATGTAACAGAACTAGTCCACAAAATTTCATGGGTGGGATAGCTGACTAAATTGTGAGTCTAAAATTTTCAAGGAATATGTGCAAAATCTTCACCGTTACGGAAAATATTCTTCTTTGAAACTTTTACAAAATCATGTTCAGCTTTCAAATTTATCTAATATGAATCAATATATTTGTTTCAAATCCTAAATCATCCAACAAAAATTAGTCTAGCCGCTCAAAATTCGGTGACCTTTAATTTTTTTTATTTAATATATAATTTGGAATCAATAATATATTTCGGTTAATATAAATAATTGCATAATTACGATTTTTCTGAAATGCTTATATCTCTGACATATCCGTTCGTCCGAGCGAATTTAAGCAACTGTTTAAATGGAATAAATATTTGTAATTTAATGCCATTCTAATGTAACTTTTCAGAATAAATTGTAAGTATCTATGATTCTAGATAACGTTTGTGTACATGTTTCGAATATCTCTAACAAATCGAATGTTGTATTCACGGGTTTGAGTTTTCTTTATCTCAGAGTTTATCGCCAGATCTAAATATCAACACATGTATACATAGTAGATACTGATATTTATATGAGATTTTGTATTAGTTAAATAAAGAAGGTACCCAAAGGAGAGAATGAGAATTACACCCCAGATATAAATAGTCGACTTGCGCAATTAATAACGCGCTTATTCCAAGCGCGCAACAATATATAATAAAAGACAGCTGGACCATTCTCGTGCGCTTACAATACTTTCATCTAGATGTTCTCCGGGTAGATTATTTTATATATCGCAATATTTAATTTGTGAATAGACTCTTCATGAATACTGTTTGTGTCTGTCTGCAGGCATCGGGCGCGTGGCTTTGGACGTGAGACTCGGCTGTCTGGACCCGCAGCTGCCCGCGGACTCCGAGCCGCAGAAGATCATCAACGCGGCCAAATACGCGCTGAGGAACGTGGCAAACCTGGAGCTGAAGGCACCGTTCTGGCGATACATCCCCACACCCCTGTGGTCCAGATATGTCAACAATATGAATTTCTTTATCGAGTGAGTTTAGCACTTTTCTTTTTTCGATTTCTCTTCATTTTCTACTGGTGTCCCTGTGAATCCTTTGAATGAAGTGCGTTTCAAGTTATGTACTGACATAAATTTAAACAGTTTTACTGTGTAAATTGAGAGATATGTATACTTACTTACTCAATATCTATTCGCAAATGACTATTGATACTGCATTATAAATAAACAAATTGTTTATCTTTATTGAATGTACATGTCACGTATATTTTTTTTCAGAATATGTTCCAAATACATTGACATGGCCATAGATAATCTAAAGAATAAAGAAGCTTTACCAGATCACGACCTGTCTCTGCTGGAGAGAGTGTTGAAGAGTGAGAAGGACCCCAAGATAGCAACTATCATGGCGTTGGATCTCATTTTGGTCGGGATTGATACGGTAATTTTATATTTTTAATTTAAATTATATTAAACTATTTTTAATCTTTCAACTGCCAGCTAAACACGGGCTTCCAAACCGGTTTAAACCGAAACCGATTAACCGGTTTTTCGGTAACTAAAAAAAAACGAAAACCGTTTTTTTTACTCGTTTAACCGGTTTTTAAGATTTTTTTTTCAAAATTTATAAACTACACACAAAATCGATGAATAAATTCCTAAGCGGAACGACAGTGATAAGACTTCCGTTTAGAAAAATCAATCGAAACAGGGTTTCTTCAGGTCATATTTTTTTTGTGAAAGGCTCGGCCAATAAGTAGTCAGCTGGTTGAGGTTAATATTTAAATAACCAAAATTCTACGGCCGTCAATTATGTTTGAAGGTATTTCCTCAAAATTTTAGTTATGTATAAAATAATAATCCATTTGTATTTTTCATATCAAAAAATTTGTTATGCTCATTATAATTTTTTTTTTTAAATTATTTCAAATTTATTTATTTTGTACATCTACTATGCAAACAAAAATAAAAAATAATGTTTATATATTCTCAAATATAATACATACTTTTTTCGTACATTTTACTATATATTTCTGGTTATTTTACCATGAATACTATATTTATTAGCAATGATTTTAATTTCTTTTTCCATAATTTTAAACACGAAATATCTAAATTTTCCGAAGACGGTTAAAACCGGTTAACTATTTATATATATTTTTGGACGACTATTTGGAAGCTACTAAAAATAAAAGTAAAAATAAATATTGAATAGAAATGAATAAAAAAATGGTCACTTCCGTTAAAAAAAATCACCTTTTACTTACGTTTTCAGGTTTTTACGGCTGTTCAGAATTTTCCGAGTATATTTTTTTAGATTATTATACCATGCTCCAGCCGATAGCCGACGTTTCGGTTCATCATCAGGGCTGATATCGTTGAACCGACAAATTGATGATTACACAGACTTTTTTAGCATCTTAAGACGTGTAGTAAAAACAAAAATTATTGTGTATCGTCGACAGTATGATTTCAAATTCCCTGAAACTTAAGCAAAAACCTCCGGCTAGATGAGTGTTGAGATCCAGTGGTTGGACGGGGTTACGCAGGACGACACCATGGACTGAAGAAGGTCAGCGGAGGTCGAAACAAACCGGTGTAGCGAAAGTTACTTGAGGAGGCCAAGGCCCCACTAGGCTTTTGCGGTCGAAATAGTCGAAAACGTTTCTGCAGGGTCGAATAATATCATGGCTTGATGAGTAAACTTCACTCTTTTACATCGCTCATTTCAATCAAAAGGTTAATGTTAAAATGATACGTGTAAACTAAACATGATTTTGGTTTCAATGGCTTTACTGTGGCAGTTTACACTAGATTTAAAAAACCCTCAGTTATAAATATTTTTTGTTTTATGTATTAACGTAGTCAGTTTGTATCTACTATGAAACCAATAAGGTAAACATATCATTACCTTTATAATCATCTAATGTATAATGTATTTATATTATAAATTATTTATTTAGATATTCAATGTCATAAAAAAAATTATAATTATTTTTCTGTCATTAGTGACTTTTTCATAATATTATTAATGATCTGTTATAGCTTGTTTAACGTGCTCTGTGCTCATCGGTAATTTTTAAAAACGCTATATTATTTTGAGATAATTTAGTTAATAATGTGCAATCCTAATAATTTTATGAAACCGTAGGTCGGAGATACTTATTCTATTGAAAATGGGAATACCAACATAAACATAGGTTGTAAAATAAATTTATAACAATAAAATTATTAATTCAATAATAAAAATTCGTGCTTGGTATCTAATACAACTACATCCGACCCTTTCTACGTAAAGCATTGTTCATTTTTAGTTGTTCTAGTATTTTGCATATATTTGACACTTTTTTTTAAGTTACAATAATATTATTATGTGCAAAATACATGCTATTATTATATATGATGCACGCAATGGGTGTATATTATATATTAATAATTTACTGCCGCATAAAAATGAATCAAATACATGCGAAATACTAAACCACAACACCTAAAAGTGACTGAAATTACCTGCATATTTCTTATACTTTACGTTGAGCGATCAAATATATAGATGTGTATGAAGCAGTACAAACAGAAGGATAATGATTAAACCTAAGCATTTTTAAACGGATTATAAATTGTCAATTGTTATTTATTGCGACTAAATATAATATAAATATTTAGTAGTGAAAATAAATAAAAATTATTTAACCTTAAGGCCTACTCGATTGGCGAAGAATCTGCTACTTTTACCTGTTAATATTGTGCAAGATGTTAAAGTTACGAATCAACTATTTGATGACCTTCACATCTCTGAATTTCATGGTAATTACATATTTGAATATATTCATATCATACCATCGAAATGACAATTAACTTCTGTGCCGTTTTCTAAATAAGACGTCTCGACTCTCAACACCCCACGTGACTAGCTTGCGGATTACGTAGAAAGGAAGGTTTGGTCGTGATGGAAAAGAAACACAATCAAAAACAGGTGTTGATGTTACCTGTGTTCAAATCATTGCAACTCTTCAATAGTGGAAGACTTAATTCGAATTCATGTTTCAAAAAGTTGACGCGGACTAATTACAGCCTGATATACAAATGTTTCATAATTTATTGTCCATAAACGTCATTGTCGCTATTATTCGATCTATTTGATCTCACTTAATCAACGGTGGAGGTATTATTTACGTTGACTGCATTACTTAGCAGTTCGCTTCGCATATTTACCCTCGTAAAAATACTCATGTAACTAAAACATACGTTAAATATGAATTAAATATATTAATTAGAAAGATATACATATAAAATCAATTTTATCGAAAAATATTGTTGTCGCGCTACCGGGATTCGAACCTGGATCTCTTTCCTAACCGGGGAAGGTGCATTATCCAACTATGCTACAGCGACAATATTTTTAGTGATAAATTTTCGAACCTATATGTTACATATTTAATACATTTAATCGTTCCATTATTTGAAAGAGCCATCTACCTTATTTTTTACAGAATCTCAAATACCTTTGTGTAAACTGATAGCAGACGCCAAAATTATCAATTCATTTTTATTAAATTTTGGACACATTGATACAATTTTATTATTTACTAAACTTAAATTTATTTACTGTTCTCCTAAATAAAACATATGTGTCACGAGTGTTGACGTCGCCTACCGGATGGTATTAAACCAAATCATCAAATTATCTTACAACCAAAACAAACATAAATATTTACAACCAATTTTATTAATCTAAGAACTCATAAATGTTCGAAAATATGACAACAGTAATATTTTAGAAACAAACCACGCATAAAGTTTAATTTCTTTAAATGTTTCATTCACGTTATTCATAAAGCGCGTCAACTAATTTATAAATGAAAATATGTTATTTACTTATTTTTTATATAAGACAAAAATCTTAAAATTATTATGTTATTTCCATTTTTTTTCACTTTTCATAATTATTTTGTATTTTGTATTGTTAACAGATATCCATGGCAGTGTGCTCCATTCTGTACCAGCTGGCCACCAGGTCAGAGGAGCAGGAGAAGATATACGAGGAACTGCTGCGAGTTCTCCCGGACCCTGACACTCCGATAACATCATCACATCTCGACCAACTCAACTATCTCAAGGCTTTCGTAAAAGAAGTGTTTAGGTATGCGACATTTCGGTATTGAAAAATATTATTAAATTTCAGCGCACAGTGAGACTATTATAGAACTGGAAAATTTCGATCTGCACTTCTGATAACGATCCATTTTTATGTTTATTATTTGTATAGGTTTGGTGTTGGCAAACATTAAATTAATATGTATATACTTTAGTTGCTGTGGTGCAAAAATTCAGTGAATTGTACCTGAACCTAGTATCTTTAATTGTTTAAAGCCAGATATTTCGTATTCTTCCCCGACTTCCTTTGCTACCGAGTTTTCTATTTAAATTTAAAAGGAGTTATTAAGTACATTGCAATAGATTCGAATATTCATTGCTTCAGCGGAAAAATACAATCGTACTAGAGATTAATCTAAATCGAGGTCCTGGAAGAAGAATAACATAAGTCATCGGTTTGAACAGACGACAGTTCTACTTATTCCGTTGGCTCCAAGTAGTCACGATAACCAAAAGACATCAAAAGAAGAGCCCACTACATCTGTGGTATCGAGGTCTTACGCTTTTCATTTCTTTATTGTGTTCGTTGAGTTTCTTCACCGGTCAATTGATCTTCCTAGAAAGCTTTGAGCATATTCCTGAATATCCATATTTTCAAGGCCATCTTCTATCTTTTGTCGATTACCAATTCTGGGCTCAAGTATATAGTTATAGAAAAAATTCCGAAAGATACTGACTATATCTGATTTTTTACAGAGTATATTCAACGGTGATCGGAAATGGTAGGGAACTGCAGGAAGACATGCTCATCTGCGGATATAAAATACCTAAGGGGGTGAGTCCTTGTCTCTAATATCCTTATCCATATTAATTGTACGATTCGACCTACTTGTTGGTCTAGCGCTAAGTACTCGCCTAGTGGGATTGAAACCGTCCTGAGAGAACAACAAGACGATTTTTCTATTTTCATGGCACAAATATCAAACTTCAGTTTAAAAATCCTAAAAATATGTATTTCACGTACGCGTCTCAATTTTTTTTTTTTTTTTAATATATTGACCTAATTGCTGAGAAAATCAGTAACATTATTTTTTAAATTTTGGCACAATCGTAATCTAATCAAAAAAAATACGCCACAAGAAGAATCCGCGGACAACTTGTGATACGACTTAATCAAAATATACGTCATAAAATCAGTAGATATTATATTGTGGATTGAAAGAACCACAAAAACTTGTTTGTTTAGTCTATTATTCAAAAATGTTGACTTATACTTTGCTCTGGTGTATTGGAATTAATTGAATTTCTCGATTATCGGGTGTAAAGTGATTACCATTACATCATATTTTTCTCTCATCAGACTCGCATGGTGTTCCCGACCCTCGTCACCGGCAACATGGATGAGTGGGTGACGGACAGCAAGGCCTTCAAACCCGGGCGCTGGATTAGGGGTGCCGAGGGTACCATCCACCCCTACGCCTCCCTGCCCTACGGTCACGGAGCGCGCATGTGCCTGGGCAGACGCTTCGCTGACTTGGAGATACAGATTCTGCTGGCTAAGGTAAGCTCTGGCTTAGCGTATTCCTGACCCACGCTCGTCAGCATCATGGACGTGTGGACGATAAACTTCCAGACCGAACATCGGATAGGCATGAAAACGAAATTTAGTTTATTACATTTTTAATGAAATCTAATTTTATTTGTCAAGTTTAGAGATTTTCAAAACATTGGTTCCATCATGATTAAAACAAATTAGATATATTTCAAAATGAACTGGAAATCCCGGAGCTATCTAGCGGGTTTTACTCAAAGATTTTAGTGGAACATTGTAATTAAAAAGATGTTCGCTTCCAGTGGGTAAATAGATATCTCACCAATACGGTAAAACATGTGTGATGACAATATTTAGGGTCATTATAACCTTCATTGAGAATGCTATCTGCTGGCAATAGAAACTATTCATTTTTCTTTTGAAAGATAACTTTTCTGCATATTTTTCAAAGTAACTTATTCAATTTGTTTTATAATATTATTATTTTATTAGATTCAAGATCGGTGATTGATATTCGCTTCGTATTAATATTTTATATATAATTATATTCGCCCGACGAATATATATAATATATTTTATTGTATTGTGGTGGATTTTATTTATTTATTAATTTGTTACTTCAACGATATTACATCGTATCCCCGCTCCTCTCAAAATATTAAGTATTCCTGTCGGGATGAACAGTATTTTTATTTGTTTAGTATTGAAGCAAACCTGGTCAAGACTACTAAGCAATATTGAAATTTCATTCGTTAATGCCTTTTGCCTTTTTGAGTGACTAATTCACAGAATATAATTTGTTTCCCACATTCTTGCAACCTTCCATATCAACTTGTCTCACACAACATCTTAACAGATCGCAGCTTAAATCATATCAAGCTTATTCCTTATGGAAGTCTAATAATAATACTACTATCTTTAGGATTAAATTCTTTATTTAAAATATCAATATTTTTGGGATTTTTTTCCAGTTGGTCCGCTCTTATAAGCTGGAGTATCACCACGAGCCTTTGGAGTATGTTGTGACCTTCATGTACGCACCGGAGGGGGAACTGAAGTTCAAGATGATCAAACGGTGAAAGATTCGCCGCAAAACATCGTGTATAAATCTGTTATTTTAATGAAAAATAAATAGTACTGATAGGTAAAATAATTATTAATTAATTTGTTTTTTTATAAAATTATCAAAAATATATATGTAACTACGAGGGGCAAGTAAAAAATAAGGTTCCTACATTTTTTTCAGGTATAAGGTATTTTTTATTGCAATAAATAAGTAAACCATCTGAAAGCTTGTATTCTATTTTTCTACATAGTCTCCTGATTTTTCTATGCATTTTTCCTGACGAGTTATCCACTTCTGAAAACCCGCTTCGAAGAATTCCGCCGCCGTTAGCCATCACTTTCCCTGCGGAAAGCGTCTGCTTAAACTTTTTCGGCCTAGGCGATTCAGGATGGCGCCATTGTTTGGACTGTTCTTTTGTTTCTGGAGTGACGTAGTGACACCACGTTTCATCTCCCGTAATAATGGAGTCCAAGAATTCTTCGGTATTCTCGGCGCATTCTCGAAGAAACCCCTCGGCACACTTGACACGATTGTCTTTGTGGGTTTCTGAAAGCATGTGTGGGACCCACCGCGCGCACACCTTGCGATAACCAAGTTTATCGGTCAAAATGTTGTCGATGGTTTTTTCACAAACCTCAGGAACCTGGACAGCAAGCTCCCGAAGCGTTACTCTCCGATCTTCGAGGAGAATGCGCTCAATCTTCGCCACGACTTCGTCCGACACCGATGGCCTCCCACTCCTTTGCTCGTCGTGGACGTCTGTGCGTCCTTCGGAGAACTCCCTGCACCATTTGCGGACGTGTTGGACGCTGATGCAAGCTGTGCCATAAACTTCTTCCAACTGTCGATGAATTTCAACAGGTTTAAGCTTCTTCGCGTTTAAAAATCGAATCACCGAACGGATTTCACACCTGGCGGTAACGGCGATGGCGGGTTCCATAGCGGATGGCTGTCAGGCCTTTACTGAGCGTCGCAGCGTTTGCTCCCGGTAGTGGGGATGTAGTTAAGGGACCAACAATCAAGGCGGTGTTGCCGGATTTCGCCTAGCATCTCGCGTGGCGAGTGTACAGCGTAAGGAACCTTATTTTTTACTTGGCCCTCGTAGATGAAATAGTGAATTTAAATATAAAAAAATATATTAATATTACTGTGGAAGACTTAATTATATAAAATCTGTACAAGTTATTATGTTAAAGGTATATTGTATTTTAATACACACTTGTTCCCGCGTATTTGTATTATATTTTTATATTATCTACATATCATAAAGCGGGAATTAGAAAGTAATTCTATACATAGAGATAAATCCATAGAGATTGTACACAGTAATTTATGAGTTATAAAAAGATATACTCTTATATATAAGATATACTTAAAATAAAATATTTCTATTATTATTTACTATTAAAAAAGCGGCATAGAACAGAGTGCGACGACCTTGTTTGTTATATTTTAAACTAAAATCTTCTAAATTATACAAGTTCAGGTCACCGTCACATGCACAGGTACCAGCGGCGTGCAGTCAGTAGTTTGAAAATAGGCTATACTTTATCATAATTTCTGTGAAATAATTGGAAATGGCACAATTACTTTAATATAAAATAATATTCTGTCAGATAAATATTTAATAATGCATTGACTACACGTGCCATCTGTGCAAACAATCCAACAACCTTCTTCTCAACATTTTGTGTCTATACAAACAAAAAACCTTGAAAAAATTTTCGGGGTTTGCCACTGCTACAGCACTGTTCCGCCCGAATTTCACGCGAGTCGCGCAAACAGAGATCTACGAATCTCTTGTTATCTTCATTACATAAAAGAGTATGCATGTACAGCACTGTTTCGTACGAATTTCACGAAATCGACGAATCTGTCATCTTCATTACTGTTATACATATGTACATAAAAGAGTATACATCTGGCGGTGTACTGTATACCTCGGTTGAACGAGAATTGAAAAAATACAGTCAAGGTTAAATAATTAATAAGAATTTCGTAGCGGTTTTAACCTGTTAGCTGTCCAGAAAAATCGTAGGTGAAACACCATTATACCACCATATTGCCGCCAAAATTCAAAATTCACAGGTTAGCTTTTTCCGAATTTTATTTTTACGAAAAAACCATGAAAACGTTGGTATTATAATAATAAAGAAACGTGAGTACTATTTCATCGGGTAATCGCGTCCAACGACCGCGATTTCGTACGATATTGAGATGAAAAAGAGTTGAAAAAAAGGAAATAATAAAAGTTGATAGTGTCGTCAGGCCATAACATTTAGAACATTATGATTTATTTTATATTTGTTTTTTGTAAGGACGACGTAACATTTTATTAAAATTATTGTGATAAATGTGATGCTTAAAACGAAAAAATATTAGCATTTCACATCACAACTATTACAACAACGTTACACATCGCACTTATCTATATAATATATTAGGAGAACACATTCTTATTGTGAAGTTGTAATTATTCAGAACAGACGGTCTGTGAAAAATAAAGTTGTTAGGTATACAACACGTTGCACCTAAATCTTTTCACTTTTTCATTTTCTTCTTCATGACTTTCATAAAAATCGATAAATTCTAATACTTTGTTACTATTAACCATCTTTCAGTGTTACACATTGTTACACTCAACTTGATCATTTATAGATATTATTTATTAAAATAAAATATATTTTAAAAATACACCGTGTACATATTACAGTTCACAAGGATCATATAATAATAATATGAAAATTATAATTTTGAAAAAAAATTCAGTAGAAATGGAGTTGTTCGTTTTTCTATTTGAAAATACGTATACCTTTAAATCAAAAATATCACATTGCAGATCAAATCACATTAAACGTTGTAGATCAAAGAAAATTCTAAAGTAATCGTTTCCCTTCAAAATTAGCCTTCTATTATTCAAATAAAGCAATAGTCGCAAAGCTTGGCTTTTATTTAAACACAGTACATCAGGAACCTGGACAGCAAGCTCCCGAAGCGTTACTCTCCGATCTTCGAGGAGAATGCGCTCAATCTTCGCCACGACTTCGTCCGACACCGATGGCCTCCCACTCCTTTGCTCGTCGTGGACGTCTGTGCGTCCTTCGGAGAACTCCCTGCACCATTTGCGGACGTGTTGGACGCTGATGCAAGCTGTGCCATAAACTTCTTCCAACTGTCGATGAATTTCAACAGGTTTAAGCTTCTTCGCGTTTAAAAATCGAATCACCGAACGGATTTCACACCTGGCGGTAACGGCGATGGCGGGTTCCATAGCGGATGGCTGTCAGGCCTTTACTGAGCGTCGCAGCGTTTGCTCCCGGTAGTGGGGATGTAGTTAAGGGACCAACAATCAAGGCGGTGTTGCCGGATTTCGCCTAGCATCTCGCGTGGCGAGTGTACAGCGTAAGGAACCTTATTTTTTACTTGGCCCTCGTATTAAATTCATGTAAATATATAATAAATTCGCACACAATGAAAAATGTAACGTGTATTATGGAAGTATATATGTATGTATGTACAACTAACTAGCTCACCATCACGCCGTTTCAGAGAAGCATAGAGGATTGAGCGCCACACTCCTCTGTCCTGACACAATTCTCGCCTCATCCACATTCATACGTCTTCTCATACAAGCTCGCCGATTGTCGAGGCTTCTAACAGAATCATCCTCCATTATCTGGTTTACCTGGTCGTACTGAGTCTTCCGCAGCCGTCCTCTATTTCTGGTGCCATCAACACTTGCGTCATATATCTTTCTTACCATTCTCTCCTCATTCATCCGTTCCATTAGACCAAACCACCTAAGTAATCCTTCTTAATCTTACTCATTATCATCAGCTTTACATTCTTTCCTTATTTATTCATTCATTACTATGGCATAAATAGATTTGCCACATATACGACTAAGTGATCTTATTTCCACTGCATTCAGTCTACTTTAGTTCCTCTTCCACTTCCATACATCAGTGTCAGTACCAGGACTCCACTGTGCACCGTTAGTCTTGCCTCGGTTAACAAATTCCCGTTAGATATAATTCTATTCAACGCCCCGCTCTCTTTATTCCTTGGAGTCACCTTCCTTTCGATATCATTCTCAGACTTTCCATTTCTATCAAACATACTTCTGGAAGTATATATGTATATATATATACACAGGTTGGCCCAAAAAAAGTGAGAACATCTCACAAGAGTTATTTCAAAACATAATATAATAAATTATAATTTTTAATGTAATTTTTTTTGCACAATATTTAGCTAATCATAAATCATTAAAACATCCTATATTACATAAACTACTGGGTTTAAATATGGACTGTTCGGTGGCCACATGTCTAGCTCTAGGAAATTAACATTCTCACGACGAAGAAAGTTGATTGTATTTCTGGCTGTGCGAGATGGAGCTCCGTTCTGCTGTAGTGTCCAGTTATGCTGTAATATCTAGCTATACTCCAGGCTTTGTTTTGAAACTCTTTGATCATTTTCCTAGCACCCCAACATTTTCCAATTCGCAAATTTTTGTCATTCTGGCCAACAATTTTAAAAAACCAAATATAAACAATGAGAAAATTAATAATCAAATATGGCGACCGTAAATTGTCAAAATGAAACGTTGTATAAACTATTTAAGCTATTATTGATACAGTTAAACTAATTTTGATATTTAAAATATGAATTAAATATATTAATTAGAAAGATATACATATAAAATCAATTTAATCGAAAAATATTATTGTTGCGCCACAGGGATTCGAACCTGGATCTCTTTCCTAACCGGGGAAGGTGCTTTATCCAACTAAGCTACAGCGACAATTTTCGAACCTATATGTTACCTTTTTGATATTAATACATTTAATCTTTCCATAATCCAGGTTCGAATCCCGGTGGCGCAACAATAATATTTTTCGATTAAATTGATTTTATATGTATATCTTTATAATTAATATATTTAATTCATATTTAAAATATACATTTTCGAATAAACAGGTCCTACTGCGTAAATTTATAAAAATTTTGGTAACACATTTTTTGTATTGTTAGGATGTATCCGGTTGTTATCGGAAACGGTAGATGCCTCACCAAGGATACTGTCATTCATGGATATCAAATTCCTACAGGAGTAAGGATAAATATTTATAATTTATTAATAAAAGTACGTTTTTTAAAATACATTCGTACCAATTTTCTCCCATTTTCATAACTTCTGTAATTGAAAAGTTTTAATATTTTGTGGCCAAGTCTCGTGAATCATTCAGATTAATTTATTTTCCTTCTGCGGATGCTGTTTTTGGTAAACACTATTAAGAATAATGCTTTTGATATCATTTACATTTATACTTTTAAAATAAGCAATGTTATCTTTGTGGTTAAGATTCATATTTTTATTTTTTATCTTTGTTTAATTAACCACTAAAATCATTTACATTTATTATTCAATTCACACATTTTTCAAAACTAATCACAAAAGCTGTTATTGTATGTTTAAATAATCGTGTGATGTTAAAATGCTATGTTACACTGATTGGGCACTTGAAACATCAGAACACTAACAAACGTAATTTTAGCAGCAATTTATAAAAGTCTTTAATAATCTCATTATTTAAACAGATAGCAGTGTACATTTTATTAGACTTACCATTTTCTTAAATTTGGTGTCCTTTAATAGCGCCTCCCTAAGGCTTGTTTTGGCCTTATTAGTTAGATTATTTACATATGAAAAACATAGCTTTTTTGGTCCAGGTATTTGATATTTGTTAAGTTCTTTTGAAAAGGTCGCTTCACAGCTACAGTTAGTTCTACATTTTTTAAATTTATTTTTCAGACACAGGTTGTTTTCCAACACTACGTCATCAGCAATTTAGATAAATACTTCCAGGACAGCTCCAGCTTTATTCCAGAACGGTGGTTGAAGTCCACCTCATGTCCACAAAATTTCGCATCTGGCGATCATTAAAACATCATATATTACATAAACTACTGGGTTTAAATATGGACTGTTCGGTGGCCACATGTCTAGCTCTAGGAAATTAACATTCTCACGACGAAGATTGTTGATTGTATTTATGGCTGTGCGAGATGGAGCTCCGTTCTGCTGTAGTGTCCAGTTATGCTGTAATATCTAGCTATACTCCAGGCTTTGTTTTGAAACTCTTTGATCATTTTCCTAGCACCCCAACATTTTCCAATTCGCAAATTTTTGTCATTCTGGCCAACAATTTGAAAAAACCAAATATAAACAATGAGAAAATTAATAATCAAATATGGCGACCGTAAATTGTCAAAATGAAACGTTGTATAAACTATTTAAGCTATTATTGATACAGTTAAACTAATTTTGATATTTAAAATATGAATTAAATATATTAATTAGAAAGATATACATATAAAATCAATTTAATCGAAAAATATTATTGTTGCGCCACAGGGATTCGAACCTGGATCTCTTTCCTAACCGGGGAAGGTGCTTTATCCAACTAAGCTACAGCGACAATTTTCGAACCTATATGTTACCTTTTTGATATTAATACATTTAATCTTTCCATAATCCAGGTTCGAATCTCGGTGGCGCAACAATAATATTTTTCGATTAAATTGATTTTATATGTATATCTTTCTAATTAATATATTTAATTAATATTTAAAATATCACAGACCGTCTGTTCTGAATAATTACAACTTCACAATAAGAATGTGTTCTCCTAAATAATGTTGATAAGGGGTAAGGGTGGCCCAACAAAAGTGAGAACATTTCGTAAAATGTGATATAATTATATCAACATTATTTAGGAGAACACATTCTTATTGTGTATATATATATACGTATTTATATATATATATATATATACGTATTTTTAAGAGGATAGGCACCTTCCTCGGAAATGATACTCCCGAGGAGTGTAGGTAGCGATTAATGAATTGTAATTGGATAAATAAAAATAATTTTATTACAATTTGTCAGGATTTTTCAATGTTATCAATAATAAACGATCATTGATTGTTGTGGTAAGCATGATGATGAAGTAGGATGTCCGCCAGCCACCCACCCTATAATCATATATCAGCGATCAATCAGCATGAATTTCAAGGGGCCATTTGGTGTGTACATCGGATGTACGTGGTAATCGAGCTTTTCGTAGTGATACTCAATTTTATACTCCTGCACCATCTATCAATCAAAAATAATCATTTTTTTAATGCGATAAAATTTAACATTAAATTAAAAACAGACTTAAATCAAATGGCATAAAAATGATATAACTTATATTATATATTATCCGCAATATATCTTAAAGAATGATATACGAATTAGTAACCCGTCAATAATGACAAGAAAATTAATAATATGTAGGGTATAACATTAATTTGTTTTTAAAAATCAATCAAAATACAATAGGAAATTAATTTCCTTGCAGCAGATGGCCGGATGAGTAGACAAACATGCATAAGAAAATTGAATATTTAGGATATATTTACATACATATGGTAAACTAATAACCAAAAGCAGTAATTTAGTAAAGTAGATATACAGGCTGTAACAGACCTAGTCCACAATATTTTATGGGTAGATTACGAGTCGAAAATATTCAAGGAATATGTGCAAATGGAAAATACTGGAAAATATTATTGTTTGAATTTTTACAAAATCGTGTTAAGCTTGAAGTCTTCGTACTTTGAAATAAATAGTTACTAAATTGTTTTATTATGAATGATCCCTTTGATATCTTTGCTTCAGTCCCTAAATCATCTAACAAAAAATAGAATAGCCGCTCGAATTTTGATGACCTTTAATTTTTTGTATTCAATATATAATTTGGAATTAATAAAATATTTCAATTAATTGAAATAATTGCATAATTACGATTTTTATACCCCGACATGGTTGAGATTAGACATAAAATATTATGGACTCGGTCTGTTACACCGTGTATATATGAACGTCGATCTAGTAGTACTAGGCTAGTTAGTAATAAAGCTGTTCGAGGTTATAGCCTCGTCCCAGGAGACCATCCTGGGACAAGTCAAATTTTCATAGTATAGTTTAAAAAAGTAATAATATTGACGTGACGCACATTCCGAGTACGCGTTATTTTTTTTTTTAATAATAAAAGAATACGATCTATTCCAATATTTAGTTTCCTAATATATGTCTAATTTAATGCAATGCATGAATATTACTTTAGAAATTAGCAAAATTATCTTTGTGGTTAAAATTCATATTTTTATTAATAATAATACCAAATAAAAATATTATAAAAGTATAATTGTTTTGTTCGCAAACATCACCATTCATTTTCATTGACAACCAACCAATTATTGTTCCCCTTTAAAATGTTCTAGATCTCACTTCTAAATAGTCTCTCCTTACCTTGAAGGTAAAATATTTATCGTGATTATATAGATTTGTCAAATAAATAGCTTCAAAGCTTGAAGCATTTTATTCAATTGTATCACCGTGACTGATTAAAATTGCCTCGTTTTAAATAATACATTTGAAAAGAATAAATCAGATTTTAAATGTAAGTATTCTATATACATAAGCCTCATAAAAACATAAAATTACATACTTCATTTTACAAGGAATTTATTCATTTTGAAGAGGGCGTCGCATCCTCACGAATGCGAATATTTTCTAAAAAGATCCATAATAATATTACGCTTTCTTAAACGGCCAGGTCTGTGAGATGCGAGCAGGGCAAAAACGAGCGTGCTTTAATATCTCTAGGTTAAGATTACTTTAATGTTTTCTCTTTTATATATATTCAATAACTGTACGTAAATATATATTCAATTCGAAACGAAGTGTACATTGCCTTTATTACGAGTAAGAAAAAACATACATGACATATACATATGTCATATTTTCTTATCTATACTGTCTATGGTACACCACCATAGAATAAATAAAGCACTTTCCACAATGTCAAAACGATGATTTTTGTGATGTTTCGACCTAAACTTTGTCAAAATCAAATTTGAGAGAAAACAATTCACCTGATTCCAAATAGCATTTTTGTGTTTATTACTGTTACCAATGGACAAAGGTGGAATAATTCTAATTACGTTTATTATTGTTATTATAATTTTCATAGACACTTATTTAGTGTACAGCAACAGATAGAGATAGATTATAAAATAACAGACTTAAATTACTTTACAGTACCTACCTTACAAATCACAGTTTGGATCTCGAGATCTGCAAATCGTTTTCCTAAACACATTCTTTTACCGTAGCCGAAAGGCAGGGAAGCGAATGCGTGGTGTTGAAGGGAATCCTTTCTGGAGTTTCCTCCGTTATTCTCGCCAGATGCGGAATTTTGTGGACATGAGGTGGACTTCAACCACCGTTCTGGAATAAAGCTGGAGCTGTCCTGGAAGTATTTATCTAAATTGCTGATGACGTAGTGTTGGAAAACAACCTGTGTCTGAAAAATAAATTTAAAAAATGTAGAACTAACTGTAGCTGTGAAGCGACCTTTTCAAAAGAACTTAACAAATATCAAATACCTGGACCAAAAAAGCTATGTTTTTCATATGTAAATAATCTAACTAGTAAGGCCAAAACAAGCCTTAGGGAGGCGCTATTAAAGGACACCAAATTTAAGAAAATGGTAAGTCTAATAAAATGTACACTGCTATCTGTTTAAATAATGAGATTATTAAAGACTTTTATAAATTGCTGCTAAAATTACGTTTGTTAGTGTTCTGATGTTTCAAGTGCCTGATCAGTGTAACATAGCATTTTAACATCACACGATTATTTAAACATACAATAACAGCTTTTGTGATTAATTTTGAAAAAAGGTGTGAATTGAATAATAAATGTAAATGATATCAAAAGCATTATTCTTAATAGTCTTTACCAAAAACAGCATCCGCAGAAGGAAAATAAATTAATCTGAATGATTCACGAGACTTGGCCACAAAATATTAAAACTTTTCAATTACAGAAGTTATGAAAATGGGAGAAAATTGGTACGAATGTATTTTAAAAAACGTACTTTTATTAATAAATTATAAATATTTATCCTTACTCCTGTAGGAATTTGATATCCATGAATGACAGTATCCTTGGTGAGGCATCTACCGTTTCCGATAACAACCGGATACATCCTAACAATACAAAAAATGTGTTACCAAAAATTTTCTAAATTTACGCAGTAGGACCTGTTTATTCGAAAATGTATATTTTAAATATGAATTAAATATATTAATTATAAAGATATACATATAAAATCAATTTTATCGAAAAATATTGTTGTTGCGCCACCGGGATTCGAACCTGGATCTCTTTCCTAACCGGGGAAGGTGCTTTATCCAACTAAGCTACAGCGACATTATTTTTAGCGACAATTTTTCGACCCTATATGTTACCTTTTTGATATTAATACATTTAATCGTTCCATCATTTGACAGAGCCATCTACTTTATTTATCACAATAAGAATGCGTTCTCCTAAATAATAAAGTTGTATCAATGTGTCCAAAATTTAATAAAAATGAATTGATAATTCTGGCGTCTGCTATCAGTTTACTCAAAGGTATTTGAAATTCTGTAAAAATAAGGTAGATGGCTCTGTCAAATGATGGAACGATTAAATGTATTAATATCAAAAAGGTAACATATAGGGTCGAAAAATTGTCGCTAAAAATAATGTCGCTGTAGCTTAGTTGGATAAAGCACCTTCCCCGGTTAGGAAAAAGATCCAGGTTCGAATTTCGGTGGCGCAACAACAATATTTTTCGATAAAATTGATTTTATATGTATATCTTTATAATTAATATATTTAATTCATATTTAAAATATCACAGACCTATGTTCTGAATAATTACAACTTCACAATAAGAATGTGTTCTCCTAAAAAATGTATATTTATATATTATATATTTCGTGACCAACTTCATATAAAAATAACATTTTACCTTGAATACCATGATAAGTTGTAGGTTTAAATAATTATGACTTGTGACCATCATAAATCAATACACGTATACGTAATATTGTTGGAACTAAATAATATTTACATTCTGCACAGGAATTTTCGTGTATTGCGCTCGCAAACAAATATCACCGCAAACAAATATCACGCTATGTACCCATCATCTAATTAGCAAGTCTTTCAAGATGATTTACAGTGGCTTGACAGCGAATTTACGCGAATAAGCTATGCAAAATATTTGAATTACGAAAAAAGAATCGTACAAAGCACAGGAATACGTATTACGGTGTATGTTCACTTCACCGAGTCCATTCATTTTGAAGGTTGCATTTTAATTTGTTATTTTAACAAGCCTCTCTACCTACCCCCGCGGGGAAACGACATGATGGTAAGTAAGTAAGTAAGTAAACAAGCCTAATAACTCAGACATTTAAACCGCGCTAGATTTTTCAGTATTTACAACCGTTTATACATGACTCAACTTGAAATGCACTTTAATATTTTCGTCTGTACGTGACTAATCTTGAAATATACTGACAATTAATCATAAATTTCGTTTACATTTTGAAATATTCTGTAAAAAAATAGTATATTTGCTACTAATTACAAAATACAGTGACAATTTCATTTATATGCGATTGTACATGTTAGAAATTACATTTTTTTCAATGATTTGTATTTGACAACATCTTTGTTCTATGTTTGACAAACACCATAGATACACCTTGATACAGTGCACCAAATGTTACTCCTTCAACCCTCATAATAAATCATAAATAATCCAATTTAGGACGTAGATAAAAGATAATATAAATAATTGTTCATAACTATAGAACTTCTTCTTGGTCTACTTCATATCACTAGTTATTATATTTTAAAAACTAATTAACGGTTATGTTTATCTTTCGCTGATATTTCAGTTATTTTATACATTTTTCTTCTCACTTTTATCTATTACTTTGTTTTCGTTTCGTAACTATTTATTTTATGTTTTGCATAAAAATAAACCTTTTCTCACCTAAGAGTTTCTTTAATGCAAGCCTTCAGGTATTGCATACTATCCAGCTTGGCTGAAGTCAAATGTGTTTCTTTATTCGGCAAAACTGTTAATATTTCTTGGTAGAGTTTCTCTTGGACATCCTGATGCTGCGACAGCTGGTACAAAATAGATGCCACCGCGGTAGCAGTCTAAAATTAATAAGAAACTTTTTTAATGCAATTATAAACCCAATAATTCATTATCAGGATACAATTTAAAATTCCTGCAGAAATTTCAAAATAAATGTGAAGACCTACAAATAATTATAAATAATATTTTATATTAAACTGCAATGAAACAGTTAATGTTAATATCTGCTTGTATTCCGTTAATAGGTTGCATGTAAAATTAGGCGAATGTTTAAACGTCATGATTGCAAAGGATACCTGATGCCCCCAGCCAATCTATAGTATAGTCAAGAGTCCTGTACATTCATCTTTCATCGTTTTTCCCATTACTTAAGGTTACAACCGCCATGACGCAAAATTCATAGTCTTGACGATCCTCCTCCATCCGCCCCTGAACTCTGCGGTCTGAAGAGCCGATGTGAATAAGAATCCCGTGGCCCCCTTGACCTGGTCATCATTAATTTTCCCCTCCTTTTCTAACTGACACTACCACTGGCCTCTTATTATCTTCTGTCTTTGTTATAGCATAAGTCGCGTTATTTGGCTCTAGATGGCGCCGCGAGTCCACATCCACATCACCATAAAGTGTTGCCTTAACCTAAGTCAGAAAACACCATGTAAGCGTACCGTATCAATTCCTACTAAGAACATATCCAACGCCATGATAACAGCGATTCTAGAATCATTCGTATTAGAAGCCAGGAGTCTCTGAAGAAGGGAGCGCTCTCTGTTACTTCTTTCTTCTATCCCCTCGTCTCTCTTCATCGCAGCTTCTATGTAATGAACTGTTATTCTGAAATTGTACAAAAATACATCAATTATCTACTAAAAACACGTGTATAAAAGTTGTTATACCAAGGTGCAACCTCCCATAATTTAACTGTCATTTTCAAAACTTTTATAAGTAATTCAAATTTAGAAAAATAATTAAATAGATTGGAATCAGTAATATCACCTTTTAATGGTATCCAAAGCAGCCACATATTTCCTCCAGGTTGGCGTGCTGAAAATTTTCCAAAAGGGTACCTTTAGCTCTAGAACCCCAACATTCTGGAAAAAAGTGGTCACTGCATCTATCAGTTCCTGTGTATCTTCCGGGGAATTTTTATCCAGACACCCTAATCTAGTGTCCAGAGCCACGCTTGCTATAGCTGAAATAAATCATTGTGAAATAATTAGTACTGTGATAATACATGCGTACAGAGTGCTATCATTAGCTCTTAAACCTGTGGAGGTTTATCGCCTCCACTCTCAACATCATCGCTCTGTGATACTGAATGCACCCAGCAAACGAAACATGAAACATAAAGAAAAGTGAAACGAAACTTCCAACAATCATAAAGACACCCAGTATCAACGTCATGCAACAACATGATCGCAGCTAGCACCAGTTGAGAAGGGCGTCTCGTGATCGCCACTCTTTCTACTGTCACCTTTCCACCAATAGCTCCATCGCCTAGTTACTACTTTGTACAACTTAACTTCTCCATATTTCTAAACTATGTCTGCCTAACGGGAAATCAAGTGACATCTATGAAAAGTTTAACGTTTTCATAACCTGCTCTGACGATATACTCAATACATACACAATACATCGCGCGATTATCAAACGGACTCGAGAGTGGTGGATGGAATAATGGGGCATCCACTGCTTTCACTTAATCACATCTCATCATTCAATACACAACCTGTAATTTTTTTTTAATTCGAATCTACACACTCACACCCACACGAAAATCAATTCATAATTCGAATTCTCTCATCACCATCTTATAAACGTTTATGAATAGTGGTATTTGAGAAGAGATTATAGAGTGATTTAGTAGCCTCTTCCCATCCCCCGCACTCCTTTCCAACCTTTCATCTCGCCAACTCATGCATATATAATTTATAGGCAGACAACAAACATCCTAAAATATATGATATAAGAAGATAAGTGCATTCTTTGTATGCGATATCAATAATCGTAAATTAACATTCTTCAACCGTTTACGGTGTTAATTCATACTAACATTCTAATGACCATTTGTTCAATTCGTTCATGAAGTCAGCCGGCATCTCGAGCTTCGAGTCCTTGATGCTTCGGGCTCTGCAAAAAATAATCACAGTTCATTAGAAATAGTCAAATCATTTTACAATTAAAAATAGGTTGACAACAAAAATGACGGCAAATAACTAATATTTCATCTGCATACCTGACCTGAATTGATGAAATGTCTGTACTTGAATTAGGTACACTTAGCTTTTAAAATGATGTACTGTTACATCTAAATATAAATACAGTCGAACTCTGTTATATCGAGCACGGTTCTAGTGAGATCGCGGTAAAGATAAGGAGATTCTTATTATTAATTTGATGCAGGCCTGTTTTCACACAACTCTTCACTGTTATAGTAAGCTCGCTTCACTGATGTAACGTACAAAAATATTATTAATAAGTGGAAAAAAATACACCACACGGTCTAAAAACTCGACGAGGTTCCTTATAGTTTACAATTCCTTTCAGGTTTGTGAATTATTATAAAAAAACAATGGGTGTTTATTTTGTGCGCGTAGTAAATTTTAAACAGCAGTATTTTGAATTTTGTTAAGAAATAATGTAATTGAATGTAGTAATTTACTATAAAATGTTTTTGTTCATACAATTATAAATTTTTGATTTTTCATATGTATTTGATATACTTATGGTTTAACGGTTATGATGAGCAAATTTAGCTGCTCCCTTCGTACTCGTTATAACCAAGTTCGACTATATATATATTATTGTTTATGTAAAAGCCCACAAGGTCGTTGATGGTAATAAAAAAATTGTACATATATATCAGAAGTAAAGGATTTTCACCTATTCAAAAAGAAAATATAGCTATTATCCACTGCTATAAAAGGTGACTCAAAAGCTAATGATTTTGCTAACTATTCTACGAAATATTCTTAGTATTCCCATGTTCCAAGCAAACCCCAAAATACTTTAAAATTTTGATACTGTTATGATCCTGTACTCGCCTCACAGACATTGCCTTGTAGAGACTCGCCTAACAGCCATATAGAGCCAAAACCAAACTGACCAATCAACATATGCAATACATCGTGACGGACTAGTCCACGAAGCTAGCCGACCACTTCTCCGCTGACCGTCCTTTCATCGACATCTCGAGCGAGCCACTTCAGTATTCAACTTCATACGTGCATTTAATGTTATACTCGCCGGACCCGCCTTCGTAATTCATCCAGCAATAAACACCAACTTTTTTAAGTGCTTTTACTTATTTAAATACCTTCTTTAATACAAAACATAGATAATCACACGCGCACACCATATATACTGCAACATGCACTAACACGTGTGAGACTAGAAGATAGTTAGGGGCTTTATCTCACCATTCACAAAACCTTCTGACACAATCACAGTCAATAATATTCTACTACCACAACCCCTATAATACACATATCTACTACTAACGTGATCTTTATCTGTTTACTTACTTAAAAAATTGTTTTTTTATTACAAATAGGTGTATCATAGAATAATTATAATTTAATATAAATAGTGTAGTACCTTTCTACTAAGGCAACGGCAGCCTCTTCTATTGCTCCTATGTAGAGCTTGGCCGTCCTGGGCTGAAGCATGGCCTGCTGCACCTTGGAGCGAAATGTACTCCAATGTTCTCCGTGCCTGCAAAATATCTACATCATTAAATAACTCCTGTGCTACCCCATAATGATGAATTAAAATAATCAAGGTAAAGCTAAACTGCAGCCATATGTGAAATAATCTTTCCAGAGTCGGGCAAGGGCGTGTACGAGTATGTTGTCAATGTGTTTCGAGGTGACATACGATTTTGGATCTAAATTTACTAAAACCATTAAAATTTATTTATATAAAATCATTTTGATTTTAAAATTAAAAAATCGGTAGATTTTGTCTGTTTATAGGTGCGTTTTTTACTTTTTGCTCTAAATCCAATATTAACGGGGTTACGAATTTTATTTGTTTTACAAAAGCCACCATTTTATATCAGATCAAGTTAGTTAACGAACTTATCAGAGATATCTATCAAGTTCATTTTTCAGAATGGTTTTTTTTTTAAATAGAGATACGTCTACGGAATACATGTCAGTCAATATTTGTACTATTTTCTATTAAACTAAGACTAATTTGCCGGTCTCCTGAAACGACGCGCGAACCCTCGACCACTAGATCACCAGGCCAGCGTCTTAATTTGATAAGAACAGTGGGAGTTACAGATGATCTTTGCAAAAGATTATTTTATTAATAGAAATCACCAGCATTTTTTTGTTGGATAATATTTGTATATAACATAATTATTGAATTAACTTACACGGCTATGACTCCTGCATTGTCTCCAAAGAAATCCTTCCTTAGAACGTGCTTGTAGTAATTCAGGGAAGGCATCGATGGCCTAAAATACACAGTTTTGTCTCAATTATATTGTAACTAGATGGTAATACATACTTGCAAAGTGTCGGCATAAATCCACCGAAATAGTCAGTAAGAATGTTGGAAACGTCCATCGACAACTCGGCGGGATCCGTTACTTATCCTCATCGTCATATAAAGTTTGGGTATTTTTGGGAAACACTGACAATCAAAAGATATGATTTGATTTGAATCTGTTGACACATATACAAAATAGACAGTGAAAGTATGACCTTAGTTCAAACATTGCAAAGGTAGAATTATTATTACATTAATTTCTCAGCTGCATTCAACAAGCTGTATACAAATCAGTGTAACATAAATACATTGCAATAAATAAAAACAAATACAATAATAAAGAATTTTTGTATTTGACTTAGTTATCAGTAAAACCTTTTGAGAATATTGATATTTTAAAATGATCTGTCAACGTTCTCGTGTGATTCCTCACCTGTGCGGTTGTCGGTCCTCAATCCTGAAGACTTGTTCGATGTCATCGGGATCGAAGACGAACAGCATATCTGGCCTTCCCATGAGATCTCCCAACTTCACCACTGGACCGAATTGTAAATACAGTTGCCGGCATAGTTTGTCTATGTGTTCTATCTTATAGCACCCTGAAATTAAAATAATTAGAAAGATTGGCGAAATTACTTATAAAAATTATATAAATATACGTCGATATTAATCTTTCAAGTTTGTACTTATTTGTAAAACAATTATATTGTCGAAATATCATATTGATTATTAAAAATGTGTGCTTAAATTTTATTATTTAGGAGAACATATTCTTATTGTGAAGTTGTAACTTCACAATAAGAATATGTTCTCCTAAATAATAAAGTTGTATCAACAAATTTAATAAAAATGAATTGATAATTCTGGCGTCTGCTATCAGTTTGCTCAAAGGTATTTGAGATTCTGTAAAAATAAGTTAGATGGCTCTTTCAAATAATGGAACGATTAAATGTAACAAATGTATCAAAAAGTTAACATATAGGTTCGAAAATTGTCGCTAAAAATATGGTCGCTGTAGCATAGTTGGACAATGCACCTTCCCCGGTTAGGAAAGAGATCCAGGTTCGAATCTTGGTGGCGCAACAACAATATTTTTCGATAAAATTGATTTTATATGTATATCTTTCTAATTGATATATTTAAATTTTATTCATGACATTTTTTATCGTACGAAATTTGAAACCTTACATCGGATCCGACAGCCATTACCTCATTTTTACGCTACATTTTCACCATGGTATATCACCGTGTGAACACTAACATATTATTTATTCGGAGGTGTTATTTAAGATATTTTCGGAAAGGTTTGCTTCTTGACTAAATCCAAAAATGTTGCCATAATTCTAAACCACGATAATTTTGGCGAGGATAATATTCCACCAAAATACTAAATAAGTTTTTCTCTTCACCTAATTTTGCTTCTATTGGATCTAACCAGCGAACATTCTACTACTATTAACTATGCGCCAATCTACGACTCTGTCAGAAACGATGCCATATGATGTTGTTCAGTCTGTAATGCCAGCAAATTAGCGCTTCAACCTCTAATATATCCAAGACACAAATCGCTCGATCTCTTTAATTGAAAAGCATTTCTAAAATATTACATTATTTAAAAGCAAGCTAATAATAATAATCGCCAGCGGCGAAACCCGGATTTGAATCTGTCACCACGTGTATCGCGGGAATGGTACGTTATTATTTTAAGAACGTCTGATACTTTTTTGTATTATTAAAGAGAACACATTTATATTGTGAATCGGTGAACCACTTCCTTTTTTATTATAATATTATTATTATATAATAATATAAGTTGTATCAATGTGTCCAAAATTTAATAAAAATGAATTGATAATTCTGGCGTCTGCAGTCGGTTTACTCAAAGGTATTTGTGATTCCGTAAAAATAATGTGGATGGCGTTCAAAAATAATGGAACAACAGATGTATTAATTTGAAAAGGTGTAACATATAGGTTCGAAAATTTCTCATGAAAAATACTGGCGTTATAACACAATTGGTAGTGTACTTCCCCGGATTGTAAATAGAGATCCAGGTTCGTATCCCGGTAGCGCAAAAACAATATTTTTCGACAAAATTGATTTTAAATGTATATATTTATAATTAATACATTAAATTAGTATTTAAAATTTCCTTTTTTGATAATAAATTATAACTTGAATATTAAAAAATGAATTTTACGATCTAAATAACCCAAGATAACCTACCATAATATCAGTCCATGATATCCATCTAGTCTTAATGCTACTCTTTCTATTAAAATATCGTATAAGAAGAAGGAAGGAAACTAATAGATGTAAAATACAGAAAGGGGCGTATTCAGATTTGGCTAATAATAGCAAGCAACGAATTAATTTGGTGTTTTATAACTTTAAATATTTTAATAATTTTCAGTTTATTTTAAACGAATATTAATTTATACGGATGTACTAATTAATTTAATCTAGAAAGCCATCAGTCACTTGAAGTTCAAGGAATGTATTCAACGTATTCAAGACCTCAATACGTTTTACTGCGGAATACTAATGACCTACTCATTTTGTATGAACGATTTCAATGTAAGAATTACATAAACTCTGTTGTAACAAGAATTCAAGAAACATACCTGCTTAACAAAACGTTGGTACTATACTTAACTATATTGGTAAAGGTTCACATTCCACCTTCAATCGTGAGAAATTGAGAAATTCTCATTGGTAAGTATTAAATTTAAAACTCGTCCTAGGGCATCGTTTAAGCGACGATTTTCTGAATCATTGTTCCTTATTATATAAACAAATTTTAAAAGCCAACGTCAAAAAATACGTTTTGCTTTGAAAAATTGTAATAATTACCTACCTACATAATACTTTAATCAGAAATATTACTGCACTATAGCGCAGCAGCAATGGTCCAATTTTTTAATTTCTTACATAATAATTAGAATAGACTCATTAATTGACATAACGGTTACTTTGCGGTGTAACCTGATGATGAGAGGGACTGCACCTCTAGAAACTATAGTAGTGACAATAACTCAACGTGAGTGTAGTACAAATTTTACCTGTGAAAATTAAAATAAAATATACTCCATTCACATTTTAAAGATAATCTCGACACCAATAAAATACGTCAATTCCCGACGCGTTACACAAGAAAGATATTGGAATTTTACACCTGTTTTGTTTAGTGCTCATGAACGGCACACTTATGTTTTGGGAGCGGGTCGGTTAGGGGCGAGAGCAGCGGGGCGGGGGATGAGAACGGTACGAGCGGGGGTGGCGAACGCTTCTCCACACAGTCGGTTTCGGGAGGGTTAGGGGGTTGCACGTGTGAGGGTCGCTTTTGAACCGGGAAAAGAGACGTATACATAAACGTTGTTAGGGGTACGAAATCAGATTTTCCTTTTCGAGATTTACGTCGCGAGTGTTTTAGGGGTGATCGTGTAGGTTTCCGGGTCCGCGGAGGTCGTGTTCAAACTCCAAATCGCGAGTGCGGTGACTCCCAGTTCCAGAAGGCAGACCAGGATCGACGCAGACCCTGAGGACTCTAGCCGCGCCGAAATACTAAGTTTCTCCTTTTGCATGCTCGTATACATAATTAAAACCGCTAACCAATACTGTAGCGTGATTCGGATCATCGTGTAATCACTCATTCATAAAAAGGAGCTGGCGATCGCTAGACTACTTGTGGCAATGTTAAACAATTCTACTGTGCTTACAAGTGGTAAAAAAAATAACCGGGCTATATTACGCATTCAAATTACATTACATTATCATATTATTCAGTACATTATTGCGCTTAAACACATTTGTATTCAATTTTGTACTCATTTATTGTGTCATATAGTTGTCAATATTATAAACATGATTTTTAAATTGTCTGCATATAATAATTTGACACGCAATAATTGGTAGCTGATTGAAAATTTAATTATCTGCTATTGGGTGTTGAGTCAACGCCCAACCGAATTTACATATTTGATAATTCATACGACTATTAACTATGATGGTAAACAGACGACAGAAATACAGGATAACCATTGACATAGAACAACCACTTACCAATGTATGGTAGAAATCTCCAATTGTTTCCAAACCAAGGAGCTGGTTTTGGTCCTGGAACTCTCTCGAAAGGTATGGCTTTGTGCCAAGCGGCGTCATGACCCGCGCCTTCGAAGATCTGCTGACCTCTGTGAAGAACTTGCGAAGGAGCTGCACTCGACTTCCATCGACTTCTGTATGCAACTTCGCAGTTATATGAGTTCACGATCTTTCTAGACAGCTTGACCACGTCCATTTTTATATTTGTTAACTGTTTCTATCAATGGACATATTTAATAGTACGAGTCTAAAAAAAATATTATTTTTAAGTATATTTATTTGTATTTTGTATTCGTACTTAAAGTTAACTGCACGTTCTTGAAAGATATATTTTGAAGCGTATCTTTGGGGCAGTTTTAGAAAATTAATTTTAGCGTAGACGCTACAACAATGAGATCTGTAGGTATATTTAACGAGATAAGAGTCTCGAGGTTTATTAAAATAGGAAATCTTCGGTGATCGGGTCACGAGGAGAGGATGACCGAACCCTAATCACCGAAGTCATTGCTGAATACGAGACCAACAGGACACAGGAGCTCGACAAGGCCAGAGCTAAGATGGAGTGACAATAATTTTTTAGACATATATGTCTTCAAAATCCAGGAGTTGAGAGAAATACATCAATGGAGGAAAATTACTAAACTGTCCAAGCTAGTACTACATATTTGACTACAGGTAATAGAAAATATTTTTTTTAATTATTTCTTTACACTTAAACGATTCTCTTGGATTGAAAATTACTAACGAATTATATGATGTTATTTTTTCATCCGATTCCTATTCACGCGTGTATCATTTAGCTCTCAACAAAGTTTGTTGTCTGCCCTTGCGTTGATGTTTTCCAATACTAATGTTCTTATTGTATTTTTCAGAAATGAAATCGTCAAGTTTAATACAGACACAATATGTACATGGGTGTGTAGATAGTTACGAAAATGGCGCTGTACAAATTATCCATTATTATTAAATAATGTGGTCAAACACTTCAAATATAAATTAATATTATCAGTGGTATTTCCAAAAACAATCACCGACCTGTTTGCTAAATCTCTCGTAAAATGCATTTTTTCTTATTATTCTCGACATGTTATATCATATATTTTGTTTGGGGGGGGGGGGTCGTGATTATTGGTCTCGCCTACTAATCAAATGGTTGAAAATTCGAATCTCGTCCCAGGAAATAATTTTTTACAGCTTGGCTTAATTGAATAATTGTCAGAATATGAATATCACATGAATACCGTGGAAGCTTCTCTATTTAAAAAAAAATAATTACCGTATCCACAATTATGAAAACATCAAATCATCCACTTGCAAGGTGCGGTGAAACTATTTGTAATATTTTACGCTACCTGTATTATGTACATAACATATAAAACATAATATTGAGTTGTAAATAAAACAAGAGTATTGCTTTGCACTTTCATCATCATCAGTTGACAGTGGACCCTGTGGTGGTGAGGTCAGCTCATCTCGAGTATTTCTGAATTCGTCTAATGACGACTACGGAAATTTAACGAACAAATATCAATATTAGCATAATAATTTACCAGGTCAACATTCAAAACATTAAAATTCCATTAAAAATTCTCGTTTTATAAAAAAATTCTAAAAATTTAGGAGAAACCGCAATAGTGTTACCATGACGTCTCTCAATCCGCTCAATTGAGGAAAACAAACACACAAGGAAAGCGTACGTCTGTTATAATTCGTACAAAAGAAACATTAACTACATTTCAAACATATCAGTAACATCTGACAACTGTACCATTTGCACGGCATATATTTTTAAGATTAGAAAGTAGTAAATTACACGAAAACACACGCGCAACCGCACCGTTGGAAGTCGACTTTCAACTGACAGTAGCGATGGGTCCACACTGTACGAAGTACTTCAATGAACTAGTTCTTTATACTCGCACTTCGTAGTTCGCACATTTTAAATTGTACCGACGCTTCAATAGTTCAATACTTCACATCATATTCACACACACCAGCGAATAACTTAGTTACCTGGAACGAAGCTCTCACTCGGCAATGCACACAATTAACTGCAAACTGTGTATGTATAGACACGAAAGAGTTTGCCGCTCACTTCGTGTAGTTCATTAAAGTATACTTCGCAAAGTATCACACTACACACTTCGCACTTCAGACACTACATTGAAGTATAGTTCAATAACGGTTTAAATAACGACTGTACTATATGAAGTGCGAAGCGATTCCAACCTACATTGGGAGTGGGCCGACCAGCGGTACCAACATACTTCGAATAAAGCGTTCATTTTAAGCGCTTCACGTTGGTGAACATGCATTTCGTGAAGCGTTCATTACGAACTTAAGTTTTGTTCTTCGCTAACTGACAGCCGTTAGGAACCTGTTGCTGGGTGACCAGGGTGCCGCTTGTTTTAAGCACACTTCGATTCGAATCGAATCTCAAACCTCGAATCGGTCAACGTTCAATTGTGTGTTTAACAAAATATAAAAATCGTGCGCGAAGTGAACAGTTTTGTCGAAAGTCACGGAATATTTTCAAAAGATTAAAACTTCTTCACGAAGACAAAAATTAGCTGACATAATATCATGAACCAACCCTTGGACTAATTTTTGCATGGCGCCTGTTGATAATTTCAATAAATTTAAAGCAAATTGTATTTTCACTTACAAGTAATACAATTAACGTAATCAAAATTATAAAATAAATATAGTACAAAATAAAAAAAATTGCTTTTAATTAATAAGATTTTTATTATATTTAAAATAGAATGCACTGCAATAATGATTTAAAAATAAATATGCATGTAATAAGTAGACAGGCTAAAGGAATTTAAGTTAGGAAGAAGAATGAGCAAAAAATACTCGGGTATTAAATATCTGGGCTCCCACTAACACCACTAAATCCGTCTTAACTAAGGTGGGATTTATGGTGCCCGCTACATATACGATAGACGTCACGTGTCCTTCGTTTTTAGTTCTGAGCAGGTATTTGCCAGGCAATATCTCTTGGCACAAACACACCCACACGATAATATGATTTTTTTCAAACAAATCAAAATTCGAACGATTCGAAGCTTGGTGAAATTTTGTATAGCCCTGCCTGCCTATCAATATAAAATGGAGTTGGTACTACAGTACTGTTCCGACAGCAAGACTTGAAATGGACCGGGCCAAGCCGGAACACCGCGCGCCGCTCAATTAGTGAAATCTCATGCATAGTTCCGGCTCTAGGGATTCTATTTATATGTATAAACGTACTGGGATATACAAATTAATTGTCAATAATATCAACGACTTAACTGTGGGAGATTTATATATTCTATTTATATCATATTTACATATATTTTCGTTAGAAATAAAGTCAATTATGTGATATAAAAAAAAAAAAAAAAAATTTATAGATAAGTTAAAACCATTTATATGATATTCCATTTTTACCAATAGTCTTGTCTCTATATTAATTCTCTAAATTTTACGTTTACTTTTCCTTCTTTGTTTTATTATTTTTCGTTGTATTGATACTTTTTCTATATTTTATTTCTATAAAACGTTCGCCCTATTGTTCCTCTATTTTAAAGAGTTTTAAATATATACTACTCTAAATAGAAGTAAGATTTAACCGTATTTTTACAACATTGGCCACGGCAGCTCCTTCACCGACCAGCTACAATGGAGACACGAGTAGTGAGTTTTTCGTTATCAGATGCTACTGTGATGATCCACATATAACAAACTGATAAAAAAATACGAATTCCACGAAATTCGTAGAGCGGGTCAGTTAGGGGAGGGAGTAGCGGGGCGGGGGATGAGAACAGTACGAGCGGGGGTGGCGAACGCTTCTCCACACAGTCGGTTTCGGGAGGGTTAGGGGGTTGCACGCGTGAGGGTCGCTTTTGAACCAGCTAAAGATACGTATACATAAACGTTGTTAGGGGTACGAAATCAGATTTTCCTTTTCGAGATTTACGTCGCGAGTGTTTTAGGGGTGATCGTGTAGGTTTCCTAAATATTAATGTAGAATAATCCTCACAACTCCTGGTCTCCGGCACCAGTGTGATGTTTTCTGTAATCCCTATTAATATTCTTAAAATACGTGTTTTATATTATTATTTCCTACCCTCCCGGCTTCCGCCGCCAGTGTGAAGACCTCGCATTTTCTCGCTTAATACTAGTTTATACGCTTCATATCTAAGTTTGGCCAACGTGATCGATCTAATGGTTACGAATACTCCCCATGCTATGTCCGTAATAATCCTAATTCTTTTAACCCGCGTTTTCAATTATCAAATATCTAAAGTTTAAAAATATCCAAATATTATAGCCGTTCAAATACCTATAGAGCAATTGTTAAAATAAATATACCGATTATCTTATAGTCCTAGTTTAGTCCGCACTGAGTTGCATCGAGGTGGTTCCTGTGTGGTCGCCGTGGTACTCGTACTTCAGTTGTATGAGGAGGATGATAGTAGGATTTCTAGAGATTAATTCATACCCAGAGGCAGTGTTCCTGAAACGATCTACAATTACACAAACACACACACACGCACCAGTATGCAGTGATAACAATCCTAACTATTTGTTCCTGGCTTTATTCGAGATGCATTGTTCGAGACACCGAGGATCATCCTGCAGATAAACTAAAACTATCCATCGGACACCGTTGTCACATGACGTATATTTTCAGACGCACCCAAAGGAACCAAGGGAACTTCCTGAGAATCGTACTGTCATGTCACAATCATCACAATTAATTACCTTCAGTGGAAGACGCGGCCACGGATTGGCCATTTTCCTACCGATACTGAACAGCAGCATATTGGAGATACAAGGACCTCGGCCATGCATCTTGAATGAGTCATAACAAATGATATTGTTCACGGAGACACCGGCCGAATCTAAACTTTGGATCATCATCATCATCATTAACTTTTGAACGCGTGGGTGAGAGGGCTCGGGGTTAAGCACCCGTCGTCTACCGCGAATAGGTACCAGGCGTACGGGTTTCTTAATCTGGGGTTTAGGGGAGCCGAGCGAGCGCCACAGACTGGTGTCTAGAGAACTTATCATAATCACGGAACATATTTGCCAAGCGAGGCAGGCACTTAGCATGTCGCATGTTGTTTCACATGTCCACATAATTTATGAACAGCTAGGCAACGCCACGAGGCGGCCACAGTCACGAGGACAAGTCTACAAGGTTGGTGTCCTATGTATAATTCCTTCCACACTCTTATCTTTCAGAATCAGAGGTAATAAGTTGAAGACTAGTAGAATTAATGCCATAACGAGTGCGTTCGGGTATCATACCGCATGATCGGAGGTTTCCGTTATTTAATCGTGTACTATAAGATAATCGGTATATTTATTTTAATAATTGCTCTATAGGTATTTGAACGGCTATAATATTTGGATGTTTTTAAACTTTAGATATTTGATAATTGAAAACGCGGGTTAAAAGAACTAGGATTATTACGGACATAGCATGGGGAGTATTCCTACTATTAGATGATCATTTGGCCAAATTAATATTAAGGTTTTGTAGAAGCCGTCTACGTTAAACGTCGAACTGAGAGGAAAACTCAGAAGTAGAGATGTTCAGGATCCTTTACACTAGTGCAAGAGACCAAAAACATCACACTACCTACTTACCATTGTGTGTAGATCCATCTTAATCATCACTGGGAAAAATAAAATGAGATTTGAGATGTGATATTTCAGAATAAAAAATCAATAAATATTAATTGAATTTATTCAAATGACATTTGGAACATAACTAATATTAAAAATTCGACTCAAAAAAATTGTAGGTACGAATCTACTTAAATGTGATGACTGCGACAATAATGTTGCGTCGACCAGCGTCAATTCTTCTAGTACGCAGGGCAAAACACGGCATCTTCCCGCATCCGTCTCTCGTGGTGTCCTGGGAGCAGCATCTGCCGAGGTATCCGAGTGCCTGGCAATTTCTACCATCGGCACATACACGCGTCCTCTTCTCCAAGGTGGACCATTGTGAGATAATGTCGACGGGTATTGGGATTAAACCGTGATTTTGCGTAGTAAGTTAATGTAAAATTGTAGCAAAATTCATATCTTCCGTAAGAAGATCACAGGGTAGGAAGAATTTTATTTATAGATTTGAAAAAAAGAAAGATGGGAGAAAGAATAAAAGTCTAAAGAAAGAAAGGATAAAAGAAAGAAGGGAAATTTCAATAATTTCCTGCAACAATAGAAATTTTTACGATACAATTATAACTTGCAATGCTAGAAATGAGTGCGTTACGAGATTGACTAAATAAACGTTATGATTACCCTTCAATCGTCATCTTGAGCGCAACGTTCCAAGGTCAATTTGGCGTCGTATTTGCTCTTAGATTCTGTTCAGGCTCCATCTCCAAGAAAAAAGTTTCGAAACGCGCGGGACGGCCATCGCCGCCCGCAGAGCGTGTACTTCCAGCTCGACACGCGAATGCAAAGTGCTCCTACTTCGCGCCGGTCTGATACGTACCCGGTCGCTCTAGCGACCAACTTTGAAACCGGTGATAGGCGTTCCGCTACGGAGATCGTACTTTTATTTAGGTACTGCTGTCATTTACTTTTTTGTATCCTAAAATTTATAACGTTACAACATATATTTCAAAATTGTAAAATCTCCCTCTCTAAGTACAAGATATTATCTCCTATAGAGAGATAGCACGTATCTGTAAAATCAAATCATTTAATTAATACACATATTTGTACATTACTTTATAAATAAAATAATACAAAAATATATGTACAATATAAATATATATTATGACCGAACCTTTCCGGATCGTTAACTTTTCCATTTCAAGCCCTGACTGACTGCCGCGTGGACCTCTAGAGAAAGTTTTATATTCTCCTTCGAAATAAACCAAGAACATTAAGCAAAGTGATTAAATTGTAATATCTTCGTAACCATAAATTGCTCCCGCGTGTGTTCGGCAACCGAATTGATTATAATTTTGACAGAACGAATATTGTTCCAGGGTCGCCGAAAGGACCGCGCGGGCAGGGGTTATAGAAAACGTCCACGGACGTTTTTTTGGGGGAGGGGATTAAAGATACAATAAATGAAATACTGAGATTTAGTTTACCAAAATTATTTTTCAAAGTTCATTTATTGTCAATGACCTGGTGGAATGCACCCCTAATACGTCATCTATTTTTTTTGCCCGTATTAATAATTACGAAATCGCGTAAGATATTTTTTAAATGACGCTTCTTTTAAAATACTAACACGATCCATCTCATCCCTTGCTTCTCGTTCTTCAAGATTCTCAGTGATAATTATTTCTCAAATTCAACTGTTAACTTTTTTTATAAGGATATATCTAGTTAATATAAATCTTTTGGTTAATATTCTATTATATTTCCCTTTCTACCTTACATCGTATTCCACCATTCCGTATCGCACCATTCTGCTGCATTCCTCTCGCGAAAAAACAGAATCAGTGGACCGGAATATTTTCAAATATGAATTAAATATATTAATTATAAAGATATACATATAAAATCAATTTTATCGAAAAATATTGTTGTTGCGCCACCGGGATTCGAACCTGGATCTCTTCCCTAACCGGGGGAGGTGCTTTATCCAACTAAGCTACAGCGTCATTATTTTTAGCGACAATTTTTCGACCCTATATGTTACCTTTTTGAAATCAATACATTTAATCGTTCCTACATTTGACAGAGCCATCTACCTTATTTTTACAGAATCTCAAAATACCTTTAAGTAAATCTGATAGAATCTATCAATAGTTTAATTGCTTTCCGGTGCACATCAAAAATTTTACAATATATGTTTATACAAATAATAAGAATTTAATTTTTATTATATATAAAATTATAAAAAATATACAATTGTCAAATGCTTTACAAATTATGTGACGTACAATAAAATTATACTTATAATATGATTTGCAAAAAAAAATGTAATCTATTAACTTTTACCGCCTTATTAGACAGTTTTCCCTTCAATATACAATAATATATATAATAATAGTATCCTATTTAAGGGTCTTAATGTCTATCGATTAATTTAAATTTGAGTGGCCCATTTGGTATGTACATCGGTTTCATCTGGTAATTCAGTTTGGCATGATGATATTCAATCTTGTAGTTCTGTATCATCTGAAAATTAAAAGTAAATCATTTAAGAGATTTTTTTGTATGCTTCTAGAGAACTTATTCTCAAAGATACCCGTTTAATAACTCGTTTCTAAACTAATAGGTATAGATTATTGGTATTTTTCTCATTCGTCAAATTATCATTTAAATTAAGCTAATATCGAGATTACTTTCTACACTATGGGTTGGTACTAATACAAATACAAAAAAATAAAACATTACTCCAGGTACTAGTGTAACTTGTTAGTTGAACGTGGACCTTTAACTTGCCAACCATATTTATAGCTGAAACCCCCTGTACACCAGACACTTTTCGCATCTCTGCAAAGTTGAAAAATGTATATGAGTTTTCTCGCACATTGCCTGGCATACAATGCAAAGTTTAAAGGCTAAGTAAGTATCATAAATATTACTCTATTCAAATATACATTAGGTTTTTTATTATTTGAGATACATAAATCACATATTATTTAGATGTAAGTAAAAGGATATGCTGTTAAGATAAAAATGAATAATTATTTCTTTATATTTAACGAGTATTATTATGGTGCCCGTTTATTTATAAATTATAATAATAGTACTATTGATATCGTTACATTTTATTTTTAATATAATAGACAGATACCGACACGAAAATATGTCACATTTTTATTATTATTACTTTACAATTATTGTAAAAACAAAAATTGTTTTCGTGGAGAATTTAGGCACCAAACCTTTGTTATAGGGGCGGGCTTTCTGACTACTTTATTACTCTTATTAGGTATGTAACTATGAAATAGATCTTATCATTCATATTTTTGTTACTATAGTTGGATTAGTCGTACCTTGCAGATAACTGCCTGCATCTCAAGATCTGCAAAGCGTTTTCCCAAACACATCCTCTTTCCATATCCGAAGGGCAGGGAAGCGAATGCGTGATGATGAGGACACCCAGTTTTAGTCTTCTCATCAGCTCCTTCATCAGTGGAAGGTGCACTGGAAGCTGACTTTAGCCAACGCTCTGGAGAAAACTTTGAACTGTTTGCGAAGTTCTTCTCCAGATTTGATGCCACGTAATTTTGGAAAATGACCATAGTCTGTAATAAGACAATAAAGAATATATTTTAAAGATCTTCTTATGAATAATTATTCAAAATTCATTAATTGATCATTGAGGTCGGGGCCGCGTATTACGAAGCCGCTGAGTTATTCTTAAATGTTCAAGAGCAACAAAAACTCTTATTTTATAATTAAACGCATTACAAAAATTACAAAACACGCTTTGGTAGATTGTTTATGCAAAAATAGGGTGTCTGAAAATTTTTATTGATATTTTGATTTATCTTGTGCCTATAGGGAATATTTGGAATTAACTAAATTTCTTTACCAAAATTGTAAAATGTGATATTATCGGGAGTTAGCTGATGCAACCATTATAATTTTCATGGACGTGCTCTATTTATTGTGCCATCAACACCTGTGTCAGGTAAACATTGAAGGTTTTTGCAAGAATCAATAGAAGGTTTTTCAGCACCTAGAATTCATTTATTATTTTAAAACACGTGATTACACGTGTTTTAAAATTGATCAGAATTTTTGGCTTTTAGTGTACCATAAAACAATGAAAGAGGAAAATAATGGCATCAAGTAAGATTTTTCGACCATGGGTGGAGTTAGCTTCTTTGCAGATTAAGGTATCGATATGTAAAATAATATGACATCATTAGTGACAATTTAAAAATAACTAACCCCTTTAGGTATTTGATAGCCGTGTATAACAGCATCTTTGGAAATAATCCTTCCATTAATTAATACTGTCGGGAATAATCTGGAAGGAAAGAAAAATTATATATTAAATATTTATTTATTCAAATAAATAATTAATAAACACATTCTAAAGAAGAAGAAAACGTCAAAATAGGGGACACAGATGTATATTTTGATACATCAATACAAATATTTAATAATGCTATTGATTTCATTCAAGCTCCTTATTTTGTTTGGATATCACAGTGGCAAAGATTATATTCGCATCTTACCTGAAGTTTTCCTTGATGCACGCCTTCAGGTAATGCATCTTCTCCAACCTAACTGCAGTGAGAGGTGTGTCGTTTGTCGGCAGTATTGCAGAAATTTCTTGGTAAAGTTTTTCTTGCACGTCCTGATGCAGGGACAATTGGTACAGAGTAGAAGCTACAGCCGTCGATACCTTCAATAATAATTGCACTTAAATATCATGGTGATAATTCTGAGATATTTCATATATTTTATTCAATGAAGAAGTTACGTATTGGATGTTGAACATTATTGGATGTTGAACATTATTGAATGTTGAACATAGTTGGATAATGCACCTTCCCCGGTTAGGAAAGAGATCCAGGTTCGAATCCCGGTGGCGCAACAACAATATTTTTCGATAAAATTGATTTTATATGTATATCTTTCTAATTAATATATTTAATTCATATTTGAACATTATTATCAAGTCTATTATAAGTACGTAAACAACTACAACTACTTACAATATATTTCATTACGTATCGGACATAGAGGATCGAGCGCCACACATTTCTGACCTTACAGACATTCATCACCTCTATCATATTCATAATTCGTATTTTACAATTCTTTCTATTACTCTTTACTTTTCCCTTACCCTCTTTTAATTGTTGACTAACATTCTTCTTTCATGCAACTATCGGACGTCGTCTATCTCTCACTCCTCTTCGTTTAACCACATACATTTCTCTTCCTCTTATTATCCTATCCTCACTCATCTCTCTCACATCCGCATTATTTCCTTATTGCGATATTTAAAACTTTATCAATCAATATCTTCAAGTGCGCGCTTAATATTTCTTAAACCAAAGAGGATACAGTGTATCGGTAGACTATGATTTAGGACTTAAATAGGATCTAGAAGGACGCGCAGGCTCTCGAGATCGAAGACTGATGAAACAAGATGCAGAACAGAGAAGAATGAAGGTAGAAAGATTATATTTTGCCGCCGTGGCCCACCCACCCTTATGATAATTAATATAACGGATCAGGTCTCATATTCTCAACCAGATAATATTGGAGCTATTATTATTCGAAATTTATAAATGTTTATGCACATAAATTGATAAAATAATATTAAAAAATTAATGAAGCCCATAAATAATTATTAATATTAAATGTGGGTATTGAAATTCAAAAAATATTACTAATTGTCTATTAAAGTGACTAAACATACTCACTGTGTCAATTCCTACAATGAACATTTCCAGGGCCATCACCACAGCCACGTGTGGATCATTTGTATTGGAAGCCAAAATTCTCTGCAGCAAGGACAGCTCTCTTTTGGTACCGGTGTCTTCTTTACTTCTCTGCATAGCTGCTTCAATATGGTGAAGTGATATGCTGTCAAATATACATCTATAATTATATGTGAATTTCATATTGTGCACCGACAATATTGACATCTGGCGTGTGAATCAGTAAGAATTTCTCTTCGCGAAAATAACTTTTTAGAACAGGTTTAATTTAATGATTCTTAATTCACTCGACAGATGTCATCGAAAGAAAAAATAAATTAGACAAAATGTGGATATTTTACTAATATTTTTATATAAGCAAAAATAGGTAGGTATTTTTATGAAAGATTTGTTTTATTTGGGTGGGTATAACCGGGTCGGAAGTTATTTTTTTTTAATGTTAGACACTCGTAGACGCATATAAAGGGCTGAGATTGGTATTTTCAACTCATATTAAAAATTCGCGTTGTTTACTGTTAATATACGCACAGTAGACCGCCAAATATCGGAGACGCGAAAACGAACTTTGACGAGTGTACACGCACATGTTTTGAATAATGTTTCTGATTGGGATTTTAGGGGTCTAAAAGATCCGCGCCTTACAATACATTTGGTGTAGATATTTTTTCCGTTGCTCATATATACTACTAATTTTAAAATCCATCACAGCAAAAAAATCTTACATTTCAAAAACTATTTATCACTTGTATTACGAAAATACGTGAAAACATTATCGATGTATACGGCAGTACCGCGCTAATACGTCTGTCATATGGACTAGACCACTAGACCATCTCGTACCACGCACCAGCGAGTACCCCCCTGTAAAGGATTGAACCGAGGTTTCTTTTAAATTGCAAGTACATACACATAAATTCAGATGAACTCACATTTGTTTGTTTTATCGTGAAGTCTGAATATTATGGGAGATGAATTGTTTTAGTGTTTAGTTTGTAGAACTCAGTGTTTAATTTTATTATGGAATTTAAGAAACTAATTTTAATAAATATCGAGTTTTGCTTTTGCGTAAAGCATTATTTAAAGTTCTGGCCATTTTTAGTTTGAAAATGAATAAAATTAAAATAAACAACTATTTACGCAAACTAGCAGAACTCAATAATAATATTTTGTAAATTTGATTTTTCGAATTACTCAAAAAATTAATTATTTTTACTATTTAATAGATTAAACCGTGCAGTATACAATATTATTATATCTTATAAACAATACAATACAGGAAGCCCTTCCATTTTGCATAGCGACTCAATTTTTTTTGGTTATACTCCTGGGTCAGCATAGAATAGCATCAGGTAGGCAATGCATGAATCACATGGAAACACAGAAGTACCTAGCATGATCTTTACACTTTACAAACAGATAAAAATGTAATTTTGAGAAATTCGACCCAGTACCTACGTATTTACATAAGTCGAGGTTGATATAAAAGGTATTTTGTCATCTTCGCTTTCTATTGGTTGACTTCTTCGGCGATCGTGATGTAATAGCGCGTGAAATGAACAATAATCTGGGCAGATTTATTATCCTCTTGCAATTGTTTTACTGATTCACTATTGTAAATATGGCAGATTTATAGTCGATGCCCATTTAGAAATCTGATAAAATTGATCAAAACTCCAATAGAATGAAACCGAAATAAAAATAACAATAACTGCCTAGCGTGGAATATGCAAGGGAAACAAAAAAAGAATATCGAGTGGTCTTGTTATACTGGGAAGGATTAAATGAGATTAAGTTAGATTAGATTAGGTTATTGCGCACTACACTATTAAACGGGTTAACAAACCTCCATATAGTATCCAATGCCTCGATATAACTCCTCCAAGTAGGCGTGCTGAAGAGTTTCCAAAACGGAATCTTTACTTCCAAGATCCTGACGTTGATGAAGAAACGTGTCACGGCGTCAATCAACTGCTGGGTATCTTTTGGCGGGTCTTCGTCCAGACAGCCGAGTCTCGTGTCCAGGGCTATGCTTGCTATTGCTAAAATTAATTCCGGTAACTTTATACACTATCTAAATCTGCTTCACAACCCTTGGGTTTACACCTACAAGGCGTAAGCAGTAGGTACCAGTGAATCTGAGTATTAATAATACGGACGTATTGATTCAATCAAATTTTAAAACATTATCTTTTAGATCGCGACGTACATAAATCAGGAGCTAACTATTCCAGTGCACCTCCGCTTCTATTTACATAACTCATTTTACTATTATTTACTCTAATTTTCCACAATTTTCTAAAACCTGTTACTTATTTGCAATCCAAATTTTCACATTTTACTAATAGTAAGTAGGTGTGTACTCGTACATTTAATATTACGGTACCATTTAGCAGTACTCACGCACTCACTCACATACATACAATGGACGGATAAATTCCGTTGTTGAATTCTCAATACGTACCTATTAATGATAATTCCATATTTTATACAGTTCATACGTAAATATCTAATTACTTACGTATATCAACTATAGTGGAAATCCTGTGGAAGTTTTTTCTAAACGAATTTAATGTTAAAAAAAATTTCAAAACCTCCCGATTTTTTCGATGTCGTAATAATCAAATGGTTTTAAAAATTATAAACGTAGCAAATGCTATACATATAGGAACAGTTATAAAAAGTAAATTTAAATAGATGATTTATTCTAAATGTATACACAGTAAGGATAACAGACGCATGAAAATCCTAAATGAAATGAAAATTTATTATAGGTATTTTTAATATTTATCTATTAAAAAATATTTTGATATTTAATCAAATACTGTATTTAACCACTGAGTTTAATATGTTCACCAACCGCTTTCGAAAAAGTCTTCTTTCTTAATCAGTGTAATAAAAAACTAAACTAAAACTGGTTAGTGCATATATTAAATGATGGTTAAATTCAAAGTTAATGTATTAATTAGATATTGTTTGTGAAGAAATTTTAAACGTTTTTTCGCATCGTGTTATTTTTGCATTTTTGAGAGTTTTATTTTATGGTCAATAGAAAGTTGAGTAATAAAATCATAAACAGTGAACAATTTGGTGACGACACGGCGGCTGGTATATTTTTTTGTTCTTCAAAGATGCGATTCAAGACAATAATTATACGTATTATACATTATTTTGTCAGAATATTTTTTCACGATAACTAATTGTTATAGATTATCTTTACGATTCCTAATGCTGCTTTACAGTATAAGTAGCTACAATTATTATAATAAGAGCAATACGAGTGAAAGTGATGACGTAGATACTAACACTCTAGCGACCACTTATTTAACTCGTTCATGAAATCTCCTGGCATTTCCTGCTTCTCGTCTTTTATGCTACGCGCCCTGAAATAAAATAATATATTAGAAATTTAACCAATTTTGCATAAACCACTTTTATTAATGTAACATCGACTGGCTTCGATACTACTACATCTTCGTCAGGACGGACGTACGCTAGGTGTTAATTGTGTTAGTTGATGTACGTCGGTATTTACAAAGATACAGGACTATTGAAGCTGATGCCGACGTCGTTAAATTAATCGAAAGCTATCATCAAAAATAAAGAAAACATATTATTATTTGAAATCATTTACAATAAAATATAAAATGAGAAAACACAATCACGTCAGATATAAAATAATAATGTATGTAGAAGTTATAATATTATTGGCTTACCTTTCAACCAAGGCCATGGCGGCTTCTTCTATAGCTCCCACGTAAAGTTTGGCAGTCCTGGGCTGCAGCATAGGCTGCTGAACCTTGGTACGGAAGGAACTCCAGGTTTCTCCTTGTCTTTAAAAGAAAAAAAAATGCTCAACGTGCACCCTCTTGCTGAAATATTAAATTATTCAAATATTGCATACCCGCCTGTACATTAGTAGGGTAACCTAAACAGAAAAGGTTGTCGGAATAACGACGTGTTGCGGTGGCTGTCTATAAATCTTTAACAAAGTAATGGTCCGGTTGTACTTCGTGATCATTTTGCATCTATTAGGCCGGCTGTTCAGAATACATCTGTAAACCACCAATATTAATTTCTAATTAATGTAGATATGAATATTACATTCAACTAACTCATCAAACGATGATCCTAGAGAGCTGGCCCTATATAACAGTGTAACAATATTGTTAGAATGTGAAATTACCCAAAACAGTATTCTTTTTAAGGATACAAAAGCACTTAGTCGAAGTAAGGGACGGAGGCTAATAAAACCAAGTATTGTTAGACACAGGTGTACCGACGCAGCGTGGGTACAGTAATAAAGCGGCGTACTTGACTAAAGTCACGCCGGCAAAATGCACCATAAAGGATGCATCACCTTAGGCGGGCCAGTCTTCCCAAATTCTCCGCCGGGAGAACTGGCTCCATAAAGACGAGATTTTATTTTCAATTAGAAAATAGAATCAATGTCGTCTCTAAAAGTATCAAGCAAGCGCTTTATAGATTGTAATTCCGGGGAAAATTTAAACTGTGCGCCTCGAGTTTAAGCTTAGACTGTGATGTTCTCTGCATTTAATCGTAAATGTGTAAGTATCAAAAAGGGTCCCGGTGGATCTATAAAAAGTTGATCAATATAATTTAGTGTAGCGAGAACAGACTGTCGCTATTGCATAAGAACATCGCGTTCAGAGTCCCGGTTTGCCTGGATAATTGGGTATCGTCTTGTGGTCAATCATCTACAAGCCTGAACTCTGTCACCCTACGTTGGTACCACAAGCAGTAGGCCGCACTTCACGTCCAGGATCCAGGACCATCCTAAGAGGTAATCCCTTACGTGAGGGACCTACATAATCTACATCAGACAAGCGTCAACATAGACAATTTGGTAGAGAACTTTACGCAGGCATGATGAACACAAATGTTTAATATTAATTTAATTATAATTATTTTTGAATAGCCTTATAAACAAGTATTAAAGTAAAATCCTCATTTTCCACTTTTAACACATGCAAGTATCATAGAACATAGATAATAAATTTTCTTATACAAAATACTCTTTCATTTCATAACTATTTGACTTGTCAATATTTAAAAAAGAACCAGTTAGGCTAGATGCCTCCCCTCTGAACATGAAGCCGAGGCAGAAAAAAGAAATTACCTAACAATATTTAGGAAACTAAATACAAGAGTTTGTACTTACACACTGAGAACACCACCATATTTGCTGAAGAAGTCTTTTCTGAGCACATTCTTGTAGTACATCAGAGATGGCATGGATGGCCTGGAAAGTGACAAAACAACGCGAGATTCATTCACTGTCCTGATCCCTTCACATTCGGACTCCGGCTGGAGCACTGTCACTGCTAATGTCACCCCTACCGTTGCTATGTATCTATTTTTACTTGTTTCTGTAAAAATGAGACTACTGTGCAAAATTCTGTGAGATATTTGATAATGAATCATTTTTTAAATAGTGGAAAAGCGAAATACATATTTTCATTCTAATTTTAAATATCCATAAATATTAGCTAAGAAATAGGCATTCATAATCGTAAAATTCATCACATTAATAAACATTAAACTACAGAAAAACTCTTCAGATACTAGACCTGGTTCGCAAATTTATTAATACTCATGGGCAACCCATTTTGCAGCGAAATTCTCTAACATTTATTTTATAATGATTAAGTCTTAGTATGTAGGGGTGTAAAGCATTTAGATGTGGATATCTTAGGCAGTCCCAAAAGTTTTTATTTTATTATACACATATATTTAAAAAATATAGTCTGTGTTATATATTTTTTAAGCATATTAAACGTTACATGAAACCATTTCTTAATTATGCCGTGAGTAAGAAATGCTGAGCAAAGAATGGCCTACTGAACAAATAATGTCCTATAAAAGCGCTATTTCGCAAGTGGAAGATCCACAAAGAGCTCAATATAGCTTTGTACCGACCCTAGAAGGAATAACAACCATCGGACACGGTGTTCCATGACGTCAATTATTATTACAACAGAAATGAACGCGTGTGAACTCTGTGTAATACTAGAAACCAAGAAAAGTGGTTTCTACCACACGATAATGATGAAGACAAAATATACACAAACGTAATTTTGTCCAATGAGTTTCCGGTCAACGTGAGAGAGACCCGACAGAGACAGGGAGTACTTTTTCAAGAAAACTCCATAATCGAGTGTGAATAAATTTTTATTTCGTAAACTGAAATTTCAACTTCTCAAGAGACCAGCCATAATCGGAGTACTCCTGTATAATGGCTAGTTTTCACGGAGTGGGACACGATAAAATATATCTCATTAGCATGTACACGAATTTTGATCTGGAGATAAACTCAGAATTTAGTTTGAGATTAGTAAAAAGGGATAAAAACTCAAACCCCAAATGTATATGACATTCGATTAGACAAGCTGGACTCTTATTCTGAAAGTTATTATATTTATTCTGACAAGTTATTGGATAAATAGAAAACATTAACAAACATTTATCATATTTGAACTGTTGATAGGAAGATTCAATTTCATCCGACTGACGAACGAATATCAATGGTTAATGAAGTAAAATTTGACGTGACTTACAACAAAAGTAAAGTGATGTGCGAGACGGTGAATATCTGAGACTTGGCGTGTACAAGGTTAACTACGACTTGCCTCAAGACCAAAATCTCATATATTATAACCCACGGACACGGGCTCTCGACGCTCGCGGTACGCCCTCGATAACATTTATTTTATTATTTTAAACTCCCACTAGATCACGGTGAGACTGACCTGTGCGGATGCTGGTCCTCGGTTCTGAACACCTTCTCGATGTCGTCAGGGTCCGCGATGAACAGGATGTCCGGTCTGCCGAACACCCCGGCCAGCTTCACGCACGAGCCGTACGTGTCGTACAGGGTGCGAGCGGCCCTATCGAGCTGCTCGATTCTAAACCCGCCTGTAAACGAACAAACGCTAACCTATAAATGTTACACATATCCGCAAGTTCTTTAGAGTTACTTACTTTTACAAATATATTTAGATATCAATATAAGTAATCAATGACAGAGTTATTTGTATATGAGAATCGTTATTTCGATACATCACGATTTCAATACTAAAATAACTTTAAATATGAATTAAATATATTAATTAGAAAGATATACATATAAAATCAATAAATCTCAAATACCTTTGAGTAAACTGATAGTAAAAGGTAACATATAGGTTCGAAAATTGTCGCTAAAAATATTGTCACTATAGCATAGTTGGATAATGCACCTTCCCCGGTTAGGAAAGAGATCCAGGTTCGAATCCCGGTGGCGCAACAATAATATTTTTCGATAAAATTGATTTTATATGTATATCTTTCTAATTAATATATTTAATTCATATTTAAAATATCACAGACCGTCTGTTCTGAATAATTACAACTTCACAATAAGAATGTGTTCTCCTAAATAAAAAATAACTTTCGTAAAAAACGACGAAATGAGCTATTACCAAATTATACAATGATATTAGCACTGAGGATAACTCCGAATGCCATCATATCCACGGTAGTATCTATAGGCTGCGGTGGGTAGTCGTAGGCACTCTATGTGACGAGCATTTTAAGAGATTTACAGACTATATTTTTATTTATAATACAAACTATATTTTTTTAATTTCTTTCATTGAACTGTTAATGCTCTGTATATTATAAAATAAAACTCTTTTATTCTAGTGTTAGGAATAGATACCATTTTCATTCATAATTATCGATTGTCGAAACATCCTAAAATGCTTTTCATCATATCTGTATTTCAACTTGGTAGCCCAACGCGGCGTGCATGCGAGTAATGCAAAGCGTGGGAATAATTTTACAAGATTATTTTCTACCGGCCTTGGATAATATTTGGAACAATGAACTTGAATTCATCCGAATGCACTTTAACCGATGTACACATTACCTGTTCAAGATGCGTGTCCAGTGTAGTAACAGAACAAACAAAAAATATGACGTATTTATTAAGCCAAGAATAGGTAATCTAGGTACTTAGAATATTGTCCGTATCCACCTACTACAGCAATAGTGTTTACCTATCATGGGGTACATCGCGTGAACAAATACTTGGTTTTTTTCTTTATGTCTTTGAGTACTCTCAAATACTACACTGTGTATTTAACAAACTCTCACTAATAGCGCATATTTTTTATAATAAACATTTACTTCATTTAAAATTGATACATTTGAAGATTTTTTCAGGCTCTTGAAATAACACGTTTATTTCATTGCATATTAAAACACGTAAAACACAAATTGACTGCAAAATTTAGTTCATTAATGTTTGAGTATAATTTTATTAAAAAAACTAGAACATGCAGTGATGGGATTGCCACTGCGTGACGGCGATACAGCCGTGTCGGTTGTATCGATGAACGATACAGCGCAATTGTAGATGTGCAGTTCGTGTTGCATCGAACGCAGGCAACAATCAGAGCATGCGGGAGAAGCGCAGCGGGTGATTGCCTGTTTTAAATATGTACTCCAGTACAAACAGAGCGTTTCGTTTTCAGTGTCTAAACGCACGATACCGTGGGTCTACTGACTATGAAGCGTCAATCACCTGGTAGGAAGACGAAACGTCCTGACGTAGACCCCCAATAGTATACACACAACATTTTATAATTAATAGCCACTGGTTTCGGAAAAATACATTTTCCTTCATCAGAATGAAAAACCTAACTAAAATAATGTTCCAAAAATTATTTAACAATTTAAAAAATAAATCTAGTACTAAAATTGTTACGATGATGAAAGATGTGGAAATTGATTGAATGATCCAATTTTTTTTAGGATAGGACTGGTGGTTAAATTTATAATATTTTGGTTAGTTTTACAGGCTTTACTCTTTCTAACGATTCTAATTTATTCAATTTAAGATCGGCATTGTTTATATGTAAAACGGACAATCCCAAATTTTTATCAAAAGTATGAACATTTTCTAATGATTGAAAAATTCTGAAAAACCATTATTTGTCACCGTAACAATTTAAGTTAGATGCTGATTTTTTTTTAATTGAATTTAAAACAAGAACATTTGGGCACATTATTTTAGATAGTATTTTCATCCTGATTAAGGAAAATACATAAAATATATACATCCCTAGTGAGAAGTCAGGTTAAGTACAGCTCGACTGTATGGTCACCTTTTTACAATGTGCATTCTCACACAATTGAAAGAGTACAAAATATATTTCTGATATTTGTCAATCATAAACTGTATATACCACGAGAGCAATTAAATTATAAATCTCTTTTATGTTCAATGAACTTATTAAAGCTGAGCGAAAGAAAAATTATTTTTGATCTAGTATGTATATTTAAAATATTGCATCATTAAATTGATAGCCATAATTAATTGCGGCTAATCAACTTTCATATACCGGCCAGAAATACAATAATCATTTTACCTTGTTACTGTAACAATATTGGGACGGTTGCTCAGTTTAATTCTCCGTTACACAGAATTCAAAAGTATGCGGATATTGCTGATGTATGAAACATATCTTTTACCGAAATACTTAGGAATGTTTATTTATGACTGACACAAGCTACACAAGCTACAAAAAATGTTAAATAATATTTACATTTATAAATAAATAAAATTATTGAATTTTTCTTATGATTTTAACATTTATCATGTACCTACTTAATGTTTTATCCTATATTTTCGTTATTATTTTACTGTAATATATTATGCCTGATAAAATGAACAACAGTGTACTTGCTGTAAATGTTAATAATACAATATATTATATCATTATTTTAGACGGTTCAGCTAAGGGATCGTGTTGGACAATACTATTCTACCCTGACACACCACTATCGCCTCATCCACACACATACATATTCTTCGTTAAGGCTTCTAACGGGACCATCTTTCGGTATTGTGTTCACTTAATTATTGCCAAGGCTTCCGCGGATGTTTTCTATCTCTGATATAATATACACTCACGTCACATATCTTTCTTGTCATCTTCTTTTCATACATTCCTTCCAGATGATCAAACTATCCAAACCTTTCTTAAATTCTGTTCACTCTTCTAATGCCACCCTTTGTTATAACATCTATTATTGATGCCAGGCGTCAAATATAACTGTAACATTGAAAATATGATTTTGCAGTTTGTCCAATTAATTATATTAATTTTTTTATTTTTTTTATTTATTCCGTTCATGTTCTTAATATACGTATATATTATACATTAAAAACATTCTTATAAATATACAAAAAAGAGCGAAAAAGCTTCATAATGTAAGAGATGTTCACTGTCTCCTTAACTAGACCGAAGTCTGTACTAAAGAAGACAGGTTCATCTGTTGTCTATCATACAAATATGAAAACCATTATATTATGAATGAATTAAACAGGGATATAAAAGAATTCTAATAACATAATAAATAAGTAAATACTCTCGCTATCCCATGATTGAAACACGATGCAAAACAGAAAATGAATATAAAGAAATGATGTTCTGTTCATGTCATCATTTCCATGAATCTTTGCTCAGTTTCCTTTCTGCCAACACCGAATAACCAGCTCCTGAGATGGTGTATTACTTCTATTAAGATTGCAAATTACGCAACTTCCAATAATGATATCTGAGATATCGATGAAAGAACCTACATCACGCCACTGACGACACAGACCCCACCTTAACCAGTTTGTTTTAAGATAAAAAAAAGAAATCTGTTGTTGACTCTAATTCGCCCGAGCGAAGTTAACAAAGCAAGTTTGTCCCTCCGAACGACCTTGTGTGGAACCAACATATTACATACCTATGAATGTATATACGTACTATGAACTATCTTAACACGCGTAGAAATAAAGGTGGAACAGTTAGTATGGTAATGATAAAACCAAATAAGAAAATGGATGTCACATGACTGGCGTGCCTCTCTAATGTACACAAAAGTGAAAAGGGTTTTTATTGATTATGCTAATATTTGATGTGGCCCCAATAGATACTGTTTGTTCATAGTACTATTTTAATTATGCCTAATAATATTTAGGTATTCATTATTAATTTAGACGTACGAAATCATAAACGCTTCACTATTAAACATTGCGATGGTACACAGGAACTTAGCTGCCGCCTGGGCGGCCCGCTCGAGAGTCCGGGCGAATTATAAAACAAGTCTAGGAATTGCATCAAAATACCTTCGAGATATTACAGACCACAGGGGCTTAAAGGTGGTATAAATACATCATTTACAATTAAGGATATTCATAATGATATAATACTTTTTTAAAGCACACACAAAATGTTTTTTTTATTAATTTACTAATTGCACGATATAACAATTGTAATGCATTGTCATGAATGAGTTGAACAATAATTGAATTTAAATTGTAGGAAGGGATTTAGAAGCGGTAGGTGTTTGAAGTTTGAAGGATCAGAGTTAAAAAGGATCATATGTGAGGAACGCTCGACTTATCTAATACCCTCGTTATCTTCCACTGGACTCTTGGATTCACTACAAGTGTATCAGGAGATCTCAACCGTGGTGGTAGAAAAGTAGTGGGCTGGTTCACACATTCACAGCGCAATTCCAATATAGACCAATCAGGTAAAGGAAGATGAATGTACCAATTCAACTGATGTAAATCGAGCGAGTGCATGAAGCACGAGAGGGAAAAGTTTGTTACAATAATTCTAAGTAACATTATTTTTAATTAACAATGTGTTCTCCTAATACTATTCGGTTCTAAAGCTAAACATAACGTACTCATTAATTTATTTCTAAAGGTAATATTCGTTTCTATACAAAACGGTGTTTCTGCGCCAAGTTAATTCAGAATTGTCATATATTTCACTTGGTCACAATCTCAGGGGCGCCTGAAGCTAAACATTGCCCGAAGGCGGCCCTGATACTAACCTACTTTTGATATGTACCAGGCGGAGCAATAAATTGTCAAAAGTATCCGTTGGCTTAATAAACAGGTTTCTATATAGACACCACCGTACAAAAAGTACATACAAATACGCATTCATTCCGATTAAACCGAAATTTGGTTTATGGCGACTGGAATCAAGATTTTCGTGGGTAAAATTATTTCTTATTACTTCTAAACTATTTGTGGTTTTAGTCTAAGCCAATGAGAAAATGAAAGTTTCTGGGCTAATACATTTTAATGATTTTGGATGTGGAAACATACGGAGGTCCTATACGATTCTGGTCAGAATATCAATAATCTATAATAACAACAGCTGAGACACCTACCTTTCAGTAAATCAAATATTAGATTAGGTTAGGTGAGGTTACGGGGTGCGTGATTTCCTCCAAATCTGTATATCATTCGTGTTCATTGATATTGGTTTGGTTTACTGTTTAGAGAGAGAAAGATGTTCAGACTGGTGCGTGAACGTAATTAAATAATCCCTACGTGTAAGATAAACACTGAATTTATTTATTTTTGTTTTATAATAATTGCAAAAATCCTTACTCCTGCCGAATTCCGTTTGCCGAAAATCAAATACCACAGACTGTTGGAAAAAGCAAAAAAATATCCCCCCGCTCAGCCAACTTCGCCATACCACCTTGCAACCTGACTTTTAATTCAGCGTTTAATATCGTGGAACTTTGCGACCTACTCTACCAAATCGTTGCAAAGTACACTATGCCGGATGGATCTACCTACAACCATTTTTATGGTGCGTATATATCATTCACTATCTGCTGTATTTTATACGCAGAATGGCGCAACTGTTACATATTGATATTTTACAAACAAATCTGATACGAGAAATCAATGTCTCATCTCTGTACAAGCACCATTAAAAATGAGCGGAAATACAGTCTATGTTCTGTCAACACACCTAATCTCTTTGTTTCTTATTCTCGCTAGAACATTCCAAGAATGGTCCTCTATATGGCTTGTCGCGGATTACCTTAAGCTGCTGATAAATTTAGTATTTAGTAAGTTTGCCTTATTAGTATGCTCTTCTGCGGTAAAATTAATCTAAAGTTGTATTACATTAATAAAATTGAAATATTTTAAATATGAATTAAATATATTAATTATAAAGATATACATATAAAATCAATTTTATTGAAAAATATTATTGTTGCGCCACCGGGATTCGAACCTGGATCTCTTTCCTAACCGAGGAAGGTGCTTTATCCGACTAAGCTACAGCGACATTATTTTTAGCGACAATTTTCGACGCTATATGTTACCTTTTTGATATTAATACATTTAATCGTTCCATCATTTGACAGAGCCATCTACCTTATTTTTACAGAATCTCAAATACCTTTGAGTAAACTGATAGCAGACGCCAGAATTATCAATTCATTTTTATTAAATTTTGGACACATTGATACAACTTTATTATTTAGGAGAACACATTCTTATTGTGAAGTTGTAATTATTCAGAACATAGGTCTGTGATATTTTAAATATGAATTAAATATATTAATTATAAAGATATACATATAAAATCAATTTTATCGAAAAATATTGTTGTTGCGCCACCGGGATTCGAACCTGGATCTCTTTCTTAACCGGTGGCGCAACAACAATATTTTTCGATAAAATTGATTTTATATGTATATCTTTATAATTAATATATTTAATTCATATTTAAAATATCACAGACCTATGTTCTGAATAATTACAACTTCACAATAAGAATGTGTTCTCCTAAAAATGAAATAAGCTTTCAATACGCCAACAATTTTTGATAATAATAACATTAAAAATATTCGCACCTATGACTGGTAGAAATCTCCAGTTATTTCCTATAATAGGCATCGGCATAGGTCCGGGAACCTTATCGTAGGGGATGGCGTGACTCCATTCTGTGCTTTCAATATTAGTCGGCTCCGCATGGTCACCGTCTAGTATGAAGCTCGCCTGGGGAGCTGGACTGGACTTCCATCTCCTGGCGTATCCAAATTCGGGATAATGTCCCTTCCACACAGAGCGGCAAACTTGTCTGGTTAATGCCATGGTTTATTTTGATTTCATGGGATGACCTCATAAAATCTGTAAAAATAATAATTTAGTTAAAACAGTATTAACATTCAATAGATTTTCGTCTGAAAACCATTTTATAATCGTTAGACCCCTAGACGATATATAAAGAAGTTTTTTCAGTTGGAGAGTATTTTAAAATAGTGAACATTTTATTTTATTAGAAAATTAACGACTAATTTTTAAATACTAATTTAATGTATTAATTATAAATATATACATATAAAATCAATTTCGTCGAAAAATATTGTTTCTGCGCTACCGGGTTACCTCTATTTCCAATCTGGGGAAGTACACTACCAATTGTGTTATAGCGCCAGTATTTTTCATGACAAATTTTCAAACCTATATGATACACTTTTTCAAATTAATACATCTGTCGTTCCATTATTACAATGTAGATGGCTTTCAAATATTGATTTTATATGTATATATTTATAATTAATACATTGAATTAGTATTTAAAACATCACAGACCTATCTTCTGTATAATTACAACTTCACAATAAGAATGTGTTCCCGTAATAATATAATTCTTGTTTCGTCTTGAGGTAAGACATTCGCCAAGCGACCAAGTAATCGGGAGTTCGATCCTTATCGCGAGAGACTACCAAATTATAATTATTTTTTCTCAAAGACCGTGTCCACGGAAGGATTAGATGATTTCAGAGATCGACCTCATTACCATGTACACATGTTGAGATTTTGATCTAAAGATAAACTCAGAGTTTAGCGTGAGATTGGTAGAAAGACACAAAATTCAAACAAGTGTATACGACGTTCGAACTGTGCATACCAACATTATTTAAAACCTCCATAGATTCTTACAACCAGCTCTTTTGGAAAATTATCACAAGACATTAAACATCATTAATATAAGGCCATAAATTACTAACACCCAACTTATTAACGACAATGACATTTAACATGTGACGTGCGATGAGCGTGAAGTGAGACGCGAGAAAGCACACGGACTACAAAACATCAGCCTCTTAAGGAAAATTTGAAACAATAGCCATAGAAAGCTAAACAATTAAAACTGTATTAAAAATGTTCTGATAAAAGTGATTTCAGTCTTGTGTAATTTTCCATAGGTATCCAAAAACACATCGGTCAATTTTCCTAGCACGGCCCCATTAGATACTGGGTATAATTTATCAAAACACACCAAGAGCTCTTATTATAGCGACGTTGAATTTCTTTTATGTTTATTTCTGTTTGTAATCCGCAACAAATGCGTGGGTTGTTATAACATTTTGATTTTGTGAAAATATCGGTGAAAATATAGCTGCTTACATTTTCAAACCATTCTAAACAGTACAAACCTATCCACCTTTAAAACAGAACCGACGCCATTACAAAGCATCTCAAGAAATTAAATTGCCAAACTTTACTGCGCGGTTACATCATTGTCATAATGGTGTTATAATTGGTTAGAAACTTCAATCAGAAATGTATATTGCGAACTGTACCTACATTTTTATCTGAATTTTGTGACGTAACATTTAGCAAATGCATCTTAAATATATATATTAAAAGACTAATTTATTTTTACCTAAAAAAAATTTAAACCCACCTTGTAAGACCACAATGGCCTTATAAAAAAAAATTCTTCACACTCGGGATTATGTGTGCGAAGGAAAAAAAAGGTGAAAAAAATTCTTACTAATTAACTTATAATCGCGCCTTTTTCCGTGGAAGTAGTCAAAAAGGGTAGAACGCCGCACTTGCCTGTTCTGACTTGCACAACTCCAGCCTTATTTACAATCATACGTCTTCTCATGCACACTCGTCAATTCTTTCTTCCTGTTTCTGGTTTGCTTGATGCCATCGATAGTCACGTCGTGTGTCTTTCTTACCATCCTCACCAAACCACTAAGTATGAGAATATCTAATTCACATTATTAATGTTTTTTTATCTGATTTTTTTATATTTATATTAACGTCGAACGGCCTTTCACGAAAACAAATGACGTAATGACTCAAAGAAAAAAACTTAACTACCAAAGCAGTCTACCTACTGAAGGAAATTTATTAATGTATCTCTAAACCACATACCTATTATATTTCTTTATCAACATAACATCAACAACGTATAAAAATATATAACCTAGATCCCAGTTTAGAACAGCATTCATAATAAAATCATATTAGACTTGCAAGACTCGGCAAGTATCCAGCGGCCTTTTTGAATTTGCGATGTTTGCGTTCGTCGCGTATCTGTCCGAGTAAGGCTAAAATAATAAATTACGAAAAACAATTTTTTTTTTGTCAAACAAACAAATAATAAGAAGAGATCCTGGTTCAAATCCCGATGGCAGCTAAAATATTTTTTCGAAAAATTGAGTTTATCTGTATGTATATCTTTCAAACTGATGCATTTAATTTGTATTAAACCATAGAACTATGTTCTGAAAAAATTACAACTTCACAAATAATAATGTGTTATTTTTAAAAAATAATATATAATTACATAAAGAAATAAGGTTACAATAATTATCAAGTCAGATTATAATTATTGTGTTATGTACGGTAACGTATCCCAGGTTAACATAGCATATATGTAGTTTACAAATTCTCTCATATAACATTCCTTTTGCATGACCTACATTGGCTTCGATTCCCTGAAAGGGTTGAATTTAAATTGTGCTGATTGATGTGCAATGCTACAAGTTTTGTATCCCAGACAATTTGAATGATAGACGTCAAACTCTCAAGTTAGCCTCTACTTCAGCCGTAGTAAGGGTTGTAGAACCGACCAACCTTTGCTTTCCATCATAAGAAACAGTTCACCACAGACTTAATTTAAGAAGAGACTGAAAACGCAACTTCTCAAATCTTTTCCATAAGTTAAAATAACATTTTTAATTTTAAAATCAAAGATAATGTAGGACTATAAATAGTTTATATGTAAAACGCTTTTGATGTGAAAGTTTTTACAAAAATAGCGCTATACAAATTAACCAATATCTTACCTCTAAATTGATTATTAAATGTTCATATATTAACAAACAAATTCTACGCTATAAATTAATCAAAAATATTTTTCTTTCAAATAATATATTCTCTCTCCAATACAAAATGTGACTCAATGACTTATGTTGTATTGACAAAGATATCGTTATCCTACGTCAAGTATCAAAGTCCAGGAGTTTTGCTCCAGGAATTGTCATGGTGATGAAAACAGTACTATTAAAATTATAATATTATTTATTTATTTTTTATTACATTTTATAATAAAATTGTCTCAACCGGCTTGGTAAAACAGAGACTAGAAGATTTAAAAAACCCGTCGTAATAATTTATAATAATTTCCCCACCATTGCAATTGCAAACAATGGTTTATTTGAATAATAGTATCTCAATCGTAAATACAAACTGCCAACAGTATTAGCATATTTTTCACATCCTCATCTGAATTGCAATAAAGTATCTATGTATAACATTCCAAACGCCGACAACATTAGATCGGGTTAGAACCTATATCCTTGAATGAACTACGAATGCGGAATCCCATCATAGTAGTCGTGTTATCGATATGTCTCCGTACTTGCTGATTAATTTATCGGGAAAAATTCCCCTCAGCTTCCCCTCGTCTTGCTAAAATTGTGTTCTGTTATTGAACCCAGGAAATAGCTGCAGTTGCGGTACCAAAAACTCGTCGATCATTCGGCAATACACGTCAGCAGTGACTGTCTCTCGCTGGTTAAAAACATAAGGACCAATTGCACACCACACTGTCGTTTTTGGACAATGCAAACGTTTTTAATGGCGTTCTCTCGGGTAGTAGGGGCACTAGTATCCCATTTTCTGTTTATTAACATAGCCATCGAATAAAAATGTACTTCATCAGTAAACAGTATGTTTCCAAGCGTTCGTTCTGTTTCAAAACGTTTCAGCATCGTTCTCGCTAAGGATTCACGTAAAGAATAGTCATTTTTGTTGAGAAACTGCACTATTTACAGTTTGTATGAGTGAAACTGTAGGATATTTTTCAAAATAACACGCACTGTGGATTTTTTTATTCCAGTACAGGCTGCAATCTTCCTTATCGATTTGCGCGGATTGCGCATAATTTCACGTTGAATTTGAGCCACATGTTCTGCCGTCGCTGCTGATGTTGATGGTCCTGGAGGAGATTAGTTAACCATTGTCCCTTGTCTGAACTTTTGAACCCAACACTAGATGAGCTGCGTGCTCGGCCCATCACTTACTCGTCGAATATTAAAGAGAGTACAAAAACCGCGTCGCGCACAAACCAATGAATCACCGCACTTTAAATATTGCTCAACCGCGAACGCACAGTACATTCCCGATCAGTGACTCATTACGACTGGCAAATCCACAAATCACGGACGTCGAACAATACCCTTCCCACTTACCTCACCCTGATGGTTTACGTGCAATTACAATTTAATCTTGAAATTTTTCGCTGGACACCCTTTATATATAATATATAATATATTTCAAATCATTATATAAAGTGTATCACTTAACATGTACACATACATAATTTCTAACGCAATGGGATCCTCATTAAAAATTAATAAACAATCTGTAGTACTTTTATAGTTGTCAATATTAAACGTCGAATATATTAATTTCGTCGGTAAAATTTGTCACAAAAACTGCGTAGAAAATTTCGTAAAACTTTCACATCTTTTCATTTTTACATATTTTATTTTCACCGTAACCGATACCGGAATTGATACCAAGCGCATTCAAAACATTTTTAAAATCCAAATGATTTTGAGTACTACACAACATGCACTACAAAGCGAGCACTCTACCATTTTCCTATTCCCCCCTTAGACTGTGTTAAATTGTCGAATAAGTATTTGAAGCAAATTTTTTTTTTTGGGTTGAATGTGAATTTAGTGCATTGATTTATATTTGAATATACATTTTTACCATCAAATTTTAAAACAAATATTTTAAAAACATTTGTAACGAGTCAATATTAATAAAGAGATGAAGATTTTTGCAAACTATTATTTTCACGTCTTGTTCAATTCAGTAAGTATTTTTCCTGTCACGCGAGAGACCAGGGTTCGATTCGCTGACAGAGATTTGTGTTTTATTTATTTACCTGAATTTTTGATAATTTTTTTAAACTAAATAAATATTTTTTTGCGTGGGTGATGTGATAAGTATCTGAGACACAACATTTTTTTCTGATACTTGAAAAGTTTTTTTTTCTTTTCCTGTAGGTATTATTTTTTCCTGACCTCAGTGTTGAACGCTCGACGTTCATATCTTTACCTAACGTACATTAAGACTAAACGTTTCCTACTCTGTAATTACCTCAAAGAAAATTGCATCTATTTGTATGTACGCTACACCAACATACGTTGAGAAACAGACTTAATTGCAATACCAATTTTCTTAAATCTTTTATTATTGTCTAATAATAGCACCAAGAAATGACGTGTTCTGGCTTTGCGAATGTTTTTTGAATTTTAATGTATTAAATTTCTGGTGAAATAAGAGTTTATATAGAATATATTACATGTCGATAATAATAATTTAATCATACACACATAGAAGGGTATATATGATTTTTACATTTTTGTGTATTGATGAAAGATCGATGTTTTAGTATAAAAGCATATTACGAGTTTAAAAGACAACAAATTTCTAAAAAAGATTTTTATCTCATAAATGTACCGTTTCGAGATTAACATGACGAATACATGTGTAAACTGTGAGGGCGGACCCGCCGCTTAGCCAGGACCTTTTTCGCCATCTGGTTGGCATTTTTTTAATGCTAATACGTAGCTGTACAACCTTGTCTCGTACAATGTGACGAGATGGAGCCGAACAGCTGTATGTATGTGGAAAGAAACTGTATAAATATTTCATTAATAATAATAAGAGAATAAAACGTATAATAAGAGGAAAAAATATCATCCAAATTAAGAAACATAATAAGATAAGATTGCAAAAGATTATACAATGTCAACAGTGTTAGTATTTTACATTGGTCAGGGATCTGAGGAAGAAAAGGAACACGCTCCTGAGAAAGGGAAAAGGACAAAACAAAAGATAAACGATCTGACCAGTCTTCGGAGCACCACTGCCGGCAGTTCTCATCCCAATGACAAGAGAAAAACGAAGAGACAACAATATAAAATACACAAGTAGTTAAAAAATATTGAAAATAAAGAACAAGGTACAAAATAATGATAATAAGTCAAAGAAACTACTAGCCCACTGAAAAATTCTAGGGGTCCCGGTTAGAGCCCCTTAACACCCCCATCTAGACACCCAGAATCTGACAAAGGTCCTGAACAACTAATACAATGTTTTTTCAATTCCAAAAACAATGGTGGAATGCACAACATAGCCACCTGCACGGCCTAGAAATTACAATCGGTTACAGCCGATCTCCTAGTATGCAATATATTGAAAGAAAAAACAAATGTTTTTTAATGCGGACCATGTTTAGGTCAAAGACATTGAAAATACTTATTTTTCCGAAAACGGAACATACTTAAAAAAACAGTTGCATTTTAGTATTTTAAAAAACACATTCTTGAAAGTGAACGAGACAAAAGTCGTACGTCAGAGCAGAAGAGAAGCGTTCTATCTTCTCTGCCTACCCATTTATCGAAACGGTGTGATGATGAGTTAGTTTAAATTTAAAGTAAAAGTATTTTTCAAGCACACGCGACTGGTTCGCCGCTGTATATCATTAAATAAATTTCTATGTATTTTAAAAAAAATTCTCAAGAGCGCGATGCTCATTATATTAAGAGTACATGTCGTAGTCATTCAAGTGAAACAAGCAATGGTGCCAGTACACGAAGTTATTAATTACTATTCTTTTTACAGTAATTTAACTTCAGATTAGACCAATAGACCGACGTCTCAAAATCCCGAGAAGCCTAAATCCTGACACTAAAATACCTACGTTCTCGTTTAGGTTATTTTAAGATTTAAAAAAAGATCACTCCTTACGAGAATCGTAAATAAAACAGGTATATGACGTGAGTGTTTTGATGGCTCTTAATTGGCAGATATTTTAGGATGGTCCTGTTATTGATTATGATAAGTGAAATGGTTATTGCCAATATGAAAAAAAATACTATATTAAAAAATCATATTTTCTTTGTTGAAAAATAGTTACTATGAAAACTCTGATCGAGTTTTCCCCAAAACAAACCCCACGTTAATAAAATCTCAATGTGATTAAAAATTATTCCACCTTTGTAAACAGCACTGTTAGCTGTCAAAGCGAACAAAAATGACCTCTAGATGATGATGGAAGAATTGCGGATAGACAATAATAAACACAAAAATGCTATTTTATTAGTATAATGGGCATTTAAGTACATCCGAGTCCAATATAGTTCAGTAAGTCATAGATAAAAGATGGGAAGCACAATATTATTTACGAGTATAAACTAAATGTACTAATAAAATTATTGTTGAGGAATGTAAATGTAAATTTTATGAAATTGATGGAAAAAACGTTTTTAAGAAAAAAATAATCATTATTTTTATTTATTAACTTTGTTTTATTAACCACTTATTGAATTAAAATACATCTGCCGGTTTCGAAAAATATAATTTTCTTCTTCAATATTTTTCGAAACCGGTAGATGTATTTTAATTCAATGAGTGATTAATAAAACAAAGTTAACAAATAAAAATAATGAATTTAAGCCACAAATTTAATTTTGCCAACTTTAAAAACATAAATTATCATTGCGTCACTTTTGACAGTTCTGACCCAATTGTCTACTGAAGTAAGAAGAACACATCAATAAAAGGATAATAAAAACTCGTTTTTGTACATTTTGTAAATAAACTACATATATCTACTAATTTACATAACGATTAACGAATCTTGGAACTGGAATAGAAATATCAAATTCAAAGGTATATAGCGAAAATGTAAAGAATGACGTATGTATCTACGTCACGAAATTAATCACGACATTCGTAATTGCGTTCGGTGACTATGGCGAATTAAAAAGTGTCCATTGAGTGGTTCATTGTTACAAAATTTGAAAGCGTGTCATCTCACTGGCAAAAATCAATTTTAAAAAATCACGCGTCGCCGAAAGGGCCGCAACTCAGATTGGAAGTCTCGGGCAGTTTTGGCAACAAACCTGTTTTAATAAAAGAACCAGTTTACCAAATATAATAAAAAATAACATCAAGGGAAATAAACAAAGAACAGTTTGTAGCCTGGATTATTTATTTATATGCAAAATGTAAAGATTGTCAAGTACCTAAATAAAAATTAAATTAAATTAGACTAATTAAAACTACAATTTATGGAAATAAAATCACTAAGGCTTTGCGTGTGAGAAGTATTGTGTAAAATCTTTTCGGAAGGCTCGTTCAGTCGAATAACACTCCCGACGTCTGTCCAACGCTTGGACTACTCACGCTAACGGTTTGAATTACTTGAGTAAAACACGTTAGGCTGCTGGAATATAAAAACTCACTTGCATATGAGCTGCAATAAAAAAATTGGAACATGTGACATGTTCTTCAAAGTACTTTTCGGCGAAAAAGACACAACATATAAATATAATTCACTGTCAAATTCTGGCTAATTAGATAACTGAATCTGTGATATTTTTATACATATTTATAAATTTTTTCAAGTTTTATATGTGGGTATATATATACATATTATTTTAATGATTATTCTTACATGATTTCAACAATTTGTTAGATTATAATTACAAACTACAGTTATTGAATATGTATGTAGCGTCTGTTTTAATGACTTCGAAAAGGTAACATAATAATAATATATTCAGTTCAATTATTCTCGGTTCAGTTTAAGCGAAGCAAAGTGGTATCGTGAGCAGTCCAAATTAATGTAACACGACACTTGAAGTGGTCTTATTAATTACGTCTCTGGCCAAAGTGGTACCTGTAATAAGGCTGCCGATTTGATATCGTGATACCGAACACTTAAACTTGTATTGTCCGTAACGATGCCGTGTACATTATGTTGTTGTTTTTTTTACCAAAGAATCTGTTAATACGAGATTTGCACTTACACGACACTCTCCAGGTATTGAGCTGAACGTTCTTCCATACCGGTATCGTAGAACCTCCGAGTTAGTAGAATAGGCTGGCGAGTTAAAAGATTATTGCGTAACCTTGTACAATGAACGCTTTTAGGAGACGAACGCGAGTGCCAGTCGAGGACAAGTTTATGAATGTTGCTCCGACAGTGGCGTAACTATCGGGCAGCAGGGGAAACAGGCTGCTCCAGATTAATATTGGGCAAGGGCGCAATATTCTAAAAAACGTATATTTCTTTAAACATAATTTCGCCAGTGTTAATTCTAATTTCGCTCACTTTTAGAAAAATTTAGTATTTGTTTCCGAGCGTCAAAATTTTTAAAAGTTTACACATCATTAACAGCAGGATGTGAAATGTGATGATTTGAATGAATCAAAATCGACTTTTTTTATTAAAATTCTGACAGTAAATTAATTTTTGAAACTTTGTTACAAACATGTCATTCTTATTAGTTTCTAATTTAGAAGGTAATAAGAAAACAATATTATATTTTAGGCCCGTTTCCATGGTTTTTCGCGCTAATTAAGATGACGCATTCAGTACACACGTACGCTTGGCGACTCTCACAGATCAAATCCTCATTGAGAGATCAGATCAACGTGGACACGGATCTTAATATATTTTTAGAACAACTTTTGATTAGAATTAGAATACAAATAAAATGTACGAGATATATCACATATCAGGAATCAGTTAATTTTATTAAACTACTCATTACTCAAATTAAACCTTCATATCATGGAGCCATGAACCAAACTCGGCCGAAGAAATAAAAAAATTAATATGTAAAGTGTTGAAGCTCAATATCTCAGTTTAATGTCAATATAAGATAATACTTTATTGTTCTAAGGGCTGGACACGCCACCAATGATACAAACAATAATTATTTTATGACAAAAGAATCAATTTTAGTATAAATTTTTATTTGGTCATAATCTGAACTCTAAACTGTATTTGGTAAGGAGCACGGTGATAATGTTATGATATGTGAATATACTTAGTTTTAACAATGTTTTAATGACATGATGAATAAGTTATTATGTTTTTATATTTTTATTTAGCATTGAGCATGTTAATGAGGAAAAAGAGCTAAAAAATAAATCTGGTCCGTGCGCCCAAAGTAAAGCAACGCCACTGTTCTCTGTTGTCAATGTTAGGAACACAATAACAATTCAAGATTATTAACCTTGCTATGTGTCGTAGTACTTACGCGACACTTGAGCACAATGCATGGAACCTCGGATTGCGAGTTGAACTAAAATAAATACAAACACAAATATGTTTCTAGTCATTTTCATACAAGATCAGTTGATTTCTAAATGGTCGGTCGTTCAACGATATACTTAAATTATAAATAATTCTCCCAATAGCCCCCTTCACATCTTTACAACCCTTGAAAAAATGATGACAGAATCTACACTACCCTTGAAAGGTTTGAGTGATATTACTTTTAAAAGTTGATCTAATTTTTAGCACCACGCACATAAAAAAAATGTTGGTCCTTTAAATCCGATCAAATGATAAAATATCTTCTATATTTTTATTGCGTGCATAATTATTTTTAATTACAATAGCTGCCTTTTTCTATGTTTCACGATAGTGAGGCATAACGTTAACGTAAGCACTTCACACGTAATACATCATTGGATAGCGCGCTTGGACTGCTCATGTTAACGATATTCCAGCGCGAAATCCGGCTAATACGGTTGTCTCAATTTTCAAAGGAAGGATGAAATCAAAAAAGTTATTTTTAATTAGTAAATACCTTGATAAAACAATTTCTTGCTTTCATCATTTAACAAAATTCTTACTTTTAACCTATCACCACCAAAAATTCATTCTTTCTCCGCATTGAACTTACATATACTCGTACAATACCTAATAGGCGTTTTAAAATCGGAACATAGTTAATTGGACCCGTATTTCATTTTTATGTGACCTTAATAGATGTATGCGAATTATCACCATACAGATATTGTGGGTCAGTCATTATTTTTCATTTGCCTCATAGAATCATTCCAAATAAAATACGATATTAGTAGGTTTCGAAAGAAATGTCTCATAACGCAATTTCCGTAAAATTTCAATGCACTTCAATCATGTTTGTTTATTTATAATTATACATTTATTTATTATATAAAATTGGTTATCCCATAAATAATGCGGTTTTTTCAATTACATGAAGTAAAAAGTCGGAGGAGGGTGGGATAAACTACCTGCATCAGGTAAAATTACTACCAGCTATAAAAACAGGTAGTAACTTATTTTTATTATAAATTTTGAAGAGTGTAGTTCGATTTTAACATTTATTTTTCAAAAATATAATAGAAGTGACAAAGAAGGAACATATTTTGCTTTATGAATTTAATTGAACTCATCAAGCAAAATATGCCGAATAAGTAACGGAAAGTGCGAGGAATATTAATGCAGTATATGATGGTGATCAGACAATAAACGTCAGTGTCAACGGTGGTTCCAGAAATTCCGTGCCTGAAATTACAGCATAGAAGACGATCCTCGACCTGGAAAATCTGTAAAGCTAGATGAGAACGTGCTGCAAACACTGATACAACTAGGAAAAAAGCTTGGTTTTGCTTATTCAACAATTCATTGACATCTGTGTGCCATCGGAAAAGTCAGCAAATGCGGTCCAAATGGTTCCTCACAAACTTTCAGTCTAATCGCGTTCAAAGAGTAAATATGTGCTCTTCTTTGCTGTCACATCTCACGGATGAACCTTTTTTGGAAACGATACCCCACACACCATATTTACAGGATATTGCCCCATCTGATTATCATTTATTCCGCAGTCTTCAAAATCGACGGACAGAAAAAATATGAATTCTGTAGACGAGGTCAGAACGGTTGAAAGTATTTTTTGTCACGGACATATGAATTTGAAGGGGCCTTGCAAGTTTACCAAAAAGATGGAAGAGCATTGTAGAAAATGAAAGAGTATATTTTAGATTAAAAATATATTTTGAAAAATATAAGTATTAAAATACCGCATTATTTATGGGATAACTTAACATATTCAAATACAAAAAAAAAGCAAAAGTGGCATCATGAGACCTTCTGTAATAGTGAGAACTGACCCAGCACCACTTACCCAGAATCATTCTATGAGCGAAAGCTTCCATACCGGTCCTTTTCATTTGCCGCTTGGTTAGCGTTTTGTGATTTTGTAACGACAACCGTGCCCCGACATAGGTACCTGTCACCGTGCACACAGGCAACAGGGCGGCGATACAGGGATACCAAACAAAATACACCCCTCACTGCAATAGGTAGTATTTCTTCCAGTTAAGTATATTAAAAAGTTGAGATACCAGCCAAGAAAGACATTGCCAATGTATAAATAATAATTCTACATAGTTATTTTTTGTGGCGCTTTACATCTGCCAAACTGATTATCGGATCGTACAACATCTTCCATATATTGGAACAGTTTAACAAACTTCTACTTCTTCAATATTTAAAGGTAACTCGCTGATATACTCGTAGAAAACTTCAACTTCAAAACCCCTTGAGGACTATCTATAAATTTCACGAAGCTCCAAGAAATTCATTTTTTTTTAATTTAAATCACAATATTTTAAATTCCTCCTTCTCCCCCCCCCCTTCCACCTCACTAACCCAACAATCCACCACCCAACTCTCTCCACCCACCCCCCTTGATAGGCCTGTAGGGTTTATGGTTGTTGACTATTATTGACTCGTGAGGATCTTAATTGTGTAATCGTATCAGAAGGTTTTGTTCATGGCGAGACTGAAGACCTCAACTCTCTTCTAGTCTCACGCATGTTGGTACATGTCGCAGTGTAAATAAATGTGCATGTGTAATTATTTATGCAGTGTATTTAAATAAAATAGAACTTAAAAAGTTGACGTTTATTGCGAAATGATTTACAATTGCAGGTACTACGAGTATAAAATTAATTACGCAAATAAAGATGAAGACTGGAGTGGTTCGCATGAGATGTTGACGAAAGAACGATCTGCGGAGAAGTCGTCGGCTAGCTCCTGGGACTCGTCATTACTTATTGCTCAGTTTGTTTCAGCCCAATATGGCTGTCAGGTAATTCCTTACACGGCCATGTCTGCGGGGCGCATGCAGGACCATCACAGACCTACGTTATCCGCCGTGAAACACCCTAGTATATAAAATAAATAATATGACCAAGAATTTTGGTATATATCACGGAACCCATCATTGAAACTTTGAAATACTCATCGCAAAAGAAACGGAAGAGTACTATCGACTTGTTTGGTCCAGCGGATACAATACTTTCTTCTCTTTCTGTACCCTTCTATTTCATTCGCCACATTAAACTTCTCTTGACTATCATCTTTTCTCGACTAATTGTCCAAATAACAAACACCCTATTAATAGCCATCTTTATCGTTAAGTGCACAGATGTAAGTACAACCTTATAAAAACAAGCAAGGTCAGCAGTTAGCGGAGCGTGCAGTGCAGAATCGGATGGAGTCTAAAATACGTTAAATCATGACGTATATTAACCTTTCAACCGTTAACCGCGTATCAGCGAACATCAGGATGCGATGGAAACGAAGGTTATCTGCAGAAACGAAAAGGTGAGAGGCATCGTGTTATCCGTATAAAATGGTCAATGATATAAAATACAATTATTTTAATTTCAAGGTACGAGACCACTATCCGGTTTTCGAAATGTAAAACCTTCGACATCTTAATGGATTCCCAAATTAAAAAGAAATCTGATGCTCTGCGATTCTTCTGGAAAAGTCGTGTAACAAGTATGTTACATGTACTACTAACACAAGTACTTCCCTCGTTCGTAGCCATTAACAATTATAAATAAGAGCACCATTATTCAGCATTTTCTTTAATTACAACCAATGATCGCTAAGTATCCACTTTTAAACAGAGCTGAAGTGTAGTTCATTGCCACGAGTATATTTTGTTCCAATCGCATAGCACACGTGTTCTGATCTGATAATATCTTGATACACATCGTTTGATTCAATCTTTTTCCACACTAAAAGAAATAACATAATTAGCATTTCGTATCCGCTACCTAACTATACCGCTACTGGATATCTTCACTCTACACACAATTTAAAACGTTCATTCATTTAATTTAATAATAAAATACGATATGTCATCATTAAGCCTCTTTAGGCACAATTAAAGCGCGGATGCAAACAGTATCCACGCGCGGTAACCGAGTAACGGTTAAAGTACAAAATAATTTTTAATTACATAATGATGACCATTAAGTTTCCAGAAACATATCACAAATAATGTAGCTTAACATAGATCAATATTGTTTTTAAATAGATGTCACATGAATATTCCCACTATTTACAAACTAAACTAAATGTACCCCAGACCAAACAAAGATCACTAGGCGAGTCTCTCAACGTCAATATTATACTAAAAATCTGATCGTAATTAGTACCTCAAAAAAATAAAATATCTTTGAAACATCAACTCACTCGTGTTCGACGCCTGGGACGCCCAGCCAAGCAGACATCGCGCTTTTTCTTTTACGATTACAGATTAATAACGTTGTATAAAAATACACTACGCTGAATTGGTGCAATGTTGCGAGATGTCGTGTTCTCAACAATACTATTTATTGCGTAGCGGTTTCGAATCATTAGCATAATACAACGGGAAAATAATTTCGCAAGTCTTCTGCAACGCTTAACGTTAATCACGGAACTTTTTTTAAAATTGCGTTAAATTTATTTACATTTCTTCACGTGATTATAAATCCTCAACTCGCGTGTGGATTTTGAAGTGAATATAGAAAAACAAAAACAATGTTCAATAAAAGACAAATTCAATAAAAAATACCTTCGAAGAAGTCGAGTTGTATATGTTAAGTTCTGAATCAAAAGCAGACGTGTTCACTTTACCTGTTTTTAAGTTCGAATAAATTATCTATTGGATATATCTGCAATTGAAGTAACAAGCAAATTTTAATTGCGTTTTTATATGAAATTCGGTGATATTTTACTAATTTCGATAGCCTAGTCTTATAGATATTATTTTTTTATTTAGGAGAACACTGTTCTGAATAATTACAACTTCACAATAAGAATGTGTTCTCCTAAATAAAAAAATAATATTCAGTTGTATGTTCTGAATAATTACAACTTCACAATAAGAATGTGTTCTCCTAAATAATAAAGTTGTATCAATGTGTCCAAAATTTAATAAAAATGAATTGATAATTCTGGCGTCTGCTATCAGTTTACTCAAAGGTATTTGAGATTCTGTAAAAATATGGTAGATGGCTCTGTCAAATGATGGAACGATTAAATGTATTAATATCAAAAAGGTAACATATAGGGTCGAAAATTGTCGCTAAAAATATTGTCGCTGTAGCTTAGTTGGATAAAGCACCTTCCCCGGTTAGGAAAGAGATCCAGGTTCGTATCCCGGTGGCGCAACAACAATATTTTTCGATAAAATTGATTTTTTTATGTATATCTTTATAATTAATATATTTAATTCATATTTAAGATATTAATTTTCTTTATTTCTGTACATTACTTAATTCAAAAACCACAAAAATTGGACAAGTTAGATTTTGACATTGACAAACTTGGATTTTGATTCAATACCTCGCATATACTTGTATGTACCGAACAAATGATTGGATAGGCAGTCATAATCGACCGATTTAATCAGACGTACGTACCGTTCATGAAATCGGACATACGGTAATATTTTTTTAAAAAAGGGCCTACCGTAAATACTATATATAAACGTCATCATATTTTAATAGTTATTCGAACGTGTTTATCGCAGAATAAATTCGCACTATTCGCTTTGGAACGCCGAGAACTGTCGCATGTCGCTTCACGTGACATGCGACAATTGCGACAGTTTGTGCTACAAACCCACGCACTTTTGCACTTATATAGTAGTTTTTAATATATAATAACTCTTTTTTTCAACCACAAAAAAGTGAATTCCGTAAAATGTTATTCCCCAAATTGTCTTAAAATATTTTTACACTGCGCTGTTATATCATATTAGAACTGACTATCGATCAGGCTCATTAAAGTCCTGTTGATAATCGGTAAATTAAATACAAAACATGTTACATATTTATATGTTACACATTCATAAATAGAAAGGCATACCAAAAATAAAATATGTATGTAACACAGCACATATTACGTGCACTCGCCCATGAAATTCTGTATTTTATTAGATGCGCTTTCAGAAGCGCCCCGATATTTATACAAAATTGTAAGGAAAAATGAGTGAGACTCCAAATAATGCAACAGATAATTTTTCCTACTTTACAGTTTAATAAGTACATATTTATTTGTATTAATACATAAGTATATATTCAAATATAATGTACGAGTTAATATATATATATACTTTAAACAACATAATAACAACAATAGAGATGTGCATCCCAAAATAAGATAGATCTTGAATTATGGGGTTGGCTATCGACATTTATATAAAACAAGATCAAAATCTATAATAATACGATGTGAAATAATAAGTATTTATTTAAGTGTTAGAAAATTGAACAGATTATAACTTGTGAATAAGAAATATGTCGGAATACAGAATTATTTAATGGCTTTACTCCGAGTCTGATAGTTGTGATGGATTTTTATTTTGTTATCTTTAAAAAAATTAAATAAAACTGTTATTTTTTATAAAAGAATGATAAATTTAAAACAGGAAAATCTTTAAAAACTTGTTTGGTTGGGTAATCTCTAGCCTTCTTTAATCTTTTGAGTTGTAATAATTGGTTTAAGATCTGTACGACACACGGTATATCATTTTAAGATTCTGTAAATCACAATAATGTCTAAGGACATAGAAGAAGAATAAAATTTTACGTAACTTTATATTTAGGAAGGTTATGTGTTCTTTGAAGTTGAAATTATTATCCAGAACTAATCCAAAGTATTTATACTTGGTTGTTCTTTGTATAATGGTTTTACAGTTATATTGACAAATAGTGTCACAATCACAGAAATGCAAGATAAGTTTATACTTTTTAAGCTCTTACTTACCAGCACTTGCTTCAACTGGATTTTCTTCAAGACAATCTTCTAATTAATAGTATGAATAATGCGTAGCATTAATATCAGTACGAATAAAATACTGGCTAATTCAACAGACGAGAGTCTAGAACAAACAATTTCAAATTTCTTTAGAATGAGATTTGAGCATTGCCTGGTAGCCTCGCATTTATTCAGATTGAACTTTATAATATTATAATAGACTTACCGATGTGTAAGTGTGATTCTGAGGAGGAGACCCTTGACCGTATATTTTTTGCTTATCCATTGCAGTTCACAGATTTATTTTGCAGTGATCTCGTCAATGGTAAATTTCAACTCCCGGTTAACATGTCATCTATTCCTCAACTCGTCACACTTGATATATATAATATGTACATTTTTGAACGGTAATGGAATTGACTTGTAATATTTCCTATTCTATAATATTATTATACTTAAACTATAAAAAGTAGTTCTAACTTGATTAATGGCACAAATCACTCTTGAAAGGTGGATTGCTAATATAAAAGAAGAAGAAGAAGAAGAATCGAGAAAAGTAGCCAGCTTACTTAAATACCAATTTCTTTCTAATAAATTTTTTTGATGTTTTACATTCACTTCAAGTAAAACAAGTTTAAATAAAATAAAAAAATTAGGCATGAATTCGTACAACCAGCACGTGAGAAATGAAAAGGTCAATGATGACGACATCTATCCGTGGCTGAATAAGGAAAAGTCATTTTACTACAGATCCTGATCAATCGCCAGGGTTTGGATACACTAACATAAAAAAATGTCTGGTAAGGAAGAAAAGTCTAATGGCCCGTATTCGCGGAATGAAGCACGATGAGACATATCTCGAGATTTAGCCGAGATAAATATCAGTACTATGTTCATGTATTGAAATTTTGAACTGGAGATAAACTCGGTGATCAGCTTGAGATTGGTAGAAAGAGAAAAAACTCGAGCCCGAGTACATGACGTTCGATTAGATAGTGAGACTACATTCTAAAACAACTTATTATTATTCTAAAACTACTATTCTTCTATTCTGTAACTTATTCTTAACCAGTTATTCTGAAACTACAACTTATTATTCAGAAAGTTAGGCGAGTAGAACGCATTCAATTATTTATTCATTTCATTTTAACTGTTGTTGTGGCATTCAACTGACGAACGGATCATAAATGATCAACATTCAACGTTTGATATGCAATAAGCGTGAAGTGATGCGCAAGACGGCGAATCTCCGAGGCATGGAGGCGCGGTGTACAAGGGGATGAAGGAAGCCGTTGTCTCCGAAGAATGGTCGTGGGAGCAAAATCCGCAGCTCTGTCTGCATCTGACCACAAGAAATATCTGAAGGGCTCGACCCGTGAAAAAAGAGACCAAAATAAAGTACAATATTTCCCGACTACGAAGACAATAAATTATGAAAATTGTACAACGTCAAAATAGTGCAATTATTCACTTTACACAGAAACCCAGTTGCGCAATTTCTTTCAAAAAATTTGTTGCTGTATCGCGAAAATCGCCACTTTAAGTGGTCGATTTTTCAATCTTATTTTCGTGGTAGCGGAACGAACGAGCTGCGTAATTTTAAATTCCAACATGCGAAGAGAAATTCGCCTGGAATCAGGTTTGATCGGTTCACGGCTACTTTTATCATATATTTTTATATCACATTAAGGCTGTTTAGGGTGTGATTACTAAATATATACAGAGTATCATAGCCAGGTATTTTTGAAGTGGGCTTCAAACTTTCAAACATATCTGAATAAAGTGCACGTACGAGTAATAAATCATGCGGGGATTAACTCTAGGATGTGAAGGATGAAAACAAAAACCACTATAAATAACATATACTTTTTTAAGCGAAAATACCTGAGAGTTCACATAAAAATATAACGTATTTTATGGACCGTAAGACGACGCACCTGAGAAAAAATTATTATAAATGGGATGGGTCCAAAGGTAGATGGCACGTAATAAACAATTCCACTCCTCTTTGTTGTACATCTCGGTTCTTCAGTCATTGACTTCGAGAATATGTAGGTCCCACTAGAGCCCATCTAGTCAACGGAGTCGTGGTCTACAGACTACCGACTACCGATGCACCGTCGCCCCTCCTTCAGTTTGGTGAGCATGGGGTGAAGACTTCCACCCTAGCCGGGTGTACGGCTCATCAAAGACGTTGGATTTTACTAAATTTACTTATTTAATAATAGAACTCTCTACATAAAAATTATGTAAGTAGGTAAATAGGTTTCGCCGATTGGTGGGATAAGATCCCGTGGACTGTATCTAGAATGGTTTTAAATATTTGACGCAACCCGAAATGGAAGTTTGAAGGAAACTAAGGCAAATGGATATGGCCCACCTTGCTTTGAAGTTCTGGGTTGAGCGTCGATTTCACCTCCGGTTGACGAGCACGTATATTGTGCCGAACCGAGATCTCGATGACGGCACTTCCGAAAACGATTAAACTTCCTCTGCGCGGTCCAAGCGATACGCACGGCGCGAGTGTAGGGCGGTAGAAGAAGCACAAAAAAACCTTAATGCTTCGTGGTCGAAGCACAATCGGAGAGTCGTCCCGGGCGGCGAAATGTAAGGTAATCGGCCAGAGCGGGACAGGTATAAGATGATTGGATGGACGAAAGAGGACAGGGAATGAGTATTCGACTTGCGTCAACACTAATAGTGAATTGTGTCTTACCTAAATAAAAATCTTTCGCACTGGTTTTGACCGATTTATTATAAATAAACCCTACCATAGCATGCTCGGCGCATGATGCTGGTACGTCACTCTAATTCTCGGCACAATAAAATGTAGAACCGATCATCAGAAAGAAATCACGGAATAGTCGATACGTTTCCAAATAAGTTAGGCCATCAATGTGTGAGACAACTGCAGGTCTTTAAAACGCGTTTTATATTAAATAAAAAAGAGTAGCATCACCGGTCAATTCGATTTAAGCGAGCGAGGCGGAACCTCTCTTTCTTCGTGTTTACCTACGCAAAAAACTTTCAGTTACATATCATTTTGTGGTCTACATACGACAACTTTCAACAAATTGAACCAGCAGCCTTATTCCGGGTAACACGCTAGTGACGCATATGTTAACGTGGACAGTCCGAGCGCGGTGTCCATTGTGTTACAAACGCAACGTTTGGACTGCTCATATTAAGGCTACAGGGTTGCTCAACATAATAAACTACCCACGATTCTAATTCGATTCTCTTAATGCTTTTAATAAAAACGGTGTTCGGACATTTTGTATCTTTTTAGATATCAACGAGGAAGAAATATATTTTTAATATTTAAAGCAAAACACATTGTAGTTCATTTTAACAATTAATAGTTTTAAATACTAATTTAATGTATTACTTATAAATATATACATACAAAATCAATTTTGCCGATAAATATTGTTTTTGCGCTACCGGGATACAAACCTGGATCTCTATTTCCAATCCGGGGATGTACACTACCAATTGTGTTATAGCGCCAGTATTTTTCATGACAAATTTTCGAACCGATATGTTACACTTTTTCAAATTAATACATCTGTCGTTTCATTATTTGAAAGCCGTCTACATTGTTTTTACGTAATCTCAAATACCTTTGAGTAAACCGACTGCAGACGCAAGAATTATCAATTCATTTTTATTAAATTTTGGACACATTGATACAACTTATATTATTAAGGAGAACACATTCTTATTGTGAAGTTGTAATTATTCAGAACAGACGTGATGTTTTAAATACTAATTGAATGTATTCATTATAAATATATACATATAAAATCAATTTTGTAAATATATCCCGATAGCGCAAAAACAATATTTTTCGACAAAATTGATTTTATATGTATATGTTTATAATTAAAACATTAAATTAGTATTTAAAACATCACAGACCGTCTGTTCTGAATAATTACAACTTTACAATAAGAATGTGTTCTCCTTAATAATTAATAGTTTATGAACTTTGTTTTATGTGAGTTATTTATATTCAACCGGTTTCGGAAAAATACATTTTTCTTTATCAGGATGAACTAATTATCAGCTTTTTTCATCCTGATGAAGGAAATGGTATTTTTCCGAAAGCGGTTGAATATAATTTAATCACAGTGGTTTATAAAACAAAGTTAATAAATTATTAATTAGGAAGAAATATTTCCATAAAACAAAAAAAACACCGTCTGAATTTGAAATAAAATTCGGACGGTATTTGAGGGGACCAAACAGTCTGTATACGATGTTGGGAGGAGGGGGGGGGGGCGTACAAGATAAACGCATCGCGCAAGCTATATCTACCTACATTGGAAGTTCAATTTGTTGTTACTTAAGGTTTTTTTTACTTTATTTTTTGTGTGCATGTGCGCACAACTTTTATAACATTTTTTGAGACCCATTCGTGTTATACCCACAAATAAATGTAATTTCGATTTTCGAGAATCAAGATCTTTCATAGTTTAAAATTTTATTTATCAACAAATTAATAATGCAAAATAAAAAGAATTTCATCAAATTAGAACTTCGAAATAAAAAAATGTATGACCTTTAAAATCATAGAATTAAATCCAACATGATACGTATCATGAAAATGAATTAAAATGTACAAATCAATAATGTGTATGCAAATCGTTTTATTTTTTTTTTTAAATGGAAAAAAGATCAGAGAGCCAGTCATTAAACATATTCTACGCAGGAGAGTGACAAGTGAAAGTTTTCCCTTTGAGACGCTTAGCTCATAAAGCTCATTATCTGTAGCGTATACACCAAAACCCATTTTCTAAAATCGTCCCAAAGATACACCTCAACGTGTGTCTTTAAATGGTCGATACATTACAGTTCAACATCTCTGACTGCAACAATCAAGTCACAAAAAAATATTTAATTTTTTCAACGGTGGAATGAACCAGTTTCGCCGGTCGAAAGTAATTTCTCTCTCTGACTATCGAAATATTTTTAGCACAACCGAATTATTTAACAGCTCTACAATGCGCGTATGTGTACTGTGTATGTAGGCATGAAATTAATTAACACACTTTTATAAAAAAATAAAAATCAAGCAAATTGAAGAGAGTTACTAATTTATTTATTTAGGAGAACGTAAGTTTACTCAAAGGTATTTGAGATTCTGTAAAAATAAGGTAGATGGCTCTTTCAAAATAATGGAACGATTAAATGTATTAATATCAAAAAGGTAACATATAGGTTCGAGAATTGTCGCTAAAAGCAATGTCGCTGTAGCTTAGTTGGATAAAGCACCTTCCCCGGTTAGGAAAGAGATCCAGGTTCGAATCCCGATGGCGCAACAACAATATTTTTCGATAAAATTGATTTTATATGTATATCTTTATAATTAATATATTTAATTCATATTTAAAAGAGTTACTAATGTTATTTATTAACATTACCACCTTTCGCCCGGATGAAATGCCGAAACGACCTAATAATACATCGGAAATTCACGGATAAACGATTTTTCGTTTCATTCGCATTTTCTCTTCGTGCGGTTTCCGACGGAGAACAGCTATGCTACGGCGCAAATACGAAGATAATATAATTTACAGATGTTTCAAAATATTTTGCGGTGTTTTGTCATATTGTTTCAGGCGTGTAGGTGTGGTCACCGCACAAGTGAATCGTGAATAATAACTATGTTTTTCGTAAGAATGTATTATTGTCGAATTCAGCTACACCACATGCGCGTATCGTATATATATAATATGCGTTAGCTATGATAAAATACGAAAATTGAACATGTACACATCGACGTCAAGAATAACTCCCACTCTTTGCTAACGATTTTTTATATTTTTATCTCCGTAAATATATACACTTGGCGCCAATCGTAAACCATCAATACCAAAAAAACGGTGAAAATTGAACAGAGAGTAATCAGAATCATTTATGTTCAGCATATAAGCATGGTATCACAAAAAAAAAGGTTTTTATTCATTTTATACTTATGACACTATTTTATCAATATTAATAAACACTGTCAAGTAATACTTATTTCAAATATGAATTAAATATATTAATTATAAAGATATACATATAAAATCAATTTTATCGAAAAATATTGTTGTTGCGCCACCGGGATTCGAACCTGGATCTCTTCCCTAACCGGGGAAGGTGCTTTATCCAACTAAGCTACAGCGACAATATTTTTAGCGACAATTTTCGACCCTATATGTTACCTTTTTGATATTAATACATTTAATCGTTCCATCATTTGACAGAGCCATCTACCTTATTTTTGCAGAATCTCAAATACCTTTGAGTAAACTGATAGCAGTATTCTCCTAAATAATACTTTTTTCAATGTTAATTTAATATTATAATAGTAATACTTTTCGATGAAATGTAAACATATATTGCAAATAAAATACAGTCTACAAAAGTAATCGGGTCAACGCTGAATTATTGAAAAATCAACCGATATGCAGCAATTTTGCTTGCTCAACACAATTACACTTTACACGGCGTGTCTCGCGCGCCGCGCACTCTCGCTCGCAAATTTAATTAATTGCTACATTCTAAATAAAAGGATTGAGCACTTTTTTTTAAATTTACATATGAATGATTTTCGTGAAAGACTCGCAAACACTTTTTATTTACCTTTAAAATACGAATAGTCTGGATTCAAGTTCCACGAGCTAGTATTCAATCATTATTTTTATTTTTATTTCCAAACTTTAATAAAATGCTAGATTCAAATTGTGTTCGGCATTTGCAAATCCTTATTTTTAAATCCTTTATTTTTCCATTATTATTAATAATATCTTATAAAACTTTAATAAATTTATTAAGCCATCGTTTAACACACATATCTGGAATAAAGAGAGAGATAAAAGAGACTCTGCGAAGAAAGATGAAACTATCAGTGGCCCCAAGTGATCGACACTGCGCGGGACAGAGAGCGGTGGAAGCTGTTCGCTAGCATTAGAAGAGAGCGGTACCTGAGTTTAGCATGTTTGAACTATGCTTAAAACACTCGATTGATTAAAACCACGTGTCATCCCAGGCAACTGACCTCTGCCGAGTCCATTTCAACAAATTCAATATAATTAATAATTAATTCACTATAATGGTAAAACATTTCTCAAAATAAAACTCTTAAATGCTCAAAAATATGACGAAAAATATGAAATATAAAAAATATATATATAAATAATATTTTGAAAAGTAAAAAAATGAAATTTTTTAATTGATGTGAGACGTTATTCCTTGCGTTTTAACTTCTCGCGATTTGTGCGGTTTTAATATTCAAAATTATAAATTAAAACATATCTATTACAACTTATTTAATTTATCGCGAGAGCAACAATCGTACTGCAAAGGAAAGAGCTGCCTCTGCGGTCTACGCATCTCCAATTAACTTCCGACGAATCGGAACGCTCGCTTGGGCATTTCGTTATTGTGTTTACCTGCGGTCGAATTCGCTTTAAGATTATATTTCCAGCCTAGTAACAGCCCACCGTGTCAATTAAAGATCCGGCGCATCAAACACCTGCCCGAACTAACATTACTGTACAACGATCGTATGAGAAATTATGTGAACGCAATTTTTGATTTGAAAAATTGAACGAAATCAATTTCCCGCTTTTATTTAATTTATGTAGGTACTCACTTTTCTGTATTAAAATGTTTTTTTTTCCTGACTAATATTTCTCACCGCTCTGGATAATCCTCTTATCATATATATTAAGTATCTTCATACTTCAAGGCAACTTTTGCAACCAATGGCATAACTACAAAAATTGGGTAATGCAAAATGGAAACGATGGCTGTACATATATATATATATTGTATATAAGGTGTAAGAATATTAAGTAACACGCAATTTTACCCGAAGAAAATTTGTCTTCTGTAATAATAATACTGTCATGAAAAAAACAAAAAAGTGTGTTTTTAAGTATTTTATGTACTCATAAGAAAACAAAAGATCTTTCTACATTTCACAGCCATGGTCTGGTCCCTAACTCAATACACTAGCAGAAAACTACTGTATACATCAATAATGATTTCACCATTTTGTGCAATACATTTTAAAATTTTATCATTCCATTTTCGTCGAAGTGGAATTTATAAATTATTAGTCTATATTAGCGCTGACAATAGTATCGATTCCAAAAGTACTGAAAAACACAGATCTTTTGGACCCTTGTCTAACGTGAGCCCCAATGCACCCCATCGGCTGCACTGGTGTAGTTACGTCGCTGTTTGCGACCCTCACCGTCTAATATCCTGTATATCGATTTATTACACACCAAACGAAACACATTTCACCCCAATAACTAACTATATTTTCTTGTATCACATCACATCTCTCTTTTTACGATTTTCTCCGTGTATTGAGACGTACATACGTACGTAGGGGCATTTGAATTTATAAAATGATTATTCTAAGTATAATCTAAGACAAGGAAAATACTATTTATGTCATCATAAGCTGTCCCTGAGGAGCCATGTGTGAGAAGAGAGTAGTCGAGCAGTTGATCTGAAGATTCATAAATCCTGGTAACATCGAAAAAGTCAAATTTTGA